>OY365806.1:63521222-64218722 GCA_959347315.1 Bimastos eiseni | reverse complement strand
AGGGATGGAGGACAGGGAATAGGGATCTGACTGGGAGAAGAAGCAATTCGGATGGGCAATGGAAGAAGAAGGAAGAGAAGGTAAGGAGGAAGGAAAGGAGGGAGGGGAAGGGACAGTGCGATGGGAAAGAGAACTGCCGTAGAAAGGAAGGGATTGGATGTGAAAGTTGAGAGACAGAGCAAGAGGTGATGGATGGCGTTGAGGGTTGGCGGATGAGTGACGGCAGGGTCTGTGAAGTGGACGAAGGCCTTCGTTTATAGGCGGCGTAGAGGATATACTAGGGATATCACGTTTCAAAGAGACAGAGGTAGAGCGAGACAGGGAGAGAGAGAGAGACAGGGATATAGAGAAAAGACCGAAAGAGGTGGGAGGGCAAATTGGAAAGACATAGACAGACACAGCGAGAGAGGAACACATAGACAGCGATAAAGGCTGACACAGGCCGACAGAGAGAGAGAGAGACAGACAGACAGACAGAGACAGAGCCAGAGAGAGAGAGAGAGACGGAAGAAGAGATAGAAAGACAGACACAGACAGCCAAAGAGAGAGGGAGGAGTTGTGTGGATGCTTTACGGCCATAATCCGTCCGTCTCCAGTTGGTCGGAAGAGTCTTTTCCACTTTATTAAGAACGCCGACTTGCTGACGGTTACGTCGTCGTCTTCTCCATCCATCTTCCATCCAACCTGCCATCTGCCGATCTTTATCTCTTCCTCCTCCGTCCGTACGCTCCCTCTCTCCTTCCCTTCATCTCCTTCCCTCTCTCCTTCCCTCCTTCATTCCCTCCTTCCCTTCCTCACTCCATCTCTCCTTCCTTCCCTCTCTCCGTCTGTGCCTCTATCCTTCCGCCCCTCTCTCCACCCATCCCTCTCTCCCTCCTCTCTCCTTCTTTCTCTCTCCTTTACGCTCTCCCTCTCTCCTTCCCTCTTTCTCTCTCTTTCTCTTCCTCTCTTCCTTTCCTCCCTTCCTCTTTCCCTGCCTGCCTCTCGGTGTCTGACGTGTGATGGGTGAGCGGCGGCTGCTGTAGCCGTCGCTCGGCCTGGTTGGACTTGATACTGTTTCATGTGGAAACGAGGAGGAGGAAGAAGACGGAATGCTTGGAATAATGGAGGTGGGAAGTGTGGGACGGTGATGGAGGCGAGTGGCTGATTGGAGGCCAACCGCTGATAGCCAAATAGTTGCTTTATTGGTTCTTCTGTTACGTCATTGCGTCTTCCTCTCTTGACGTCGTCTTAGTCTGTCTAGATGTCCCACTGGGTGTATACAGTGGTTCACTGGGTGTCCACGCTGTTTCACTACTACTCCTACGGGGACTCACTCTCACTGCTCTGTGTAGAGTGTTTTACTACTATGCGTAGCGTGTGTCCCTACTACGTCGCCAAGGTGATAGATGACGATTCGCATACTAATTGCGGCCTATTTGAGATATTTTAATGTCTGGGTAGCATGGCCCAGGATATAATGCTCCGTTAGCTTATGAGGCCATGCTTTGTGACTTTGTCATGTCAGATCTTCTTTGCTTATGAACTTGACTCTGTATCCCCTTTCTATTCTACTCTGAAAACTGTCTTCTTTGACCGAGGTTGGACTTGGTGCTCCTCTGAGTAGATCTCTTGAAGAGGCGCTATATCAAGTTTCATTGATTGATTGCTTGATTGCTTGCTTGCTTGATTGATCGCTTGCTTGATGGATTGACTGATTGCGACTTCTTGCCTCTTGCAAAAATTGCCTTATCCGCCATTGCCTGTCTCTCTTCTCAGTCTTACTTCTTGGCTGTGGTGCGTCATCTGCCTACTTGCAATAGCTATAAATATCTCAACAAACTTAAATTACACAATGATTCATCCTTACTTAGCTTATTGCAATCTTATCTGGGGTATCAAACTACCCATCTAGCCTTAATTGACAACATTCTGTATTGAAGGTCAATGCGCATGGTCACTGGTATATCTCACCCCAACACAAAATAGACCACTTGTTCTGGCAGTTTCTCATACTTAGGCTTGACCAAGTAACACTTTTGCAATTAAATGAATTCTTGAATCGATACACCTACAATCAGCTGTGTCCTATATTCAAGAACTCTTTAATCCTTACTTCACTCGTTAATTCTTAGGCCTAGGATCTACGTTCCTCAAAAACTTAGAGACCTGTTTATGGTCCCAACAATACTAGGACAATTTCCATACAGTGTTTTTGGCTCACACGCATGGAATCAAATCGCCGTTGAAACATGGGGTTCCATCTCTTTAAGCTTAAATAGAAAATCACCTCCTATCTAATTCGCCCAACTGATATATGAACATTATTTCTGTTTGTAATAAACTTATAATTATCACTTAATGAACTAGTTAAGATATTTATACCATGTGGTCAATGTATATAACCTGCTGCTCTGGATGACTAGAAGGGGTAGTCCTATTGTGGTCCCATTGAGGTTTTTCTCTGTCCCTATTGTTCTGGTTAATTGATTAATTGTTTTGTTGATGGTTAATAAGCAGCTTCTATAGCATCGATATCTGATGCACGGGGCATCAACTGATGGCGTTTCAAAACCAGAGGGGCTTTAACCTTGTGCCCTCCCCACCTAGGGACCAGTGGAGTGACTAAATGTCTGTGAGCATTCATGAGGAAATCAGTAACTGATCTAGTCAGACCTTGTTTAACTGACAGTGAATGCAGGCAATGAATGGCTGATACATGGTGAAGTGTAGACTCCAGGGCACTGGATGTTGGCCGTTCAGCTGCCAGCATTCTTGGACTGGACGAGAGACAGACAGACAGACGAAGAGCAACAGAGAGAGACAGACAGAAACACACAGAGAGAGAGAGAGAGAGATACAGATAGATAGACAGAGACAGAGAGAGAGACGGAGAAAGAGGGAGTCAGATGGAGAGACTTTGTGATCACAAAACAGTGTTAATGTTTCCACTGTTGAGTGATAGGCACAGGATAGCTGCCTTGGAGGTCTGTAACAGGATCCGTTTTCTTTCCTCTTCCGGAAAGATGAAGACAAGAGTTTATATTTGCTAGAGACTCCACAACTTTGAATGGTGCACGGAACTGACAAAGTCACTCATCCGCCCATTCATTTCCACAGTCCAATCAAGCTGCTCTAAAAATATGCATGTGAGTTAAGTGGGAAAGAAAGAGCTGGGAAGAAGGAGCTAATTAGACAAGACACTGACAAACTGCCATACACAATGAGGCAGAGAAGAACACATACGCACAGACAGTGCAAGCAACAATGCAATTACACAATATGTCACAGTAGCTTAATTAAAAATAGCCTAACCGACTGTGGCAGCTGCTTGGTTTGTTGACAAGATGCCATTGGCAGGTACAGTGTGGTTAAGACCTATGAGCCGAGTTAGTACTGTGATGGGTGTCCACCTTTTTGACTTATATGCTCCCTTGTGTTTGTTCGTTCCTCCATCAATTTTTCGCTGGTAAAAATCATGGTAAGATACCATCCAATGGAAACGTGGTCGGTTGAAACAGTTGCGTCCTATCGGTGAATTGCTCTGGTCTTGTTTGGACTCTTGCCAAATGCTCTGTTAGCCTCAGGACCACGCTTCTGATTGCTGTGCTGTTGTTTCATGTTGGGGCATGTAAACAAATGTGTTTCCTTCACCTTTGTATTTACCTTTGTGTGTTGTATACCAGCCTTTAACTGTATCTTTGTATCATGTATATGTACCTTTTAATTTACCTTCATATATTGTGTATCAGCCTTTAAGTGTATCTTTTTATTATGTATATCTACCTTTTAATTTACCTTCATATATTGTATCTCAGCCATTAATTGTATATTTGTATCTTGTATATCTACCTTTTAATTTACCTTCATATATTGTATCTCAGCCATTAATTGTATATTTGTATCTTGTATATCTACCTTTTAATTTACCTTCATATATTGTATCTCAGCCATTAATTGTATATTTGTATCTTGTATATCTACCTTTTAATTTACCTTCATATATTGTATCTCAGCCATTAATTGTATATTTGTATCTTGTATATCTACCTTTTATTTGACCTATGTGTCTTGTATCTCTTTATTTAAAATATTATGTCTTTGTATCTGTATATGTACCTTTTAATTTATCTTCATATATTGTGTCTCAGCTTTCAAATGTATCGCATATATCTACCTTTTAATTGACCTTTATGTCTTGTATATCTTTTTTTAAATATATCTTTGTATCATATCTTTACCTATAAATTTATATTTATATCTTAAATCTTTGCATTTAAATTTTCATTTGTATTTTGTATCTTCACCAGTGAATTTACCTTGTATCTCTGCCTTTAAATTTCGGGCTACAGACTTTAACGATTATTAATTAATCAATTGATAAAAAAAAATATTAACTGATTAATTTATGTTTGATACACTTATTACTTATTTTATGGTATGGTGTTACCGATGTCTGGAATGACCAATATATGTAGTGAAAATTATAATTTGAAACTCTTTTATTCAATTGAAATGTTTCAGCTCATTGTGGCAATGTTGAAAGCAACTATAAGAGAGACAAGTTCTAATATCATTTATAATTACTGTTAAGGAAATTTATATGGTGCCCCGTCAAGGTCATCTAGTGAGGAGTGCTCCAGGTCCAGCCAATAAGACAGCCTTTAAAGTAGAAAAGATGATATCTGTGTGAACTCTGGACTCTATGCATAATGGAGAAGTCTAAACGATTCTATTCAACAGAGCATGTGTATGCATTGTGATGTTATGTCTGATGTTGTGCATTTTGCGACGATGGCGCTATAGAAGCCTTCCTAGTTGTGCAGTGGCTACAGGTCAGTGCTTCATTACGAGATGGTACAGACATTGATTTTTTATTTCGTAAAAAGCGGACGAGGCTGGTTGTTTCTCTTCCACTGTTTAACTGTTAAGGTGGCTATCTCTGCTGCCTGTACTCTTAAGATGCAGCATCGTACCTCGTTGATTCTGGTACTGTCTTCAATAGTCGCGCTTTTGATCTCTGCTTTTCCATTCCTACAGCTGCTACAGTCTATGCAGTGCACGTCCACTTTCAACCTGAGGGCGGCTGCTCTGTTTCATGCGAGCAAATGCAAGTTTCGAGCAGATATCTTGAAGAGATGAGTGCAGCATAAATTGCGCATTACACTGAATTACCCTACCTCTTGCTCTTGATCATTGACATCCAGATTGCCGGAGCTAACTAGCTAGTAAACTGCACGGAAAGAGGTAAGAACGTGCACGGCATAGTGGTTCCGAACTGCCATCAGTGATCGAAACGGGTAATAAGTCCTACACGACTTGATGGGAATCAAATAATTAACCTCAAATGGTGTGCAAGAAAACTTACAGCACCTGATGCTGCTGTCATTTTTCCCCGTGATATGAATGCACTGGGCTGTGTCAGTATTCCTTAGATATGCCAGGAACAACTCTTAACCAAATGGTGTTGAAGTTATTAATTCCTTCTTAAGTAGGGTTGGTGAGCTTAATTAGGTCATTGGCATTCCTGCACTGAGTGGCCGGTCCTGGTCAGTTGTTGCTGACCATCTGGTTGCTAAGTACAATTGCCTGGAGTCCTCCTCAAAAGCTGATTACAGGTACCAAGACATATGATCAGAGATAGGGTATCTCTCTCTCACTCTCTGGCTTGTATCTGGTGAGTGTGTGTGAATCTCCTACCTTGCTACCATTTCTTGAAATGCCCATTAGCCAAGTGGGCTGCTGGGTCTTCAAGTGTGTTGGTGCTTCGCCTTAATGTAAACCAGTGATAGGGTTTGTTGTTTGCGGCTTTCGTTTATTGATTTGTTTTTATAATAATTTTGGTTTATTTCGAACTCAAAATCATAGTGTGGTAGCTAGTATAATATGAACGGGTGATGACAGGTTATTACAGAAGTCGAATTTACGGCAACCATGCAAGGCGCCCATCCAATTATACATCTATGACCTTATATCGCTTGTTAATGGCACCTATGAGGAAAACAAGTAGCAGATTACTTATCTAGGTCAGCAATTATGCATCACAATCTTGACACAATTGTGGCGTTTTTCCTTAGACTTTCTCGTTGGAGTTTGTTTAATAGAGCTGGTGCAGCATAGACTAAGAAGTTGATGCAGAATTTTAGAGAGGATGAAACTTAGCCGAGATGGAGTAAAGAGTCAGTGCTAATTCTAGGAAGGCGAAGAGGACATATCATTTCTGTAGTCAGCCCCACCTGGCAAGGGCGGGTGAAAGTCAAACCTCCAGGTGCAAGGGTCTCCAATCTCCATGGCTGGACTGTCAACAGAAAGGTCATCACGGGTCAAATCCCAGTCAAGGCAGTTATTCATTGTGGGCTTAATGGAAAATATTTCCACACAATCAGTAGAAATATTGATTGACAGTTTGTGTGAAGGATTGACGAAAAGATGTTAAGTGAAATGATTGAGAGTTATTTACACAATGCAGGACGAATCAGTGTAAGATGTTGATTCGACAGTCTCTGTGAAGGTTTAATGGAAAAGACGTTAGGTGAAATGATTGACAGTTTTGCCTGTTAAGTGGAGCCACAGGGAGAAAGTGGTGTGGCAAAGCTGAATATATGTTGATTAAATTTGTCACTTTGTTTATTTCCTTCCTGCGTGGAATTAGTCCTCGACCTGGGGGGGTTAGTAAGGGTGAGGGTAGGGGAGAGGGAGATGATGGATGGCGGTTGATGATGCAGCACTGGGTTTCCGGTTACCGTGTGCAGTTGGCGCCGAAACTCCGGCTGGTTAGAAGCCAAGCCAGAGGGTCATAAATCAGTTAGACGTTTTTTCTTAGCCATTTGCTTGGGGTGGGGGTATGGGCTGTATTTGGTTTGAAGACCATGCCACGGTCTGTGACATTGGAATTAAGTGTCTGAGAATGGGAGAGACGGAAGGAAGAAGGAAGTATAGAAGGAAGGGAGGGAGGGAGGGAAGGAGGGGTTGAACAAGTGGCCTGGGGCTGATGTGAAAGACTGGACTGTTTTAGGTATCTGATTGCTGCCTTGATGTGCTGGCCGTTCTTTTAGACGCAATCTACTTGATTACTCAACAGTACAGCAGTGTCTCTCTTGCTGGACTGTCTTGCCAGTCAGCCCAAGCAATTGGCATTCAAATCTTCATGAATTTCGAAGCCCAATGGAGGTCCTCTGTCACCTCTGGGGAACTCGGCTCTCAATGAGTACACTGAAAGTACACTCACTGCTTGTGGGAGCATCCTACAATAGGAAGAGGTATATCTATAGGACGCCCTATGTCGAGCCTAAGAAAGAAACTGATGAGCTGTGTGTAATGCAAGGCAGTACCAATCACTAAAGACTGTGCCAATAGAAGGCCATGTATCGTCCCAACCCTTCGTATGTTTAGGCACCCCTTAACCTTAACCAAGTACCCTATAGATGTTGTTCCACTCGATGCTGTGGGGAGCAGAGGTTGGCGTTAATGGATATAGTTTGGCTTCTGGCTGGTGTCTAACCACACCAGCCAGCTGTTTAATTTAGATTGTCCCCAATTGGTTGTAGAGTGAGGATAGACTGGTTCTAGGCCTCCTTGGTTGTGCTTACCAGAAGTGCGATCCATATCTGCTCTGAGCATGCGCGGAGTTTTAATAGATACATTGTTTGGCTGTTGACAATTAAACTCAACTCCTGTAATAATTAACTTGTCATCGTTCGTTCATACTATGTTTGTGATAAAACTGTGGTTTATCAGTTTGAAATTTAAAAAAATTGTTTTTGGTATTATTGTATAAATCAACTTACAATGTGGACATTGAGAACAAGTGCACACAGATTGTTTTTATGCAGAATGTGTGTACTGCAAATGTTTTTATTACAAATGTGTTCATTGAGATTGATACACTCAGAATGGGCGTGTGCAGAATGTATTCATTCAGAATACTAACATTGAGGATGTGGTCCATGTGGACAAGAAGAAGTTCATCATGCTTTTGAAAGACCAATTTATGTCAAAGGAAAGAGAATTTTGTAATTGTAATTCAAACTTTATATAGCGCCACTCGTAATCAGAGGCGCTAACGACTCGACACAAAGCTAGGCCGAGAACAGGAAAGTCTTAAGGCGCTTGCAAAGGAAACTAAGATCTCACCAAGTTGAGGACGTAATCCTAACGACTATTGAAAACAAAATAGTGAACTTGAACAAAGATGAATATAATAGAAAGATGCGACAATGCATTTGACCGACAATGCATTTGACCGATGACCGTGGTCATTCATTGAAATGCCTGGTGTCACCAAATGATTGATGTGATGACGAAGATATGACGATATTTCAAGGTTGAAATGACCCCTTTTGGTCAAAGGTCACATTCCACAGCAGAAGTCCTTTACCTTTTATTACTACACCAAGTATCCCATCGAATCAACACATGTTGATCCCGTGTTCATTAGTATCTTGGGTCCCACCCGGACAAGGAGCACGCCCGTCTCTACGAACCGACGGGTCTAAGTCGCGAGTGCCAGATGGCTACAGTAGCCACCTAATACGCGGCCAATTAAGCGAGACTCGGTCCCGCACACAGTCCTGTACTGTGTCATAGGATCGGTTCCCAATGCGTGGCTGGCAATACCTGGCTAAATCCAACCCGATATCAGGGCGCCCTATTTCAGCACGTCCTCTCCTATTGTAATAAATTCTCCAGACGCTGGAATTTCTCATTTGCGCAGGATTTAGGGCACATGATTATTTTGTTTGGTATCCATTTTCTGCTGTAGACTAGTTAAGCGCTTTTCAGTGGCTTCCTTTGACCAACCTATACCCAGAGTCCCAAACAACCAAAACCCCAACCAAATAATAGCCCTAACACACAATCCAAGAAGCTTCGTGCCAATATGCTACACTTCAACCATTTCTCTGCCCTATGTGTGTTGGATATTGTTTAGCTGCATGCTGCTGTACGTTCTATTAATTGTGTTCCCTGAATTGCTTGTCATTTATTCCACATGAAATAATTACATTTCGATATGATTTTGTTATTTTCTGTTGTCTCATAATATATTGAGTTTCAAATTATTTCTTTATTTTTTATTATTTATGTTCTGCATTATGTGTGAAGATCAGAAGATGGTTTTCTTATTTTTTTATTTTGTTAATACAGTGTTGTTTGTGTTTTTATACATTTCGTGTGTGGCTTGTTTTCTTCATTTTTACTCATTTTTGATCATAAATTCCCTGGCAGGGTTTTGCTCATGGTAAGACTGTGAAAGATCTTAATCATTAGTCATCTGAATATAGCCAGAACAGATTGTTCTCTCTTCATCTCTGCTGGTATGAAAGAATTGTGATCTGATATCACAGGAATAATTATCATAAAGTAATGTAAAGTAATTACTAATAATTAGTTGAGGGAAGCATTGCAAGTGATAGGTAGGTAGATAGGTATTATAGTTACATGTATAGCACACTAAGCACAGATGGGTAGGTAGGTTGATGGTTTGGTAGGTAGCCTAGCTCAATAGTATGTATGTGTGTGTGAGTGTGTGTGTATGTCTGTGTATGTACGTATGTATGTGTGTGTGTGTGTATGTATGTGTGTATGTGTGCATGTATGCATGTATGTATGTATATGTTAATAATACAGCTAAATTTGAGAAGATTGAGGCATATGGTTTATGGGATGTTGAGCTGTCGCCAGCCACTGTATCTATGACTGGTCAGCCTGTACTGTATTGTGTATAACAATACCGTGGAGGTCATCTGCAGGTCATGCTTAAAACAAGAACTGTGCCTCAATGTTAACTGGCTTTTTGGCTTTCATGGTCATGATGTAAACGCTGACAGTGTTTCAAAGTTGCCAAATTCTGCAAATGCTTACTTCCTCTACCAATGCCACCCCTACTCCTCACTCATCCACCGTCAGCTGCCTCAGGCTCCTCTATTCATCAACCTACTGGCCTTCCATTTAAAACTGCAGTCCCATCTCTTCTCCCTCCAAGCTCTCTCGTCCCCAATGGAATCACCCTTGGCAGCCTCGCTGCTACCACTCCCTACTCTCTGTGGTAACCGGGCCTGGATTCCCAGTGGACGCTAATCACAGGACAACCCGTCTGACTTGACCTAGTGCTAATGATAGAGCGGGATTAGCTTTTGGAGTTCTTTCGAAAAGCTGGTGCAGCATAAACTGAAGAGCAGTTGCAGAGTTTGAGAGAGGAGAGGGAAGGCGACAGCGATTAACAGGGATGACGAATATTACGTTCGTCTGATCTGTGTTGTGTAGTGGCTGGTGTAAGACAGCAAGAGTAACGAGAGGCTTCGGAGGACATTCTAGGCAAGAGAGGTAGAGAGTGTGGTAATGGTTGCGGTGAAGTACCTTAGGCCAATGGAACTGATTTAATGACTGGGGTTATGTGGTGATAGCTGGCAGTTTAGATAGCAGGTCGCTCAATTTATTCCATTGTGTAATTATTATGTGTTAAATGCCGCTTTATGTGTTCATAGTTTGATGTCTACTGAAGAAGTAGTTCGTTTGCTGCAGCTGTTTGTTCAGTGGCTGCAGAGTTTGGAAGCGTTTTCTTTTTTGCTTCTGGTCTTCGTGGGGAGCGGGGGGTCCTTGCGTTGGAAGAAAAGAGGAGTTTATTTCGGAAGTCTAGTGTGACCTGCCGTAGTCTTGTGCACACGATGCAGACAGACAGACAGACAGACAGGGAGGCAGATTAAGATTCAGAGAGGCAGACTAAGAGGAAGGAAGGCATACTTGCAGGTAGCTAGGCAGACTAACAGGCAGAGGGGTAGACTCACAACTTCACAAGCAAGGAGACAGACTAACAGCCAGAGAGGCAGGCTAAGAGGCAGGGACTCATTGAGGTGCTACTAATGAAAATAGTAAATGCCTGACTACTAATGAGAATATATATAGTTGCTTTCTAACGAGAGTAGCTGCTTCTCATAAGAATTGTTGCTTCTAATAAGAATTGTTGCTTCTAATAGGAATAATTTCTTCTAAATTCTAATGAGAACAGTTGCTTCTAATGAGATTAGTTGCTTCTAATGAGAATTGTTGCTTCTAATGAGAATTGTTGCTTCTAATGAGATTAGTTGCTTCTAATGAATATTGTTGCTTCTAATGAGAATTGTTGCTTCTAAGGAGAATAGTTTCTAGCCTACAGTAACTAATGTGTATAGTTGTTACTGAGGTGACTATGTGATGGATGCTGATTGTACCTGTGATTGTAATTACACAGTACCTTTTGATGAGAAACTTATAAGATGTTCTGCCAATGCAGAAAAACCAATGATTGAACATTAGACATGGTTTTTTTGATTGCCTTTGGAGTAGAATACAAAGAGAGACCAATTATTGTTTGTGGATTATTCTTTGATATCAAACCACTGTGGATCTAATCCAGGGTGTTAACTTTTCTAATTTTGTGCCACTGACATCTTTTCCAGCCAGTGGCGGTCCATAAAAATAGGGAATGGGTTCTTGGAGAGGGCTTCTCAGTCCGCAAAAACATTTGGCAAAACTATTTCTTCAATTTTGAATATTTTAGCATACAAACAGTCGTATTAATTAGACTAATAAAATGTTAGTTTTTATCCTAATTTAACTGTTTTTATGGGCCGGAATATGCGGGCCAGATATGACCCACAGGCCGGCTCTATGATACCTCTGATCTGATCTGTTAATTTCAGTCTTAGTTTTGTGTTGGTGCCTTTGTTGTGCGACGCCATAGAAATTGTCGTTGTTTTTACAAGGGATCATTTGTAAGCTCCGCTAGATTGCCACTTGTGAGGCGCTTTTCGTAGGCTCCAAGCAGCGCCTTTTAATGTCTTGTTACATGAGGCCTCAGCTGAAACTTCGCTTCAAATGAAAAAGTTGTTTAAATTTTCAATCTGTAGGATTATACTAATTCTACAGTAATGTGATGTAAATATGCGAATATTTCTAAGCGCCCTCGAAGGCCACGTCAGGGAGACCAGCTTATTCACCAAATAAAGTCCACAATAGCCAAGCTTCTCGTTTCGTTCCGGTGCCAGATCAAATCCGGGGAGGTCAAGCGATGAGTGACCCTTTATGAGCACTCGTTCATTGAAAGTGTGAAGCCAGAACCTTAGCTACGACTGCCTTGGCTTTCCAAAGACGTCTTGCTGTTTTATGCCCCATGTGCATGGATATCCTGCGAGGATAGAAATCCCAGAAATGTTGTCGTGATTGGTATGCGAACTGGATTCCTTTTGCGTCTGATCACTGCATTCAGCCAAAATATCTCGTGCAGCAAGTTGGAATTGTAATGTAATGTAGTCAAGCATTTATATAGCGCCACTGGCCTCAGCAACGCTCTTAACGGGCGTCTGTGCTTGGACAAGGGAAGAGCAAAGTCTTAAGGCGTCTCCGAAACTGGGAAGGTGAGAGGGTCAGTAATTCCAGGCGCAGGGACTGTGGAAGACAGTTCCAAGCTGACGGGCCAACATCTGCAAAGCTGTTCGACTGGGCCATAGCAGAGCACATTCGCGGAACAGCTCGAAGGCCGCTAGTTGAAAATCGCAAGGAGTCCTTTATTAGTGAAGGAGATGCAATCATTGAGCAACCATTATGTGATGATGAAACATCAATAGATGACAGGGAGCAACTGAGAGGGATGGATTTGCTCATGGACCCCTAAAACAGTAACCATCTCAGAGTGGGATTGAACGCTTACTCCATGCATTACAAGAGGTACGCTCTAAATAGTTGGCTAACCTATATGTCGGGCTGTAAGCCACAAGTGGATATCAAGACTACCAGAACAATGTATGGGAGCTACACCAGTGTCTGCGTTTTCCAGACATTACCTTCTGAGGGGAATCAGTACCAGGGTGGGGGTGGAGAGGGGTGGTTGGGTGGAAAGGGGTTGGGTTGGATGTGAAGACGGACAGAGTAGTCACGACTGACTTCGGTTGGATGCGCGCGGTGGGGGGGGGAGGAGGGTAAATGGGGGGAAGCTGGAACATTCTTGGGGTGCAGATGTCTTTGAGTTGTCTTTGAGTGATCTAAGGCTGATGATTGACGGGCTTTGTACGGCTGTTTGTTTGCATGTCTATATGTCTCTATGCATCTCTGCCTGCCTGGCTGTCTCTCTGTCTGTTTGTCTGTCTGTATATATGTCTGTCTATGTGTCTCTGTCTCAGTAACTCTTGCTGTTGCCTTAGACGCTGGTTCCACACCTGTCCAGTTCTGTCTGTACTTTACCACGGTTGCTTTAGTGAGTGCCTGGAGAAGTGGAATATTCATTCATGTGCTGGTTTTGGAGATGACGCTGACCGCTTGATATCTTCTCCTCCGAAAGCATTCTTCTATATATTCTTGTATCCACAGAATCCGAGGAAAGTCTGAGCACTCGCCCTCCTAAGATACACATCCGTATTAACTCTTAGTTCATTCGCTTTCTCTTTGCTAATGTACTGCCACGGTTGTTTTTACTTCTGGACACTTGACTGTATTATATGCATCACTTGGGAAGTTGGGGGTCTGAGGTAACTAGACAGACCTACAGATAGGCAGACAGACAAGACTGGCTCACTGACCTATTGAATGATCAGAGCTTTTTTGATTGATTGATTGATTGATTGATTGAGTGTGTGTGTGTGTGTGTGTGAGTGAGTGAGTGAGTGAGTGAGTGAGTGAGTGAGTGAGTGTGAGTGTGAGAGTGACAGACAGACAGACAGACAGACAGACAGACAGACTTACAGTAACAGTTACAGATACCTGTTTAACTGATATCTAGTTCCTTTAAACATTTTAGTACATTAGAAGTTTTGCGGAGAACAGAGCTGGGAACATGTCATGACATACATGGATGTGCATGGGAAGATGTCGTGGCATCTGGGAACATGTCATGAGTGGCTGATTTAATTGATGTTGCAGCCTGTAATTTGTGGACATTTTTAAGCGTTGATGATGCACCTCTTCAAGAAAATAACTCATTAATGGTTCTCATTGATGAAAAACAACTGAACCAACAAACGAGGAAATGCTATGACCATTGAAGAGGAACCGATCATTAACTGAACTATGGAATAGCTTACATCTGCAGGAACTCTGAATGATTTGTCGCTTTTACCATTTTCAAAATGCATTTAATTCGTTTCCATGGTGACTGGATGGTCTTATTCATCAGATGCTTATGTCAGACCACTTGCCCACGCTTTAATAGTTATGCGTTCGAACCTGCTGAGCTAGTATGTAGGTTTAAGCAAGCTGTTGATGCAATGTTGTGGAGCGTATTTGAGTTGGTTCTGTGTAATGTCCTGGATTTATGGATTCGTCCTCTGCCGCCGGTCAGGACGGCCTAGGAGAAGGAGCTGAGCCTGCCCCTATATTCATTGGGCTACATTCATGAGCAGGAGATATGTTGGTGATTTCACTGGGGTTGATGGTGTTTACCAACTGCGGCACAGGGCCTCTACTGATTCATGCAGAGAGACAAAATCAGTCATTGCACTCTGTGGTGATAAAATAAAAGGAATTATATATATATATGTATGTGTGTGTGTGTGTGTGTGTGTGTGTGTGTATAATTATTTATATATGCACTATATATATGCACTGGATTTCCAATTTGCAGCCAGCCGTATGCAATTACCTGATAGCAGTTGTATCTATTGGCCAATCAATCTTTCTGTTATATATTATGAAGCTGTACTTTGCCGACAGACTGCCCCCACCCCTCGTGGCATGCTGTGTACTAGGGTGCCAATCAAACTTCAAGTACATGCGTTTTACAGTGTCTTGCCCCCAACATTTGTTATTTTGGTTATTGATAACAGAGGAAAACATTTGGTATCAATCATGGAATATTTACTGCTTTCTCCATTTGGTGTGCTAGACAGTGTAGTGGTTAGATTGTTGGGCTGTCAATCAAGAGGTCAGAGGTTAGGGTTGAAATTTGGTTCAGGATTTCTCCTCCTTCTGTACCCTAGCTGACATAGCTATGATGAATACACTGACTGTAGGCCTACACTATGAGTGGAAAGACGTGAGAGCCATTGACCCTCCAATGGCGAGGACAAGAAATTGAAGTTGCTAATACTTTGTGCTCATTGCTATCTCATGACTAGGCTCAAGGGATTCTTCAATTCAAGTATTCTTCAATTTTTATACAATTATTGCATTTTGCTTTAGTATAACCCTTGAATGAGAGTTTTGATAAATTTGTTGTTTATCTATTAATTAACTGATGCCAGGAATTGGAATAAGGTCAAGAACCACGAGGAAGAAATTATTATTCTTGCTTAATGTTTAATAGGAACGATTGAACGTTAGTCACAGCCTAGTCTTTACTCTGTGCTCTGTAGTCCTGTAATCAATTTCTAACATGCAATTTTACAGAAACAAATGTAATAACTTAATGTATGAATTCATTGAGCTACCTGTAAATATGTATATATCCGAATAAAATTTGTAGCCTGTAATCTACATACAAAAAGGAACACTTTGAGACATTGGATATTAGTTCATTGGCACCCTACTGTGGATATTGTTTGCTTCAAAACCTTGACCTCCTATCCTTACAAAGACTGGTTAATTGGTTTCTCATTTTCATTGAAGTTGAGTCATATTTACCCCCATTTATCTTCAATTGCATCCATTTAAGTGAAACTTGAGCCAGATTCTATTCTCCCAAATGATGAGTTCAAGACACTTGGTCCTGACCATTGTCAGTGAAGTAGGAGCAAATCTGCTCCATGCATCACTTTAAGGCCTTTGATTTCTACCCATTTCAGTGAAGTTTGCAGCTTTTTACCCCATGAGATTGTTTAAGGCATGTGTTTACCAAGCTGCACATTACAGAAGACAATTTGAGTTTTACGTCTAGCTGTTAATGACTTCATTCTGTTCTTGGTTTTTAGGCGTCTTTGCGGCGAGTTTTGTCAGCCGTTCAACAACTGTGTCTGCATCTGTGGGTCAGACTGTTGATGTCACTTGTCTGGTTGCAAATAAATCGGCCGACAATTGGGTAAGTACATCAGGATGCTGGGCTCTGCTTCGCTAGGTAGTTTCTTCTTCCTTTATCTTGGACCTCTATGGTGCAGACTGCAGTATTTTGCTTTATATCAGTTGTGGGCTGAACTGCTTGGAATAACCTCCCATTGAATTTTTGGCTCTTGCTTAGGAACTCTCTACCCGATTTGTATTCCACTCTGATATCGGTCTTATTTGGCCGAGGTTGGACCGGGAGCACCTCTGAGTAGATTTCGTGAAGAGGTGCTATATTAAGTTTCATTGATTGATTTAATGATTGATCAGGTTTCAGCAACAGAGATTGCGTACTTGGAACTTCGACTCAGTCGATTTAGTAAACCTTTATAAAGCTCTTGGACATACACTCAGCCAGTCACACAGTCACACACCCACCATTCCCTTCCCAAAACACACACACACACACACACACACACACAAACACACACACACACACACACACACACACACACACACAAAGGCACACATGGAATGGAATCAAATACACAATTGTATGTTGTTAGCCCACAACAGTCCTGCTTCATGAGTCTCCCAAATCGATCAATCAATCAATCAATGAAGGATAAAATAGCACCCCTTCAAGATATCTCCTCAGAGGCACTAATGGTCCGACTATACAGCTAAGGAGAGCAGTTTTCAGTAATGCGTAGAATCCAGATGAGGAGGTTTTGTGCAGAAGGCTATGCTCTTAGGGTAGCTCATTCCATGTGGCTGGACTCGCCACGGCATCATAGAAGTGCCACCCGAAGAGTGGGATTGACACACCAAAACTCTTGCACCTACCCACTCACATGCAAACCAGGACAACTGGTTTAATAGTCTTTACTTTGAATTTGGACTGATAGTAATGGAGGAGGAGTTGATTAAATGATGTGTGCAGAAGATGAGACACTTCTCTGCATCTGTCATCCATGATACATGCCTCAGAAGGTTTCCATTTCGTAGCTGATCGCATCTTGAATGTCTTCAACAGCTGAATCTTGTTTACTGAGTAGAATTGTTGTTCATCAGGCTAATCAGCTCCACATACGCCATTTTCAAATTTTTATAAGGATCGACGAGAGAGTTACTTCTAGCTACTGAATGCATTTGTCTGAACCATTCTATGGGACTATTCTGAGTGAGACTGTCTTATCCTGAGCAATGTTCCCTCTAAGCTTTGCGCACACCACACGGGCCATGGAGCCAGCGCACACAAGAACTTAGCGTACACACACAAATGTTTTTTAGGAAACTATGTGAATCGAGTCTCATAGCCGACTTTGGCCTATCTCACTCCAGAAACTTCGGTCCCCTTTTTTATCTTTTGATAAGGAACTTTTCTTACTTTATAAGAACTTATCACCATTGACTTTAGATGTGATCTTAATTTATCTATCATCACATTCAGCTCGGACCTGCGCACAAAAGTGTGAACCATTGATAAAATGTTGCACCCAAAATATTTCTTCAGCACACTATCTCCAAAACATTAGAGGGAACATTGATCCTGAGTTGCTCTGTGGTTACTATTAGTCAGTAACTTCTATTTTGCCAGTTTCTAATGTGGAAAGCATTGACCGATGGCACCTTAAAGCCAACCTGTGATTATAGGTCAACATCCAGAGAATAAATAGTCCGTTGACTCTCTGGATGTTGATCTGATTACAGCTTCTGCAGGAAGCCAGTGCCATCACAGAGTTTAGGCTAAAAATCAGAGTTCTGCTGTTGAGCATTTTTCTGAAATGTTTTCTTTAGGTGGACTGGTGGTTTCTGCAGCATAATCTTCAGATATCTACGGATAATAATCTCCTAACGGACGATTCAACTCATTTCAACGTTTTCAACAGACGACTGAAAAATGGTAATGTCTGTCTGTCACCTCAGCACAGCTTTACTCATGTACTTAAGTGCCCTCCTTTGGTTTATTTATGTGGTCTTATTTGTCTCTGTGTTAATTTCAATAATTTTTGGGTAGCTGTGTTTGCATGTGTGTGCTGTGTGCCTTTGCTGCTCTGAATGTGTGTCCTGATGTCATAGGTGGAGCTTTGGTCCTGGGTGTTGGGACATATGGGCAAAAATGCGGTTTGGGAGGTGGGAGAGGAGGCAGGTCAAAAAAAATTTCAATTCCCAAGCATAAATGTAACGGTTGAATAGTGGAAAGCACTGTATATATTTAGAATATTTATGAACTATTTATGAAATTTGGGGGGGATATAAGCAGCTCCGTCCCCTCCATCTGAAATTTTGGAGGGGACATCCCCTTCTGTTCCAACCCCCCCAGTCTCTTCCGCTACCTGATGTTTATGCTCAGTTTCAGCTGAGTTTGCACATTTTAGCTTATGTCTCAACAAATGTTTAGATTAACTCTGATTTCCTTTTGTGTTTCAAAGTGTACAATCCCATTAGAAGAGGAAGTAGACAAAGAGCAGTTTCATAGGTTGGCACTGAATATGATGCATTAGCGACTTTCTTAGCCTCAGCATACAGAGGTAGATGCCAGTCCTCTCCTTTGCTGTCTCAGCTTCCCACTGACAGTGTACGGTCGGTGTACTGATATCACAGCTGAGTTGACTAGCAACTCAGGCGGAGAAGAAATCTTAGCACAATTTTCAGCCTTTGCAGTGGTTTGAACCCCGACCTCTGGGTTGCCAGTCCAGCAGGCTAACCACTGGACCACTGTGCACCCCAGAGCAGCTTGCAAATCTTCTCAGAGCAGCGGTAGTACTAGCATCACCGATTATAAGTTAATTGCGACCAAACCAACTGCATATCGAAATTGATTGCAGTTGTTGGAGATTTATCGCCTAAAAAAATCGACCAACGGCCTGCGGTGTGCTGCTCGTTGAGTTTCGCTGGAGCCACAGGGCCACCGCTCCATGCAGAGGGCCAGAGGACGCCTTGTTCTGCATCCAAGGTTCACTTGGTTCCAACGCTTTACATCTGTTTATTACCATCTCTCGCCAGCTGAGTGCGTGGATGTCAATGGCTATGGGAGTTTATTCCTTTTGTGTGACAGTTTTAGTGGAAACAGTTTAAGATATGAGTTTTATTATTTGGTAGGGTTTCGTTTTATCATTATTGATTATGTGAGTTTTATTTATAACTTGTGCTGAAAAGAGTACCACCCAGCAATAGTGTGCAGAAGTGTTCTGAGAAAACTGAAATGATATCTCTAAGATGGTGATTTTGATGTTTAGACGATTTTAGATTGCTCAGCAATTATAGAAAGGCATACTTTTAGTATTTTGGCATGTTTATTTTGGGCATAAATGTTATGAGAAATTCAATATATTTATAAGAAAATAGACAGACAAATACAATTTATTATTAAGCTTGGTACTGGTAGACATAGAAGAAAGCTACGTTCAGTTTTTCCATAAAATTCTAAAAACCATTTTGTGCTGAAACATACAAAAGAAATTAAAATCATTTCTTGCAAAATGGTTTAGACATGTATTTATTACAGTGCGATGTAAATTATAGTCACTTGTGTTTAATTGAAACATTCAGTATGAAATTCTCATTAATGGACGTGGCATGCACTGGCAGGTATACATGTCCATTGCCCAGATGTGCTGTGATGTTAGTTTCACAGGATCATTGAGTTATCTTTCAGCCTGTGATGTACTGATGAAGAGGAGATGTTGACACATGAGACAACATTGTAAGTTCAGTGCCACATGAGATGCAAGAAGTCTCTTTCGCACATGTGCATGTCCATATCATGTGCGTAATAAGTTCTACATAATGAGAGCTGAGACTGCATTCCTTTTGATTGGCGCACATGTATACAGCTGGCAGTTTATCATGGATGAAATGGACAGTCTTGTAATTGCCTCTGAAAATGGTATTGCATGGCTAGTGAAGTAGGCTCTTGTGTTACAGCCTAGGATTCACCCTCGTCCAACAAGGGTGCTCTTTCAGAAAATGGATTACATGACCAATGATGATCGTAAGCTCCAAAATTTAAATGGGCCAAACGGCGGGCACCAGCTTATTCATGAGCACTGTGTTCAATCAGAGGGGTGTTGTCCGTGGAAGGTTCAGAGCGGGGTAGAGTAGCTATTATGGCTGGTGTCGTTTAGGGTGAGAGTATTTGAAGGGAATGGATCCAATGAGTTAGGTCAGGAGTTCTTGTAGAGATGACAAGGCAGATGATTATTGGCGAATCAAAACTGTTTTGAATTCAGAGGGGAGATCGTTGGAGAGACCTGGTGCCACGTGGGATATGAGCCGTTGGAGAATTGGAGAGCCAATACTCAGAGTCTATAGAGTAATAATAATAATATACCTGGGATTACACTGGAATAACTATGAGGGTGCATGAGGATAACCTGATATCCTACATGGATGACCCTGGCTTCCATCAGTTGGATAGTGGGGAGGCCATTATGGGATAACTTGAGGTTACGCTGTGATAACCTTGATGATGCCATGAGGTGGGAGACCACTTGAAGATAACCACAGGTCCCACATGATGTCCAAGATTGATGCCACTGTGTGGGTAGCTCGTAGGCCACATCATTAGGGTAACCAGAGGTCATGCTTGGATAACCCTGATGACACCCTGTGGACATCCATAGGTCACCTTGTACCATTTGTCAACAAAAAACCTTTTTCAGATGACCTTGAGGCCCATTTGAGGATAACCTGAGAATGCACATAGATGACATTTAGGTCATCTCTGGATAACCCAGATGATAACCAGAGCTCACTCTAAGTAGACTGAACTGTCACTAAGATTATCTTGAGTTTGAATGCATTTTCTGAAACTTTCAGTTACAGATAGAATGAAGTTAGCCTATTCTGAGATTGTTTGGTTATTAAGAGCTAAAATAATGTCTATTTTGGGGGGCAAATCCCATTTTATGCATCATTTCTCTATTTCTCCTTCACCTTCAACCGACCTCTCTTACCTTATTTTCCCCTAACTACTCCCTCAGTCTGACTCCCTTCTTAGCTACAAGCCCTAAAGACAATTTCCAAAATATTCTCGTTCATGGGCGACTGCTGAAGCCAGACCACCTACACACGAACCTATGGTGGTCATAATGATGATTATTGTGATGGTAATGATGATTATGATGACGATAATGATGTTGAAGTCGTGGATGAGTAAGGCCCCTGTGTAGGTTGTGGTGCCACCAATTACTTGCAGTGGTCCCTTTTTCATGCAGGTGATTATGAGAGTCGATTGCGAGTCTCATCGATTCAGAGGCTTGACAGCGGCTATTACAAGTGCCAGGTCATGCACAGTGCTTCCATCTTACAACAGATTCACACCTTAATAGTTGCAGGTATGTCTCTTCTTTTAATTACAATTCAAACAGCGCCTGTTTTTGAGAGAAAGGTCTCTAAAGTAGATCGATTGTGTCCATTCATTTGGTATGTAATGTAATTTAAGTGAGCATTTATATAGCGCCCCTTCAATATGTCGATATATCTCTGCTTTCTGTCAACCTCACCAGTTGCTTCATTGGGTCTCCTATCATTTAGAAGCAGAACTTATACTTTAATAGGTTATTAATGATGTTGGAAGAGTCTGACACTTATTCCATTCTGTAACAAATCTGTTGTTTGTATAAATTGCTTTAAAACATATTTCTGTATTGTATCGTTGTTTGAATTGATAAAGTAAAATTTGAAACAACTGAATTTTTTTTGATGACACAGTTGCAATGAATCTCTTAGAGTAGAACATGATTTTTGGACGTGAAAGGGAAAAGTCATAAGGAGAGGATGGTTCCACGCTGGTTCCATGCTGGTTCCCTAAATTGATTTGTTCATTTTGAGTTCAGTATCTATAGGTGGTAACTAAAATGTCTGGTTGTACATGTCCAATGCACAATATATCTTGTGGTGTGACACAATAATGTGTACGAATGAATTTTGCCTTTCAATTAGGTAACTCTGTAGGTGTAGTTAAAACTGATTCAGAGAAAAGCTGCTGCTTTCTTGGAGGTTTAGTGTTTCAGTGTTCGTACTGAATAAATGACTATGTTTTATCTTTTTTTTTTCTTAATACTATTTAGTTCGACATATTTTCTATCTAAGCTCACTTATACAGCTGAAGGCATCTATCAATAGTGACCCATCAATTGAAATCAAAGTCCAATTTCGTAATCCATTGTTGAATCCCAGTGAAAATCTTACAGTCAGGGAAATGTGTGACTGGATTATAGACCGGCAATTGCAGTTGTTGGTCAAACCTGAAAGAGATCAATGTATAATTAAGGAAGCCTCAATTTGTTCTATGGAATGAAATCATGGCAAGCAGTTGACCAGTGGGAGCTGAGTTGTAAATTTGATATGATATTACCATTACCAGAGTATTGCTTTATGGAATGGAAGGTTGGTAGGTAGTTTCAATTTAAGGATGTTGTGTCATAGTGAAGATGATTACTGACAGTCGCTACCAGAGTAATGTTTTTTCAGAGGTAATGAGAGTGGAACAATTGTCAAGATATTCATGCATAAATTAATTGATATATAAGAAGTTTTAGGTTGATTGACACCAGGGACTGAGTGATTGACAGGGTGAAAGTGACTGATTTTCAGTTAAAAGTTAGGCTGCCCCTTTGCATACAGCCATACAGACATACAGCCTTGTATTTTTAATTTGTGTGGTGCCTCTCACAGAACATACTACCGGGGCGTGATGCCCAAGAGATCCTTGAAGAAACAGTTGAGTCTTAGGCAGCGTGTTGCAACAGCTGAGAACTTCTGTTGGACAGTAAGTGGAAGACTGTTCGAAAGTGAAAACACTATCACTGTGGCAGACCCACATGGTCATTGAGTGTGGGATTGAATTTGTGGTCTTTTGAAGACCTGCACTGTTACCATAATGGGGTTTGGCAATGTGTGTCTAGGGGAGCATTGCCCTCCAGGGGCGAGTGATTCGTCAAAGATACAATTTGATAGTTCAGTGGCCATATAATACCCTTGTTGAAACTGGAGAGGTGCCATGTAGCCTGGACAGGGAGTCCTTAATTGCCCTGTGGCATAGATCTCCCAGTGAGAACCAAAGCCTTGAACTGCCTCTTGAGATCATTTTCTGTCATCCCCAGATGAACTCAGGTCTGAGATCTGGGCCACGATGTGCTGAAGTACAGAAATAAATAAAACTAATAAACACTTAAAATTCTGTAACACCAATCCTTGCGTAGATGCGATATTATACTCTCTGACGGGTGTCAGTATCAGTCAGTGGTTGGCATTGTCTTGCACAGCACTGGCAGCAGACTTCGCTGTCAGTCAACGATTGGTATTGTATTGCATGGCAGGTGCTCTCATAGTCTGTGATGGGTCAGATTTCTGTCTAAGGCAGGTCAAAGGTCAGAAGTTGGGCATCAAAGTCATCAAGTAGGGTGCAGTTGGGAGCAACTGGCTGGGAAACTGTCCTCTGTCATATGTAGGGACCCAGCCCAAGCAAGGCCTTATAATTACCCTAGGTGAAAATTGCCTTTAATGCCATGACTTTAATTAGTGCCACCTGGAAAATGTAAGATAATAATGATAATAATAATATTAGTAATCATAATAATTATTTTATTTTAGCAACCATAATAATTGTTATTGCTATTATTATTATTATTATTATTATTATTATTATTATTATATCATTATAAATTAATACTACTATTTATGCCAATAATAATAGAAGTAATAATTTAATTATAATATATATAATTGATATTGATCCCATTTCCTGCCTGATGTCCAACTCTTCACAACATCTGGAGTGTTGCCATTCTCTCCATCCTCCTCTTCCTCCTCCTCCTCCTCCACCTCCTCCACAAAAGCAATTCCAAATTGCACATTTTTTCTTTAAAATTTTTCCTTGAACATTTTCAGATGGAACCGGAAGACTGACAACAACAACACCGTCCACTCCTCATGCAAATTTCACAGGTGAGATTTCAGTTATTCTTTACAGATAGATCACCTATGATTTGACATCAGCATCATTGCCACCATCATCATTACAATCACCACTGTCATCATTGCAGACGATATCATCAATATCATCGTCACCATCGTCTTGATCATCATCATCGTTATCATCTTCAAAATCATCTTTGTCGTCGTCGCTATCGTCATAATCACCTTCACCATTGTCATCATCATTGTCGTCATTTTCGCTGTCACTGTTATCATTGTGTTTGACACTGTCACAGTCAGTTGTGTTGTTACTCATGCCATACATTTGGCAGTGATTGGCAGGAGTGAACTATCAGCATTTCTCTGTATCGTATTTCTCTGTATCGTATTTCTCTGTATCGTATTTCTCTGTATCGTATTTCTCTGTATCGTATTTCTCTCTGTCGTATTTCTCTGTATCGTATTTCTCTGTATCGTATTTCACTCTATCGTATTTCTCTCTATCATATTTCTCTGTATCGTATTTCTCTGTATCGTATTTCTCTGTATCGTATTTCTCTGTATCGTATTTCTCTGTATCGTATTTCTCTGTATCGTATTTCTCTGTATCGTATTTCTCTCTATCGTATTTCTCTGTATCGTATTTCTCTCTATCGTATTTCTCTGTATCGTATTTCTCTCTATCGTATTTCTCTCTATCGTATTTCTCTCTATCGTATTTCTCTGTATCGTATTTCTCTGTATCGTATTTCTCTGTATCGTATTTCTCTGTATCGTATTTCTCGGTATCATATTTCTCTGTATCATATTTCTCTGTATCGTATTTCTCTGTATCGTATTTCTCTCTATCGTATTTCTCTGTATCATATTTCTCTGTATCGTATTTCTCTGTATCGTATTTCTCTGTATCGTATTTCTCTGTATCGTATTTCTCTGTATCGTATTTCTCTGTATCGTATTTCTCTGTATCGTATTTCTCTGTATCGTATTTCTCTGTATCGTATTTCTCTGTATCGTATTTCTCTGTATCGTATTTCTCTGTATCGTATTTCTCTGTATCGTATTTCTCTCTATCGTATTTCTCTCTATCGTATTTCTGTGTATCGTATTTCTCTGTATCGTATTTCTCTCTATCGTATTTCTCTGTATCATATTTCTCTCTATCGTATTTCTCTCTATCGTATTTCTCTGTATCGTATTTCTCTGTATCGTATTTCTTTCTATCGTATTTCTCTCTATCGTATTTCTCTCTATCGTATTTCTCTCTGTCATATTTCTCTGTATCGTATTTCTCTGTATCGTATTTCTCTCTATCGTATTTCTCTCTATCATATTTCTCTCTATCGTATTTCTCTCTATCGTTTTCCAGATCATTGCGCTACTTTGTCTCAAGATTTCATTACTTTGGATCAGTATTGTGGTCTAATATTAATTTGTTTTGTATCTCAGAAACTTATTTGATTTTTCATTTTATTTTATGCATCTTAACTTGGATTATTATTCATTTCTTAGTGTATTATTTGCTGACCAGTTGTATGCATTAATTCGTCCTCATTAACTATCTAAGTGAATGGTGCCAAGATGTCCTCTGTTGACGACTTGTTGCTCGGAGATCATGGTTTAACCATGGCCATTGCAGTGTTTGGCAATATTTGATTTAACCCTTTACCTATGAACGTGCATTAAAAAGTAATGAAGATTCACTGCTTACACATTACTGTACCATTGATATAACTGACTCTTTTTATGCTCACCTTAAAACTGTTCTTTTTAGCCGTGCTGAGTATCTGAGTAGCAACCTATAAGGGGCAATTTATTAATCTTCATTGTGAATGAATGAAATCGCGGAGGATGGCAATATTGAATGCTTGATATTGGGTCATCATCTGTAGGCTTTTTATTTTAATTTCTCTAATTATATTTTTGTCGCGTATGTCTGAACTTTTCGGTAATGATTTCTAATGCGACGATTGCGGGTTGGAACCTACTGAGCAGACTCTATTAAACCATTGTGAGGAGTTTCATTAGAGCAGAGACCTTAAAGCAGCGCTGTATAAATTTGTACTAGTTCATTGATTAATTGAAATCCACCACTGCTCATACTCTAGCAGTGCCAGTCCCAAGCTTGAATAAAGGAGGAGGGCAATTCTAATGATCCTGGTTATCAAAGTGTCATTATACTGAGACTATAAATTGCTTGATTGAACTTGTTTCCTTGCAGTTCCTTAAGGCTTTTAATGACTCTTGAGTGCTGTGTACGAGTAATTACGTGTTGTGCTGTGAAATTGTCTTTGTAGATTGTTGTATTCAGGAGAGGGTTGGTGCCGTGTGTCTACCAATGTGTGCCCCTGGGTCCTATGAGTTATCGACTGCAACCATTCTCAACTGTTCTTCACACGTTTTACAACTGTTGAAGTGCAGCTCAGGTTAATCAATTGCATTCAGAATAGTCATTTATTGCATGTATTACAAGTGCAAGGTCAATAGATATGAATCTGAGATGCAAGAGAAACAGTGTGGGTATGCAACTCCCAGGGTCACTGCAAGGAATCGACTAGGGTGACTAAATCAATCAAAAAAGCAATCAAAAATACTTGATATAGCGCCCCTTCAAGATATCTACTCAGAGGTGCTCCCGGCCTAATCCTTGGCTGAAAAGGAGAGTTTTAAGAGAGGCGTAAAATGAAGATGAGAAGTTCTTAGGTAGGAGACGGAGCTCTATGGGAAGTCCATTCCAGATTGTAGGTCCCACGATTGAGAGCCCGATTCTGCATGGACTAGGCAGATGGGGAACCTGCAATGGTTGAATTGCAGACTGACAGCATCACAGAACAGAACACTCTATTGCACAAAATTTATTGCCATTGATTGAATCCATGTAGATGTTTTATTTATTTTTTTAGAGCCAATATCTAACTACATGCACTCAATCAATGGATTAAGTGTTTTTCCAATAAGGACTGTCATAACTGCAGTAACAGTTTCGATTAGTTTTGAGTTTGTAACCTTGTGGTGTGTAAACAATATTAATAATATTATTATTAATATTATCATGGTGCTAATCCATCCTACTGTTGATCATTTTACTATTGCCTTTAGGCTGTGGATTGCTGGGTCAATCTTATTTGACTAGCAAACACTGAACCCGTGTCCTTTTGGTCTTTATGCTAACGTGATACAATTCAGCCATCTTAAATATTGGAATGAGATGAATTAAGATGTGGGATATCTTCCTCAATATCTGGTTAAACAATTCGTAAGAATAATGATGATGATTTTGATGATGATGATGATGATGATGATGATGATGATGATGATGATGATAATGATGATGATAATGATAATGATGTTGATGAGGGCAGCAGCGGCGGCGATGATGATGCTAGGGCCTTTGAAGTAACTGAAGAAACTACTTTTTTAGTGTCAACACTTCAATGCTGTTGCCTCCTGTGTCACTTTTGCTCAGAGATGTAACCATTCCAGATGTGAATGAAACTGATGATTATAATATTATTCTAAATAATTATAATGACATTATATATTTCTTTCCTCTTCTGACAGGTGAAAGGAATCACGTTCCGTGTTGTGTGAGAAGACGTGTTCCTGATTCATGTCTCGGTCTGTGTGGTAGTCCGATGCCACTTCTCTTGATGTCCTCTCAGCTCAAAACATGTGCCACGCATATTCACAGTCTGCTCGACTGCTTTCAGGAAGGATTCTGTGAGTAACCATTGCAGTGTTGGATGGTCAATGTTCTTTGAATTGAGTTGGATCAATGTATTGAATGTTTTTTGCAGAACTTTTCAAGTGTTAAAAGACATAGTATATGTTGTTACTTAACATGTTACTGCTAATCAGTATGTTTTACTCAGTATGTTATTACATGCCTGTAATATGTTGTTACTTAGTATGCCATTATGCATCTGTAGTATGTTATGGCTAACAAAATGACGTCACGACATACTTTGTATCCATGACATCCTGTCGGGCAGTCTTAGTCGACTGTTCCTCTTTTTACTAGGTTGTTTTTGTGCAGATTCAGTTGAGTCTAGTCTAAGTCTAGTTTCGCATGGCCAACTAGGTCTCTAGTCTGTTGAGTTCTTCAAGATCATTAGGATCATACAAGAATGAACAAAGCATTAAAGCACTGGTCTAATTTACCTGGTCTAGTCTGTGTCCCTAGCAACGGTATTTAATCCAATGAAATCTAATCACACATGGCAATCATCAATAGTATCTAATCACACATGGCAATCATCAATAGTATCTAATCATACATGGCAATCATCAATAGTATCTAATCACATATGTCAATCATCAATAGTATCTAATTGCACATGGCAATCATCAATAATATCCAATCCCATATGTCAATCATCATTAGTATCTAATCACACATGACGATCATCAATAGTATCTAATCACACATGGCAATCATCAATAATATCTAATCGCACATGGCAATCATCAATAGTATCTAATCGCACATGGCAATCATCAGTAGTATCTAATTGCACATGGCAATCATCAATAGTATCTAATCAATAGTATCTAATCAATAGTATCTAATCACACATGGCAATCATCAATAATATCCAATCGCACATGGCAATCATCAATAGTATCTAATCACACATGGCAATCATCATTAGTATCTAATCAAACATGGCAATCATCAATAGTATCTAATCACACATGGCAATCATCAATAGTATCTAATCACACATTCCAATCATAATGGTCACATGGGTATTTGTGTTGACGCTTTTGAAAATCATTGCAGACGTGTTGCCAATCCCCCCATCCTCGGTAACAGCGGAAGTTGTCTCCGAAACCAACGTCCTTGTTGCCTGGCTACCATCACCACAAACTGGAGACGAAGAACCAAGTTTCCGAGTATTCTACCAGCAAACGTCTGCCTCCGTTTATCGTTCAGTGAGTCTGATGGAAAAGAACTGCCACATTTGAAGATGCAGTATATCTATTTGGATAGCTGTTTATTTTATGCCTCTCAAGGACCTGTCAGATGATTTTTGATCTGTTTTTATACGACCTAGTAAAACATTGGATAAGCATTAGCCCAGCAATTCACTCACTTAAATTTAGACCTTCAAATTCGGATATGTTACCTTCAATATCAGGAGGGGAGGTATCTGAATGGTTACATGCTGGCACGAAAATTACAAGGTACTGGTTCGATTCCTGCTGGCCCCATTGGGTTGACTGATCCTTACATTCGCTAGGTGGTAGGGTAAAATGTGCAGATGGGCACCTTGCAGGCTGCTATACAATTAAATTGAACTCCTGTTGAGATAGAAATCATCTGTTTCTTCTTTATCATGTAATCATCCTGCAATTTGTCAATTTTAATTGACTCAAAATCTCTACTTGTACGACCGACGACCATCTACATTGGCTCCCTCTTTCTGCTTATATCCAGTTTAGAGTTCTTTTAATATCTCTAGATCTTACCGGGGTCCTGTGTCTAACCCCAAATTACTTCTGTGAATCTATTCGTCGTCTGATCTTGCCTGCCTCTCATCGTCCTCTTTGATCTCTGAATCATCTTTACCATTTTGTGGGTTACGACCGACATTGCCCAATCGCGACTTCCCACCCTCAGCTCGTTCTGCCATTCTGATGGGACACCATCAACTGTCTTAAATTGTGTCTTCTCGGAGTCTTTTACACTTGGAGCGCCTGGATTGGTCTGCACTGGGAGTGCCTCTGATTGGTCTGCACTGAGAGTGCCTCTGATTGGTCTGCACTGAGAGCGCCTCTGATTGGTCTGCACTTTTGAGCGCCTCTGATTGGTCTGCACTGGGAGCGCCTCTGATTGGTCTGCACTGGGAGTGCCTCTGATTGGTCTGCACTGGGAGCGCCTCTGATTGGTCTGCACTGGGAGTGCCTCTGATTGGTCTGCACTGGGAGCGCCTCTGATTGGTCTGCACTGGGAGTGCCTCTGATTGGTCTGCACTTTTGAGCGCCTCTGATTGGTCTGCACTGGGAGCGCCTCTGATTGGTCTGCACTGGGAGTGCCTCTGATTGGTCTGCACTGGGAGCGCCTCTGATTGGTCTGCACTGGGAGTGCCTCTGATTGGTCTGCACTGGGAGCGCCTCTGATTGGTCTGCACTGGGAGTACTTCTGATTGGTCTGCACTGAGAGTGCCTCTGATTGGTCTGCACTGGGAGTACTTCTGATTGGTCTGCACTGAGAGTGCCTCTGATTGGTCTGCACTGGGAGTACTTCTGATTGATCTGCATTGCGAGTTACACTTTACAAATTCTTAGAACTTCAATACAATATCATGTTCTTCCGATTAAAATGATTTGTGAAATGCCGTTCCCGAACATTTTTATTTCCCATGCTATTTTCCATTAAACCCAGCATCGAACTCCTCTCCAGATTTGTATGTGTAGCTCAACGGGTGGAAATCTGCATCACTGTCCATGTCCATGTGTGCCTGGACTATCCGAGCGATCTCTTCCAGGTCCTCGGTGGGCCAGATGCAGTCATCTGATTCACATGTTAAATCTTTTCCGAACGTGGATGCCTACTTGGCATCTCTGGACATTCCCACTGACCCAATGCAGCATTCGTGTATTAACTCCTATTCTGTGCTGCTTTTAAAGCGTCACTTTGGAAATGTCAGATTTAAGTTTTCCTTCAAGGTTTTATTATTTCTTTTATGATACGATTGTTTTTAATTTAGACTCAGCTCACTGATGATTTCTCAATTTCCGTTGAGAACTTACGGCCGGAAACACAGTACAGGTTCTTTGTGATTGCCATCAACTCACAGGGTTCCAGTCAGCCATCATATTTTGTCGATATAACTACACATCAAGGTGAGTGAGTGATGGTTTGGTTGTGAATGCTATAGTTTACTAATGGATGAAGATATAGTTCAATGTGAACTTTGTTGCCTAACTGGATGGTTATTTGGAATGAAAGCTCTTTGAGTACCGCCAATTTATACGAAAGAATGTTTGTATGTTATGAACGGGTAAAGGAGATTGGAATGACTGAGTGAAATTTATATAAAATTTATGTAAAATTTATGTTGATTTGTGTGAAATTTTAGTAAAATGTTTGTGAAATGTGAGAAATATTTGTATGGAATTTGTGTGAAATTTGAATAAAATTTGTGTTGAATGTATGTTAAAATTGTGTGAAATTTGCATAAAATTTGTGTGAAATGTGAGAAATATTTGTGTGAAATCCGAGTTCAATTTGCATGAAATTTGTGTAAATTTGTTTTAAAATGTGTGCTAAATTTCAGATAAGGACGCCGCACCTTCGCTGAGCGATGTAAGTCTTCTGGGTGAGTTCAGCTTTCTCTACATAATGTTTTATTCTATTTGTCTGTGCTTGTAATTATCTGATGTATCTGCAGTCTTCTCCATCACCATCTGATCCTCCCACCAACATTGTGTGTCTGGGCCAGGGAGACTCTTGAATGGTAACACACCGGCACGAAGATCAGAAGGATGCGGATTCGATAGCACTATGTGGTTGACTAATTATTGCACTCGCTAGGTGACATTGGTAAAATGAGCAGTAGTATATAATAAATGGATGCCCTGCAGGCTGCCATACAGTTAAATAAAAAAATTATTAAACTTGTTTTGTCTTATTCTGTATGATCATATAATCATATTGCAATCTGTCAGTTTTTTGAATTGAATAAAAAAAATATGATATTATAATTACTAGCCAATTTTTGATGCCACTTTCACTGGGGGTACTTACTGTCCATATATTATTTAGTCCTTTCTGGGATTGTACCCAGACTTCTCAATTTGCAGTCTGGCACGTTAACCACTAGAATATCATTGCAGTAATGTGCAGAATTGCAACGAGCTACGGTCATTTTAATACACATAGAACTTAAGATGGTAAATTTTATGCTGAAGCTGAAATACCAATTATCTGTGGAGATGATTACTTCATTTTGCAATTTTTGGGTGTGAATTTAAGTGTTTTATGAGTTTTACATTTTCTCCTTCAGCCATAGAAATTGTTGATTGTGGCGATGAACCTGTGGTGAATGTTGTTGATAAAAACATGCGAGTAGAGCACTGACTTAAATGGCTAACCTTCATTACACTTGAAACCTGGGCTAGATTATGAAAGGTGCATGTACATCAGTCAACCAGTCAACGAATCAATCAATCAAGCAATCACCATCTGGTCATTCGCTGACATTATTATATTGACAAATGTACATGTCACACTGTGTAAATGGAAATTCGAAATGCCATTGGTCTTTGCAAGCATTTGAGTTCTGGGAAAATTGTGTTTCTTTAAGTGACAAATTGTTCTGTTGTTGTTCCAGCATGTTGTGAGGAGCAGCAAGTGAAACCTTTGTGTCGTCAGTTTCTCTGCGTTGGTGACGTCGCTCCGACCGATCCAGACGTCGATCTGTTGCCCTGCTACTCGGACATTGACAAAGTCTTCCAGTGCATTTCGGGTAAAGACTCTAGTGCATGTTAATGAAAAATGAGAGTTGTGTAAGGCAATTGGTTAACTTGGGTTTGGAAAGGTAATTGGGTGACTGCAGTTTGGTAAGTTATTGGTTAACTGAAGTTTGATAGGGTAATTTGTTATCTAGTGTTTGGTAAGGTAGTTGGTTAACTGAGGTTTGATCATGCAATCTGGTGTTGTGTAAGGTATTTGGTTGACAGAGGTTGGGTATGATTATTGGCTAACTGATGTTTAGTAAGGTAATTATTGGTTAACTGAGTTTTTGTAAGGTAATTGGTTAACTGATGTTTGGCAAGATAAATTGGTATGCTGAGGTTTTGTGAGTAAAGGTACACAGTCTACATAGTTAGAGTGAGCTAAGAGAGAGGTAAGGGAGACAGATGATTATGGCCTGTGGTAAGTTTAATAACCGTCACCCTCATGACTTCAGTGCAAATACATAAAGAAAATCGACTGAGTTGAAACACTTTCTTAACGTCTTGCCTGCATTTACTTGGAAGTTGTTGTTGTGTATGACTTCAATCCTCACAGAAGGAGTTGTAATTAATTTAAGACAAGTTAAGTTAATTGTCAGTTACATGCCACTGTATTCCAGTTCTGTCTTGAATTTAGAAGCCAATAGCATTCAACACTTTTGGCTGCTGCAGGAAAGGAGCCACATAAATGTTTTGTTACGTTACGGTGAAAGGACTTTGTGTCCATGATTCTTTGTGCTTGTCTGTAGGCATGAGAAATAACACTGACTGCTGCATTCGACACGGTCTGTCGCCCACGTGCTATCCACTCTGTGATGGCCATTTAAGCCAGATGACATTTGATCAGCTGGACTGCTTCCAGGAGATGGCTGTCATCAGCAGCTGCTTTCAAGAGAGTCACGGTCTGTTTCTTCTCAATAGAATCTCACAACTTTAAAATAACACTGAGCGGATAAAACCAATTTTCACTTTATTGAACCCAAGAAACGAACATTTTATGGGCTGTGCCATCTCCAGTTCTATGTCACAACTCTCAAATAGACTAGAGCAATGGTCACTTGAAAAAACAACCTTTTACCAATTCTGGGCTGGAAGTGCCCCTGAGTTTTTATTATCCTAGGTAGGTGCAATATTAGTGCTCCAAATGAATGAATGAATGCATGAATGAATAATTTACATAGGTTACAACTGCAATTATGCATAAAAATATGTCAGTGTGAATTGGAAGATTTTACTGATTGCTGAAAGAATATAAAAGTAGTTACTACCAGTTTTCAAATGAAAGGCTTTTACTTTAACTGCTACACAGCAAATATGCTTGTTGTAAAATTTTTGCTTTATGATACCCAGAAAAGCCATCAGGGGTAGGGTGGTGTAGTGGTCCGCATGCTTGACAGTCCACTGAGAGGTTGGGGTTCAGATCTCTACCGAAATTTGGTTATAGATTTCTGTTCCGTTTGTGCCCCGTAGCCAACTCAGCTATAACGAGTACAACGACCGTTCACTGTTGGTAGAATGATTAGACGGCAAGGTGGAGGACTGGCCACTTGCCTTCACATGCCATGGCTATGAAATTTAGGTCACTATCACTATAAGGATTGCTCTTTTCTTATTCTTTTGAGTTTACAAAACCTTGATTAACCTGTTTCAGTAAACTTTTAATGACCAGCGCTTAGTAAATCGTAAGGCGTAATCAGTGACGCTGATCGTTAAAGGGTTAAGTTCCATGCACGTGTTTGAGGCTTTACAACAAATATACTGGAGGACTTTTATGTCCATCCACAAATGACTTAACTTTGACTAATTCACACATTTATACATGATTATATTCATGCACAGAGATATTGAGGATATGTACGAAAACATGCAATCATGTGCAAGTAAGAACTTCTGAATAGCTAACGTTTAACTCTTAACAGAAAACATTCCCGGACATCCAGCAAACGTTGTTCTCATCTCTGTGACTTCGACGTTGGCTACTATACGATGGAGTCCACCGAAAGTTGGAGCCAACAGAGTCCGGCATTACACCGTACGCTACAGGCAGCTCGGTGAACCACTGTACACGCTGGTAAGGTATTATCCATTATAATAATTAACAATTTCTGCAGTGTTTTTGCATTATGCCTGAGACATCAATCAATGTCATATGTACTGTGTGCAGTAGCAGATTCACTTGTGCTCCATGGATAACTCTGTCATAAAACTTTAGCAGCTGTGAAGTCCGTTAGTTCCCACTCTTGCCTCACGTGTGGGCATATGTGATGATAGGTGGAATTATACGAGTTTAGTGTAACTATTTTTGGTATCATGTTTATTTCCTTTCAGTTTCAAGTTTAGCCAGAGCTAAATAAATTCTTAGCTATAATCTATGATAGCCTATAGGAGAAACAAGTATTGCTGTCTGGGACAGAAGTTTGGTTTAAAAGCTAATAGTATAGGCAATATTGGGGTAGGAAGATACACCTATGTTGGGGAAATAACTCCTATGTTAGGTAGATTCCACCTACGTTGGGAGGCTCCAACTATGCTGGAAAGATTCCACCTATGTTGGGGAGAATCAACCACGTAGTTGGATTCTCATTATTACAAGAATCTTCAAAATCGTGATGCTGCATAAAGCTGACATCAGGGACTCAGCCCAGCAGTAAGTTGTAGTTAAGAATTCTTTGCCATGTAGCGGCAAAAATGTACTTTCCAAGGCCAGTTCTCACTGCAGAGAGACGAGCCTAGGTCTGTCAAACGAAGCAGAAGCAGACGAACCCTCGTGTGATTTAGAAAGCCGTAAAGACGCAATCACGTCTCTTGCAGGTTTCTACGTTCAGCTCTAACTACACGCTGTCGGATCTGTTGCCATCGACTCTCTATGAGGTCGCTGTAGCATCTGTGGGAGATCGTGGAACCAGCCTGCCATCGCCTGCTGTTGTTTTCCTTACTTACTGGACACACAGTATGCACAACTTTCTTGTCACTCATAAGGGAAGAGTAATTGGAAGAATCTGAAATTTTTGGGCTTGCTGATACATAGAAATGACAGCTGGAAGTGCTTTTAGTTCTTTTATTGAATCATCTGGAGCATGTAACTCTGACGTCTGCCACATTTATCTCTCCAGATCTCTTCTTACGATTATTAGATACTGTGGAATGTTGAAAGAGGTGCGTGTATGTGAAATGTTGGTTTCTGAATTTCTCAGCTGATCATTGTTTCTATTGTGGACATGGCTGCATTTTATTACATGTGGTTGATATATGAATGTGTTCACTTTATTGGAACTATCTTCTGGAATTCCCCATGTCTGGAATTCCCAGCGCTCTCAGCTTACCAGTTCCAGAGTCTTTGCTGTTCTTTAACCCAAGCATAGATGCCCATTGAGAGCGCTGCTGATTTTGAGTAGTGCCCTACAAAGGTTCATCACATTACTACTAATGATAATTATTATTGTTGATAGATTGAGGTATTGACTAATGAGTCCTTTTAATTGTTTACATTAAATCTGCTGAAGCAATAGATCAATGTTTTTTAAATATCTTAGTTGTTTTTTTGCCTTTTTCATCACTTTAAGCCTTGGTATGAATGAATTCTTATGGTCTTAAAATAAAATGTGTTAAATTAGATTACCAGTACTTGAGCATTCACATATCAGTCCTAAATGATTTATAGAAAAGTATGCGTATTATTGTGATCTCAGAATCAACGATTAGTATTTATTGGCGAGATATAATATTGATCAAAATTAGTGAAAATATGATTGTATGTTTGCAGTCATCTGTTGTAGATTCACATTCATCTGTTGTATGTTTACATTCATTAAGGTTTTGACCTGGAATCCAGTAGTTTCCTTCCAGCATCACGATCTGCGTTATCAAGAACGGGAAACTTTACAAGTATGCTACAGCCACCAGGCTTCATTCAGATTGATAAAAATGCACAAGAACCACATTATTTTTAGATTGTAATCGTAATAATATATTTATATAGCTCCTCTACTAGAAAGACTCCTAAGAGGTGCTCTAACCTAGCAGCCTGTAGTACAGCCTATCTAAATATTTACAGTAAATCAGGAGTATCAAGGACCAAGGCCAGCGATACTTTTCTGCCCGCAAGCCTTGTCTAAAGACAACGCAATTGAGATTGCAAGATGTAATTTGTCATTTTTAAGGCTGTTTGAGTTTTCTAAGATGTTTGTAATTGATGCATATCAGAATTATGTTTTCAAAGCCTAATTCAACAGTTTATATTGCCCCTCTGATATCACTACCCCATTTTTCTCATGCGCCTTCTGCACTCTTGGCCACCACTTGCCGGAAAAAAATCGCTACTGGCCCGTTAAAAAAAAATTTGTACACCCCTGCAGTGAGTGCTTCTAAGGATAGTTTTCGTTTGCTTGTTTTAGCAGTGCTGCCATCTATACCAAGGGAATTGACTGTGGTCAACAGGACGGCTCATACGATCATTTTGAGGTGGCAGCCACCAGCGACAAATGCTCAACTCGTCAAACGGTACATTGTGAGATATCGTCCCACAAGCAATTCAACAGGAATGTGGCATTCGGTAGGACACTAGTTTCTCCTTTTAGTATTTTTTCATTTACATGAACATTCAAAAAGAGGTTTTGATGAAAGTCCATTATCACATTCATTATCTACTTGCTAATTAAATATAATTGTTTTTGCTTGAGCCAATAAAGTTCAATTTAGCAATGTGAATTTGTAGAACAGTCCTGAGAATCTAAGTATTTAATAGAGGATCTAGACAATTAATTTTTATATCAAGCCTATTCACTAAATTCTTATTAGCAATCATGTGTTGTGCCAGATATTCTCACTGCCAACCCAACGCCATTATTTTTTTTATTTCCGAAATTTGATACCGCCCTTCTTCCAACATCTTTTGCTGAGAAGTGCATACACATGCCAAGACGGTGCAATTGAAGTTTTACTGCTGAGCATTGGTGCACGAAGGACTTGCTCAAGGTCCCTACACAGTGTCGCCTCGGACAAGGCTTGAACCCGTGCGCTCAGCACGCACTGAACGTTACGGGCTGACCGCTCTTACCACTCGGCCACTGTGCCACATTATGCCCTACATACATGAGCTCGCGAATTCAAATGCGTTGCAAGAACGGTAGCCTAACAAGTGACTATTAAGAACCCCATTTAAGAGTTGCGAAAGAAGCTTACCAGTTGTTTGTATTAATGTATGTCTCGAGTGTGCATGAACTGTGCAGTTGAGTTGATTTGTGCTTGTAGGTAACTGTTGGTAGCTTATCGGTCATCCTTCAGAATCTTCCATCTGACTCTTCGTATTCAGTCAAGGTTCTTGCCGAGGGTGAACAAGGAACCAGCCTACCAACTTTTGAATTAATTTGCAAGACAATGCCAGGTATGCATTTTATCTATAAAGTTTCAATGTTGCTCTGGATATTTAAAAAAAATAAATTTAATGTATTTGAATGGGGATTCCCATGCACCCTCAAACGAGTGATCAAATTTTAATGTGACAGATATTGACGCAGTAAATATTTTCCAAATATCAGTGCATGGTTGTGTTTGTAAATCTCCAACTAATTATTTATTAACTTAATATATTTATGATACTTATTATTAATGCAAATTCTGTAAGTATCCATCTGAGACATGCGCAATGTGTTTGGGATCATTAATTGGAGTTTGATCAGCAGGCTCAAGCCTACAGTCGTTGGATTACAGATGTGTCACATCGTATTTGTGTAGTGGTTATGTGCTGGACTGGCAGCCGAGAGGTCAGAGGTTCAAATCAGCCATAACGAGTGCATTAGCTATACACACAATTAAAATATGAGAGAGAGGACTGACCACCCAATAACTAGTTGGAAATTTACAAACACGACCATTCAAATACATTGGTAATTTTTTTTTTCATATACCGAGGCCAAGCAATTGAGGTCGCTAGCACTTCATGACTATTAGTCTTTGCTGTACCATGTGTCTTAATTGCAAACGCAATGTTTGTGGTCAGTGATGAAGTCATCAAATAGAAGGAATGATATAATGTAATGTAATCAAGCATTTATATAGCACCGCTCAAATCAGCAGTGCTCTCAACGGGCATGTAAACACCTTTTGTTGGGATGTTATGGTGCAATGGAAAATTTGTATGTATCAACTGTTTTTTGTGTTTTCAGTGAATCTGAGAAAGAAAATCAGCATCAAATCAGATTTAACTGGTAAGGGAACTATTGGTTTCAGTTTCTGGTTGATGATGGGGAGCCAACAGAAAATGTCACAAGCATCAATGATAAAATTCTAATTTATCTGTGAAGTAGTTGAAAGGTACTAAATAAAGCGTCCTGATACCTTCCTACCGACCTATTTATTTACCTAGCTTCCTACCTACCTACCAACCTACCTACCTATTTACCTGCCTACCTACCTACAAACCTACCTACCTACCTATTTACCTGTTTACCTACCTACAAGCCTACCTACCTACCTATTTACCTACCTACCAACCTACCTACCTATTTGCCAACCTACCTACCTATTTACCTGCCTACCTACCTACCAACCTACCTACCTATTTGCCAACCTACCTACCTATTTACCTGCCTACCTACCTACCAACCTACCTACCTATTTACCTGTTTACCTGCTTAGGTACCTACCTACCGACATTCTGTATTTTGCTGCTCCTTTGTATAATGCAATGTGATGCAAAAGTGACATAGGTCCTGGGACTAATATGCAAGGGATATGAAGCAGCAACGTGACAGCCAATCAGTGATCGTCTTTTCTGATGCACTGCAGGCAATGTCTGTGATCGGCTATGTAATGAATAAACTGACATCCGGGTATTCGGAAGAGTAAATTTGAATGTATTATCACCGAAAAGATAATCTAAAATAATGCTACTTCAGTCAGAAATCTTCTTTTGAACTCGTGTTATTTTAACTTATTTATATTGCAAGTTCTTTGTACTAAGTCAATTTATTTGTTAACAAAAACAAGCGCGACTGCTGATTTGTACTCCAAAAGTCCCGGATGTAGTCACAGGCATAACCTAGGTCAATGACCCAGTTTTCGTTAACTTCATGTCCCTTCCATATTAGTCCCAGATAGGTCGCTCTGGAAATTATGATGTACCTGTACATCGATTGTCAGACTTTACAGGAGTCGTTAATATTATGGCCATTATTATCAAGGGATTGGTAGAAAAACAACCTTTTGAAGGAATTAAATTTTATGTTTTGTTGAAATAAAATGTTTTCAATTGTTGGTCTTTTCGTGGTATTGCAGTTGTTTTAGCAATTTCGAAATTAAAGATGGCCACCTCTACCATTTGTTATGAATTGACAATAATAAGTAGACCCCCTTGGTTTGGTAAAGAGACAATCATGCTTAAGCAGTTGTGTGATATGTTTCAATTTGAACATTTGCATGCATATTGACTGATGGGTCATACGCATATCTATGTCATTAATTATCTTAATTACAAAAGAGTCAGTTGCCTGGGTGAATGGTGTGTAGCTAAAGACCTGACAGTAGTTCTGACGAAATGAGCTTTTTCGTTACAGGTTGCTGCAGAGCCAAACAAGTAAGCGATCTGTGCTTGCCGCTTTGCGCGGGAACTGACGAGATTGGACTGCATGATTGTGGCCATGATCTCACCAAGATTATCCAGTGTGCAGCAGGTATTTTACGTTACCCTTGCATGTCATTCGATTCAGTCACTTTGTTTTTTATCTGATGTTGTTAATGTTAGTACTTTGATGTGATCAATATGATGCTGTTAATGTACCATAACCAGAGGCGGCGATCTCGTTTGACAGGTGGGGGGGACACCCAAGGAGAGGAGTAGAAAGTGGGGGGCAAACGTATGACATGTCCCTTCTCTGTAAAAGGTGGGGGGACTTGTCCCCTCGACCCCTCGAGATCGCCGCCTCTGACTCCAGCTGACATGATGTTTGTGATGTAGTGAATGTGATGTAGTTGATGATGGTGGTGGTGGTGGTCTGATGATGTTGATGGTGGCTATAAGTTTTCAGCTCATAAGCATAGTAATATATTTATATAGCTCCTCTACTAGAAAGACTCCTAAGAGGTGATTGCATAAGAGATTAGCAAACAAACGGCTGACTTTTAGATGTATTGTACACAAGAGTGCATCGATGCAGTTGGTCAAATACCAAATATACTTGCTTACTTAGTCACTTATAGCTTATTTTCATATTTTCATTTATCTCTACCGCTTGCTAGCAGTCTCCAGCCTGGATAAAGGGGGAGGGCAATGCTATGCTAATGGTCTTTATAATCACAGTGTCATTAGACTGAAATTACTACCAATACTGTTCCTTCTTGGCTTTTTGTATGTTAGGTGAATACAGTAGTTCAACTTCTTTTCATTCTTTGTTCATTAAAAAAAATTGTTTAGCACCTCTTCAAAAGAACTTATCAAAGGCACTGTCAAACCCAGTGCTGCCTATTCGAACGGTCGTTTGTTGTCGTATATAGGTAGCGAGGACCACACTCAGTGCTGCAGTCGCATGAACATTCCAAGTCATTGTCTCGCCTACTGTCGAGGCATGCCGGAAGTGAACAGCTTTCCCGGTGTCATCTGCGTCTCCTTCATCACGCAGATCTTCGCCTGCTTCCACGATGACTTTGGTGCGCTTCACTCTCTCATGTTGTACTGCATGCTTAACATATATATATATATTTTATATATATATATATATAAGTATATATTATATATTATATATATATGAATATATATATATCACTATATATATATATATATATAAGTATATATTATATATATATGAATATATATATATCACTATATATATATATATATATAAGTATATATTATATATATATGAATATATATATATATCACTATATATATATATATATATATATATATATATATATATATATAGTGATATACTTGCACTATGGTGTACATGCATCTTCATTGATCTGTCAATGAGTGTACAACATTGTAATGATAAATGCTTTTCACTTGAATTTGTCTGCAAGAGGTAAGGAGTGGTGATGTGTTTGGGGTGGGAGATATATATTTGGGGTTTTTTAGGGGTAGTAACCTATGTGGTACATGGCCCGTGTTCTTTAAGATAGCTGAGAAATGTTAGTTGGTTTGGATGTTTAAATACTCTTTCCAAAGTAGTGACCGTGAAATCTTGCACTGGGGAAATCTTTGAGTATCTGGAGTGTGGCCCACATACATCTGTTAATCAGCTCAGCAAAATTCTGTCAAACAATGCAAACTGTAGAATTTTAAGAAACTTTGTATGGGTCAAAATGATGCGTTGGTCAGTTTCATATGTTCATAAATGCCCTCCTTTAAAATTCTTTTCTGGTTATGTTCCTAATAAAAAATAAACCTGTCAATCATCGGAATTTTTCTCCAAGCGTTGAACGTCTTTGGTAAGTCCTTATGAAGAAGGTCTGTGAAAATCATCTTAAGAAAGTGATATGAGGATATCAGTGTGTACCAATCCCAACTGTTGAATCTGTTCCTCAGAGAACTTGCCGAGTCCTCCCTATCAGTTCAGTTACACGGAAATCGGTTCGAGACACGTTGTGTTCATGTGGCGCGAGCCTCCGCAGATGTCTGCGCCCGTGATATACAATCTCTACTACACAAGTCGGTCGGATAATGCAACGTACACAGTTCCGGTGATTCTTCTTTACTTATTTCTTTTTTACTTATTTCTTCTTTACTTATTTCTTCTTTACTTATTTCTTTTTACTTATTTCTTCTTTACTTATTTCTTTTTTACTTATTTCTTCTTTACTTATTTCTTCTTTACTTATTTCTTCTTTACTTATTTCTTCTTTACTTATTTCTTTTTTACTTATTTCTTTTTTACTTATTTCTTTTTTACTTATTTCTTCTTTACTTGTTTCTTCTTTACTTATTTCTTTTTTACTTATTTCTTCTTTACTTGTTTCTTCTTTACTTATTTCTTCTTTACTTATTTCTTTTTTACTTATTTCTTCTTTACTTATTTCTTCTTTACTTATTTCCTCTTTACTTATTTCTTCTTTACTTATTTCTTTTTTACTTATTTCTTTTGTACTTATTTCTTTTTTACTTATTTCTTCTTTACTTATTTCTTTTTTACTTATTTCTTCTTTACTTATTTCTTCTTTACTTATTTCTTCTTTACTTATTTCTTCTTTACTTATTTCTTCTTTACTTATTTCCTTCTCTTTTGTGAGATTGTTTAGATTGCTTAATTTGTAGGGATGTCTTTTGGAGATGCCTTATTATATTACCTACAACATCTAGAATGGATAATGAATGAATGAATGAATGAACGAATGAATGAACGAACATCTTTCTTGTAACATCTTTGAGTATTTAAAAAAAAATTTCAGTTAAAAGTCAGAATTAAAGCGCAATCTTGAATGTTTTAATAGGCTTTTGAATGCAGTGTTCTGAAGTCTTTGATGGTGATGAAATGTTTCTTAAGCAGGATGTGATTTAATCATTGGCGAAGCAGGAAAGTTGATAAATGATTGTCTGCATCTCCTCGGATTTTGTTATTGCAATTGTAATGATGACATTTATATATGCATCTTCGTATATAGTGAGATTCTTAGTGGTTGAAAGTGTGAGCACTTTGGAATCCTGAATAGATGATAGATCAACGCATGCAAACGAGCAACGTATACTAACGAGCAATGCATACAAATGAGCAACGCATACAAACGAGCAACGCATACAAACGAGCAATGCATACAAATGAGCAACGCATACAAACGAGCAATGCATACAAACGAGCAACGTATACTAACGAGCAACGTATACTAACAAGCAATGCAGACAAACGAATGCTGTACAGTTAAATTTGACTCCTGCTAGTTGATAATATCCATTCATACTATGACTTGTAGTTATACTGCATTGTTTCAGTGGGAATTGAATCAACAAAGATTATTATTATTACTTGTAATTACAATTTGCAATTGATTGTGTTGTATGAATGTGGTATACTACAGGGGTGTAACAAGCGGGGGGGCAGAGGGGCGCCGACTTCCCAGTTTCAAAACGGGGGAGGGGCAAAGTCCTTCCAGTTTAAGTGCTCGGTGTTCCTCCATGTGCCCCCCAAATCAATTCTTTTTTATGTTTCTCCAATGGCCTGTTAAGGTGACTTTTGTTAAGATAATTTGTGTCCCCATTTTTCAAATTTCTGGGGGCAAAATTAAAAAAAGGGGAGGGAACATTTTTTGTGCACTTCCCGCAATATTTTTTTTAATTATACGCCCCCACTTTTCAAAACCTTGTTGCACCTCTGATGGTATATACCGTTACATAGAAGTTTTGTATGTGGTGAATGGATGGTTTTTTTTTTGTTATGTGTAGAATGTCAAGAGTCCTTATCGACTGACAGATCTGAAACCTCTAAGTCAGTATGATGCCTACCTGGTTGCTGAAAACACCTTTGGAACGTCGAGTATGCCGACTGTTACGCTTACGGTCTTCACATCCTCTGAAAGTTAGTTTCTTATTGTTTTGCATTTTTAGATTTATATAATTATATCCTCTCATGGAATAACGCACAATCGATACATGGTTTGTATATCTTGCTGTTAGTTCTTGTGCTAGATTTGCTACATCACCACATTTAAATTTATGCTTTCTTATTTTTAGATTCCAATCTGCCGACTGTACATCAAGATCCAGAAGGTCTAATCGCCATTGGGTCAAAGGTCACCCTGCGATGTTCCAGCTCTGCAGGATTCTCTGTGTATTGGCTGCATCGCAACAAGCAGTTGGATGGCGGTGTTTATGAGATCGATGCAGCTACGGAAGAGGATGGAGGGCGCTACACATGCGTCGTTCGGGAGAGAAATGTCGACTCAGCAGATATCATCCTCCGAATTCAATGTATTGGCTCCTCTTCTGAGATATAACCATAATAACCATGACCATAATGACATTTTTTTATTGATAACTGACAATCAAACCGAATCAGACAGAACAGAATGGCAAAATGTGCAAATTAAGCGGGGATTGACTGTTAACAGCCTAGAAAGGAACAACCTCTTGAGGTCCTAAGTCCCGCTTATCGAGTTGACCCTTTCGACCTTCGGAAATTAAGATGTTCATACAAACATTCAATTCTTCCGCATATTTCCAGTTGTAGTTTTGATAGAATGAATGAATGCTCTGTTGGATATTAATTGAATTAATTCTAGTTAGATGTTTACTAGAATTAATTTCTTATTTGTATTTTGGGTGAGGAGATGGTAGAATGGTAATCCATTGGATCCATGAAGGGACTTAGACTTCCACTCCCTTATGGGTCAACTGTAAAATGAGAAGCAGGATAGATCGGCGCCTTGCCCTCTGTTATACATCTTCTTTCAACTCCAGCTTAACTTGTTAATATCTGTTACTAATGTATCATGTAATGTTACTGCACTCTTGTTAGTTTTCATTAATAAAGGAATTTATTATTATTCTTGATAGAATAAATATCTTTCTAGTTGTGTATAAGTTTTATGAATTACTAGCTGATATTAACGAAATAGCAGTTGTAACGATGAGGGATTCCAAGAACTTGTTTTAGTGGAAGATACATAGGACAAGGTGATTTTTTTAAATAGGTTATGTGATAGTCGCAAGACTGAGGTAGCGACATCAGAACTTTTAAACTGTGGCTATAATGATTGTTGATTGTTCTGATAATAATAATAAATAAAACCACAGTTTAACGATCTCATAAATTTATATTCGTTTAGCAGGTATTTATTATCCCTTCAGAATAGTTCTAATTTTGTTATGGTCATCTCCTCCCAGTGGTATAAGCAATCATAACAGGGTGAGTAAGTTCCATCCTGTTGCTTGCCTCTTTTTCCAAGTGTGGTTGAGAACCAATGACCTGTGATGAGACTTTTGAGCCATTCCATTTTGGAAAGCTACTATATAAACAAATGTAATAACTAATTAGTAATTCATAATTGCAATTGTTATTACATCAATTTATATCGCTTTGTCATAAACTACTTCTCGGATGTTTGTAGCATCGAGTATAAAGATAATAATAATAATAATAATTTTGGTTTAATTTCAAATTGACGAACCACAGTATGATTACTGGTATAAAATGAGCAAATGATGAAAAGTTACTACAGAAGTCAATTTTAACTGTTGGCAGCCATGCAAGGCACCCATTATGTTATTTATTTAATTTAACCATGTTTTTGGTACTTGGGTTTTAGATGCACCTGACATTGAGCCAAGATTTCAGAATGTCGAGGTGGATGCTGGTAAGGACCAGATGGCTCACCTGGAGTGCCACTTCCTCGGCTATCCAGACTCCGTTGAGTGGCATCGGATGAGCGGAAGACCGTTCTTGCCAAGCCACGGCAATGGCAGTCGCTTCACCACCGCCACCTACGTCCTCGAGGATGAGGGTATTGTCGTCGCCCAGCTGAGCATCAATCGAGTGACGGCTGACGACTTTGACTGGTATACCTGTCGTGGAAGTAACGATTTTGCCAGCATCACTGGTTACGTTATGGTCGCAGGTATACACCATTGCTTAGACATATTAAGTTTGTTAAACTCACTGTGTGGATGCGTATACAACTATACATAGTAACCTTTGTTGTATGCAGCCTATTATACAACTGTTATTTTAACATGGAACCATGTCGAGCAAGGATGGCTGACAGCTGTGAAGAATTCTGCTCATTGCTCATCTTTTGGGTATTAAGATTGTGCTTTGTAAATGCATGCTGAACTGCAGTTGAACTTGTGGCCATGTCACACTGTCCCTCTTTTAAAAATCCACCTATGTAGATTCATGGATCCATGCAGTAACTAATGGACTGTTTCTTTGCAATGATAATAATAAGGACAATTTTTTAAGTGACGCCGTAGCACGGCAATACCGCTACAAGGGCGCCAATACTAATAAACTGTCTCGGTTACTAACGAACTGTCTCGTTGCAATTAATTTCAATTTCTTGAGTGCCATTAATGTAAGTTTGTTTTCATATACAAGTACAATTAAATAAATTAATATTTTTATTCTGTAATGTAAACTGTGTGTTTGACCTTCAGCTCCGGGTGTTACACTTCGTCTCCAGCCCTCACCGTTTGCCCCAAGAGTTGAAAACGTTGTTGGTGAGTAAACAGACACTGCTGCAGTGGATTTCATGTTTCGTTTTTCTTGAGACATCATGCCTAACTGTTACATCAATTTCAGCTGCTTGGGCTAAATAACTTTCCAAATAAATAACATTTCTAAAAGTGTATATACATAGAGTATATAACATATGGGTGTATATATATATATATATATATATATATATATATACTTGATGTATTGCTCCTTCAAGATATCTACTCAGATATATGTATGTAGACTTCTTGACCTGTTATATTTTATATATACTTATGTTTAGAAATGTTGTATACAAAGTTTATAAAGTATATAGCATTTAATAAGTATAATAATATTAAGCATTCCATCAGTGGGGTATTATTAGTGCAGCTTCAAAGGTGTTTCATATATGTGTTGCTGAAACAAATCCTTGAAGATTTTTGGCTGCAGCATTTTATCTTTACCCAGCAGTCAACACACCAATACAAATGAACACACAGACACACATCCTTATGGAATAATTTGCCCAGCAGCATCGCTGCGACACGAACTGGTCAGTCGGTCTCTGCCTCTTTTCTACAAACAATACAAAGACAATTCTTTTCAATCATGTTGTGCTGTGTCTGATGCTTTGCTGTTTTGATGGTGCTATATAAATTACAATAAAACTAAAACTATATTGGGGCTTAGTGCATGTTGATGTTGATCCAACCTAGTATGCTGCTATCTTCCTATCAGCCCTCTGATTAGTCGTCTTGAAGGGGCGCTATATTAAATTCATGTAAATTCAAATTCAATACCTAACTGCTTCCAACCACAAGTCATTAAATGAATCGCCAAGTGGCACTATGCCGTTGGAAGAACAGAAGGACACAGGGGGTTCGACGCTCAATATGGTTAACTTAAAGAAGGGCACAGGTGGGTTCGACGCCCCATGCAGTTGACTCAAAGAAGGGCTCAGGGGGGTTCGACGCCCCATATGGTTGACTCAAGGAAGGACGCAGAGAGGTTCGACGCCCCAAATGGTTGACTGAAGGAAGTGCACTGGGGGTTCAACGCCCCATAAGGTTGACTCGACCTAAAATAAAAACTTGTCAGTCGGTCTTTGTCTATTTTGTGCAAGCATTTGAAGACCGTTTTCTTCAATCATATGCTGGTTATGAGTAGAGCTGTACCGATATCACTTTTTGCCGATTATGCTGAAATCGATTATTGCTGATTATTCATTTGCCAATACCCTATTATTTAGCCGATTATTTTACCAATTATTTCTGTGTGTTACTCAACATGTCCGGTTCCAAAAGACAGACCTACTGCTACTGCCTATTGTTGTGATACAAACAAACACTTCCCTCGTAGGAGACGTATGCATGTAGTTGGTGACTAATCCTAGGCAGGCAATACAGATTAGACACAACCGCCCGCCTTCGAACTGTGCCCAGGGAAATTAAAGGCCAAGGCACGGCTGTCCTATTCACAGCCACCCATCTAGTCTCAGACTCTCAGGCGACTGACATGTGTCGGGGAGATCTGATTGGCAGCTAGCATGTATTCATTAGGCATGCCTCCATGATGTACATTCATCACTTTTTCTGTTGAATTGGCCAGCCATTCCTTGGCCCATAAGCAGGCACTATGACTCACTCTGCACAAGACCTATGTTGACACATTCCCATGGTCTATACTAGCACAGTGGGTGGTCTCACCAATGGTCTGAAGAAGTCATTGGCTCGACGACACGATATGGGAACAGAACGAAATGCCGTCCTTCACAGACCCAGTGATGTTGCTGTCGTCATTTTGCTTTCATAGACTGAAAATAATATTATAAAAATAAAAAGAATAATTTTTAATATCGGCGCCGATTATCTTGCCGATATCCGATATTGCCGATATCTCTATAATTGGCACGATTAATTGGCCGGCCGATTAATCGGTACAGCTCTAGTTCTGAGGATTCTCTCTTTGAGTGGTGCTATATAAATTATAATAAAAACTTAAATATGTAGGCTTAGTATGTGTTGATGTTGATCCAACCTAGTATGCTGCTATCTTCCTATCAACCCCAACTGCTTCCAACCACAAGTCATTAAATGAATGGCACTACCCAGCCAAAGATAAACAGGGCGGTTCGATACCAGCTGGCCCCATGAGATTGACTCAGCCTTCCGCTCCCTAGGGGGTGATGGCGAAATTAGTCGCAGTAGGATGAATCGGCATCTGATTGACTTCCATACAGTTATGCAATCAACTCTTGTTTAACTTGTGGTCATGGGTCTGACTATTTTATGTGATAATACTTTTTGCTTTTCAGTTTTAATTGAGTCAATAATTGTTTAAAATAATCCATTGTTTTGTACATTTTAGCGTGTTGTCTTCAGAAGGATGTTTCCCTCAACTGTATTTCAGCGTGTATATTTGATGTCGATATGAGCGCAGTTCGACTGAAGCGAATCCAGTGCAACTCGGATCTGCCTAAAATGGTGGAATGTAGTGCTGGTAGGTTGGCTCACAGCAGCCCTCTTGGTGTTTCTTAGGCCCCCTTCTGCCTAAAATGGTGAAATGTAGTGCGGGTAGGTTGCCTCAAAAAGTCTTGGGGTTTCTTAGGCCCTCTTCTGCCTAAAATGGTGGAATGTAGTGCGGGTAGGGTTGGCTCTCAAGAGCGCTCATGGTTTGTCGTAGGTCCTCTTCTGTGTTGTCATTATGTTTTTTTTCTATAAGTTCCATGTAATTTTATCTGTTCATGGTGTGTGTGTAAATGATTTGTTCTCATTGTTTCTTTTATGTGATTCTCATTTGATTCAGAGTGTATATATTGGGATATTTATAACACATCTTTTTAGGACCTGTCACATGTTCTGAAACATGCATGCATATGTACACGTTGTGTATGGATGTGTTGAAACATGCATACGTATATGCGTGCATGCCTTATTACAATATACTAGTACATTTATTATTAATTAGCAGCTTTGTTAGTGTGGATGTCTAATAATTAGGTGTGAACTGATAGTACACAAAGCCAAGATGTTTTTAGATAAGTACTCAGAAGGTCTGAGCTAAGATAAAGAGAGACAGAGATAGAGAAGGACAGAAATATAAAGAGACAGAGAGATAGAGAGACAGGGAGACATTATATGGTGATTGATGAATAAGCTTGCTGATTAAGACTAGAAGAAATAAGAACAAGTTGCCCATAGAACTTCTAATTTAGTTTTAGAAGCCAAAGAGATTATATAGATCAGAGGTGTCAAACCTTTTGTGATGGCGGGCCAGTAGCAATATTTTCCAGCAAGTGGCAGGCCAGCTAGAATGCCAAGGGCACACGAGGAAAGCATGGTAGAAGTAGGACCGTAGGGAATCTAGTTGCCTCAGAGGGGCCATACAAACAGTTGAATTACGTCATTATGATAGTCATTACCAATCACAAACATCACAGACGACTCATAGTCTTAAGAATGACAAACTACCTTAAATTTAACAAATTAGACCTTTTGATCTCATTATTGTTTTGTTGCAGGCCAGCTCTTTGACACCTCTGGTATAGATTATAGTTTTAGTTCTAGGTACAACCAGAGAATGACAACCAGACGTAGTTGAATAGTTATAGGTTGGGAAATAAGAATTGTTCTTGATCAGTATAGCTGGCTGCAGTTCATCCTTTCCTGAATATCGTATGCGTATAAACAGTTGAACACATACACACAGGCATAATTACCTTCGTGCATATGTATTACATTGCATTGCATTGTATTGCATACACTTGTATGTATGCTTGTATCTGATCGAGTCTAAGTAGATGTTGTTGGTTCAGTGGTTTTGTTGTGTTGTGCAGATGGTCGCAATCATTCCAAGTGCTGCTCCAGTCATCAGATTCCCAGTCGATGCCTTTCCCTCTGCTCTGGCATCGTGCCTACACCGGTTGACCTGACCTGTCTTCCACATGTTGCTGAAATCGTTGGCTGCATGGAAATGGGACATGGTAAGGTTGGCTTAATTTAGTTTTGTTTAGTGCATTTTCTGAGCATCACAATGGTGTTTGTTGTCTATCAGATCTAAAATAAGGTGTCTTAAGAAGAGTTGAAAATGTTTTCTGGTTATGCTAGGCATTGCAATTCTATTTTCAAATAGGAAACTGTTCCTGGAAAATAGTCCAAAACGTGAATTGCTGTATCAGTTTGCAGGACACTACTTGATTGGATTAAAATCCCTCTGCAAATTAATGGAAATTTGTATTTCTTGCCTACAACAATATTCAAACCAATGAATCCTCTCAATTTCACCAGCTATTTGCCACTCGACTGCCCAGGTCTACACGCTCGTCATATCTTTCTCTATCTGCTTCCAGTCTTATCCTCTCTAAAATTCTGCGACCACTTTGGTCTGTACTTCACCAGCTCTGTGTAATGAACTCCCAAAGGACCTCCACCCATTTGCTCATCCTCCTATAGATCTTGCCTCTCAGCTACACCTCTCCTCCGATGCTTACTACTCACGACTGAATATCCACCTCTTCAGGCTATCCTGTTTTGAGTACTCCACAAATGCACCTCCAATCAATCAGTCAATCAAACGCTTACTCAATCAATGGACATTTAAACAGTAAATGTCAATTGATTGATTGATTGATTGATCACATGATTACTCATTTGCTTGATTGATCGATTGATTGATTGATTGATTGTTGTGGACTTGTAATTTAAGAGACCTTGCCGAGTCGACCGCTGAACCTGACGGTCTCAATTGGGTGGAATGTGTCCGTGGGATGGATTGCTCCTGCCGTTAACCCGCACCTCGTGCAATATTACGAAGTCACCTGCTCTGTTGTTGGGCCGAGGAATTCAACATTGCGCCAGGTCTGTACGGAGACGGAGACATCTGTCATGACGGGTTATTGGGCAGAAAGTGATCATACATTTACTGACCATGTTCTTTTCAAGACTATATAAATTGTGTGGTACAAGAAGAAGCACAGAAGAAGCAGTGGGAGGAGGAGGACAAAGAAGAAGAAGAAGTAGAAGAAGAGGAAGAGGATGTGGAAGTAGAAGAGAGCAGCCCCTTAGCACGAGACTGTACTGCTTAATTACTAAACTGTGTAGCGCGGTGGCCGATTGGTTAGAGCGGTCGGCCTGTAGCACAGAGTTGGGTTCAACCGTCGTCCGAGGAGACACTGTGTACTGACCTCAGCAGTTGTATTGTATTGTATTGTAAATGCAACTTGGTAACCAATAAATTTCTACCCTGGAGATACATTGTCCAGCAGCTAGCCACTGCTTAAAATACAGATAGTTGTAATATTAGCAGTTGATGAGAAATTGTCAACTGCTAGTTCTGGCTGTTTATTACCGCGAGTAGTAGGTGTTTATTTCTAGTGTTTAGTATTGGTTGTAATAGATCTATTGAATGAAAGCTATTAATAGAATTGGTATTAATAATATTTCCTTTTGTTTTAACAAATATTTTTATATACCTCTCAACAGCGTAGCTGTAAAGATGTTATCACATGACATTTATGCCTCGTTATTGTTTTTTGTTCATTCAAAATTGATCCAATATACTTTGGGATTTATTTGTTTGGACCATTGTTTTGATACAACAATACAATACAACATTCGTATAATTCCAAGACATCCCGCTGACACAGCCACAACTAGCTCTTACATTAAACATTTTGTCTATTAGGGTGATATCAAGGCGGTTGTCCTGTTTAGGTGACGGCAGACGCAGATGTGCGCTTTGTGGAACTAAGAAATCTCACGTCATTCATGACATATCGGGTGACTGTGACAGCCCACAATCACCATGGCAGCAGCGTACCATCAGAAGCCATCTACTTCAACATGCAAGGTACTTGTAGTAGTTGTCTTGACATGTGTTTGAATGACAATTGCTTATAAAGAATAGTGTGGTTCGAAAGCCCGGAGTATTTCGAAGTGAGGCATTTGTTATTCAAAATGATGTGAGATGTACAGGGTGTTTAGCATTTTTCCAATTATTTATGTAGCACCATAGCACAGTCTACACCGAAGAAAAGGATGTTGTCTGTAATTTAGAAAAATCAGTAACTGCCATTGATTGTTTGAAAAGATATCATATCATATCTTGTGTTACGACTGGAACGTGTCCAATGATTCATATCATATCATCACTAATAACAAATGTCTCACTGCAAATACTCTGATTTATAGAGCCACACTATTCTTCACGTGGTGAGCAAGACTGTTCCATGCAGTGGTTTTGACGTCAATTATCCTAGCAGTCATATTCTTGTGGGTTGGCAGACCCAAGACAAGTATAGGCCAGCTGTAGCATTCTTAAGCCAGCTGAGTCTATCTCGGAGTTTCTTTACTAGGCTGTGACCCACCAACTCGTACAATCTTTGATCCTAGGTCAAACAGACTACTGCAGTGTCACCTTTGCTGGCTGTATACAGTGATGTATCGTTTCTCTCCCAGAAGGCAATGCTCCTCTGGCCATTCCGTGAAAAGATTTCAACCGCATCATAAGTGGTTTTCCATCCATCACTTACTGTGGTCATCAAAGACTACTGATGTCTTTTGTCAATAACTAGGACCGATACGAGGCGGGTCACTTGCCCTTATGCAGGAACAGCCTTTTGAGGTAGTGCCCACACTTTCAATATGCAACTCTAATCCATCTGCTATGAACTCTTCGCAATTGCATTGACGAACATAACTCAGCGTTATGCATAACTTTGCAGCATAACTTTGAGGTAGTGCCCACACTTTCAATATGCAACTCTAATCCATCTGCTATGAACTCTTTGCAATTGCACTGACGAACATAACTCAGCGTAATTGAATTAGGACTTGTGGTGCTATATAAACTGCAGTCATTACAATGATAGAAGTGAGGTCATGATGGGTCATCGAGTTGTGTATTGTTTGTGCTATGCAGAGCCCATGCCATCGTCTCCGTCGAATGTTACAGTATTAGCTATCGACTCTTTTACGATTCAAGTCACTTGGGGTCATCCAGAGGTCAACTGGGAGTCGGTTGCCCTCTATTGTGTCTACTTCATTGCAGAAGATGTCGAGACTAATTGGTCTAAGGTATGGGTTTGTGTTATCGTATCGTATTTTTGAATTTATATTGCGCCTCTCACAGATAACTCTTCATTGTCGATTTAGTTGTAGTGACAGACGGGGTCATGGGATGGATGTGGAGTTCGACTCAGTAGTTGAGCTCTGTGGCAGAGTCACTTTGTAGAAAATTTAGGTGTAGAAAATTTGGGGGGACAACTACCGATTAAAATTATAATAATCGTTTAATCTCTAAAATGTTAATCCAATAATCTCCAAGATTTAACTTTGATTGATCGAATAAATTCGAAAAATTTGACATATGTGGTATAATAGGTGAAAGACTTGATAATTTAATCACTGAGTGAGTTAGTTTTTATAAATCCAGTATGAATCCATTTTAGTTATATTTTAGTTAGTCAGTTGATGAATGAGTCAGTCTGACAGTCAGTCAGTGAACTATTCAGTCTGACAGACAGTCATTATGCATGTCTGTCTGTCAAGGAATTAGTCATCACTCTGACAGTCATGAGTCACTCTGACAGTCTGTCAGTCTGTCAGTCTGACAGTCTGTCAGTCAGTGAATGAGTCAGTCTGACAGACTGTCATTATGCATGTCTGTCTGTCAAGGAATTAGTCATCACTCTGACAGTCATGAGTCACTCTGACAGTCTGACAGTTTGTCAGCCATTGAATGTATCAGTCTGACAGTCAATAAGCGAATAAAAAAATGAACTTAGTGAATACTTGGCTAATAATCTACAAAGTGAATGTATTTCAATTGACAGATGGTCGTTGGCCAATCGGTTTTCCGGTCGATCCTCAGAGGTCTAAGGTCTCGTACAGTCTACCGTGTATACATGACTGCATTGTCTTCTCATTTTGAAAGTCCTCCATCGGCTGTTGTCAAAGTCCTCACTCCAGACCATGGTGATTAACTAAAGATTATTGGCAGTACATAAATGTTCAATAACAATGTTATTTTCAAACTGACAAACCGCAGTGTGATTACAGACATAGTACGAACGAATGATGACAATTTATTACAGGTGTCGAACTTAACCGTCGGCAGCCACGCAGGGCGCACATTTCACTATACATTTAATTTAACCAACTCTGCTGCCACCTAGCAAAAGAAGGACTAGTCAACCTTATGGGATACGGGTAGCAGCATTTGAACTCGTGACCTCTTGGTCAACACATTGGCACAATACCCACCTGAGTACTGTGCAAATAGCTGTAGTGGAAATTGTTAACTTTGCAAGTTGTACTCGGTGTAATAAAGACCCTTAATAAAACTTGCTCAATTTAATTGTGAGCTGCCAGTCCGAATTGGACTTGCTTACCTAACACGCATAAGAAATGCATTAGATTAATGTTTCTGTTTATTTGAGTTGCAGGCGATCGCACTAAGGGTCGAGCGTTGCTCGGAGTGGGACTCTTCTTCCTCTTCTTTATTTCCGTCCTCATCATTACAGCCTTCATCTGCTGGTGTTTCAGGTAAAGTTATAATGAATTATATGTCTATGTCATTATTTATATAGAGCCCTATTAATATGCATGATCCTGGGATTTATGGTATCTGTGTCTTGTTTGGGCTGATTGATGTTCGTATACAGTAACCATCAATCAGTCAATCGATAACATTTTATCTAGCATAAAACACTATACTCTGATGCATGTCAAGTGTTACGTTACAGATGATTGGTTAAGCGTTGCATCCTTTGTACCTGGCATAAATTCTGTGAGATGTTAGTTCGTGAGCAAGATGCTTGGCCATGGTTCATTTGGTTGCAGGTTAATGACCTTGGGTAAGTTGTTTGCCATTGTGCTTGTGCTTCTGTCACTGAGTGGTATCATTTGGTACTGATGTAACCTGGGAGGGCAAGAGCAACTGCAGTGACCCATGTCCATGACCTTGACATTCATCAATTAACAACTCAATGGACCAAAGAACAGGAAATGAGCACTCCTCTTCGTTCCTCAGAGGAGATGGGATATTTACTTTGCAGTAAACTTTGCAATAAACTATATAATATTCCAGGCTGATGATCTTGGATGGCCTGCCTCAGTGAGTCATGTAGTTTCTGCTGATTCATATTGCAGTTTTTTAGATTTTATTTGGCACATTTTTTAGTTTCTCTATGTTAATTTCACTATGTAGTTTCTAGCTATTTATATAGCACCTTTGTTAGAGCGTCGCAAGGTGAGGTTGTCACTAAGTGTGTATATGTCGGCCTAAAGCTGGTTTCAAACTGCAATGTATTTGCAACTCCTTAGTATTTTCTCATAGCTGAGAATATGTGTAAGAATCATTTTGTATTGTATTGAATCTAAACATATTCTGAGCTGTGTTTCATTTTTTTCTGGTACAGCTTCCTTCTGCTCTCTCTCTTCCCTGCTGCCTTCCGGAGTCGCCTGAAGACTTTCCTGTTCTCCGTTTAGCTATGTGTTGAGTTGTGAGCACCTCTGATAAGTGGCACTATATAAGTGTTCCATTACAATCACAATTTGTAATCAACGGAGTCTTTTCGTTTCTCTGCCAGATTTCTCCGGAGGAGACGACACAGTCAATTCAAAGAGTCTGTCTCGTTTGAAAACCCAAGCTACACCAGTCTCGGTGATGGTCGGGTAGGCTGCCTATCCAGTTGATCTCACTCTCTATACATTATGTTACACTATGAACTATTTGTTTTCTGGCTCATAGAGTCATATTTAATAATAATAATGACAACAATTTATAAGGCGCCGTAAACGCGGCCCTACCACTGCAGGGGCGCCATATTTGTATGGGAGGATGAATCACCACGGTTACCTTTATCCCTCTGCACCAGCTGCTGTAGTCGTGGCCAGTTATGGGGATGACTGCCTCTTCAGAACCATTACATGACATTACATCTGCCAAAAATGAGCACCATATTCTCTGCCAACTATTTCCAGCTATATATTGATGGCACAAGAAAGTGGTATCATGGAAAGACTGTTGCCGTCAAGAATTACTGCCCACTGATAAATTCAGTACTTAATTGAATTACTAAAGACTTGTGACAAATGTAGCAACCTTGCTTATTTTGAAAGAGTCCAGTTTTTGTGCTGCTGAGATATATGGCATGCATTTTTGCCATATAAATTATTAATAGTTGGTTCAATTAAAAAATTGCTCAGGGTACTTGTAATATGCTAGATAATCAGCCAATTGTTATTAAACTGGGTATTATTCGAGGCAAATGGTTCTGGGTTATCTGCATCAGGAAGTCGATTAAATTTTTTGCATCATTCTAAGGATTTGTAGTTGCTTATTTGTGTATCTCATCGCTTAGTGGGCATACGTTAAGTATCTCACAGAGTGCTGTCCAATTCTGTGAAAAGTTTATTCAGCATAAGAAGTTGATCGGTAAGCAGACACTGTTTAAACAGATGCAGAGTTGATGCTTAGCACTTATCCATGTTCAACTGGTAACTGCTATTTAGCTTCAATAAAGTATGTCCTGGTGCTTTAGATTCGACTTCCGATCATCCAAGAGAGAAACGGTATACATTCCACTGATGGCAAAGCGGGTAACATCAGCGACAGTAGCAGCGGGGACGCAGTCTACGTCGACAACGTCATCCTCAAGGAAGCCAACATCATACGTAACATTGGATATGCAACGTTACCAACCGCAGACAACCATTCGAACGCTTCCGGTCTCTCAGTTGCAAATGGAAAAACTTCAGATTTCAGCAGCTGTTAGGAGCATCGTCTGGTTTCAGATAGTGTGGAAAAACGCCACCTTTGTACTGTGTATGCTGTCTGCTCACATTTGCAAAGGATCGAGGGAGAAGGCACAATCAATACCTCAACTCTTGAGTCCTGAGTTATGTCTCCAATATTGTTACTGATCATTATGTGATGAAGAAAGAGACTTAGATGCTTCCTGGAGAAGTTCTGAATTTTGTGACGCCTCTTTCGATGTTTTGAGTGCGTGAAAGAGTTCGAATGCATTTCAGGCATACGGAAAGTCCTTGGAGAACTGTAGCAAAAACACACTATGGACCTCTGCAAGTTTTGCTTTGGTTGAAGCTGAAGTATGTTTCTGACGCTATTCTCGTGTTCTCAGCCTTGTTCTACGTGGCTGAAAGAGCAGTGGTGTGTGATTTGATATGTCTGGTTTATCATCTTCACTGAGTTCATTATTTCTGTGGTCGTCTTTTTGTGATCAGTATAGTCATGTCAAGGTTAATCTCTGAGTTGAAGTTTAAACTAAGGTGATTTGTTCGCTATGACTTGGCTCTTACAAATCCTATCCTTGTTTTTACACAAGAATTTGTTAAATACCTTGCTTTGCAGCTAAAAGCTTTCCAGTTTTGACTAGTTATGACGTCGTTACCCATTTGTGTCTAGTTATCACTTTATGTCCGTGTTTACAGTGTGTAGCATTAGTTTAGCCACAGATGAGTGAGTTTGTACAAAAGATGTCAGGTTTTACGAGTGGCCGAGTGCGGATCAACACACTGGTTATCAATGCAGTTTACCTAAAAATGAACAAGTTGTATATCTGGACATTGGCAAGAATTGCTAGGGTTGATTAAGAATATGCATGTTAGAAGTCGGAATTATCATTTCTTTTTACCAGAACCTTAGCTAAATCGTTCAAGCCGTTGATCTTATTGGTTTGGTTGATGTGTGCTTGTATCCTATTTATGATGCATTACTCATGATCAATACTCTGATGCTGTTAATGAATGCTACATTACTTCTAATGAATGTTGCATCAATCATTTGTTGTGTAAGCTGCATTACTCGTAATGCTGTGTTACTCGTAATATGGATGATATTACTTGTCATGATTGCTCTGCTGCTCATAATGAATGCTGCATTACTCGTGTTGCTCTGTTACTTGTAATAAATGTTGCATTACTTGTATTGAATTGAAGGATCTATTACTCATTATGAATGCTGCAGTACTCATAATGTAGCAATATTAATTAATTATATGCAACTTTTGCTGACTTGCTCATTGGGAATGCTGTTGTTATTTGTATTAAGTATTGCATCACTTGTAATGAATGCTGAGTTACTTGTAATGAATGCTGCATTACTTGTGATGAATGCTGTGTTACTTGTAATGAATGCTGCATTACTTGTGATGAATGCTGCATTACTTGTAATGAATGCTGTGTTATATGTAATTAATGATGTGTTACTCTTAATGAGTACTGTATTATTTGCTACCTAATGAGTTATTTCACTGAGTGGCATGTCACAGATTCAGCACAATATTTTGTTCATGTGGTGCTTTAAATATTTATGAGCCACCGTAATGCTGTTGTTCCAGTTGATATTTGTCTTATCTCAGTTTCAGACTGATTGACCTTGCAGTAAAACGTTTTCTCTGATTAGATATGTATTGAATATTCAATTTAGGTGCATTTTGGCCAAATAATAACGTAATTAATTTCCTGTCTCTGACCAGTGAGTCATTACAAGTATTTAATTTTTTTGCAATAAAGTTTTATTGTTTCTGCAATGTTTGAATTTCTAAGTTTTCAATATTTATGTTTATATTCATATTTTGCCATCAGAGAGATGAATATTCTTATTTGGCCAAATATTTTAAAACTGCTATTTGGTGCATCTGTAATTATTAGAACACAATTTTGTTTTAATGTGTGATTAATGTGACTCTCTAGGGAGTGTTGTAATGAGATTCCAGTGTTTGTTGGTCGGTAATTATCAGTCATTGTACTGATATTTAACATTCAGCGTTCAGTTCTTGCCAGAGTTTTATAGTCCTTGATGTCTCAATTTTTGAGTGTTTCGTGCCTTATCGAAATCCCATTGTTATTAAACTGTTCATTGTTGCCATTTCGGCGAAATGCTCAAATCCGAATTTCGTTTTTTTTAAAATCTATTTTGTGTGCAGTATAAAAGTTCTGGTGTGGAATCGATGTGCAATTTTTCGTTCGTTCGATTGTCTGTTGTAGTTAGAGATTTCCAGTCGCGACTTTTTCTGTTGACGCAAAGTCTGTTGAATGCAGGATACTCTCGATTTCTTTCTCGATCTTTACAATGTGTCCATGCATATCTGGTCCTCTTCGTGTCAATAAGCTGGCTCACCGTGACTTCGCTTTTTGGGAACTGTAGAAATCTTGAGATTACCATTACAATTACGTGTGCTGTCGCTTATTACGGTGTTTGTGTAAGAAATATATGATGGATTCAGCTGCAATGGCAAGATATTCGGTAACACTCTGAGTTTTTGAGTCGACAGTTACGGGTTTGAGTCTACTGAGGGGACTCCTGTGTAATGACCCGGAACAAACTGCTCACGGAGACTTGTCTTTTATACCTCAGTTAAGATTTAGGTGATAAATGCAATGAGTGAATTAATTAATAATATCTAAATATAACAGTAAGTAAATGACGAAATCTAAATAATTTTGTTAATTCATTGGAATATCTAAATTAATAACAATGTCTCTAAATAAATAGCAATCTCTGAATTACTAACAGCAAATAAACTAAAATTTGCAAATATTATTAAATTAATAACAATATCTAAATAAATAACAGTTTCTAAAATTTCTATATGAATAATGTGGGAAAATTAATAACTAACAATATCTAAATAAATAGCAAGTTCTACCTATGTTCAACTCTTCCGGCTGTTTGTTGACCGTATGTGACTCAGTGGTTGTACTTTTGACGTGAATGCAGTCATTATTACTTATTCTAAGAAGCAATACATTTTAGGTGATAATGCTTTCGTGCTGGAGTCCATTAAGTAATGTTATATTACCTCAGGAGTGAATTCTCTTCAATAATTATCTCTGTACATGGTACTGTACATATGCTTGTAATGACTAATTTAAGTTCATGCAGAATTCATTAATTTTTCCAAGATTCGTTAATTATTTTCCAGGATTTATAGGGAGTGAGGATGAATTAACTGATACTGCAAAACTGATGCTGGAACATAAGGAACAGAAAAATATGTTTTGCACTTGAATTACGTTTTTGCTACAGTTAGGGTGTGTTAAGAATTAGTTCAACAATTTAGACAAAGTCTGGTGAAGGTGTTGGATGTTTTTACAGAAAGGATAAATGCTTACTTTGTTGTGCAAAACTGTTGAATAGTTGTAAAATGATCGGTTAAAGCAATTCAAGCGTTGCATAATAGAGATTTCTTTACACACTTTTGCATAGCTTACACACACACAGTCTCACACATACACAAACACACATACACAAACACACATACACAAACACACATACACAAACACACATACACAAACACACATACACACATACACAAACACACATACACAAACACACATACACAAACACACATACACAAACACACATACACAAACACACATACACAAACACACACTACAATCCAGCACTCAAAGATGCATACATTATATGCCCTAAAGCTTTTCAAGATACATGTTGGTGTGTTTGTTTGCATGTAAATATATTCCTAATGGCATAAATACCAGATGTAAGTATTTCTTAATGGAAAACTAATGATTGTTATGTGTTTACCATGTAAGTGTCATCATGTGGGTGTTTTGTCATTCTCTGCCAGTGAGTCATTATTAATATTGTTGCATATCGTTTTTCAGCTACTTATCAGTTAATTTTAGCAAATTGCAGAATTTGAATCTCATTTCTAAATCATTTATTAATTATCTGCCCTGCAGAACAGCTGAATAGTTTTCCTGCGAGTCGCAAAAGAGACAATAAATGTCTAATATTACTTTACGATTATTGTTTGGTAACACTGTGGTGAAATTCTGAACTGGCAATCAGGATTCAGTTCACTTCTAATAGAAATGGTCTTTGGTTGACAGGAACCACCTTATAATCATCAGAGACTATTTATCAAGGTGTGTTAAAATGAGGTCATGTTTGAAGATGAGCCTTTACTAAATCTGAGTTCTACATAGACAATTTTTATGTCAGGATTTTGTTTTAATCAATTATATGTGGCGTCACAGACCGAAATCAGTCGTATGTCGCAATATAAGTTATTGAATAAAACACCAAAATATCATTCAAAATAATATGTGATTTTCACACAAAGCAACTAGAAAATACCTTTAGAACAGTTTATAACTGGTGGACATTCTAACATTATTTTTATGTAATATGATTTTCGTGAGTTTTATAAAAAAAAGCATTGCTTTAGGTTTGCATGATTTAATGATATATAATGATACTAATCAGAAAGTACTTTTTATACATTTACTTTGCCTAGTAACAGGCCAAAGCAATAATTCAGGTGTCATTTTGAAGCTGAAAGTATTCTCTTTCCATTAAAATAAGACTGAAAACGGTTTGGTGGTGCCACATATTGTAAGGAGGTCTTGGTGATCAGTTGTCAGTTTTTTTGTCAATGAATGATTAAGTTGTATTAACTAGCTCATCTCTTGTCTTAGGTTCACATTACAGCCTCTGAGTGCAGTACTAATAAGATCAGCATCTAAGTATAAGTGGTACTGATAAATTTCTAGTCTTGCTTAGGAACAAGGAAACGTTGAATGGTCGCCCAGAGTTTGGCAGTAACTTGGAAAACAGAATCATGCTGCATCAAGTTTTCCAAGTTACTGCCAAACTCTGGGCGCCCACTCAACGTTTCCTTGTTGCTTAGCACGACTAGAGATTTATTTAGCGCGTTTCTTGAAATATTCTAAAGACCTTCAAAAGGTAACATTGTTGTGAAATCTTAATTGATGTTAACTGCGATTACCTCGCATTTTGAAACTGAAATACTGTTTATGTTGAATGCAGTTGGTTCCAGTTGTAATGCAGTTGGTTCCAATTGTAACGCAGTTGGTTCCAGTTGTAATGCAGTTGGTTCCAGTTGTAATGCAGTTGGTCCCAATTGTAATGCAGTTTGTTCCAGTTGTAACGCAGTTGGTTCCAATTGTAACGCTGGGTTTCTGTAGGCTAATATTTCTCTGTTGGTCATATCTTTTGGTTTGTACTATTTCATATAATTTGCCAGTTTTGTTTATGATCATAAAGTCGAATGCTTTGCTTCATTTGCTCTCTTGTTCTTACTTTTTCTTACTGTTTATTATCAGTGTTACAGTATTCTTGATTGATTTGTCTGTCTAGGTGTTGATCTGCTTTCTGCTTTCTATTTTGTATTTTTTTTATCGGTTGTCAGTTATTTGTACAAACTGTAAATTTGCTGTTGGATAAAACAACAAGAATTTAATAATTTTGTTCGAATTTGCCTTAACGTAACTTATAAGTCCTGAGTTCTTTCTTTCTATGGTATTAATATAGTGCTCCTTCAAGCAGACTATTCAGGAGCTCTCCCAATCCAGGCAGATTGCAGAGGAGACTATTCCAACCAGAGGTAACCACAGACCAGGGTCATAGCAGAGGTGGTGAAGACAATGGTAGCGAATTAAGAAGAATGGGATCTTAAGTCTAGTCTATATGTTGCTTTGTAGTTTTTGCATATGTGCTGGAATGTGTAGGCCTAGTGGTTAGTGTATTGGGCTGTAAATCGAGAGGTCGGTGGTTCAAGTTTTCGTGGTCAGTTTGACTAGTGACGAAGGCGAGGACAAGGACAACGACCGCGTCATGAGCAAGAGAACTGAGCTGACAAGAATCATAGTAACAGCTTCGGGCGACATGGTAGAAGAAACTAATTTCAGGATAATGGGTGACCTGATTAATTCTTATTGAACACACGCCAGTGGCAGCCTGTTAGGCGTCCGGTCATTTTACAGCTGCCCCTAGGGACTGGAAGACTATTAGGCTATGGGTTCGATCCGCGTGTTTTGAGATCTACCATTTAACTATCTCCTCTCAGCGAATGAGTTTTCACTGTACAGAAACTATCGTACCCACGTGAACAGACCGAAAATGAGGGCAATCAGTTAATGAAGATTCCTTTTGTCTCTTATAATTTTTATTAGCAAGAAAACTCATCGGCAGCACTCTGCTTCACAACAGAAAAAAATGGTTCTACCTCGCTACAGGTTTTCGTAGCGCTAACACAGCTTGTATTGCAACGTAACAGTAGGGCCTACATTTGTGACGTTGTAAATCGCTAACAAAACTTTTCTATAGTACTTCGCCCCTGTTATGTGCCGTTTTTATTATTAAAAATAATATTTATAGAGGCCATTGCAGTATTAAAAATTAGTTAGGCTATCTACGCTTTTTTCGTCTGCTATAATATAATCTCAAAATAATTTCCTGGGGCAGCGATCCAATGTGATAACCTTGATTATTCTCGGACGTGATGTAACGTTGTCATGGGCAACAGCTATTAGTGTAGAAAGCAATCGCAAATGTTTAGTTGAGCGGCGAATTGATTTAGAATTGAATTAGAGATTTAAAGATAGGAAGATGTTTCGAAACTGTTTTAGGCAGCGTTTCATCGGTTTGGTAGCTTTGATTGTCCTAGAGAACCAGTTTCAAAGGTATGTAGAAATGTTTGTCAGTTGACGAAATTAGTGTAGGCCTACGATTACGACTAGAGCGCTCAGTTCGCCAATTAAGACCAAGAGGCTAGAGCACACAACGTTAACCATATTCCCACACCCATTGTTGGTTGATTGCATTTATTCTGAGGGACCAGTCTACTCATTGCCATTTCCTATGCATTGTTTCCCAAGTCCCAATCTGGCTGGCATGGCGTCATCTGATAGGAATAAGCTCCATGGATTTGGAATCTATTAAATCAATAGGGGTCAGTTTTGTTAACTTGGAAATAGTCTAGAAATAAATGTGACACTGCGCAGTTAAACAGAAGCTAATCAGTCAACCATCTTTCACTAAAGTTGGACAGATATGGGAGTGGCATGCGCCTCTGTATTTTGAACTCTAGAATAGGTCAGTGTAGGCTTTTGTTGTGGTATCATCCAATTCTCAAATTAAACGACACCCACCTTAATAACTATGCTCTGCCTCCTCTGCCCCTCTGTAACCCGGAGTCGGACCTCTTACGGATAACCCCTGCGATTTGACGCCGCGCTCGTGAATAAGCTGGCACCATGTGACTGGCTATTGAGTAATGCTTTAGAACTTTGGATATTACGATTACGATGGTAGCGACGATCGCACATTTATATAGCGCCACTCAGTAGAGCTTCATCATAGGCGGTCTCTACGTAACACAATGAAATCACAATCAAACAAAATGGTCTTTAAGCCTGAACTCTTGCATAGGTTTGCGTCAACTTCTGTTATAATTATCTTCAGAGTGACGAGCAATAGAAGCCATGGTGTTCTCAAGGTGAGAGTTCCAGACAACCCAAGGCCGATTAACGAACGACCAGCAGAACCGGGCACTAAACAGAGTCTTCCAGATAGAAGTTTTGTTGGCAGTGAAGGAAAAATAAGAAAAAGCAAACTTGAACGAGAAGATGAAATCTTCGGCGTCGCAAGAAGCGATCCAGACCCAGGGAACCGGACAGAAACACTGGCCTATTCACCTGGTATGTTTGTAAGTCCGCCGGAAAGAATAACTCGAGCTGTTCCGTCGAGGAAAAGACGTCAGATGGTTGAGTACTACGTCGACGATCCGGATGGCATTATCGAAACAATCCGATCCAACGGACGACAGTACCACGTGGCGCTCAATGCGAAACACAACGTGGATGAAAGACGCAAGGATAGAGATATTTCCAACAGTGAAGGAACTCACTCAAAACCAAAGACGACTCGACCGCCATTCGAAAACGATGACAACGAGGACGTCTTCTTCAGCGGAGTAAAGCCAGGTCAGAATAGAGATTCCTTAAATCTGTTCCTGGAAGGATCAGAGGCGAGCGGTCAAAAGAAACGTCATCACGACGTCATTAGCTCGATCAATGACGTACCAGGTACAGAGATAAAGGAACGGCTCTCTGTAGCATACAAAGAATCGGGAGTGCCTGGGCAAAAGGACGCAGAGCAGGCGCACTATCCCCTCAGAGGAAAGAATCTGTCGAACTTCGGAAACAGTTCAATTCAGAAGAGGGCCTTGCTTCGGCGCATCGTAAGATCGATCTTGAGTAACGAGACAGTTGCCAGTTACTTAGAAGATGCATCCCGCCTAAGCGACAGAAGAAAGCGACAGATCCTTGAGTACTTCATTGACAGTATCACCGGCAAAATTGACAAGAGGGGCGCATCGAATGCCCGACAGGTATCGACCAAAGACAAGAGGGACACATCGAATGCCCGACAGGTATCGACCAAGGACCGAGCGGCAAAACGTCGCATCTCCGCTTCAAACGATCAGGTTGAAGCGCTGGCGAGAGATGCTAGCGAGAATGACAAGAAGAAACGGCGAGGCGTGAATCGGGGAGACAGCGCTGAGGAAGCAGGTCGCAGCGCTGACAACGATAGCGATGATCTCGAAAATGTTCTGCAGAATAGAGCGCTGAGCGAAGAAACGGCCGAAGATCTCAACGATGACGAACAAAGGCGTGTTTCAGACGACGTCAGTTTCAACGTCAGACGCCATAATTACGTCACAGGTGACGACGCAGCTGAAGAAAGCGACGTCAGAATCTTCGATAAGCGTCGCCTGGCTTACGAGGATGCATCGCCGGCTGGTGTTCACGAGGAGGATTTCTACTATGTCGAGGATGAGGAGGAGGAGGAGGGCAGCCTGGTGAAGCGCGAGGCTGAGCAGGCGGACAGAAAGCTCGATCGGGTCACTCGCGAGTTCAAGGACGTAAGAGAGGAGGCGCAGAAATCGCAGAGAGCTGTTCCACTATCGCAGGAAGAACGCGCGGCTCTTTCCAAGGAACTGGTCGAGATTATCATCCAGGAGATCAACAACAGACTTCAAGGCAAGCCCGGAAACCCGGAGCTTCAGGTCAAAAGGCCGTCCAATGTGACCATCCAACAGGGAGTGAATCTGACGGCAATTTCGACGATGCCTAAGCAGTTAAACTCAACCTCCGTTGGCGACAGAGCGATAGGCCTACAAATCGCCGGGAAGTTGAGAGATAAGCGCCGTATCTCTCACCGAAGCAGAGCGAGGGGTGGGGTAAATCGAAGATCCCACTTCAACAGACGGGAGGGTGAGAAGGAGAGCATAGCGCAATACCTCGAGCAGAGCATGAAGCCGTCTCTCTCAGAGACCGAGCAGGAGAAAGCGGAAGACACAGACATGGTTAGACAGATCGTTACTATAGTCATCGAACGCGCCGTCAGTAAACTGAGAAACCCTGGTTCAAACAACAAATCAGGTAAGTATTCCGCAATGGGGCAACCAGACCAAGGCCTCAACTCATTTGATATGAACACTGTACTGGTGCCACCTCCTCAGGCTTCATCGCCTGTTTATCTGGAAGAGATGGGACCACCGCCGACACCTAACACCTTCTGGGACGTGGAAATTACGAAAGGAGAGAATGGAGATAAGAACAGTTCAGTTGATGCGGGGTCTGAAATTTTTCAAGATGGATTTTTCTACCAAATGCATACCTTTCCGTCAATTGAGACTCACGAATATTCCACTCACAACGAGTCTCAACCAAAGCGAAGACGGCGACGACATGGATTGACTGAAAACGGTATTTATTATGGCACTCTGAGAAATCTAGCGTGTCAGCCGGGACTAATAATTATGAAAGGGATATGAAGCCAACGAAAACTGAGTCATTGACCTAGATTACATATATGTGCGACTACATCCGGGACTTTTGCAGGATAAATCGGCAGTCAAGCTTGTTTTTGATAACGGAATAAAATGACTTAATTTTATTTGTAGCCTCGGCCTAGAACCTCCAATATAGGCCTAAATGAAATTTTTTCAAAGGAAGATTTTTTTGACAGGAGGAGCATAATATTGGATGAACTTTTCGGCGATAATACGTTTCAAGTTATCCTGCCGAGAACCCGGATGTAACGTTATTCATTACATAACCGGCCTTGACATCGCCCGTAATGTATCAAAAAAGACGATCACTGATTGGCTGATGTGTTGCGGCTTCATGTCCCTTTCATATTAGTGCCAGGTATCAGCGATGCATTTAGCTCTTACATAATTATGACCCTAAAGCGGCTGCAGCACGATTGCACATGACTGTACTCTGTCTGTGAGAAGATCAGTCAGCGAGGGACTGGAATGTCTGTGAACATTTCGTGTGGGCTTGTGTTCAATGTTTAACGACATAGTTATAATAGCCATCAAAGCCGTTGACGTCTTTAAAGTTTCTGAAGAATTTCAGTTCATTATCGTAGCTTTTCTTCACCAGTTTCCTTTACTCTTCTTGTCATTGATTCCGTGTATGCTAGGCCAGTGTTGGGCACGAAACCAAAACCAAGACCAAGACCGATGCATTCGAGACCAAGACCAAGACCGGAGTTTTCCGGTCTCGAGACCGCGGTCTCGAGACCACTTCCCTGGTTAAGACGTCGTTATTTGACAAACGATCGTTTGAACATATGATCAATTCCAAAACGGACTCTATTACAGGCCTATAGAGGAGTCCCACATAGGCCTACTATAAGAATATATACGGCCTGCACATATGCCGAGACTTGGTCTTAAGTTGACAAAAGAGGGGGTTTGGGGACAGATACATGTATTGACAAAATGTTCGATTCTAAAACATGAAAGCAGCAATAAACGAAGAACAATAGAAATTTATAATATCCATGAAGTTTTTATGAAATATTGAAATGTTGAAGAACATGAGCAGCTCTATCCCTCCACCTGAAATTTGAATAGGACCGTCCCCTCCTATCTCCCTAAGTCTCCGTCCCTGGGCCTATAAATTTTCGTAAATTCAGTTGATTAAATTCCCAGTTAGGACGTAGAGAAACTCGACTTCAGAACCACAAGTTGAGTCTAAACATGGGACCAATTATACGAAGCATTTAGAACCAGAAACAGAGCCCAAAGTGCCACGAACACCTTTCCTGTGCAATGCATCTGCTCACTAATTCGGAAAGAATGATCCTTCTGTTGAATATATATGTTGCCTCCCGTTTTTCTTTATACTCTAATTTCTTCCCTCACCCTCTTTAGCTCCTCTCCAACATCTACCAGTCTTCTGTTCCTGGTATTCGCGTTGTATACTTTGTATCAAGCATTAACTTTACATGCACTCACCTAAAACTCGGCACTCTTCAGCCACACGTGCACCGGTCTAAGTCAATCAATACATTGGCAGAAGAAGAACAAGAGAAGACTTGATTGAAACTTACGATATAATGACAGGGAAGGGCACGCTGTCATCACCAAAGGTTTTCACATTTACCGCGGACAATAAAACCAGAGGACAGAGATACAAGATATAAATTTTATATGAAAAAACCCGGCTGGTACATGGATGCAAAGTTTATGTTCAGAGTCTTAAGACTCGATTTTATGGTACTATTGTGGTAATCGCATAGAATGATTTGTATGAAGAGACCGTTGTAATAAGCTCAGTAAAGGCGTTCCAGGAGAGACTGAGGAAATTAGGGTATTAGAAGGAAGTAATGAGAAAAGAAAGGAAGAAAATGTAGTGGTTCTTCCAAAGATGCGGTCTTCTGAACCACTATAAGACAACGTTATGTTATGTTTTCAGGTAGATCCGTTCGAGCCAGTGATGATTTCTCGTCGTCTGCAGCCAAGACTCGAGCCGGTCAGCAGGTCATCGCCGGCGTGGAATCAGCCATCTTCTGCCGAGTCATTCGTCGTCTGGTCGACAAGGGCAGGCTCTCACAAGAGGCCTACGAGAAGCTCGTGTCGAAGAAGACCTGCTTTGACTACCCTGGTCCCAGCCGCAATCGCATCCGAAGATCTTTCCTTCAACATCTGACGGTCCGACCCTGTTACACAGACGGTGGGACCACCCCTTCTCCAACACATTCTTTTCATTCTTCCATGCACCATTCTTCATTCATTCAGTGTTTCAGTTGTTTCTATGTCCATCCACGTCATCTGTCATCTGTCATCTGTCATCTGCCCCCCTCACCCCTCCCCCCCGATAACTCTTTTCAGCTACATGTACTTTTAAAATGTAGGACTGCATAGTCTTGCTAATAAATGTATTTTTACTTAATCACTGTGACATTTAATATAATTTGAGCCAGGGCAGAGAGCGCCTCTGAGTAGATATCTTGAAGGGGTGCTATATAAATATTTGATTACATTACATTACACTGAAACATAATTGTTACATGCACACCTAGCAGACAGTTTCAATTGCCTCTATGCCATTTCGGCCGTCACTGCTTTCTTCGTTCCCTTCTTCCTACATTTTTTTTCATCCATCCATATTCCATACATCCTTCTTCACTCATTCATGCTATTTTTCCCTACTATCTGAGTCCCTTCCAGTCTTGCTTTTCGTAACAGCTTCCTTCATTCCATCGATCCTTTATTCTTTCCTTAATTTCTTCTTTCATTTCTGTTTTTTTTCGTTCTTTCGTCAGTTTCTTCCTTCTTTCCTTCCTTCTTCATTCCTCCCATCCATCATTTTTACTTCCTTCATTCCCATCTAATTTCCTCTATTTCATTCTTTCTACCAGCTTTCTTTCGTCCTTTCTGTCTTTTTCTTCACCTCATCCGCCCTCCTTTTCTTTCTTAGTTTCCTTCTTCTTTCCCACGATCCGTCATTTCTTCCTTCTTTTCTTCCTTTATTCGTTCTTTTGTCCACTCCTTCCTTCCTTTCTTCCTTTCTTCCATCCATCCATCCTTTATTCCTTCATTCCACTTTCATGCATTCTATTCATCATGTCGTCCTTCCTCCCATCCTTTCTGCTTACTTTCTTCCTTCCTTTCTTCCTTCATTCCGCTTATTCTTCTTCTTCCTTCCTTCCATCCATTGCTCCTTCCTTTCATGTTCTCCTTCCTTTCCTCCTCCCTTGCTGTACTTGTGTCTTCCTTCTTCCTATTGGTCCATTGTTAACCATCTATGTCTTATTCATCCAATAAGGTTCAAATGGACATGATAAATTTCAGATTCTTTGGTTCGTTTTCAATAATACGCATAAAAATTATAATGGAAATAAAAGTGTACAATTTTTCCGGTAGTGTAATTTGTATTGGTGTTTGTTGTATTGTTTATTTTGTTATTTTAGTGTTGTTTGTAACGTTGTTTGTAGTGTTTTAGTGTTGTTTATGGTGTTATTTCTAGTGTTGTTTGTAGTATTCTTCGTAGTGTTATTTGTAGTGTTTTTAGTGTTATTTGTAGCATTGTCCGTAGTGTTGTTTGTAGCTTTGTTTGTTGCGTTGTCCGTAGTGTTGTTTGTAGTGTTTCAGTGTTATTTGTAGCGTTGTCCGTAGTGTTGTTTGTAGCTTTGTTTGCTGCGTTGTCTGTAGTGTTGTTTGTAACGTTGTTTGTAGTGTTTTAGTGTTGTTTATGGTGTTATTTCTAGTGTTGTTTGTAGTATTCTTCGTAGTGTTATTTGTAGTGTTTTTAGTGTTGTTTGTTGCGTAGTCCGTAGTGTTGTTCGTAGCTTTGTTTGTAGCGTTGTCTGTAGTGTTGTTTGTAGTGTTTCAGTGTTATTTGTAGCGTTGTCCGTAGTGTTGTTTGTAGCTCTGTTTGCTGCGTTGTCCGTAGTGTTGTTTGTTGCGTTGTCTGTAGTGTTATTTGTAGCTTTGTTTGTAGCGTTATCTGTAGTACTGTTTGTAGTGTTATAGGGTTATTTGTAGCGGTGTCCGCAGTGCTGTTTGTAGTGTTGTTTGTTGCGTAGTCCGTAGTGTTGTTTGTAGCTTTGTTTGTTGCGTTGTCTGTTGTGTTGTTTGTAGTGTTTTAGTGTTGTTTGTAGCGTTGTCCGTAGTGTTGTTTGTAGTGTTGTTTGTTGCGTTGTCTGTAGTGTTGTTTGTACCTTTGTTTGTTGCGTTGTCTGTTGTGCTGTTTGTAGAGTAGATGGTATCATTGTTTGTGGCGTAGTCGGTAGAGTTGTTTGTTATTTAAATTCACTTGGACCGTCCTGTTTTCTTTTTATGATTCAGGTCATTTTGGGTGCAGCGAAATGTCGCTGCCCCCGATTGACCTCCTGACGGGAAGTGTTTCCGACGGGAGATGTGAGGAGCTGATCTATGTAGCCACATACCCTTCAGTCTTCAACTTCAACCAGGGGAGGAGGATGATGACGAGGATTCCTATATGGTTGACTCACGACATGGGGGGCTACGCCTGGGGCGGAAGGGGATCGGGAGTCAAGCCCCCGGCTGCACCGCAGAAGAGGAACAGCGCATGGGGCGTAGTCTTCGCCTTCTCCACCCCTTTCCGTCTCTGGGGTCTGCGCTTCATTGAGACCCCGGTTCGTATTGTCTGCGTGTTCGTATGGCTCTCTATGCGTAGGTGGATGGGTAAGAGACGTCTTTAGTTCATCTGTCAGCTGTCGACGGGAATCCGTTGGTTGGTTCCGCGCTTGTGCGTGGGCCCACCACTGGTCACTCTTTTCAGCTTACTGTGTATAGTCTTGCTAACTGACATATTATGCATTTTAATTGATCATGTACCATTTAACATCATTTACAGGCGCCTCTGAGGAGATGTCTTCGACGGGGCGCTACATAAGTGTTTGATTACATTACATCTAGTGATTGCTGCGCTGTGGTCCATTGGTTAGTGTGCTTGACTGTCGATTGATGATGTCCGCGGTTGAAACTCCGCCTGAGGAGAAATTTGTTTCGGGCTTTCTGTCGCTAATTAAGCCATGGCGAGTACACTGATCGTGCGCTATCAGTGGGAAGATGAGTCACCAAAGGGGAGGACTGACAACCCGCCACCCTCATTATGTATGCCTAGAGTGAGAATAATGAATAATGAAGAGTGAGCATAGTGAAGTCGGTAAACTTCAAACCCGCGGTCGTTTCTTTTGATGTATAAAAGTAAGACATTTTTTGGGCCACTCACGCCGTCAGCTACATAGAGCAAAGATTAAGGTTAATGTACACGTAATGTAATGGAACACTTATGTACTCATGACTCAACACAAAGCTAAAGAGTCTTCAAGCGCTTACGGAAGGCAGCAGGGGAGAGAGAGAGAGAGAGAGAGAGAGAGAGAGAGAGAGAGAGAGAACAGCTCCCTCCGAAGTGGAAAGGGAGGGTGTTCCAGCTGGTGGGACCCACTTATGCGAGATAAGTGTACATTTGTGTATTTATCAGTGGTCGGTTCACTACAAGAATAAGCGAGACCACGTTTTACTAAGAACTGTAGGCCCAACTGACGATGTTCGCAACGTCACATTCGGTTTCAACCTTTTCAAGCTCTTTCTCTCACTTCCAGAGCTTTTCTGGTCAGGCTGAACGCTATCTTTGTGAGCTCATCCGTCGTCCTCTTCGTTCTTTAGACCGACATGACCTCTTGCTACCTCGGACTCGGACTGCTTCTGCCCAATGTGTCTTCTCTCCGTTGGCCCTTTGCCCACCTACGACTCACTCAGTATGACCGAAACTATTTTGCCCCGTATTATTAAAGATGTTTTATTTCTCTAGGGGCTTTTCACAGTGGGAGCGCCTCTGATTAGGTTGTACTGCGAAATCACTTTAGAAATCCGTAATTGCAATACAATGCAATGATGTTGATGATGATGATGATGGCATGTAGTTGATAATAATACTAATGATGAAGATAAGTGTGGTGATAATGATGACGACGACGACGATGACGATGATGATGATGACGATGACGACGATGATGATGACGATGATGATGATGATGACGATGATGACGATGACGATGATGATGATGAATCCATTGTGTTTCATGCTTTCAGCTGTTCCTTAGTTTAGACCCATATCTGTATAAGTTTACGCTGCATTGCAATGTGTTTTTTTGTACCGTGACATACCTTAGTGCAATGTATATTTTATGTTCTGCGTAGGTGACCCTATTCAGCGTTGTTTCCATCGCTGTATATCTTCAAAAGTCCGATGACTTACAGAACCGATGGATTCCAGTCACGGAAGCAGGAAGCGCAGAGCCTAAAGTAAATCAATCCATTTATCCATCCATTGATCTGTATTTTATCCACGCATCTTTCAACCCATTATTCCATTTATGCATTCATCCATCCATTCATCTATCCATCCATCCTTCCATTCACTTATCCATCCATCCATGCATCCATTCATCGTTCATTCATCTAAATGTGCATACATCCACGCATAAAGTTATCCATCCATCGATCCATGTGTCCATCCGTCTAAGTCTAACCAAACATTCATCCATACATGCATTAATTAATTAATTATTCATCCATCCATCCATACACCCACCCATTCATCGTTCTGTCAATCAAGTCCCATCAACTCACACGCCGACAGACAGACAAACAGCCAGAGAGAGACAGGGAGAGAGAGATAGACAAGCATTATGATGCATGCAGCCAGACACACAGACTGAAAAAAATGTCTGCTTCTCATTGATTCGATTCTCTCGTCTCCAGATAATTCCGGCAAAGAGTGCCTTGATCAACTTCACTGATATCCACAACGTCACCGGAGTCCTCATCTTCCTCCAGGAGTGGAAGGGAAAGCCGATGCTGCCCCATCCGGTCTTCATAGCCTGCTCTGCGGAATCATCCCTCGAGTCGACTGACCCCTACCGTCTGCCGATCGGTCTGACAAGCTCATGGGACCTTATCCTCAAGGGGATTGCCAGAGAGAGCGCGGCCTCCTCGGCTCTGCTCAAGAGGGACCCCTGACAGCAGTTGATCTTAGAGAGAAGCTCTCTTTAGCGGCCGAAGAGCGTGACGTTCTCTCAAGGGCTGCTGAAGTCATCTTGGTATTTGTAGATCCCCTATTGAGGACTCGTTGAAGGCAACAACGGTTTGCCTTTAGTATACGCCGAGTCTGCGTCTCAACTTATATATATATATTATTATATATATATATTATTTTAAATTCGATGTTTTTTCTAGAAAATCTATTTAGATTTTAAGCGTTGAATTTACTGACTTTGTTTTTGGTGTAGACCGAAGTTTGATCGAATAAAATGATCCGAATGGTTTAGTCTCTATTGTTCCGCACATGTAGTCTGTTCTATTTTGATCATGTAATTCAATTTTTCACCGCTACATCCTACTTGGGCCTCTGCTTAGGTCGAGAGAGGGTCGTTTCAACGGGCTGTGACCCCCCGGATGCTAACCAGGCACCGAAGCTGAACCGAACTTGCATTTGTGGCTCTTGAGTACTCGATTCGATATAACGCTGGCGAATAAACTAGTATTTAGAAACTGAAGAAGCATAGAAATCTTATGATTTTATTTTAGAAGCTATGTTCCATCGTCCGCCTCCTCTGGGAGAAAGTTAGCAATGTTTCACTGATTACTACAGGGAGCGATCGATAAGTCAGTTAGTCAGTTAAATCAATCAATCGATCAATATATCAATAGCAATCAGTCAGTCAGTTTCCGAATCAATTAATCGATTAATCAATCAATCAATCAGTCAGTGAATCAATCGATAAATCAATCCCAATCAGCCAGGTTAATTGGGCTCGTAAGTGGAAGTGATTGCGCCATTGGGGACAACCGAGGCCAACAATTAACCTGGCTTTTGGGTCCTAAAACTCGTCGATTTCGTCTTTCCTAGAAGTCGTCGCTTCCAATCTGTATTCGTAGTCTTTCGATTTCCCTGTCTGCCGCTTTCGCTTTCCGCATGATGGCGGCGACATCCTCCCTGCCCACTTTTACCATTTCCTGGAGTTCTCTCGATTCCTTCGCAAATCTGTCGATCGTCTCGTCCAGGCTCTCCGAGTTCTCCAGGCCGGCTCCTCCATCTTCATCCGCAGCCAGGACAACATATCTCCTCGCCTGCAACTCTCCAGCGATCGAAATGTCGCCAGCATCGCTCAGCTGCAGCAACTGCCGGCACTTTTCCTTCTCGTAACAGAAGGAATCCATGTTGCGTAGGAGCTTAGAAGTCTTTTCGAGCAGTCTTTCCAGGAGGTCAAGTATCGGCTCCTTTCCCGGACATTCGTTCAACTGGAGCAGTAGTTCCGTCGTTGTTGTCATGTCGTGTGCATGCGTTTCCAGACGCCGACCTTGAAATTTGGCGCAGTGGAGTATCTGAGTGGTCACGGTTGACTGGAGCGCCTCCTTGTACTTGTTTTCCAGATGGGCTGCCTCGAGCCGGTCCTTGAGTCGCTCCGTTTCCTCGTTCCATCGCTCACGCAGTGACTCCAGTCCTGAGACGATGATCTCCGCTGCGTCGCGTTTGTCCGACTCCGAGAAATGTTTACTAGTTCCAAGTTTCCTACAAACGACGTTGAAAGCTCAGGCGTGTCAGTAGATGGCAAAAATGGCATCACAAATAACAGCAATGAAGACAACGTTGAGGAGTGTGTTCGTAAGAGCTCTATGAATTTACGATTAGACAACAGCAACAACAATAATGATGATGACAAGATTTTTTGACAACAACATCTACTTTGAGGAATTTACGAATACAAGCCTCCGCTACAGGCTTCCATTAAAAAATGACCAGTTACAAAGTTGACTCAATTCGAAGTCCGGTGAAAAATGTTCGCCCAATCAGTCCATTTCTACTCCGGAGGAAAGGGACGAAGTCAGAAAGCACTCCACTGGGGACACCTTTCGCAGTAGAACTTAGCAATGCAGGTAACGCCGATTATGTAGGCCTATTTTTCCTTGCTACAGGAGAGAGTCACTCCAGAAGGATATTTAAGCAAAAGCATTGAGATCATAAACGACCTTAAATGAAAAAGTTAGCGCCAAACTAATTTGATCCAACTGAGACATCAGTTGCCCTTCCAGCATGCCACACTCAACCAGTGTGATCCTCTGTATGGTCGTTGATCCCACAGGATAGAGATTGGCCGACTCAGTGGACTCCTTCAAGTCTAAGCTTAAGACTCCTCTGTCGCTTTCAGTTATGTGTGAGGCACCTTTGTAGCCATATAGGCGCGATTACAGAAAACGGGGTCTTAGGTGCAAACATGTTGAGGCTGTTCTGAATTCGTACATTTAGTCTGAGACTCTGGTGTTGCTCAAACTATCGTATGCAAAACCCCACAAAGTTGAGCTCGAAGTCGTTTCAAAGTTGTAGCAGATATGGCGATGTTACGGCGTCATATAAATTGTCGCTACCATAATAATCATGCATAACGGGTTATAAGGTCGGCCGATTATTGGGGACGAATACAATCGTTGAGTGTTTCCTTACCTGTGAACCATAGTCGCTGCCTCCCTTTTTGGCGTTGGTTTCTCTATCAGTTCTTCTGAATCCATCATTTTCTCGATCTCTCTCCCTTTGGTTCCTCGCTATTGGCGAAATAAAGAATATTTCTGCTCAACGACAACAGAGAGCGTTTCGTCTGATCCTCTTTAAAACGACTGATTCATGTCCTTCGGTCGCATTGCAGACTAAGACACGCATCCACATAACTATCGTGGTAGCGGGACAATTTATGTCTGTTAACAGCAGACTCTACGGTGTTATTAGAAAGTAGACGCATTCTAGTCACAACGCATTTAAAGTCTAAAACTGCTACATCCGTTGGCATCAACTAGGCTATAAGATCTTGATCGTAGGCCTATTCGCAATCTCGAAATTTCTTAAGATGATTGCAGCGCACCAGCTCAGTCGGTTGAAGAGCGATTACCTCGTGTCTTAGGAATTTCCATACTGGGCTCCTACTTAATCCCCTTATAGAGTCAGTGGAATGTTTCTAACGGCACTGTGCGATAACAAAGATTATTAGCGTCGCCCTCCTCCTTTATCCCGGCTTAGGACTGACACTGTCATAGTGCGAACAGTGGTTGAGTTAAGTCTACACTAGACACTTCAATGCATCTAGACTGTATGGTAGTGTGATGGTAGGTCACAGTGGTCATGCTTCAGAACTAGAGAGTAGTTTTTGAAGTGGCGTATAATGGCTTCAGCTCATATCCGGACTAAAGTATTAGCAGAATCAGCTTATCGGCACGTAGTAGAAAGCTCCACGTTTGTCAAATAGTCAGACGTCCTTATACATGAAGCACATGTTTGCCAGAAAGCTTTCTCTCTAAGACTTAGTTATGCGAGTTAGTCACTCAAGTGTTGCTGATCGCCAGCGTCAAGTCTTTGGCAAACACTACGATTGAGTATTGATCGTTCAAGTTCTATTGACCAGAAGCTTTTTATAGCTCGAGAAACAGTCAGTTGGAGGGTTATGGGTTCGGTGATCCTGTGCTCGTATAAAATAATGCAGTTCCATCTCCACTGGAATTTAAAAACAGACCACGGCTTCTGTCGGTTCTACAGTTTCTGCGTATGAAACCATCCTTCATCTATGCCATCAGTGGTGATGCTTACCTTGTGGATTTTGTATCGTTGAGCAAAACTAAAAACTCAGAGATTGGTGATGACTTAAAAGAGTGTTCGGCTTTAAAGATGTCACTAACATAATATCAGATGCCACATTGCCTCCCTTTACTATTTTGGGGTTCGGCGATAATTAATTCAACAAAGTTTAATCAAGTTAGCGTCAACATAAAATGCGATTCATTAGAAAATTGAATACGATCATATTTAGCCTGGTTCCGTAACCAATCATATAGCCTACGGCTTGAGCAATTGCTCGATCAAGGGGCATGATCCATATGGGACCTGCTAGATAATTATGTTTCAACTGGAAGTTATAAAAAATGTGCATTAAGACAACTGTTGTGCAAAGTGTGGGCGCTTTTGGAGCTATTTCCGCCTCTGAACCAAACGTCGAATCGACTTCAAGCACAGAAGCACCCAAATTTTTTGGACTGGAGAATAATAGGCCAAACAGAAATTAAAAAATGAAAAGGAGAAAATGGGATATTGGTATTGAAATAGAAATATAAAATAGAAATAGAGAAAATAGAATAGAAATATTATTTCTGATTTGGTCTTCAACTCCAAGCAGAAGTTTTCTTCAACATATGCCCATCTTAGTTATCTCGTTTGTTCACTACATTCTGCAGTTTCTCTCGGGGGAACCCCCCCCCGCTCTTTGCACGGCATGATCTCAACCCTTAGCCTCATCGCTGGGCTTGCCTGGGTATCGTCCACCTACACCAAACCCTCCTCAAAACCTATTTCTGCGCTTGGGGTGCCTTCACTGGGATGATGATATTTATTTATTTTTATATAATAACCTGTCAGATGTCATACCACATCGTGGCTTAATTACAAGAAGATAGACTATCTGGGAGATCATTAGAATGTTAGAATTATTTGAGTGCTGGTGCTACTGAGCGGCCACTGCTGTACTAAGTGCATCACAGTTGTACTATTGAGCAATGGTATAAGTGGAAACAGAATTTTCAGTAAGAATTATTTATATTAAGCCTATTCATGCAGATATGTAGCAAACATCCCTCATAAAGCACACATTTCTCAATATTTTCAAAAATATGGGCTGTTGAGCGTTGATAAAATTAGGCAGATGCAAATAGGAGAGTTTATGTATCGCCATTAATAATTATTATGGTTTATTACCACATGTTTTTAATAACTTTATGGCCTCACCTCTGATCGCCACTCCTATCAAACAAGAAACTCGACATCCTATGATCTTCCTTATGCAGGCACAAATACTCGATTGTTTTCCATTCAATGTACTGGATCCCATTTATGGAGTCTTCTCCCAACATATCCTACATTGTATATTGAACACCAACCAAACGTTAGCTATTTTATAAATAAAATCCGCCTCTATTTGCTCGAAGACACCTCTAAGCATTAAATGTTCGTGTCTGTAGGCCCTATCTATTCGTTGGATGCAATGAGCCCTAGTTAAAGGCACTCTTTATGATTAACTTCTATCTATTTTTACTTACCAAATTTGTGAATTTTATTAATAGCCCATCACCAGTTTATAAATTCTACATAGGGGCCATGTTTAGCGGGGTCCATGTAGAGATTGCAATTCCGGAATTTCAGAATTCCAATAAATACCTAAATTCCGGAATTTTTCAAGCACAAATTCCGGAATTTCGGAAGCGAAATAAAGGGTTTAAATAACAGTTATCATCATTATTATTACCATTATTTATGGAACGCAAGATGCAGAACTTTATTTTATTTACACAATTATGATATAATAATTTGAATATGATATAGCCTAGTAGACAGTGTATTTCATGTTTAACTCTCTACAAACATACAAACGCCACGACAGAAAGGCTACTGATGAGGAGTCTGTTGGCATCATTTTTTTCATTGAACTCCGGTAGCAAGTAGACTGTGTTGAAGCTGATCATGCGTTTGCTGCTGACGGTGTTAGACATATATCTGCTCTAGTTTGCAGACTCGGTGATGGACTCAATGTGCTTCCAGCGTTCATATTTTCAGAAGCATTCTTGATGCATTCTGGATTCATTAACACCGTGGATTATAAGCTATAAGCCTACCTGTGTTCTTGAAATTTGTAACTTTTTATCTATTTCTTTGGCCGTTGTCACTGAATAGGCCTATTAACTTTGTGATACCTTCGACGCTACTTCCATGTGTACATGTAGTTTGGCATTATATAGGCTACTAGTTTAAAAGACACAAAAATAGTAGGCTTAGTTTTATTAGTTGGTAATTTGTTGAAAATTGAAAGTCATGAGTCGGTAGGTAAAATACACTCACAATGATAATTCCGGAATTCCGGAAAAATTCCGGAATGTGACCGAAAAATTCCGAAATTCTGGAAAATTGATTATGGTCCGGAATTGCAATCTCTAGGTCTATGAGCCCTTTAGGTTCCCCTGTGCAACCAGATTTATTAAAACTTGTTGATTGTCATTTTCTCATGTGCTTTTTCGTTGCTAAATTAAATTGAATTGAAAAGTTATTTAATTGAAATATTAGGCCCTACTTATCGTGGTAGGCCTAACTTACATGTAGGTGCTACACAGTAGAGTAGCGTGCTAGAAGTGGTCAGGGCATGGGACTCTCGTCATCTTGACAGATATAAAATATTCATTATCCTTGACTCAAATATCACTTTGCCCTTACCTTGAAAGTCTGGAATCATACCCGAACCTCTGAACTCACTGAATCGTCCATTCATTGGATATTAAAAATAAACTGTATGAGGTAGTCTATCAAAGGTGTTCAATGAGAGGATAATGCCATTTTTGCATCTGAGCAATGTGGACATCTTGTATGTTATTTTGTTGCTAGTTAGCATAGCATTTTGTTAGATGCTACACTTGTACTGGACCAGAAATTAGAATTGTTTTCATGATTTTGCGCTTATGCCTGTGTAGTATAGGCCGACTCTATGGCCGAGGTGCCGTAGAGTAGCTAATGGACAACAAACTGGGACGCAGAGCTGAGGAACCGAGTTCGATACACAGCGGTGTTGGTTAAATTAAAATTACATGTACACATAGCGTAATGGGCGCCCTGCGTAGTTGTCAGCATCATTCGTTCATACTAAATGTCTGTAATCATTCTGCGTTGTTGTCAGTTTGAGTGAAATTATTATTGCAATTGATTTTAACAACACGGACATAATCTGCTACCGTGTGATGGCGCTCTGTAAATAACCTACGCGTCATTGTGTGGAATCATTAAAAACGCTATCTGTGTCAGCGGACGGCGTCTATTTTGTATTAGTTTCACTTATTTCTCTCGCAAATGCTAACAAATACTGAAGTTTTAGTATAGATTCACGAATGTGTTAAGCGAATGACGAATTTAGGCAAAATTAAGTCAAACAGATTAGTATGCGCACGTAGCAATGGAGGCTGCTACTAATGGCAGTCCTTCGAGCAAAAGTGATGAACTGGTGACCTCTGATCAACCAAAAGCAGGCGTCAAACAGTCTAATAGCACTTCTGTCGATACTCAGCTATCCCCACCGGACGATCGATACGGTTGGGTCGTAGTAGGAGCTTCATTCGTTGCCCATATGATCGGGGACGGATGCTGTTTCTCTTTTGGCGTTGTGTTCACGGAATTGCTGGAGTATTTTCACCAGGGTCGAAGTAAGACCGCTTGGGTTGGTTCGCTGTTTGTTTCCATGCCGTTGATATGTGGCCCAATCGCCAGCTCTTTTACGAACCGATTCGGCTGTAGAAAGACAACTATAATCGGCGGTTTCATAGCGGCCGTAGGATGTTTCGCGAGTGCTTTTGTTGATAGCATCGAAATGTTGTGCTTGACTTTCGGTTTGATCTCGGGTTTTGGGCTGGCACTTGTTTACGTCCCTTCAATCGTCGTTGTTGCCTTCTACTTCGAGAAACAAAGAGCATTTGCAACAGGCAAGAATTTTCAATTATCATTCCATTGCAGATTCTCACAGATTGAACATGGGCGCATGGACTAAATACTACACGTACTTAATGAACTAATCAGGAGGAAACTAAGAAAACTGAGGTCTAATGAGTAGGGAAGACGGGCAAGCATTTTAGTTATGGATAAATCTTCTGTGGCCGAAAATTCGGCCCAAAAACACGCAAAAATTTTACTTTTACGGCCGAACCCATAAAAAATTTAGCGCGTTAAGACCTCTGCGCATGCGCTACCATTGGCGCATGCGTACTGTTAAAAACACCTCAAATTTTTAATCATGCATCGTGAGGGTCGTTCAGGGTTAGATTAGGCATCGTGATGGTCGGTTAGGGTTAGGTTAGGCATCGTGAGGGTCGCTTAAGGTCAGGGTTAGGGTTAGTGTCGTTTTTAAACACGCATTTAACTTTCGGCCGCAAAAGTAATTTGTTTGCGTTTTTAGACCGAATTTTCGGCCGCAGAAACTCCACGCTTTAGTTATTTCACTAATTATAATCTGTGATGACCTAAACGTTTACCTGATTTCTTTTGATTAACTTCTTCATTTACTTAAAGTCGACGATGAGTTACGAAAATCCAAGAATGTAGATTTGGTGTTGATTTAATGACTAATTTAACGATTTGATGATGAACTGAAAATTCATAACTTACTCAATGGTCAAGTAATTAATCGATTGGACAATTAGTCGTTTTAGCGGGTTTAATTACTTTTAAAATTACTCATTTCGAAATTGCGGTTTTATTATGTTGTAGGCCTGTGTATGCATGCTAGCGTTGTACCGTTTTATAAATGGAGCCGGGATTGATGAATAGAAGAAATAGAAACTAGATTGATGAAAGGACCTATGCTTAAATGGAAGCTGGATTGATGAAAATATCATACTTAAGTAGAGGCTGGATTGATGCGAGAATGTCGTTACGATGGAAGTGAAATCGATGTAAAGAAGGGAGTGTACGCAAACATTCGATTGATGAAAATAAAATGACCCTAAAGGGAAGCTGAATTGATGAAAATAATATACCAAAGTGGAAGCGGGATCAATAAAAAGAAATACAATTAAATGGAAGCGGTATCCTGTGGTCAAAATGACTCTAAACAGACGTCTATTGCCTCGCATAATTCAACTCGCTAAAACGATAGATTACCATCGATTTAAATATCTTTCAAGTAGGTCCTAAAGTGTTTATCTGACCAAACTGCTTGGCAGGCTGCAACGGATAAATGTTGAAAATGTAAGTTTAAAATTCTTGCCAATCTATTTCAGGAATAGCAGTTGCTGGATCTGGCATCGGTACCTTTGTATTTGCTCCACTGACCGATTTCCTCATTGAAAAGTACTCTTGGCAGGGCGCATTCGTCATCTTGTCAGGCATTCTATTGAACACCATCGTGTGTGGAGCGTTATTCCGGCCTCTAGTCTGGCAGAAAAAATCCACCAAATCTAAACTGACTGCTAGCAGTCAACTGCCCCGTTCCAATGTATCAATATCCCACCTGATTCGAAGTCGCTTCGTTCGTCGTCATCCTCGGTTCGTCTTCAAGACCCACCTGGAAAACGGAAATTGTCTTTATTACGAAACATCTACCAATTCTGTAATCGAGTTCCCCGCAACCTTGCAGGAGGAATTTGACTCTGTCAAGGTCCAGCTAGCTGTGGACCTACAGTACGGTGATAAAACACTTAAGGAGGCTCTAGCAGAGCGCAACCTACTGCATAAATTCCAGATTTACAGTGGAACTATCCCAACTAGGGAAGCAGTAGCAGTGACGGAATTTAATTTCGAACAATACGCCTCTTCTAAATTTGAAGATGGTAACAATGGAACAGGAGTTCTCCAGTCTGTCAGCTGTCCTCCATCTCCACCGATGCCGCTTGCGATGACCCATCGAGCCTCCGCCTTGTTTGTAGCACCTCCTTCTGAAGGCGGATTAATTCGCGAACCGCATAACATGCGACACATCACTAGCCTCCAAAGTCCTCGGTCGAAGGACTCTCGACAAGACAGGTTCCGACTAACGTGCAGGAAGGATGTCTTCTACAAGGGGAGCCTCATGCGGACAGGATTCATGATAAACAGCGAATACTCTGCCAGCTGCCCGGATCTGTACTTAAATGCCGCTAAGAGGAGGGAGACTGGAGCTGGAGAGAAGAGCTCGGCACGTCACGAGTTCTGGCAGAGCCTCCGACGAATGATGGACTTGTCGATCTTTCGTAGTGTTATCTTCGACTACTTTTGTCTCCACTGCTTCTTCCTCTACCTCTCATACGACGTACCGTACATCTACGTTCCGGATAAAGCAACCAGTTCGCAAACAGCGACGGATAGAGAAGCATCGTTCCTCATCGCCATCATCGGTATATCGAGCACCGTTGGCCAACTGGTCATGGGATATCTCGGCGACCGTCCCGAGATCAATACTCTAAACTTCTACAATGCGATGACGTCCATTGCTGGTATTGTTACTTTGAGCGTGCCGCTGCTGACGTCATTCTCGTTGCTGGCTGTGTACTGTGCCTCTTATGGTTTCTTCATTAGTGCCAATTTTGTCCTCACGACAATCATTCTCGTTGACCTTCTCGGCTTGGACAGGCTGACCAATGCTTTTGGTTTCGTGTCACTTTTCGAGGGACTGGCTAACCTCATAGGTCCGCCACTCGCAGGTATATTAATTAATTGTGATTTTGCTGATTTTGATAAATGCTGTATCTATTTAACACATTTAAGCTATATCCCTCTAGACTTCCACAAAATTGTGCTGCAGTGACTCTGCAAACATTACAATGCTCGCTCTATTGCCATTCAAGCTAACTTCAACTATAAGTATATGAAAAGTTTTCTAACCGTTCTATGCTTAACCCTAGTTTTACTTACCTTCCAGGATTGTAGGCCTACTACATTACTCAATTTCATCTGATTTTTCCTAATCGTTTCTTTACCCTGCTAAGAGCTATTTTTAAATGAACACATTTGCTGTCTTCGTGCATTCGTTGATTCGCCGGATTTTTGGTTAATTATAGTAGCCCATCTTGTGGTATCCGTAATAATTTGAATCGCTAGATATAGGGAAGAAAGTCTGCAGACACAGTAAGGAATTTTTTTCTCAGCTGTTGCTAATTGCATGGCCATAATTATAAACTACGTTGAATGACATCCGAGTACTAAGCACACATTTGCCGCGTAGTGACTATATAGAGCATCAAATGCTGGGCAGTGCAGATAATCCTGGATGTCGCCAGCCTTAAGCTTACTCAGAATAGCACCGAAGGCTCGGGCATTTGCGATATCAACAAGTTTGCGGGACGCACTGCAGTGGGTCAAGAAGGAAGTACTGAAGGAGGCCAAAAGAGTGACAACTCCGAGGGTTAAAGCTATCCAAAGATAGGGCAGAACAAAACCCAGGCAAGAGCACACAAACAAGCGGTTTACCATATAACTATAATGCAAAAAATGAACGAATTTGAATTTGACAGAGTCTAATACCGCACTTACATCAAAGGGTAATTTGGACCCTATACCATAACATTGGGAGGCGATTGATCGCAGATTTCTGGAGTCTCGAACCTGCCCAACATAAGGACAGTCTTCTAGCTATATTCGATTTTTCTCTCTGAATTTGGAATGAGTCGCTATGCTCGAATGGACACCCGATCATCCAGAATCTTGAACACCTCTACCACCCCATACGAACCTTGCAATCGAGAGTGGAGACAGAATATCGAAAGAGATGGTCAGACCATACTACTCTGATGGCCAATCGTTGATTTTCAACAACTTTTCTATAACTGTCATAGTAGACCCATACTCACACCTGAACTGACACGGCGGGCAAAAGAAATGTTGGCTCGGCGTAAACGAGTCCTTTTAAAAATTTCTGTAATGCTTAAAGGCCGCAACTTAAACGTAGGCCTACAGTCCAAACGAGAATTACCTTTTCCATTCAAGTTCCTCTATGGGACGGCGACTTCATATAAAGTCATGTTGACAATGACTTAACGTCCTGTCAACTGAGTAGATTATGAATAGCAAGAGTCATGTTACAGCTTATTTGTATCTCTTTCTTATGAGCACAGGTGTATAAAAAGTTAATAGTCTGTTTCGGATCGCTAAATCCGTTTCTTCTGCATTATAGTATTATCTGTCAATAAGCCTAAAGTACGCGTGAGGCCGTTTACAAAGAGCTTTAATATTGTACAACAGTACATAGCAAGATGCCTTCCAAAAATGCTCAGACTGTTGCATAAATAGACAGTCACCGTAAAGTAAATAGTGCCAGTCCCAAGCCTAGATAAAGGAGGAGGGCGACGCTATTGATTTGTGTTATCACAGTGTCGTTAAACTGAAAGTACTGGTATAATCAGGTTGATTTGTTACTGATCGGTAACTACCATCATACGACTTATTTACGACGGCCAATATAGTTACTCAAATAGAAGGGTCCTTTTGACGTGTAGACAAAGTTTATGTCAACATAACAAGGACAATTGGTTTGATTTAGCTCAATATCCGTCGATAGATGCCTTGATAACGGCGCATAAGGCATATTTTCGAGCAGTCAATGTGAGTTTAATATAGCGCCCCTAAAGATATCTACTAGTGGCGGTCCCGGTCTGACAACGGGTGAAAAATACGAATTTCAAAGAAGAGTAAAATGCAGGCGAAGAATTTCTAGGCAGACTTTGACTAGATTCAATCACGTGTGGCAGGTCTAAGGAAACAAAATCGGTCTTATTGCATTCATTCGTAATGACATAATAACATCACATCGACCACCGTAGAGAGCGCCTCCTAGTAGATATCTTAAAAGGGCACTATATAAATGCTTGATTACATTACTGTGGATTGTGTGCATTGCATGTTTGCCAGGGTTGCTGTACGACGCCACTGATTCTTACGCCGCCACATTCTACGTGGCAGGAGCCATCATCTTCATGTCGGGGAGCATGCTCATCATCGTTCCCTGCCTTCAACGACTCGAACCCCAGTCCTCACACAGTTCCTCTGACCCAGGGCTACCATCGACGACCCTTACCATTGTTGCCGCCGACACACTCAGTCTTCCCACGGAGCCCAGTCCTAACGGTGAGGCCTATAAGGCCGTGTCACTGTCGGCGGTGCCTGAGAGTGTCTCAGAACCTAAGGTGAACCCCGCCGCCAATATATCACCACACGAATCGCTCGGCTGATTCAGTCTTCAATTTCACTCGTCGTGTACAAAGATGCTGCCGCATTGAACGGTGGCATTAGATGTTGTGCCCCAACGTTCTTGGCTGTCTATACGGGTTTATGGATGCCACTGTCGTGTTTAATCACCACTCTAAACTTTATTGTTCCAGAGTGTCAAACGTGTGTGAGTGAATTAGTCCTAAAGATACCTATATGAATATGGGTTAGGACAGAGGTTTCTACTTGCAGGTCAACACATAATTCAAGTACAATTATTATATAACTGTTTCTGGCTTAAATGCAATCTCTGGGGTAGACATTAGGGTTTGGAATGGTTTTTCACTGGAGTTACGTCTGTTCCACAAATCGTGTAATGGTAATTTTTTGGTCATTTGAAAACTTACGTTGTTGAACGGGCTGGAGTTGGGAGCGCTTTTGAGTAGTTACCTTGAAAGGGCACTGTATAAATTTTTAATGAATGAATGCTTTACACAACATGTACGTTCTCAATATCTTTCAGCACGAATGCCTCATCTGGGATCAATTCATTAGATCCAGTTGCTTATCCAAACTGATTCATCCGATCTTGAGAGTGTGATCGAGCTGTGCTTCGGAGAACAGCGAACGCTACAGATCACTTCACTTATGATGCTCAATTGCTCGTGGAATTTATCGAGCAATGACGACTTGTTATGACATTAAGATGTGTCACAAACGGTGAAGATCACAAAGATAATTTATTATCTGCCTCTCCCATGAGTGATTGTTCATCCACCAGGTGGTATCATGCATCAAACCACTCAGACAGCATTAAAAGATACCTTCAACGACGAATGTCAATTCCTCTTTGAGAAATAAATTGTATTTAAGAGAGTAATATATGTACATACATGTTTATACTTCATTACTTGACTTGAACGCGTTGACAGACTACGTGTGATGTCCTCGCTCAAGACACTTCTCTTATTTTGGAATATTTGGCGAAATAAAATGGTGCTTCGATGATTTATTGTTATGCTTTTGTTACCTGTAGTTTTCGACGCGACACATCAACGTGCATATAATTCATACTTTTGATGCACATAAAACACGTGTTACGTCAAACGGTCACCGACAAATATTTGTCAAGAAATGATTCTCCTACAATAGGTTCACGACCAAAAAGTCATTTTTCGATTACAATATATATTCGGGAAAATGGAAGTTGGATTGATGACAATTTGATGATCGAGTTCTCTGCCCGAAGGCAGATCAATTGGTAAAAACCTGCAGATGAGATGTCCAAGGTCACTACGCAGTGACTGAGGTGCTGTGGTTAAGTATCTTATCCAGTGATCCAGCGGTGCCAGATATCCACATATTTAAAAAAAATTGAAAACTTAAACCCAAGTAATAAATCTATAACCGATATAATCGCTATTTACTACTCAGATACATGTACATGTAACCTTATAGCGTGTTAAACAAGGTGCACATTGTCGATTTTTGAACAAGTCGTGCATGTAGGCGTACTATTTAGGTGGCGGATCTCATAGTTGAGGTGGTGGATCTCAAATCCGGCGGGATCCGGCTGAATTTAACCACTGCTGAGGTGGGTTCGAACCTGCGACTCTTTGGCTGCAAGACACATAGCATGCCGTTACACCGCGCTTCCCACCATTGCCTCCTATATACTGACAGGCCGTAATGCTGATTGTGTGACGTCACAGGCTTGGTCCTAAGTTTTGCCTGAATAGTACGTGTGTTAATGGACACAGATATCAGATGTGTAATTGTGATCATAAGCTCCAACTTTGTAGCGCCCCATTCGTACTGGGCATCAGCTTATTCACGAGCGCTGCGTCAAGTCAGAGGCAGTGTTGGATAGGGCGGATATGGGGCAATAATTAATAATTATTACAGAAGAGCTGAACAAAACCATTTATTACATGCAATTTGCTACTTCATTAATAACAAATTTCAATTATGCAAATCTATTTACAGCGACTTAAACACTTTGATTGCGAACAACGCTTCTGCAAGCCATAGCCAAAATAATTTAATGCACAACAATACAAAGTAAGTTGACAAATTTTAAGGTTTAACTCTATTAAGGTGTAATTTTTATTTATATTTATCTGGTACCATGTAAAACAGCTCTTAAGCAGGATTTATGAAAAGAATCATGTCAAAGAAGAAGCTGGATGGATGAAATTATTACACGATGTGTCTTGCTTTAAAATACTATGTAGATTAGATTCCTTTGAAATTAGAATTTGGGACCGCCGTTGACAGGGTAACCGTATTTCTTTTACAAGCCAACTCTCCGCACGCAAATTCTCGTTGCCAATAATAGGCACATTCAAGAAACATACAACATACATTTTCACGTTTTTAGCTTTGCCTGCCGGACAGAGGATATGAGGGGGGCATGCAGGGCGTCTGGTAATTCGAAGTGTAGCCCAAAGGCATCGATCCACAACGACGATAGAACCAAACTTCTATTATTTCTATTTATATGTTCTAACAAATAATACGGATGTATAACTTGATTACAAACCTCACAACTTAACATTAAATTTACAACGATATTATAGTTTACTCGCGTGAAAATTCAAAAATAAACGATAATCGCCTCAAATATTTACACGTCTGCAGTGAAACGATGACGGAGCAGGCGTGTGACGCCACACGCCCAAATATAGTGAGCATTACGGCCTGTCAGCATATAGGAGGAAATGGTCCAACCCACCGTACAATGACAATAGTGCTTGTCCAAATTGAAGTTTGGTTGATGAAAGACATTGTTCTTAAGTAGCTGATATAAACGAAACTAATGCTTGCTAAATTAAAGTATGATTAACTGAAAGAATTCTTGTTCTGAGTCTCGAAAACATCAGTACACCGTAAGTACTAAGTAAATAATTATGTTCTGACGAAGTTTAACATTTCATTCTATTTACATAATATGTGGTTCAATATTTTTATGTCTTTTATTTCGCCAAATATTGTTGTTGAAATTATTATTATTGGTGATTGCGGAGCGTTTTCATCGGACATTGTCTACGTCTAATTTTAATATCTGTAAACTGCAGTACGCCCTTCTAAATTTCAGCAACGTGAACTTGTACTATCAGCACAACTACATCTAGCGGATTTTCAAAATTGAAAATAGAATTTAAAAACTAATTTGCAATTTTAAACTGTAATTTAACAGAAAACAGAAAAATGAAAACAGAGCGTGTTTTAACAGGAAATGTTTGAATATCGTCCGCTGTGGAAAGCCGCTAAATTCTGAGTCTGGAAAACATCAAAAGCCTACTAAGTAAGTGTGTTCTGACGAAGTTGAACATTTCATTCTAACTACAAATTACTTGGTTAAATATTTTAAATTTCTTTTGCTTCGTTAAAAAAGTTTGCTGAAATATGTTTGGTGATTTTTATCTTTTTTTGGGACGCAATTGCATATTTTGCGTACATGCAGCGCCGTCACTAGGGCCAAACCAATGAAGTCTTGAGATCACACTTAAGCCACAGACGAAGAATAAAATAACATTTAAAAAAAGAGACAGGTTGCCTATGGCCCAATTTGACTCCAAGCCCAGGTGCGAAATTCAAAGCTCAGGGATATTTATGTAGGTCTACATGTAGTTAACAGAGAGGGATGCGAATGTTGGGATTACTCTTTGACTTTTGCTTACGTACCTTTCAGACTCTTCCCCATGAAAGGGTCACCAACTGGGACATCTTTGTCGCTTAGTCTCATTGCCGGGTATGTCTAGTCTCCACGTGCTTATATATAGTGTGTATATATTTATGTATATGTGTATATATATATATATTATATTTCAATGAGGATCAGACTTATAGCGCTGCGTATTTCCACAATGGCCTACTACGCCCTCTACAGTCAGTGGCACCCTTGCAGTGATATGTATGCTCATCCAGGTCTCTGTTTTGCTCAGTCTATTTGTATAACTTTATATAACTGTCTCTTCGTCCTACTAAAGAATCCAGAGAAAGGCTTCTGTAGGCTTTTGAAATAATTCTTTGGAGGTGAGCCGTCGACGGACAAATTGATCGATATCAGCACACACTTATAAAGGTTAGGTAGGCCCTAACTGTTTCTATTCTCTGTGGATTGAGTAACTCAAGTTTCTGAACTTCACGGGTGAGCGGATTTATATTAAAGTATTTGAATCTAGAAAACAACAGTGGAATCTTTCAGATTCATTGCTAATTTAATTTGCAATTGAATCCTCTTGTCTATATTGCCCTTATATTGAAGTCGTCTTCCGATGTCAGCCGTAATATTCACCAGCTTGGTTTTGAAGCAATACGTAGGCCTACACGAATGTAACAGTCTCAGTACTTTATATATCCACAATTTAGCCACTCATTGGAAATAAAGAATAATAAAGATTGCTTGGGATCTCAAAATATCTTGTGCTAACATCAGTAGTCCCTATCCGAGAAGCTTCAAAATGTATTAGTGTTGAGTTCCGTAGAACCAACCTCGAAGATGACCTTAGGAATCAACCAAAGGCACGAAACAGCTAGTACAACATCATTTTTTACCCTCGCCATCTTAGGACGGGTGCCCAAATCTTTTACGCAGTTCGACTTTTCCGCTAGCAGCGTACAGTCGGTGTAGCCTAGCGGTACTTGTTATAACTTATAAGTGGCACTTATACTAACGGATATCTTGGAATACTCTTGCGCCCAGGCATAGATTCTAACCTCAGCGCTCTTGGCTAGACAAACCTGGAAACGCCATTGATACTGTAATGTAATTAAGCATATATATATATATATTAACCTGAATTTGTAGTTCTACCAGAATGCCACTGAACGATTGTGCCAACTTGAGAGAAGAACCACTGAAAGTGAGAGCCCCAGTGGTACCTGAAGTGAACGCATCCACAAACGGGAAACCTGGTATGACAAAGGAGGAGAGTCGAGGAGCAGAGGGAGACAGACAAGAGGAAACACGCGATAATGACGCCACCCGCCCCTCGATCGTCAACGCCATCAGGCGAAAAAGAGACAAACAAGACCTGAACAAAGAAGAGATTGATTGGTTCGTAGAGGGCGCCACTAGATCATGCATCACTGAAGCACAGATTGGCAAGTGTTCAGATCATCGGCTGTTATCATCGTCGTCATCGTCGTCATCATCGTCTCATTTCATCATAATCAACCCTGTTGACATTTGCCAATATTCAGGTGGAGAAACCACAGCAGCTCGCAGAGCATCAGCCTGTCAAATAATAGGCTAGGCCTATAATGTTTTCACAAATTTGCTGGTTAGGCGCTTAAGAAGTTGCAGATTTCACAGTTCACACCCATCAAGTTGAGGGACGGGAGTTTAAAATATTGTTGTTTTATATCATAAATGATAAATCATATATGTAACCAATCAACATAATGTGGACTCTACAGTAAGAGCACTCAACATACATTGCTACCAGATAGGCTTATACGTCCTATCAGGGGCGTCAATCCCCCTCTGAGTGATGGAGGCAAACACCCGGTCCCCAGTGTTAGGACTGCAAGATATTTCCCCCTAAGACTAGAAAATTCCCCCTACCTGAAAAATTGGAGGCATTTGCCTCCGGACCCCCCCCCCCACCCTATATGGACGCCTCTGCGTCCTGTTAAAATTTTACATGTATACTATCTACCAATGTAGGCCTATACTGTAAATAGGATATTCGTTACATGCAACCGTAACACCTAATAACGCGTTTTTACAATGTCACAGGCGCAATGTTGATGGCGATTTGCATCAACGGAATGACAGATGAAGAGGCGACCCTACTGACGTTGGCCATGATTCGATCGGGTCGTCGACTCTGCTACCCTCCTGCCTGGAGGGGAAGTATCGTTGGCAAGCACAGCACCGGGGGAGTTGGAGATAAAGTCAGCCTTGTCCTTGTGCCAGCTCTTGCTGCATGTGGTATGAAGGTAATACTTTGTCATATAAAAATGTAACTTATGCTTAGGGTCTCAGAGTGTAGGCCAAGGTTTTGGATCTCAAAATAGAGGTCATACTTTGGGGTTAAAACAGTAGAGGTTGAGCATTTGGGTCACAAAGTAGAGGTTAATACTTTGGGGTTTTGGAAGTAGAGATTGAGCTTCGGGGTCTTAAAAGTAGACATTATTCTAATAATAATAAGTATGAGAAACAGAGATTCATTCATGCATGTATACATTCAAAAATGTATGTTTTTCGTCCCTTTGCGTAACTAGGCCTCCTCAGACGTGCTCCCAATTATGGCCCAGACAGAAGGTTAAGTCCAAAAATGGTCATAAAACGTGTCAGTGTAGGCCTACACTCAGAGTATATGGAGTCTTACAGGGGTAGTCGTTAAAAGAGGCGTCTACCTGCCCGAATGATCCTGAAAACGCTAGCTTTATGCTACCGTCGTGTGCATTCTTAAGAAATGGTTGATGGGCAACCACCGGATAATGGAGTAATGTAATGAAAAGCGGTTTGGTGTGTTAGAGAGTAGTGGAAGAGTTGTATATGTGATATGAAAGGCTTAGGTCTGCATGCCATCAAAGACCTTTACTTTTGGTCTAAAAATTAGGACATACTGCAAATGTAAAAAAGTGTTTATTCTTATGCAGTGTTTGATGGGTAACCAGTAACCACGCGAAAATGGGGTAATGTAATGGAAAGCGCTTTGGTGTGTTACAGAGAGGTTGTAGAGGTGTATATGTGATATGAAAGGTCTACGGGCCGTCAAAGATCTTTAGTTTTACTGTCAAAGTTAGGACATATTGTAATGCATTGGCAATAAGTGTGTTTTTAAGAAATGTTTGATGGGTAACCACGCGATAATGGGGTAATGTTATTAAAAGCGGTGTGATGTGTTAGAGAGTGGGGTTGGGGTGTATGTGTGATACGAGAGGCTAAGCCCTGTAGGCCGTCCAAGACCTTTAGTTTTGCTGTCAAACTTAGGACATACTGTAATGCATTGGCAATAAGTGTATATTCTTAAGCAGTGTTTCTTGAGTGATCACGCAAAAATGGGGCAATATGATGGTAAGCGTTTTGGTGTGTTATAGAGTTGTGGTAGGGGTGTAGCATGTGATATGAAAGGCTTGGACTTTTAGTTTTACTGTCAGAATTAGCAAATGTTGTATCTGAAAGACCTAAAAAATATCAAGAGTATATGTCTCTCCGCTGGCCAGATATGTGCTTGTAAACTAGGCATCTAGGCATCCTAATTGACGCGATCGACACTATTTGACCTTGGATTTCTGACCTCGTTAAAAAGACAGACAGAAATGGAAGGTCTGAGACAGATGTTGCATGGCTCTACAGGCGAAAAATATGAATAGCGTACATATGCCGCGTCAAAAATATGCCTTAGTGAATTACGCACCAGAGCTAAATTTAGTTGAAAATGTCACGAAAACAGAAAATAAGAAGTCAATTTTGAAAATCAATATTTTAAAAACATGGACAAAAATGAAAATTTGACGACTCGTACGACATTTTCGCTTCAATTTGCCGTCTAAATTTAAAGTTTAAAAACTTCAGGTGCTCGGGTGAAATTGAATGAAGTTCCCCCGTTTTAGCCCCAACAAATGCAATTTGTGACAGAAATGGGGTCTCACGCCACTCTTTGACATTTCAAATGGTATTATCAGATGTGAAATGTAAAAACACCATCCGATAGCCAAAAAGTTCTTCTGAATGGCCTTTGTTTAATTTTTGGATAGATTGAAAAATTCCAAGATGGCGACTATAAGAACAAAGGAAATAACAGAGTAACTCTTGGGTAGCCATCTTGGAAAAACTGGGTGGAATTTCATTAAATGGTCCTCTACAAAGACAGAACCTTCTAATCGCTACGCAAACTCCGAATTTATATCTTTTCAGGAACCGTGGTAATACAGCCGACTCCAAGTTAGTCCTTTCGTTTCCTATAACTCCCAAAAATATTCAACCCCAAAAAGTGAATTGTGTGGCGCCCACACCTAAAGTGATGATTGATACTTGTGGGGACCTTGGAGTTCTACACGCCAATGATTTCGTTTGAGGCCAGCGCCTAGCCTTGCCAAGAAAAATGGAGGGGAGAGGTTTCTCGTTTGATGGCGCGTGTCGCCGCTACCGACACATTTTAAAAACGTTTTTTTCGCAATCTTGACGAGGGCCACCACTGCCCACCAGGCAGTAAAACGGCGGGGAGAAATTGAACATCGCAATTCACGAAGTCGATCGAATAGAAGGCCGACACCGTTGCTTAACCCGCGCCTATGTTTTATCATAGGAAACGAAAGGACTAACTTGGAATCGGCTATTTGGTTAATGAACTCCATATGCATGATTTAGGAAACTGGCGTGGCTCACATAGTTCCCAATGGACAACATGCCACATCCTAGGACCTACCACATAGACTCCAAGCTATATGTAATCTGTACACTAATTCGACCTGCCACCCCAATCAAATTTCATCAACAAACAAGATACAGGGCTAAAATGTGATGCATTAAACGGGCACTGAACCGTGGGACTCCTCTTACCTTTTTCAGTTGGAAGGGTGAAAGTCTTGCAAAACCAAGCTAAAAAACTTTAAGATTATCCTGCGCATGTTCGCTTGAGACCTGTCATTGGCACAGTTATGAACCAACCCGCTTGGATTGATTGGACCAGTGATATATTGGCCTTCTGTTGATCTTTTGTCTTCAAGTTGTTCTTCATCTGTTGACATCAGTTTACGTGAAAGGCTAATCCGTTTCACCGTGATCAACACATGTGCAGATTTCCCATCAGTTTGTTATTCATATCTTAATAGCTATTCCTATGTTTCCGACAGATTCCAACGACATATATATGATCAGGGCTTATTTGCTCAAACACACCCCAGTTTCCTCCGCTGATTCGTTAACCCGAATGCGATGGCTGGGAAATATTTCGTAATTTGTCAGAACTACATCTGCGACCATTTTTTGCTGTTGTTCTGGGTAGACATCTGATAAGGCAGTGAGTGCAGTCGGACCAGCAGTAGACAAATGCAGCAGAAACCCCTCCCAGGTCACACAGTGCATGACGGTGGAAATGTGCGACCGTCTGAGTATATGACATCCAGATGACAGTTAATGATTGTCCCCTTCTCATCAGGCTTTCCGCCTACTCAGCATGAACTCTCTCACAGTAGGTCTATGCTTCGCCTCTTTAAATAATCTTATCCTAGTTTCTTCTTATATGACTATCTCTCTCTATAATCCCCAAATCTCAGTACAATACATCGGGGCCATCCTAATCTGACTGTTGCACCTTTGTCTGCAATCGAGCGTCACTCCAGCTGCATCACAATTTTGTAGGTCTACGACTCCTGGCACAAACAGCTTAGCATTTTTCGGTTTTGTCGATATCAAGAGATTGGTATGAAGGCTAGCAGTCGATAAAAATAAGGAACTTTTATGATCGTTTGATCGTGGAATGCATAATTGTATTGCATTCTATTTTCATTGCCAGGCCTAAATACGGTTGGCGTACTAATTGCCTAACAGTTAGCTCACTAATTGCCTAACGGTTGGTGTACTAATTGGCTAACGGTTGGCTCACTAATTGCCTAACGGTTGCGTACTAATTGGCTAGCGGTTGGTGTACTAATTGTCTAACGGTTGACTTACTAATTGCCTAAAGGTTAGCTCACTAATTGCCTAACGGTTGGTGTACTAATTGGCTAACGGTTGGCGTACTAATTGCCTAACGGTTGGCTCACTAATTGCCTTACGGTTGGCGTACTAATTGGCTAACGGTTGGTGTACTAATTACCTAACGGTTGACTTACTAATTGCCTAACGGTTGGCATACTAATTGCCTAACGGTTGGCTTACTAATTTCCTAACGGTTGACTTACTGTCAATCACGAGGCCATACTCTTAATCTGACGGTTTTTCTATGGTTATAAGTTAATAAAGCTGTTAAAATCGTTATAGGCTGACAATTGCTTTATTATTGAGGCGATATCTGCTGAAGAAAAGGCCACGGCGTTGTCGTCTGGTTTCCTTCATATCAATAATTATTATTTCGATATTGCTTCCACGCTCGTATCAACAGCTATGTTGCCACCGAATCATTTTATTTCAATAATGCTCGACAGTTCAGCCATTTCTATTTCGACAAAAACTTTTTTAAACGCTTACAATAATTCTTTGGCCTATTCTGGGACTTTAGTAGACCTATCTGCAACGGGTTGATTGGGTTGTAGCGTGGCCTGGGTCACGTGCACTACATGTATAGGCCTACATGTACATGTCATGTACACCACCCGAATTGGGGCGGCACTACCGTCCGAACGCGATCAGGAAGAACTGCTTGGTCGTTGGAGATTTTCACGAGTCACGTTGTATAATATAATACGAGGCAAGATCCATCCAAATTAATCGACTTCTTCAACCCCAACTTCAATTATCGCAAGTTGATTTCAGGTCGCCTCTACTTAAAATACTTCAAAGGCGGGAGACCATGCAGACATTCCATTTGGGCCTATCTTGTCTGCCTTTACCATGCTTGTGCCTGTCAAGATTTGTACTTCTGAAGACCAACCCAGTCCTCAAACAACTTCTCTAACTTCTGTACGGTTCAGATTTGAATTTTCGTTTGTTTTCTGTAAGTTGATGTTGTCGCAACAGTGAACGACATCCGGCTTACATACATGTAGGCGAATAAATATAGGCCTACCGATTACCAACAATAGGCATAGTTGGAACCATTCTTGAAATAACTTAACGAACACACCCAAGGAATATATGAAATTGTAAACATTTATGTAATATGTTGGATCAGGAAATGACGTTTTTTTTAAGGTAGACCTATGCAACCATGCCATGTAATTGCCGGATAGATCTATAGCGGATAGATCCAAATACAAACGTTTGCCACTGCACATCGGATAGAGAACAGCCGAGTATTTGCATGAGGAAAAGGCGATCGATATTGTTTAGAACTTCTTGTACAATAAGATTGAAATGCAGAGGCACGGAAAAAGAGTTGTCTATAGAATACTGACAACGAGTTAACTATGCTCATAATTATAATTAAATTCACCTACCTGCGCCATCCGAAATTGTTTGATTTTTAGTTTTTTAAATTATAAATATAACTGACTCGCATGGGAATTGTAAGGAACACCAGCCATGCATGATCATGAAACGGATTGCTCTTTACATACTTGCATACATTTGTACAAGTGAACATACGCGTGCATGAGCATAAGCGCATGCATACGTGCATAAGTTTTAGTATTATGTATGCATGTATACATACATATAATTACATAGATAATATCTGTGATTGCACACTTTTCCAGGTGCCGAAGATGGCAGGCCGAGGACTCGGTCACACGGGAGGTACCATCGATAAGCTGGAGTCTATTCGTGGCTACAGGGCTCAACTGACAATCAACGAAATAGTGGACGTTGTCGACAGAGTGGGGTGTTGCATTGTGGGTCAGACGGGGGATCTCGCCCCAGCCGACAAGGTGCTCTACGCCATTCGCGATACAACGGCCACGACGGAAAGTCTGCCCCTAATCGCAGGTGTAGCTACATACACACTTGCAATTGTGCAACATATTATTTATAACTCCTCCGCTGCACACACTCTGGCAGCACCAGTACCAAGCCTGGATAAAGAAGTAGGGCGACGCTAATTAATTATCTTTATTATTTATGACATCGTAAAAGCTGCGTGACTGTAAGCATAGTCAAATAAACTAAGATGATTCTTTTATTGTAATGTATTGTATTGCATTTATTTACATTTCTTTGCATTGCATTGTATTAAACTGTGATGCATTGGGTGGTATTGTATGGTATTGTATTGCATAGGTTCCGTCATGTCGAAGAAAGCGGTTGAAAGCCTCGACGCACTCAGCCTGGAGGTGACTTATGGAAAGGCGGCGCTTATAAAGACACGCGATGAGGCGCAAAGACTTGCCTGGCTAATGGTGAGCCCTCTTCAATATTTCAAGAGCTTTGAAGTATTTATCACGTGGGAAGTTGACCGACTCATGAGTCTGGAATGTTATTGTAAATGTAAGTCTCCGAATTTTCTCAGCGTCACACAAAAGCTGCGTCATGGAGACCGGTTTATCAACGGTACAATTTCAGGTCAATTCTTCAAGAGCCAAGTCGCTAGTTACAAGGTCAGAATATAGTAGATCTACGGTAGGCGGGCCGAGGACATAGTGTCTTGCTAAGAAAGTTGGAACAGTAAGGCGAATGGTTTTATGATGGTCCGGGATCGAAGGCATGGAAAAATTGTTTGAATGGGGCAAGGGAAACTGGGTCCCACTGTCCTTCGCCGAAATGCTGTGCTTATTGTTCCATTAACGAACCGTAATAGGGATACAGAATTGTGATGACTATCTCCAAGTTATTCCTTTGGATCTGGCGAACATCGTAAATTCCACGAGATTCCAATGATATTGCGAATGCATCTGGCAACGTGACATCCTAACAAGTAATATCATTAGTATTATTTGCTGCTTTTGTTACTTTTCCCGAGTTACACTGCGGCATTGGAAAATTATGAAAGTTTTGTTCTGGAATGGCTAGTCGTCTCATATGACTTAATTGGCTGAAAAGGAACAACAGCGAATTTGCTGAGGTACTGGATAGGTAGGTCTATGAATAAGCCCTGAGAAAGGAACACGGTATCCCTAATTATTATTATTTTATTATTATTGTTTTATTACTATTATTATTAGTAGTAGTAGTGGTAGTAGTAGTAGTAGGAGTAGTAGTATGTGGAGTAGTAGTAGTAGTAGTAGTAGTAGTAGGTGGAGTAGTAGTAGTAGTAGTAGTAGTAGTAGTAGTAGTAGTAGTAGTAGTAGTAGTATTACTGCTATTAGGGCCTATAGACCCTATAGACCCTACAACGCCATTATCCAATGGCGGTGTTGAGCAATTGTATAGTTGACAGTCGGAGTCATAGCCCTGCATTATACTAGAACAAGATCATATGCTTCATGTTTGAATTTATAACGTATTTTAAATGTGATATATCTAAATTATTTTTCAATTATTATAACAATGCATTGCTTACATGTATGATTGAACTAGGCTATATAATTTGAATTCACCTTTGAAGAATACGATAGGGGAGGAGCTGGGCATTCGGACGACATCTGTGCTGATCAGGATGGACAATGTGCTTGGAAGGTCAGTGGGAAATTCTCTCGAGGTCATGGAAGCCATCGAGATTCTGAAGGGAGATGTAAAGGCTCCGAATGACGTCATCGACATCACATGCACTCTTGGTCAGACAAATCTTCGTTTTAACCAACAATTTTTTGTTAATTAGTTAATCAATTAATTAATTAAGTCAGTCAATTCATCAGTCAGTTAGTCGGTTACTTGGTCAGTCAGTAAGCCAGTGTGTCAGTCAATAATTCATCTACTCAGTTGGTCAGTCAGTAAATCAGTTAGTCAGTCAGTCAGTCAGTCAGTAAAGCAGTTAGTCTGTCAATCAATTAGGCAGTCGGTCGATTATTCAGCCCCCAGTTGGTCAATCAGTCAGTCAGTCAGTCAGTAAGTTAGTCAGTAAGTAAATCAGTAAGTAAATCAGTCAGTCAGTATGTCAGTTAGTCAGTAAGTAAGTCAGTCAGTCAGACACCTAGGCACTGAATATAAGTATAGCACATGCCAAAGCTCTTCCGACGCTTGCCTGATTGGCGCTAAGTCAGTGTTTCCCAAACATTTTGGTCGTGGGGCCCACTTCTGAAAATCTTTGAATGCTCGCGACCCACCTCACAAAGGCGAACACTATTGTGTTAAAAGTCAACGTCAATTTTCAATGCAGGCATTGAATATACTCGATATAATGAAGAGACTAGTCTAAACTATACTTTTTGGAGTATACTACAATGGCAATACAGCAAGGAAGATCAAAAGAACAGTTTTATTTTGCTTTTCTGAATTCAATTGAACTATTTTTAAAACAGACCTGAAGAATGGCGATCCACTTGAAAAGGCGCCGCGACCCACTTTTGGGTCGCAAACCATATGGAAAACATTGCGTTAAGTCATAAAATGTTAAGATAAAAATAATGTTCACCAGTAAGAATATTATGTTCGAGTAATGCAATGATATATATGTAGTATATACATGTAATTGCACATTCATATATTGCTAATAATTATTCTAATGCACCATTAAGAGCTATGACACTAAGGGCTATGACATTGATGCTTATTAACATCGCATTTCATAGCATCACAACGGAAACTGACCGACAGACGAAATTGACGTAGCCAATATAGGCCTATGCGTGCGACTCCGTAATATCGTGTGAGTATCGACATGGTACTGTAGACCAACTGTAGTACACGATAAATTTCTCGTGTATGTCCTGGCCTATGGCCTTTATATCCCGAGTCCTCGGCCTATGGCATCATGATGTATCATAATGACTTCACGGTTTTGTTAGTAGAAGTTAAACCTACATGGATTGTGCAAATAATAATAATAACAATGATAATAATAATACTAATAGTAATAATAAATATAGCATTATCATTATTATTATCATTATTATTATTATTACTATTATTATTATTATTATTATTATTATTATTATTATTATTATTATTATTATTATTATTATTATTACTTAAATACGTTGACGATCTTACACGTCCTGCCAAACCAACTGGAAGACATGTGACTTATTGATAATGAGCAGCCTATCATGTTTATCATGTTTTTTATATTATTATAACTATTACTATTGCCTATTACTTCGTTAAAGATATTTCTTAATTCTCGCAACTGTCTTGTTTGTCCCTAGGTGGTTACCTGTTGTGGCAGCTGAAGAGAGAGAAAACTCCAGAAGATGGATATCATCGAATCGCTACATCCCTTAAGAACGGAGAAGCAGCTGATAAGTTTATGCGGATGTTGGTGGCTCATGGAGTGGACGAGGCGGATGCCAACAGACTCGTTGCCTCAACCATCGATGGCAACCACCCGATTGCCTCCTCTGAGGGCGATTTAGAAGTCTTGCTTAAAGCTAAACACGTGACCCCAATACTATCAAGACGATCTGGTAAGAAATGAATACAATTCTTTCGCTCAGTTGTTCCATCGCTCAGGATGAAATAAATGAGCAATCAATCGATTGATCAATCAATCGGTCGGTCAATCAGTCAGTCAATCAAATAGTTATTTAATCAGTGACTATCCTGTTTCGTTTATTTTCAATGCCATATTGGTACAGAACATGTTCGAGCAATGTTCTCTTAAGATCGTCAGTATCGTATCACGGTTATTACAGAATTTTGCTTTTTCTACATATTCCTATCTACATGCACCATAAGTGACGTCGGCAATGGGGGTTTGGGGGTTATCCCCCCATTAGCAATGTTGCACATTTTTTCCTGGCAACCTCCAAAAATGAAAAATTGAAACACGTGTGTGTCACGAGATGGGTTGAAAGATATTAGATTTCGCTCAGTGAAGTTACCAGCCAAGCAAATTAATACCAATATTCAATATGATGAAGTAATGAATTAATAAGATAATGACATGAAAACTTAACTTTTACTGATGAATAGAGTGAGTGTAGGCCTATACTAATATGCCTTTAAGGAAATAAATTATGAGAATGACTTGCATAGGCAGAAGCTCCACAGAACTAGTTTATATTGATCGCGCAATCTATACACTTACTCAAATATTCTGGAATGTAAAAAATTGATATTGTGAAGTTTTATATCTAATTCCAGAGTTTTTGCACAACTAGGCCTACTATTTTTTTCTTTTTATAAATTGAAAAAGAGCAGGAACGACGTTCAAAAAGCACTATGGTTTTGTATATACTCTATTTTAATGTAAGAGTATTTATATTTTACAATATCACACGAAACTGTTGAAAGATAAAAAATGCTAAAATTTGGGAACAATTCCTGGCCTATTGATCCCCTAATTTTATGATCAAGTAGGGAAACATCGGTCCTACACCAACCCCAAACCCCCACCTATGGATAAATCCTGCCTACACCCCAGTGACTGCGTACCAAACGCCTTCTCTTCACCTCTTCCGTCTTTCTCCTTTCTTTCCTTCTTTCTCTCGGTAATTATATACATATATATACACATTAAATACATGTTTACATATAGCCGACACATACATTACACATATTTTTTATTATAGTATTTTTCAATTTCGCTTTTACCTCAATTTCTTTGTCTTCATTGCCTTCTTCTTTGTTGTCATCACAATCGTCCTCGTCGTCCTCCTCCTCCTCCTCCTCATCGTCGTCATCGTCACCGTTATTGTCATCGTCGTCGTCGTCGTAATTGTAGTCATTATAGTTATTTCTGCGTTCTTCATCAGCATCATCACCTTCATTATTATCATAATTACCATCCAAAACGACAATATCCTTCTCCTCTACTAAGACAACTTAATTATAACAATAAAAATATAATCATCTTCAACAGAAACAACCTCATCTTCGTCATCACCGCCACCGAAATGTCGTCGACCTGATCCCGATGGTGAGTTATGTATTCGTGTGTGTGTGTGTGTGTGGCTGTGTCAAAAGGGTTCGTATCGTCGATCGATGCTTACATCTGCGGATGTTTCACTCGTAACCTTGGCGCCGGAAGACAAAAACCGCAAGACACAATCGACCATTCGGTCGGTCTTCGTCTACACGTCAACGTTGGATCATTCGTCAGAAACGGTCTACATTCACAATTCTCAACGGCCTATTAATCATCATCATCATCATCATCATCATCATCATCATCATCATCATCATCATCATCATCATCATCATCATCATCATCATCATCATCATCATCATCATCATCATCATCATCATCATCATCATCATCATCATCATCATCATCATCATTATAGTCATCGCATCATCCTAATTCTCATTTCCTAATTTCTTCCTCCTCTCACTGCTGCTACTGCCTCTTCCCCATCACTGCTACCACGTACCACCACTCCACCCACTTCTACTACTACTACTACTTCCCCTTCCACTTCCATCACTGCTACTTTCACTACTTCCCCCTACTACTACTCCTATTTCCCCTACTCCACCCTCCCCTACTACTACCACTACTATTACTACTACTTCCTCACGTCCCCTTCTACTACTACTACTGTTACTATTACCATAACTATTATTATTTCTGTTATTATGCGTGTTTTGAACATTTCATGATTGACCAAGCCTGAATCGATGGAGCTGAGCAAATGTGAGTTTAATGCTAGTCTAACGTCCCTGCACAGTAATCCGAGACTCTCAGAGTCAATGGGCGAACGCGTTGATCAATCAGGTCCCGTGTTCCAATGTATCATTCCTCTCGTCTTCAGCCTCGCTCTGAATCTCCTAGGATCCACCTTCTGTGTCTGGTAAGCAATTATTTTAATGACTCATTGGTTAATTTTTCAGGTGACGTCTGGGCGGAAGTTCACCACAACCGACCTCTGTCTGACCTTGAACTCTCTGAACTGGAATCTGCGCTGGATCTTTGTCAGCAACCCGTTCAACCACTTCCTGCGGTTGACAGCATCCTCTAGGTGCGTTTTGTGGCCCTTGAGATCCTCTCTCGAGGTCTGAGCGTCGTCTGTTTCTTGAAGACTTCCCTCAGCCATCTTCCGATTTTTGTGGTGCTTCGTAGAACGATTGAAGGGCGTTCGTTAACTTTTGTTCTCGTCTTTCATCGTCAGTTTGTTCAGATTTTGTGGGTTATTACAATCCGATTGAAATGTGAATCATTATAACAAGTTGTCATTATATGTAGCGTAATAACAATGTACGTGCGATTACAATTAATAGCGACGTTAGCTGTGAATGAGAATACTTTACAAGCTCAATTGTAAGCACACTTGGTAAGAGCATGACAGATAGAGTGATAGATGGGTGGTTAGATAAATATATATTATAGATAGATAGATAGATGGATAGATAGATGGATAGATAGATGGATGGATGGATGGATGGATGGATGGATGGATGGATGGATGGATGGATGGATGGATGGATGGATGGATGGATGGATGGATGGATGGATGGATGGATGGATGGATGGATGGATGGATGGATGGATGGATGGATGGATGGATGGATGGATGGATGGATGGATGGATGGATGGATGGATGGATGGATGGATGGATGGATGGATGGATGGATGGATGGATGGATGGATGGATGGATGGATGGATGGATGGATGGATGGATGGATGGATGGATGGATGGATGGATGGATGGATGGATGGATGGATGGATGGATGGATGGATGGATGGATGGATGGATGGATGGATGGATGGATGGATGGATGGATGGATGGATGGATGGATGGATGGATGGATGGATGGATGAGACTACGACTAGCAATAAATAAGCCTAGGCTGATTGTTGGCATATTGAGATAAAGACATTTATAATTGAGAAATCGACTTTATCGACTATCTGTCTAATAATTATTATGCTTCATGCCTATTGGCTTAATCGTAATAAAATGGATCTGTATCTAATGCAACAATACTGTTATACGTTAAAAATAAATCATGTTTTGAATTCAAGGTTTTCCTACATGTAATGTATCCTACATTATTGATTAATGCAGCCACTTTGTGAATGACTACAATTTAAAAGAACAACATGATGAGAAGAAGACGAGAATGTAGAAGAAAAGAAGAGAAGAAGAAGAAGAAAACGACGACGACGATTATGATGATAAGCAATCCCTTGGAATAATCATTGGAGGAAACCACGATAGCGAAGTATTACCAATTAAGCGTTTAAACATCTGCATAATGTATGTGGGCCGTCAGTGTTCTCACCGCTGACTGGCATTACTCTTATGAAGCTCTTCAAAGTGCTTTGTATGTCTCAATGACTGTCGCATATTATGCCATTGTGGCGTCGACAGGCCACGTAAGCCAATGCCATGTATTATACAGTACTGTTCTGAATGCGTGTTGAAACGTCACAGATTTGTCAACGCAATCTTACAATGACACAATGTGTTAATATCGCTGACAAATAGTGTAGCACCTGCAATAAGTCTTTATGAATTTGTCATTTGACATTGGATCATGATTTCACCTGGGCTATTACATTTAGCTACTGTGAGAGTGATTCAAGCGATACGAGAGAGTGTTTTTGTAGAGTGACACAAGCCATGTACTTCGCCATCATTTAGTGCGACCAGAATCTCCAAATTATTTTGGTCTTACAGTTGTGCAAACTCATTCAGCTTAAATACACCTGATATAATTTATTAAATCATTTTGGTGAGTGAGTTATCTAATTTCAGAATTCGCAACTTCATCCATTATTTCATCACTGATCGTTGCAATATAAGTTTAACGCGTCTCTTACAACTACAATAACTTCCCCTACTACAAATACTACCACTACATACAAAAGACGCCATCTGTCTCTAGATTCGTTGTCATTCCGCAGAAGTAAGTTTTGAAATGTTTGCTACATAATTTATGTCCGGGTTACAGCCAACTTAGCTCTGATCAAACGGTGGTAAGAATATCGGTGGTAGATCCGACGAAGAGGTAAAGAACTATTCAGCTGCAATCGTGTGTTTATGTCAAAAGCTTTAGAACTATGGTTGCAGAGTTTATTCTGTCTCGCTTATTTTACTCGTTTTCATTTGTTTGTCTTCTTCTTGGCCTTACTCAAATACCTCTTTATCTGCAACTGGTGCAACTTAGACAATTCCGATCCATGTCTGACGTGAATTAGTCAAATCGTGAATTAGTCACATAAATGAAGCCATAAGATTCTGATTAACAAGCCCAATTTACCTACTTCATAAAAATGTTATTCTTTGGCCGACTTACTCTGAGTCTGATCTAAGCAGCAGGTGACAATGGTTGTGCTTCAGGGAATGCCAGCTACACAATTAATTATCACCTAAAATTTGAAAAAATTAGCAATTGTAAATAAAATATTAGGACTACGCGAAGCAGACCAGTCAGTCACGATTTCTGGGTAGAGCAACGGCAATCGTAGTCATAGAATTTTGAGCTGATTGACTCGCAGCTGCATGAAGTCAGCTTGACAGTAGAATAATCATCAAACTGCAGTTAGTTAGGATCTTCGAAGTTACAGCAATGAACTCGAGTCGAACTCGTTATGTGTATGACCTCGCTAGATGGTGTAAGTGAAGAATGGCGCCCGATATAACCTTCTGAACTGACTCTGAAAGCCTTCTCACCTGCCTGGCCAATGGCCCTAAAGCCTTCTGACGTGATCCTAAAATTAATTTAATCCATCAACTCTGTCTTGATACAATCACAAGTACATGTATAAACCCACAGTCCTCGCGTTCGTGACGTCAGTGTTAGGGCACTTGTATATATATATGGATATATATATATACATATATATATACACATATATATATACGTACAGGTGCCTGTAACACTGACATCGCGTACGCGAGGACTGTAGGTTAATACATGCATGTGTAAGCGACCACGAGCTAATTTGAGCCTGTGCAGGGCTATTAGGCCTATGCCATAATTATAATGCTGGGAAATGTGGCAATTGAAATACTACATTTGATTTCAACACTTGAACGTTGTGCCTTGAACAATGATTAATACATGCTCACATGCATCGAGGCAGATGCAGTCTAAAAATATGACTCTATGGCTAGATAACTAATCTGTCTGTCAGTCCAAGCCTACGCCTCACTTATGCGGTAGGGAGTCTTTCAACGAACCACAATTCATCTGCTGTACAATTCCACAGCAAGATGGGTACGTATCATAAACATTGCACTATATATATATATGTCAATAGTAATAAGACTATTTAATTGTCGTTGTTAGACTATAATTGTCTGACACAAGGACGTACAAAACACGAGGTTCGTTTTATTTGGATTGTGTAGGTCTACTTAGATGTGAATTAGTCCAGTCATGGCTGCAGGCTGAGCCTATTTCCGTCAGTTCTTGCTAGTCACATGGACTATAGATCAATACAAACTTCCTTTTTCCTACGTATAGAGCTAGGATTACAGGCCTTGGAAGTGTCTAATTCTATAATAAAATACTTACATAAATGTGTTGTACCAAAGAAAAGCAAGCACCGACCCTACCGAGTGATTGCTTAACACAAATTCATAGATTGGATTCGAGCTGTGTGAGATTCAGCCTAAGAACGTTTTAGCATAATATTTGAAGACTGAACGAGGAAGAGGGAACAATGGTCACTGGATCGTTGGCACTTTTTGGTCGACTTGTTCTTCTACATTGTCTGATGATGGCGTTGACTGACGCATTAAGGAGTGGCTATCATAAAGATGCTGAGGCATCAGGATTACGCGTTCTTATTGTCCAGCAGCAGCAGCGCGAAGGTTAGACAATGACACTTTACTTACTAAAGACACAACAGCTCAATCACTTATGTTGAGCCTAACCCTTTCCAGTCTAATAAAATTTTTGTGCCTTCCTACAGTAGTCCAATTTATTTTTACAAAAACAGGCATATCATAGTATATGTTATGTATTCTTGGAAAACTGAAGAAACTAGAGGAAACACTTAACTAAAATGATGTTTACTGTTATGCTACATGTTCAGATGTGCATGTTCTGGATTTATTCCCGATAATTCCTCATAGTGTGGTACTTTTCAAAGCAGTCCTTTGGGTGCAATCCAGGTTTCCGAGAACACGTCTTACAATAGTAAATCGTTTTTTTTCTCTGTCCTGGAACTTTTCTGTCACTGCACACTGTGCAGTCTTTGGTCTTTTTTTCAGGAAAGGCAGAGACAAGGTGAGGCTTTCTGTTGAGGCGTTCCTCATTGTCGTGAGAAGAGGGTCTTCCTCTTTTCCGGTTACCATCAGCATTCCGAACATCACCAATCAGTTGCAGCAAAACTGCCTTTCTGTATTCAATGTGACTGACTGCTGCCAGACCATTGTTTCTGCGCTGAATGTTGAACAAGATGAAACTGTTTACAACAGCAACTTCTAGAAGCCAATAGAATAGTTTGCGCCACCACTTTAGAGACTTCCGAGAAAATCCATAGCTGGCACAGTAGTGATCTGCTCGGTCAACTGCTCCCATGTACTTAGTGTACTCACTAATCATGACTGGCTTTGCAACATCAACAGTCTGCTTCTTGTTTGTACGCTGTATTGTATGAGTATCTGCATTATAAAAGGTACTAAGCATCAGGACTTGCCTCTTATCTTGCCACACCAGACTCATGAGTTTCTTGTCGATGGTGAATGCCACGACCTCCTGCTGCTTCAACTTCAGTTTCCTTTTTACCTCATTTGGTAAGCCTTTACGGTTCTTCTGAACGGTCCCAGTCAAGTGAATTTTCTTCTGCAATAATTCTCTAGCAAGTTCAGGACTTGTGTAGTATCTGTCAGTGAATAGGTGGTATCCACTTCCTGTAACTTCATTCAATAAAACATCACACAAGTGAGTCACGATTCGTGAAGTAAACAACAAATCAGGTCGAGGTAATACTTCTGTTGTCTGGCGTCCATAATATGGCTCAAATGCACATATATAACCGGTTTCTGAGTCTGCAAGCACATACACCCGTAAACCCCATTTTGTGGGTTTTTGTGGGTTGTACATTTTCCAGGCAACGCGTCCCTTGAAACCCACAGTACTCTCGTCTATTGCGATGTGCTGACCGGGAACAAAATTTTGCAAACACTTGCATTGAAGATGTTTGAGAACGTTGCTAACTTTTGCTCCTCGTGTCAGAACTGAGTTTACAGAATCTGTAATCGGTGGGCTAACGTGCAGCATCCAATGGATTTGTACAAATCTAAGTCGTGGCATAACGTCTGCAAAGAAAGGCATTCTGTCAATCCACTGCTGGGAAAAGTAATCCTTTATGTCTGGTCTATCGTTTATTGCCATGTTCAAAATCATACCAAAATATGCTTTCATCTCAATCAGCTCAACATCGTGCCAGGTACGCCAGATGGAAAATGGTGGTAGTGACAACCCTTGAAGCTTTTCCTGCGCATAACTGTTTGTTTCCTTCACTATGCTATCTAGTATATCGTCTGAAAAAAACATCTGGAAATATCCAAGTTCATTGTCAGGCAGACTATCAGCATTCTGGATACCTGAATTTGGAACTGTGAAAGGCATCTGTTGAAAGGCAGGCTCAGATGGCGTCCACTTCTCCCATCTCGGCGGTGTAGACTCGGTCTCTTGACTCTCTTCTGCCGCATCACCAATGTCATCAATGTCATCGACAGACAGTTCGTCATCAGATGGTGAATGTAAATCCTCATCCAAGAAGTCACCATCCGAACATTCGTTTTCGCTACTATCATTATCTGAACTGTCCTCTAATAATCCTAGAACTTCGCTTAGTTTATAATGTTTTCTACTAGCAGCCATTTTTTCACGAAGATGTTTACTTTCGGTTTCATGCTATAAAAAGACCATTGAATTCTCAAAAGAAATAGATTTTTAGACTATTTACCTCAGAACAGTCCAATGGCCAACTGTGTAGGACATTATGTCCCATACGGTGTGACTTTGGACCAGGATATGACAGCTACAGTCGATGTCCCCTGGTGTGGGCCAGTGGACCGGAATGGGAAAATTGAAATGTCCCATGGGGTGGGACTGTGGACCGGAAAGGGCTAAACCTTGCGAATCTCTTCTTCCTTGCGTTTTTAACCTAACGATTCTTGACAATTCTGCTTCCTCAGTTTTCCAGCGGCAGTAGGCAGTGTCTCCTAACCTGGGTACCGCCACACTCACGGGTGCTGGGAACCTGCAATTGGAGTGACGCAGTGGGTAGTATTTTAGCTATTTCTTCTGTTACGAATCACCAAAAGCACTGATATCACAATTGACATTGGTACCTAAGAATTGTTCGCAACCCTGGGGTTGAATAAAAGGTACGTTCATAAATATTTAAATGAAGAATTAACTGGCAAATGAATAAATGAAATTAAGGTCGTGTCCTCCTTTGGAATCTTTGATTCGACGCGGCTCTCGTAAATAAGCTGGTGCCCTGTGCTTAGCCTTCGAGTGGCGTCTGAGAGAGTATGATTACGACGATTACGAGGTGAAGTTAGCTTTAAGGAAAGGTGACATATTCAAGACATTTTGAGGCCAATGTCTCTTATCCTTCTCGCCATTTTAGGCAATTGGTTTACTTCTCGATTTGTCTTCCTTTCATTCCTCAATTTCTTTATCGAAGACGCTTTTTGTTTTACAATTTCTCTGGGTAACCATTTAGCACGATGAGGATTATAATGATGATAGAAATTGATGATGCTGACAATGATGACGATACTGATAATGATGACAACAATTATAATAATGATATTGATGATGATAATTATATATAAATATGAGTTTGTAACATTCTAATATTGCTCAACCAAATCTTCCTTCAGTAATAGTCTTCCTTTACCTTGACTACACCTTTCGGCGTTCCAGAGTTATCTCTCTCTGTCTGTCTATGTCTCTTTCTCTCTCTCTGTCACTCTCTGTCTCTGTCTGTCAGTCTGTCTGTTTGTCTGTTTGTCTGACTCTGTCTCTGACTGTCTCTTTCTCTCTGCTTGTCTGTCTGTCTCTCTCAGCTCTGTTCATACCTACATGTATACACATGTGACTTGAAGGGTTCCCGGACAATTCGGCGACGGACAATTCTACGTCGGACAATTCGGCGCGCGGACACTTTGGCGCCGGACAATTCGGCGATGGACAATTTGGTGCCGAATGAGTTTGTAAGTGTATTTAGGCCAGATATTGGTATGAAGTAACTGGCATTTTAAAATTATTCTGAATGGGAGCGAAATAGTATTCTCCATATTATCCAGCACATGTTTGGTTATTGCAGAGCCATTGTCAACACATAGGGCCCGTGTCACCTTCTAACTAGAGTAGTCCTCCACTGTAGAGAAAACTGAAGAATATTACAAATTACATCGATTTCAGTTTTTGACTCACATAGTGTTTACTAACCGCAGTACATAGAAGTTGATAAATCTATGTCTTAATGTTACTGTACTCTTTAATCGCAATTACTCAAAGTCAGTATTTTAGGTCTGTTATCTTCACCAGTCTTTATAATAGCTAGACATGGTACGATGCTAATTGTCCGGCGCCGAATTGTCCGGCGCCGAATTGTCCGGTCACCGACTTGAAGACAGTCATTTAATACAATCTCAGGTGATACGAATGTCGACAGAAAGGTTGTCTGCTACTACACCAACTGGAGTCAATATCGCAACGATAAAGCCAAATTCTTCCCCGAAAACATAGACGTCACTCTCTGCACTCACCTAGTCTACGCCTTCGCTAAGATCAGCAACGGCGTTCTGGCGCCATATGAATGGAATGACGACTCGACCCCTTGGAGCAAAGGTCAGACCCAGAATAAACGCCACCCAACTCCATTTTATACGTATATAAATTAAAAATGGCCTATTTATTGGCCTAAGCATCGCCTGCATTGTAATCGTAATCGTAAACTCAAACATTCTACAACTACAACGAAGCGCAGTCATGGGGAAAGCTAATTTACAAGGTATTTAATAAAAACAAAATTGAGGGGCAGGTGTCAAGATTCAGAGTAAGACAGACAGAAATTCGTAGGGCAAAGGTGTACAATGTATGTTGTTTAGAGTTGAAACGGCGAGGGAGGTACGTAGGGGAGGACGAGGAGGACGAGGAGGACGAGGAATCAGGATAAGAGTTACGAAGAACAGTGTTCTAAGTTTTTAGCCAGTGTCCTGCGGAAAGTTACATAGCAAGAGATAAGGTCCTGGTAGAGTTCGTTGGAAGGATAAGTTCTTTGTCGTTATACTGGCGGGTGTTTGTTACACAAAGGTCTAGTGACGTAATCATGACTGTGGGGCGATTGGGAAATTTTAGGAATGAGGTGATGAATTGGCGGAGTAGTATCAGGATGGAGGAAGAACGGTTTGAGGGAAGTGGTTCGACCGTGAGCAAGATCTCCGTGACGGAGATAGGAGAGCTGGGAGGATTTTGAAATGTGTTGTAGGTGAGTGACTCCAGCAGCTTTGTATTTCATATTGGTATCTGTATATAGGCCTACACGATAAAAATTTACAGTAGAATAAGTTATATGTGGTGTGGTGAACTGGTCATTTGGGCGTTGTGATATAGACCTACGAATGGTGCTTATGGTTTAGGTTTGTACGAGAGGTTCAACGACCTGAAGAAGAAAAAGCCTGGACTGAAGACTCTACTGGCCGTCGGCGGTTGGAACCTCGGATCAGAGCCATTCTCCCAGGTCGTTGCCTCAGCTGAGTCGAGGAAGGTCTTCATCGATCAAGCAATTCCTTATCTGCGGAACCGTAGCTTCGATGGCCTTGATGTCGACTGGGAGTATCCGGGACAGAGGGGAAGTCCACCCGAGGACAAAGGACGATTTGTCCTCTTCCTACAGGTATCATGCATGTATCATGATCGGTGGTAGGATAGGTCAATTTTAGAGGTTGAGCAGATGAGTAGTAATGACAGCGTGGGATTAGATAGGTGGGTTTTGGATTAATAGACTGCTGGATCGATTGGTGGGTGGATGGAGTGAATGAGGGAAGGGAGGTAGGGAGGAAGGGAAGGATCAATTGATCGACGGTTATCGGATACGTTGAAAGATTGGTGGATTGACAGATGGAGATTGATGGCTGGATAATGCAAGTAAGTAAGCATATTCTTCATTAGATTTTCCGGAAATTGCAATATAGCTTACATAAGGTACGTGTTGGTACTACGAATAAAATTTAGAGAAACGATTTAAACAAAGTGGCATGATATTTAGCATGCGCCTACCACTTGGCAAAGACATCAACTCTAGATTGGGTAAAGTAATGTGACCTGAATCGTATGTTGTATGGGGTGGAAATAAGAGGAATTAAAAGGTCGTTAAGGATATGACATGGGTTCAGCAAGACAAAGCGGAAAAAGCAAAGGCAGCTCTAGAGCAATGCTCTTCAAAAGAAGGAACGTCAACAGGATAATTAGGCCATTAAGTTTATTGGCGAAGTCCCCACCAAACTGGGAGGCTTATAGTAGTCGTGCGAGGGTATATTATATATATATATATATATATAATTGCAGGTAACAGGACAATAACCCCCGGACAATAACCCAGGACTATAACCCCCACAAAAATTATCCTCGGACAATAACCCTCGGATAGTAATAGAAGGACAAGAGAACAAAAAAGCTCCTTTACCAAACATCAGAAAGTAATTATTAGATAACTATAGCAGATAATTAGCGAACATGGAATTATTAGGTAATTTGGCAGCTGTTTACAATGGAAACCGTGGGCGCTCAAAACACGAAGAGCGAGCATCGATTTCCCGGACATTGCAGCAAATTTTGTAAATGTGCCAGCGCCTCAAAGCGAGCTTTGTCAGAGATGATGACACGCAGAACGACAATTTCGTGGACCATCTCGACACAACGAATTTGTCAATTAATAAACTAATGGATCGTACGATTGACAATTTGCCTATATAGCCTACTATGTTAATCAGGAACTCCAGAAGGCGTTTGCAGATGAATCGTCTTCCACTGGAAAACCTCGACTACTTCTGACTGCTGCTGTTGCAGCTGGAAAAGACAACATTGATGTGGGATACGACGTTCCTGCTGTTTCGAGGTCGGTTTGAAGAAGCACTTCCACACGTGCCTGTCTGTCTTCCTGACTGACTATTTGACTTCCTACCTGTCTGTCTCCTTGTTTGCCTGTCTCGCGGACACTGTCTGTCTGTGAGTTTTCTTACCTTACTTTCTTAAACTCGGCATTTGAGGGACTGTCCTAAGCCCTCTTAGTCGAGTACTGATCTTCCTACTGACATTCCGAGGTCAAAAGGCAATCACGACTGGTTGTAGCTGAATTGGCTAGAAGGTACAAATTGGGCACAGACATCTTTAAATAGATGTCTTCCTGGCGGGGGATTTGTGCCTCTGACACTGACATTAGAACTATCGTCCACTGCATATAAACATATCGTATATTTACTGACTTAAACATAGTGATTATCATGTAGTCGCAGAGTTTCTAAGTTGTGCCCAATAATTTAGTTATGAACTTATGGTTGTGACTGGCAAACCGGCAATCCGATTTCAAATACTAGCGGACCAATTATAGTCATGTGGGTGATCCTAGAAAGCCAGGTGGCCCTCATATTTCGGATACCCAGAACCGCCTTCCATATCCAGAATCTTATCCTGATTCGGGTCACCATCCGCGATGAAGCAGTAGATGTAGACACAGGGATGAATGACGTCTTAGAGATGAACTCCTCCAGTATCGAATAAATTCACTGTATTCGGGTCATATATATATACATATATATATATATATCATTCTTTCTCGTTAGCCAACATCTCCTTAATCTTGGCTAAGGTGGGGCATGTGGGAAGGATTATGTCCAGTGGTGATACCTTCGGGCCTCTAGGCTTATACCGAGCCTGCAGCTGATCGTAAGTTGGCTGTTCACATAACGTTCCATTTTAATAATATTATATATCATTTATGACTTATTATAAACTCGTGTGCCACTGCTAAGGAAAGGGAGATTGCTTGCAACATTCACAGACTACTCATGACAGCACCTCGATCTAGATCTACCAAAGAGAAGGTCTATGTGGTCGTTCGCAGAGAAAGGAGAGGGAGAGCACCCATATATTCACATGTGGGAGGAATTGTAATGACGAAAAACGGCGCTCGCATCAGGCTTCAAGCAGTTGTTTGATCATAGCCTCTTGTGATTTATAGTTTGTCACACGACTAATAGTCACTAATGTCTACGGAAGCCACGAAACAATTAGGCATATATATATATATATATATATATATATATATATATATATATATATATATATATACGTGGGTTTATAATTTCGTTTTTTTCTTTACTACATGGCCGCAGACTATAAATCAAATAATAAAACACATGCTTGCAAATAATTATTTATTTGGGGAGATGATGGGTTATTGGGTTGAACCCGCGAACCCATAAGTGCGCCCATAGCCGTGCAATTTTCATTCAACCAAAATGCTTGACGCAGCCTCATAATGCCTTCCCAATGACACGTAGCCTTTCTTCTAATGGTGCGTATACCTTTTCAAGAATTCCAACCTAACGTCTTAATTTGCATGACAAATTGTAAGATTAGGCCAACATAAATTACTCGTCTCGTGCAGTTTCTGGCAACTCCATAACACAGTACAAATATTTAGGGCCTACAACTAAAAACCTTTTCCCAACATCAAACAACACTAGGCTTAATTTTAAGTTACGACCTCCAGATGTTAGTTGTGAAAGTAGCAACGTTCTAGAATCACGTGACACGAGACACGTGACAGTCGGCTAGGTAGGATTTGAAACATTAGGACTGTATGGTAATTACATATTATATACACGGAGAACATAATTATATTGACTTACATGTAGGCCTGCATACATCTCAATATACATATATGTAGTGTTAATTTTCTCTAACTTAACTAAGATTGCTTTTGATGAATTGTAGCATCATTGTTCATTTTAAATTTCATATAATAGCTAGTTATGTGCATAAAACATAAGCATTAAATTTTCTTCATAGCCTACTATAACGATCAATTGGTCTGCTCGGTAGAAATCTTCTGATGTGCACCAACGACTGCAGGTTGACATCTAGGTCTACTGAGTCACTAAGTTTTAGAAATCTGAAGAAATTCTTTTGGAATCCTATCTCTTTATTTTGCATCCGATTCAACAACCCTGTGTGACTTACAAGCAGTGCTGAAAGTTGTTTTAAAAAAATAACCCTGACTGCCATAGGTCACAGAGGCAGAACTTTCGGAGGCTGCATATTTAGGCCTAAGACAGTCGCGATCAATGCATGCCGGGTCAAAGCCCTGCAGACCCGGCTCACTTTCAGGCCTGCTTACAAGTGCAATAAAGGAATTGATTAAGTAATAAAAACAAACTAATGAATGATTACAGGCATGAATAGGTAAACGGTAATTAATAAATTACTACAATTGCCCACGCCTCAGTTAGCCTAGAATTGTTTGTTGGTCTTGATTGCTTGATTGCAGTGCCCTAGACTTTCTGACTGTGATGGGATACGATCTCCATGGTAGCTGGGAAACGTGGTCTGGCTTAAACAGTCCGCTATACCCTCTCCCTTCCGAAACTGGAATCAATGCTACACTCAACCAGGTAAGTAGACGACTCTTACTATCCCTTTGGCGATTGACTGAATGCGTCGCGCTTGTCACGCACTTTAGCGTAGGCCAGCAAATTAACCATGGCTATGCTTGTATTGCCCTGCAGAATTTTTCCAAAATTTACCCGTGCCTTAAATTGCATTTAATTGTCTTATCTCACATTCGTTTTCAATTCAATTAGCCTCATCCATCCGTATCTTAACTTGTATTTTCTGCGCTATCTCTACCTCCCACGCCTAACAGCCTATGAATGTCATCAACTCACATGCATCTTATTTTTCATCACCTTCGCCTACATTTACATTGCCTTACATAGCATGACGTTTCTTACATAAATTTATATCTCCTCATTATAACTTCGCATTAACTCTCCACTACTCGCCTTGCTTTGTGTCATTGAAATTTGACCTATCTTTCCTTACAATACGTTGATGATACGAAGGGCCCATTCATATATTACGTACGCAAGAAATCGGATTTTCGGACTCCTCCTCCCCTTTGTTGCATCGCGTACATTTCGTGGACCCCCTCCCCATGCGTACGTACATCTGAGCTCTACACCCCATTGCAAAGGTTAAATAGCTGAAAACATCTATAAGACATTGATTTACCACAGGCTATTTATTTTTTGTCAAGCATCATATTTAACAGTTTAAATTTGTTAACTGTTATGAAGAAATAAAACACTAAAAACGCTTGCATTTAAGAAGTTTTAATGCCGCATAAAATTTATTACGCAGGGATATAGTCTGCGATTGGGTTTACAGTTCTGATTTTAATATTTCGTCTTGTGGACGTCATACTTAGACAGTTATATTTGCCTACTTACCTACATATTTTCGGTACCACCTTCCACCACCATACGCACGCGTCCGCAAAATCGACTAAATTCGCTGTGTACGTAATATATAGATGGCCCCTAACCTCAATTCTCTTCACTTCAAATAAAATTACTTATTCTGTCCTTTATTGATACATTGATTGCTGGTCTTGATTTATTGGTTGATTTTGTTATAAATAATTAATTAATATTTTTCCTCATTGTATAATTATTGGTTATTTATCGACCGACAGTGTAGCAATATTAAAAGTAGCTAAAATAAATTCACATTGATTGATTGATTGAGTTGGCGTGCTTTAATAATGACGATGCCCTCTTTCGGTAAAGGCCTACAGAGTGGCATCCTATACTTGTAGGATTGGGCGATAAACTACTGGAAGTCGAAGGGTGCTCCCTTGAATAAGTTAGTGCTCGGTCTGGCCTCTTATGGTCGATCATTCACGCTTTCCGATCCAAACAACCATGACATTGGTGCACCTTCCACTGGCGCTGGTCAAGCTGGTCAATTCACGAGAGAGGCTGGATTCCTCTCCTACTACGAGGTAACAACATCAAAAAAATCTTACAGTACCCGGTAAATCAGCATTAATCAGCAGAGAGTGTAATATCAAATAACATGTATTTTATCAAACAGTACACTTGAGACCAAGGTGGATTGGAAACAAGACAACTACACGAGATCAGAATAATTGAGTTTCTTGTGCAATTGAATTGAATATTATCTTGTTATACAATGTTCAAGCAATTTGCACTTTGGACAGCCATACATGTATAAATTTAAACAATGAAAATGGCAAAAATAGCTGATATTAGATTACGTTCATCGCTTAGTCATCCTGTTTATGAGATTGTTAACTAAATTTTATATTGTAGATATGCCAGAATGTTCGGAGTGGTTGGAAGAGCGTCTACCAACCTGTTCAAAAGGGTGCCTACGCCTTTCAAGGGAACCAGTGGGTCGGATACGACGACCTGCAAAGCATTCAAGTCAAAGTATTTAATCCATCATCTTCTCCGAAAAGGGAAGTCTGTGATTTGCCTTCAAGAATGCATGCTTTCATAGCCCACTATAATTACGCGTACAATAGGCTACAATGATGGCATGGCGTCTACATGTAAATAGCCTTATTCCACAAACATTAAGAATAGAGTTTGAATTATATATATATGTAGGAAGCCACTGCAGCTGATCGAGTTAGGAAAGGGTTTTACTAAAAGATGCAAACGATACCACAGTACTCCCACCACGTTTCTTCTGATCATCGTATTTCACTCACCCGTGTTCAGTCACTACTCATCTCCATTGTATTGTATTTAGGCATTTGTATAGCGCCTCAACTAGGGTGATCCGTTAAAAGACAATTAGACATCTCCAATCTCGACTCCTAAGCTCGGATAAAAGAGATAAAAGATAAAAGGTGGCCCGGGCGACGCTAGTGATCATTGTTATCACACAGTGTCTTTTGACTGAAGCTACAACAATTTCATCTGATCCGGATATAGTACTTGGGTGACGTTGTGCGCCATGCATAGCCTACAGTTCGAAAGAGGATGTAATAATGCATTTCGTAAACATAATGACATGTATTTCATCTGAATATATTAAGGGTGTTGGTGATCAAGTGATTGTCTTAATCTGTTAGGCGGAGTACATCCGAGACCAGCAGTTGGCTGGGGCGATGGTCTGGAGCCTCGATCTCGATGACTTCACAGGAGACTTCTGTGACCAAGGGAACTATCCTCTGCTTCGCAAGATCGCTACGGTACTTGGACTGCCAGCAACGCCGCACCCTTAACGGCTAATTATATCTAATTGGTTTACATATACGTAGAAAAGTGTACTGAAGCTTCGGACGCTATGCCAACGTGTAACCTTACACTGAATACGTTCGCGTGCTATTTTTATAACCGTAGTCATATTGGTCTGTTTTGGAATTTTATATTTAGAATTTTTCTATCGTTTCTATCACAAATTTCTCTAGCCGGCTACATTGGATTTTGATCAGGTTTCTCAATTGGTCAACATGTTTTCTCATCGGTCTGGGCTACAAGTGTGGTGAACATATATGATAACAGCGCTATCTGTGTAAATCTCTCTAACCGACTTCATCGGCATTTAACCAGGTTTCTCACTTGGCCAATAATTGTTTCTGAACTGTTTTTGGCTACATTTGCGGTGACTAGTCTGATCGTTTTTAATTGCTGAGAACTTGTTTTCTATAGGGCTTAGTTGTTTTGGAGAATATAGGCTACAGGATACATTGTCAGCATTTTTCTTCTGAATATAATGTAAACTACAAAACGGAACATTTGCAAGAAAACTGGAGAATACCTAAGTTACTAAGCAGATTAGTTATTATTACTATTGTTATTTTTATTATTATTATTGTTATTGTTATCGCTATCGTCATCGTCGTCGTCATTGTCATCATCATTATGCAGCTCATCCAGTTTCATTCCTCATTTCTATGGATGATCGCGACGAGTGTAAATAAGACGTACAATGTAGGTAGGGCTGCCGCGGATATTCGGGTAGGTTACTCGCGAGTACCCAACTCCAAAAATTACTCGAGTATTTTTTAACTCGAGTACCCGCATGATTCCAAATTGCATTTTTTGCAATATTTTACATTTTTTTATTAAACGAAAAAGTAATAATTTTCTGTTTCTTTGACTGGTCAGTCAATGATGCGAGTATATAGGTCCTACATAGGTCTCGTTAGGTTACATGAGCTCGTAATGTGCATCAGTTTTGGCCCTGGTAGCAGAGATGGACCAACATCAAGCCTAACAGCCTCCAGCATACCAGATACAGGAGAGAGACCTACATGTAGACATCGACACTACCAGTATCACGTGCAAGACAAGCGTCGCCAGCAGGAGCATCCAGAGGGACAAGAAGACGAAATCATGCTGTTCCCTTGGGGAAGAAGAAGAGTAGAATATGGAGGAAAACCCTGTCATCCAAAACAAGAAGACGAAGGCCCTTAAGGACGAGAAGAAGGAAGAAAACTCCTGGAAAGTGAATGCAGCCAAGACTTGCATGCCTTTGGAAGAAGGATGCTTGATCCTCCATGCGCAGATAATGCACTAGGTGATCATAGTGATCATAGAGAATTTGCCATTCTGCCGAAAGTCACAGAATTTATAAGAACTCATTGTCCGCTACTTCTCGTCCACATTCTACTCATCCCACTTATAGAATATAAAAAATATTGATGACGGTCTGGTAGTTGGTACTTGGTAAACCAGGAATTGAGTCGTCGTTGTACAGGAAACATTTACAAGAACTTGCTTTGCCTCATACATGGCCGACTCAAACTTATAGTACATGTACCTCCAAATTCACACTGACTGATGTGAGCGTGTTAATGACGCAAGTAACATGTAACACAAACGTCACAGCAGCGCTGTTTGTGCGAGCTAGGCGTTACACAATCGTTCTACGAACGAGCCGAGCTTGCTAGCGACGCACCATGGTCATAGCGAGAGCGTTGTCAGGTCGCAGGGATATCTCCGTGGGCGTGATCTAAACGTAATTACATGGCGCTGAGATCGGAAAGTGAATTTTTTACGACCTCCGACATGCTTGAGTTCGCACTACGCACGAGTTACCTCGATACTATGCTTACCCCGTTTCTGATACGCTCTAAGAAATCCTGAATTAAAATGTTTCTCCTGGCATTCACGTATCAGCAGCAGTTGGGGAACGTCCAGGGAAAACCTTGAGTTCCTTCCCGTCTTCTCGTGGTACCCCGGAAGACCGAGTCCGAGGTTTTCCCTTCTCCTTGACTGTCCGCTGAGTAAGACCTGCCCGGTCTGGCGCAGGATTTCACGACTGCTACTAATTCGTCACTAGGCTAGAGACGGAATCAATCGTAGTTCGACAAATATCTTTTAATACGAAGTAAAGGCAGCAGCCAACATTTAGCCGATTAAACAGAATCAACATGTATCGACCACAGACACCGTCGAATCGAGCTCTAATCAACTAAAAGCAAGCAACAAACTACCACTAACTAACTAATCACATGCAGTCGTCCCTTATATAGTTTCCAGAGGGACCACACATTGTTTCCACAGGGAGCACAAAATACTCGCATAGGGAGCGTAAATTGCTCCCATAGGGAGTGCCAAATGCTCCCCCTCGGTGACACTGGCGAAACCGCCAGAGAAATTTGAACTTCCGACCAATCCATGGCAGGTGACCACATTTCTCTTCTGCCATTCCGGGACACCACAGTTTCTCCGCTCTAAAAAAATTCAATCTGGGTTCATTGGGATGAGCGCTATAGTCCTATTTGCGTAATGACCCAGCTGAAATCCATTTCAAGATTTTTTTACTAAAAAAACATCTATGTGAAGTTTTTTAATTATAGACTCTAATTTCAAGAAGGCATATGTCCCATGATCAGGAAAGTCAACCATTTCGAAAATTAGGACCTACAATGGCAGAGTGCAGCACTACGGCGATGATGCAATTAGGACTTAGACCCTAAATACACACACCTCAATCGACTGCAACTTAGGCCTTAGCCAAAGCCTACTAATCAAAGCTACTACCAAAATGTCCGGGCAGCATCACGGCACTCCTATCCTAAAGTCACTGCGTTGGCTTACAACTCCCAACTGCAAGTTCAAATGCGGTCGTGAACTCTTTACCATCCAGCCAACTTTTTCTACACGTTCATCAATCTTTCTCGATCGATCTCCTGTCACTTCTCATCTCAAGTTCTACAACCGAGGTATATCCCACACTACACTACATCTTCGAAATGTGCACGCCAACCTTCCTCTCGCATCTTTTCGGTTCATCTGCGTCATTATCAATCAGTGCCATTATCTGTCCCAGATTTTTCCATCATCCCTCGAAATTTTCACTCAGAATTGAAGCCTTATCTCTTCATGAATTCCTGCATCGCCTCAATAGATTATCCACCTATCAATTCTAAACGACATCCACCTTAACAGCCGCTATGCTTCCTCTCACCTTCTGGCAGCCGGACTCGGGCCTCATTCGCTTTTTGGACAGCCCCTGTGACTTAACACGGCGCTCAATAATTAATGGTGCCCTGCGCTTGGCTTCGAGTGACACTTAAGAAGTTCGGAGTTCACGATTAGGATTAGGACATGTTTTATTCATTTTCTGATGTTAAAAGGGGTGCCCTGGAAAGCCAGGCTATAAGCCCGAGGGCGACAAGGAGACTCTAATTTCGGCACTGGATGTTATTTCTACTGTCAAATAATTGGGACATTAAATTGGCATCATCCACATGTTGATCATAGAATACACCATTCCGGGACGTTACATTGTCCCGGAATGGACCTGCCCGAGACGCGGGACAGTTTTATCAATTCCGGGACTGTCCCGGCCAATTCGGGACATGTGGTCACCCCACTCCATGGACAGTCGGATATTTAAATTTCATACAAGAGAAACATTTTAATTCAGGATTTCTACTCCTTCTGCTTTCTTGCCCAACTTAGCAATGACGAGCATATATACTGCATGGTTGAACTTGAGACAGTTAATGACGGAGTTCGCTCACTGAATACTCACCTTAAATACATAATTATTATAAATAAAATTTGCCGAATAAAATTATTGTCCTTGTGCCGAATAATCCATTTGCCGAATTGTCCTTGTGCCGAATTGTCTGTCGCCAAATTGTCAGGTCGCCGATTGTCTGAACGTATGCCGAATGTCTTAACGTTTGAACCTCCATTCCATCTCTTTGCCATGTTTGACACAATGGCTTGGCATTATTCACTATCAGTCAGTTTTTCTTCAGTGTTCATTTTGAAATGGCAGTCCTACGACTAAATGGCTCATGGCATATATTGCAGTCGTGTGGTTTCTCTATAGAGGATTCTTTTTTATGGTGATGCAATTCAGTATTTTATCGAAACACCTTCAACCACAAACTGCATTTGTACGTTTTTGCCGCAACGGAGTTCTGTTATGGTAATCCAGTCGAAACATTCTAGCAAATGTTGTGTGTTCTTGCATGCAATATGCACAGACTCTGTCACATGAAATGGTCCACACTAAGGATTTTACTTTGTCCACAGTGGGTCATTGTATGGTAACTTAACGAAGCCTTCAATGCAGGGCTATCTTGCATAAACTTCATTTATATGGCTTTTCTTTGTTGTGGCTTCTTCTGTGGATATCGAAGTTACTCTTCTGCGTAAATGTTTTATTACATGGAGGATTTTCATTTCGGCTGTGTTGCATGTGACTCCTCGGTGAATATGTTTTGTTCCATAAATTCCACGTGTAGGATTTTCTTCAGTGCGGATTCTCGGGTATAGTGTTCAGAGAACTTTATGGCACAAATGCATTGCAAACTAACTTCTAGTGGTTCGGGTTTTCTCTGGTGTGGGTTTTCCCGCAGACCTATCTCTCTCTTTCACCGAACATAGTGCATACTCATTTGCTTCTAAATATAATTTCCAGAAGACTATTTTAGGCAGCAAAGCAGACTGTTTTAAGGAACTTCTTTTACTGCACATCACGAGCGCGTAACCATAAGATGTATAGTTTGCAACATATATTAAATTACAGTCAATAAAACTCACGATAATTAGTCACAGACTGATTTTTTTATATTACGAAAAGCATTGAAATGCATTGTTTTGCTGATGATCACCGCACAAAGAGTCTTTCATTGCCGAAATCTTTCCATTTATTGCTGTACATTTTGTGTCTCACTGCACGTTAAAACCATCTCTGCAGTGGAGGTTGATCTGACAACCACGAATATCGGTCTTATAATGCGACATGCTTGGAGGAAGACAAAGCATGCACCAGCGTGTGATTATATGGTTCGCAACACCTAGGTCGTTACCGTGAAGAGCAAAATGAAATATTATATATAATATGTATATATACAACTGCGAAATATGTATGCAATTATATATAATATAATATATGTATATAAATAAATGGTATCAGGACATTACCCCCCGTACATTACCCCTCTGTATATATAGATACAGGTATACATACATACGTATTTACATACCTACATACATACATACCTATATGCATACCTATATGCATACCTATATGCATACCTATATGCATACATATACATATACATATACACATACATGCATACATAAATGCGGCAGTGCATACATAAATATTTACATACATACATACATACACAAAGACACTTTAATTATGTAATGGAATGGGGTAATGTCCGGGGGTAATATCCTAACGAGGTAATATCTGGGTGTGACGCGTGATACTCTTGACTTCGCCTGAAGAAGACGGCCTCAATACAGACGACGAGGATTATGCAAAGATCATCGGGGTGTCAAACAACGAAACCCGACACCGCGAGGCAGATGTCAGAGACGACTGTCCCTTCCATCTCTACGACCCGCAGACAAGACATTCATGAATCAGTGGAAGATTGGGTCTTGACCGGCTGGGTGACACGGATCATGAACAGGGGACAATTCCGATACGAATGGCGCAACCCACTAGGCGGTATAACGATAATAGTGAAATTCGATCCCTGGGACCTGTTACCCGTCTATGACACTGACCAGGCCCAGCAATACAGCCGCTAGTCAAACAGTAACTGGACGCCCCTAGGAATCTGACGTTACGCTAGGGACGCCAAGAAGGGTTGATATAGCGTAGCAAGCAAAGGAGCAGGGACTTGTTTCGGAACTGGGGGAGACGGTAGGTCATTCTGACGATAAGGGCAATCAACGTAGTTTGGAGCCTCGTCTCCAACGTCAACCAGGGAAACATTTGCCAACTTTTGTGTGACTCTTAATGATGAAATCATTTAGCGCTATATTTCTGGGGAGAAGTCAGCATTGGTTAAAAATTAACTCAAGTGCTGTCTACAGAGCACAGTAGAAATAATGGCGAGTTTACTGACACGTCACACGCGAAACTGCAAATTTAAAGTTCATCTGGAAAACTACCGTCAATAACATTGTCACGCACACACGGAAATGGAAAAACTCGGATCTTTGGTCCTGAATCCAATACACAACACCGATTAATAGGCATCTTGGTTGGTCAGCACGCATTCTTACATCAAAGTATTTACATGTATGTCAGCAGAAATACTGTGTATTCGGGATTTGCGTTTGCTTAGTGTTCAGCATGTCGAACTATAGCTGACAAGGTCGCAGTTCAAACATCCGTCGGGGTTGATGCATCGTGCCTCCAAATTTATCTTTCAATTACATGCCTCTATAGGAATGAACGACGCTATGACTGAGTTGAAGTGCATTCCAAATAACGGCAAAAAATGAAAATTGAGCATTAAATCATCTCTTTCAGAACTGAGGGTCAGTCCATAATACAAGCAAATCGATTATTGTGTAATTACGATGACAATGAAATTTTGAAAATTAATACATGGGACGGAAAAAGGCTCGACTTAAGCACGACAAACTCTGAGAACCACCCTTGCTATAGGTATATTTAGCCTACGTGGACAAAATGAACGGCTCTCCTGCGCTAATATTGCCTACTTATAATCGGCTGTATAAAATCTTCGATGAATACTAAGACCAATCAGGCTAGACAGGTGTGGTGATTTTCGAGTGCCTGATATCTGTCATCGGTTGGATGACCTCTGGCATCAGTCGATGGTTATCGGCGTGCTGCTGATTGGGTTGCTGCTCCTGGGAGGGCAGCTGCTGCTGTTGGCAGGTGCTGTCCTTAACCGAGTCCACCCGCCGTCGACGTGGCATCCGTCGCAGGTAGAGCGAGATGTTGTTCACTGAGGCGACCATTGAGGCGATGAAGGACGTTGCGATGAAGTAGAAGGCCCAGCCGTAGCGGTACGAAAAGCCCTCCACCTCCAGAGACGATGACGATGACGTCATCGACTTCTTGCGGTGAGAGACTTCGTCGTTGACGGCGGAGATGTAGAAAATGACCCCGATGGCCAATGACAGCGCTGGAAAAACCATATCTATCTCATTTAATCGACCAATCATCGACCGATTAATCATCGACCGACCAAGCATCGATCGACAATTCATTTATCAACCAATCAGCGATCGACCAATCATCGATCGACCAATCATTGTTCGACTAACCATCGCTCAATCAATCATTGATCGACCATTCTGCGATTGACCAATCAGCGATCGACTAATCAGCGATCGACCAATCAGCGATTGACTAACCAGCGATCAACCAATCATCGATCGATCAAGCATTGTTCGACCATTCAGCGATCGACCAGTCAGCGATCGACCAGTCAGCGATTGACCAATCAGCGATCGACCAATCAGCGATCGACCAATCAGCGATCGACCAATCATCGATCGACCAATCATCGATCGACCAATCAGCGATCGACTAACCAGCGATCAACCAATCATCGCTCAACCAATCATTGATCGACCATTCAGCGATCGACCAGTCAGCGATCGACCAGTCAGCGATTGACCAATCAGCGATCGACCAATCAGCGATCGACCAATCAGCGATCGACCAATCATCGATCGACCAATCAGCGATCGACTAACCATCGATCAACCAATCATCGATCGACCAATCATCGATCGACCAATCATTGTTCGACTAACCATCGATCACTAATTCCGTCAGTCGTTCTTCATCAGTCAGTCGTTAATGTATTCTTCCCTTCAATTACATATTTAATCTGCGTCCTTCGTCAGCAGTTTCTTCCCTCTTTTATTCCATCCTTCCCTAACTTTTCTTTCCTTCCTTGTTTTCGTACTTTCGTTCTTCTCCATCTTTCCTGCATTCCTTCCTTCTCTCCCTTCTCTTCCTCCCTTTTTCCTTTCTTTCGGCATCTATTATAACCATAGTATTTATAAAAATACCACCTAACACAATCTGCAAAAGTTATCGGGTGCTATTTTTGGTAGCACGATTGATATTGCGCCATTAAAAGGCGACAAAAATTATTTCGAATACTTGAAGTTATGTCTGTCTTTTCCGTTTCTCACTGATAAGGAGAAATGATTAATGTCAACGATGACCTACGTTGTATTACAGAATTCTAGCAGTTCTGAAAGGCTGCGTTCACATATACGTCTTAATATTCAGAGGATGATCGAGTGACGACATTCGGATGACGATGCTGATGAATGATTTTTTACCGGAACTGATGTAGAGAACAGCCGCTAGGAGTGACCGGATGTCGCTGTCTCGATTTCCGTTGCCCAGCATGCTGAGCCCGAGAGCCGTCGTCATGATGACGAGGCTGCTGACGATGACGGGTGACGACTTCCGTATGGCGCCTGAAGTGGTACAATAAACAGCCAATGAGAGACAGACAGACAGAAAGGCGGGCGGACGGAAGGGCGGGCGGACAGACGGACGTTGTCATAGGTCCATTCATGAAGGAGTGAAGTCGTTAAACCATTTCTTGGTTCTATTCAGTCTTTTTATGACTATAAAACGTATGACTCGTAGCATTTTTTCAATCTCTTCGAACAATATATAGATGACAGACACTCTGGTTTGTTGTTTATGATGATTGTACTGAGACAATTAGAACTCGTTGGCTGAAGTTGTACTAACTGCAATGGATCAAGGATAAAGAGAAGGGCTGGACTCATCCGGCCCCTGAACAATCATACCCTATGAGCGATTGATATGCATCTACATTAGAATGCATGTAAATATGCCTTCATTCATTCATTTATTCATTCATTCATTCAATAAGAAGACTTGCATAGAGCTCCGCAAAGGTTAACTTATAGGAGCAGAAGCACTTTCGATCCCAGAGCACAGTTTCAAGACCAGCGTTAAAAAGAGTTAGAGTGGACCCTTGGGAACAAGTGCAGTGCCAAATTCAGTATGTTCCAGAGCGAGGAGCCAGCCAATGAAAAGACGCTATGCGTGTTTTTAAATAGTATTTATGCTTGTATATATATATAAATATATATATATATATATCCATACATGTGTATATATAATATTTTTGTGTGCATGTTTGTCTTACGGACTGACCGGATATCGCCTCGGACATTCGCCTCTGCCAAATATCCCATTTTTTTAAAATATATATTATTCGGTAATATTCGCCTCGGAAATTAGAACAAACGCAGATACAAGTGGATGGTCACAACAATTGAAACTATAATTAAAATATTCGTAATTCGATAAATGATTTCATCGATGTTATTTGGTACCCATTTGGATTTCCAATTTCTCTTACTAATAGAAGGCTGTAATTTAATTCATATAATTATCGTTGATTTTTTATGGGTGCAGCATTATTTAGTTAAAGCTCATTAAAAAAATTCTTAATTTTAAGCTTCGCCACACAGGACGACGATTGATTGGCGGGCAACGATACCTGCTGAAGTGGTCGTTCAAGTGTAGGAGTCTGTGTTGCGATCCAGTACCACTCGGTCCGTACCCGGATACGGCAGATAACACATTCAATTACTTGGATTCGGTATACCCAGTGGAAATTGTCTGGCTTTTATGTATGTGCGTGTACGAATATAATTATGCAGGCAAATGTAAGCATGTGTAGGTATGTATGCAACTAGACTCGCATGCAGGTGTATGCTTCAATGTATGTATACATTGTATATGCGATATATGCGTTAGAGAGCATGCATAATTATATTTGTATATGTGTGTGTATATACAGGTTAGACAGCATAATTATAGGCCTACATGTATGTATTTACATGTATACAAAACTACTATATTAGGATATACAGAATACTAGCAGAAATGACGGTTTTAGATGTTCTAGCATAATAATGGGGGTTTTGCCGTCAGATTCTGACTCCATTTTTGCTGCACTGAGGCATTTTGCGAGCATGCGCAACGGCGGGGTCATAGCACGGGTCACCGAGCCATTCAGCACCCGCCGAGATTCGAAGCATCTGGATTTATATAGCGCCTGGTCCCAGGTCGCGCATTATTCTGGCGATGAGCTGCACTGCCAACGCTTCCATTACGACGGCGGCGGCTGTCTCGGAATATATCACACAGTATTGTCTCTGTTGCATTTGCCTGCGACGGACCTGTGTTCGTCTGTCTGTAAGTGTGTGTGTAGGTGTGAGTGCAGATGGTGTGTGTGTGCGTGTGTGTTTGTGTGTGTATGTAGGTGGTGTGTGTGCGTGTGTATGTGTGTGTATATGTGTGTATGAGTGTGTGTATGTCTGTGTGTGTTTAATTGGTGTGTGTACGTGGTGTGTGCGTGTGGATGAGTCATATGAAACGTTCGGAGAAGCAATGCATTTGGTGAAGATCCTGTCTAGGTTGTGGAAAGGAGGATTAGCAGCTCTGGTTTCGGTGAATGAAGAATCAAGGAAGAGGGTTGACTTGTTCGCGTACAGCTGTTAGGTCTATTGAGATACTAAGCACTTGGTTCTTCCTTTGCAGGTCAACACATCGGTCAGCGCAGTTCCTCCAGTTGTCTCTCATGCGCGCGTGTGCATTTATGATTGACGCTATACAGGTCGAAATGCTTCCCTTCCCCTCTGCTTTTATGTGATATGCATAGCAATATACATGTATGTACGTGCTTGTGTCTGTATATATATATTATTTATAATGGCCCATGCGGTGAGATAGAAATTCACAGGTAGTCCTTCAGCTCAGAGATACAAATATAAACAGCGTGCGTGTGCGTGTGCGTGTGCGTGTGCGTGTGCGTGTGCGTGTGCGTGTGCGTGTGTGTGCGTGTGTGTAGTACGACCATCTTGCAAGCTACTCGTAGACAGCCTCCCGTCAAACGTGGGCTGATATCCTGTATGCGTCCTATTGGGCTTTGGCTTATGGCTTTATTTAGATATATATATATATATATATATATTATAAGTAGATGTATGTACAGAGACAGACAGACAGAGAACGGCCCAGAGGCATGCAGGCAATTCAATTGAAAGGAATTGACCGGCGGTGGACTTAAATATGGCACTTCTTGACTGTAGCCCCACTCAATAAGTTCAGGTTTGATTGACAAGCTGGTGGGTGGGGTACTGAGCAGTTCATCGCAAAACTGCCCGCCCTAAAAACTTGCCCTTCAAGATATAGTCATACCCCGGAAATTTATTTATAAAAATCTATAGGATTTGGAGGAGTATTCAGTAAGGCGTCTGGACATATGACCAAAGAATTTGATAGATAAACTACAATTATTATTATTATTATTATTATTATTATTATTATTATTAGTAGTAGTAGTAGTAGTAGTAGTAGTAGTAGTAGTAGTAGTAGTAGTAGTAGGTGGAGTAGGTGGAGTAGTAGGAGTAGTAGTAGTAGTAGGTATTAGTAGTATTAGTATTATTATTATTGCAGCAAATTGAGCCTGCGTAGGCCTAGCACCCCTTCAAGATTGCTTACTCAGGAACGATGATTATAATTATAGGCCGAAATATATTTATGTACCAATCGGACATCAATCATTCTACATCCTACAGCCATTTGTTTCCTTCGATTTCTTTATATTAGTCTTCAATCTTATTCACCAGAGAGATTTGTTGGTTTTAAATAATGGCATCCGAGGGATCACCTTCAATTTCATATATGGCATCCAAGAGTTCGCTTACAATTTATGATCCACCTTTCTTACCAGCAGGGGTGTAACAAGTGGGGTGCAGGGGAAGTTTCGAAACAACTCCCTCCCCCAATTTTAGTGCTCAGTGCCCCCATGTTCCCCAAATCGGTTCATTTTTATGTTTCTCTAATGGCTTTACAAGATGGCAAATTTGGGGGGGGGGCAAAATTCAAAAATTGGGGTGGCCTCGCGCGACATTTTCTAAATTATGCCCCCCACTTTCCAAAACCTTGTTACACCTCTGCTTACCAGTCAGTCTGAGTACATCTCCCGTTGCTCCTTTATTGGAATTTCTCATACTGGCAATGGTACTCACCGAAAAAACCCGTGCATGCGGGCTTATTTTCATATAGCGCCGGTGTTGTTTAAGTTGGTCTCTTTGAAGCGAGTCAGTGTGGCCCTGAGAAATGTTAGCGATAAATTTCATTCACTCAATCATTCACAATTTATATAGCACCCCTTCAGGGTATGCTAATAATCAGAAGCGCTCTCAACTCCAGTACGGACAGAGTCACAGAAATATATAGATATAACATTGACAGTATCTATAACGATCATACAAGACATAAGTCAGTACGTCAACCATGGAACAAACGAACCTCCCGATGGACATGTATTCAAAACCTTTAGACATTTGCATTCCATATTTTTACGATCTTCTGGAATAGAAGCACTACAGAAGAGACCTATTGGGTTGTCCACAAATGACATAACGCGCCTAGGGGAGGAGGGTCACCCATTTTTGACGATGTGTGACGAGTTTATGGAGGGGGTTGACAAGATGTGACGTCACATCATTACATCAAGCATCAAAATGTATTATAAAAATGTTATTATATTTTGTTAGAAACTTGTACTTAATTAAACAAGTTCCACTTAATTAGCAGTAATTGGTACTACAATTCAACAATACTAATTATGATCATTGCATTCTTAATTTTTGGACCGTCTACTTTTAAGTTCGCTGTTAACTTTGGAGTTTTGGAAGTGAGGCAGCCTGTAGCCGGAATCAATTATCCCACCCAAATGCACTGGCTAAATAGCTGAAACGGGGAAAATGGAGAATGTGTAGATTGGATATTATGTATTCCATGAAGGAGCATTTTGCTTCACCGTGGGAGAATGGAGAGGCATCAAGTTTGGATAGTTACAAGTTATTGTTATTAATAAACATTTTTAAATAGGCCCCGAATCGTAATGGTTCTGCCAGGGACTTTCATCTTGAGGAATGCATAACATTGTAATAATTATAGGCTATTTTCTTCATTTTTCTTCGTTCTACTATTATAATTTCAAGTATTTTTTATAGCTGTAATTACTTTTTTGATATTTATTAGAAGATTTGCATTACATTCTGGACATCTGGATTTTTTTTGGGGGGGGGGGGGCTGAGAGGGGGCGGGGTGGTCAGGGTCTTGTGATGTCATATTTGAGGGGTCAATTGTGACGACGTGTGACGAAGGAGGAGGGCTCAAGAATCGTCCAAAATTGCGTGACATCATTTACGGACGGTCCTTAAAGCACAATCTCAATGACTCAGCCAACCGACTCATCACACACACGCACATATATGCATTATATATACATATTATATATATATCAATTGTAATATATTCATTAGGAAATTTATATATATTTATTATATAAATATATGTAAATTGATTAGGCAACATGTGGGCATGTATGTATCAATTCATTCGGAATATATATTCGTAATGGGAATTTATACATGCATATACAATATTAGTAAATATATATTATATATATGTATAACAGCCCATCTTCTTCACTTCTCTCTGCAGGGTGACGGATGGAGACATGTACGTGCACGGGGGATATGCGTCGCACGGTAAGTGATAAGGAGTAATGAAACGTAAGTTTTAGTAGGTGAGTATCTGTCCGTATTAAAAAAATTAAGTGCAGTATATAGCGGCGTGTAGATTGATTTCCGTTGCCTTTCTATCTGAGAGAGACGGGAGTGACCGTGAGTTGACTTCTGCGTGATTTGAGCTACATCCGGTTTCCGGAATTCTAGCAGAGAAGAGCAATCACCATTCTCCACAGCAGCAGCAGCAGAAGAAGAAGAAGAGGCAGCAGCAGCGCTATCTGACTGTATATATATATCTACTTGTGTATATATATCTACTGTATACTGTTATGCAGTTCCTTTGCTCCGTATCGATCGGTGCCTTAGACGGAAAATGAATGTCTTCAGCACATCCAAGACAATGGCTTACTGGAGTCCATTACTTGCTACGTATGTGCCCTTGTATGTGTGTGCCTGGTTGTGTTAGAGTATATATGTACACGTGGACATGCAAATACTTTAGTTTTCATGTACACGACTGTAAGTGCATACGTGTATGTGTGTTTGTATGTAAGTTTAATTGTTTATATGCGCGATCGTAAGCCCGGAAGCTATATGTATACGCCTATAAGAGTTATGTTTATTTGGGAATGTCAATATGAATATATGATATACATAGGCCTATATATGCTCACATATGAATCTTGAAGATGAATCTTGTATAGATGTATCTTGTATGGATGTACCTTGTATAGATGTATCTTGTATAGATGTATCTTGTATCTTGGAGCAATAAAACTGATGGTTATGGTTATATATTATATAGCAACCAAAGCATACAATGTCGTGGATGATGTAGCCTTTGTCGGTAGATTTGCGTGTGTCATATATTTCTTTATGCAATAATAATATTCGTTTTAATTTCAAACTGCCAAACCGCAGTATGGTTGCAAATACAGTACAAACGAATGATGACAGGTTATTACAGGAATCGAATTTATTACTGTCGACAGCCATGCAAGGCGCCCAGTTCGTTATACATATAATTTATTATAAGAGCATCACCTTCATCATCACCACCATCATCGTCGTCGTCGTCTTACCTAAATATTCACAGATTGTCATATGATGCAGCTGTGGGATGACGTGGTGGGTGGAGAAACGAAGTGACTCTTACTCCCTGAGTGACCCGTAGATATTTTATTGTATCTGACTTGCGTTCTCACTGCGTCGCTGACACTCTTTCTTTCTCCACTGATGGCTCGATTTTGACCACATGCTGCTGTTTAGTTTCCTACGCAGTATCATCATACCTTCCTCCTCTTCCGTCATCTTTCATCCTTCTTCTTTCCTCTCTACTTGTCTTTCTTCTGCTCTTTCCAATTCCTTCTCAATATCATGCAATGCGTTCTTCTTATCTTCTTCGTCTTCTTACTTATGCTCCTTTTCATCCTCGTCTTCATTATATAGAATTTTATTATTATTATAGCGAACTAGCTAAAGTTAGCTGGTAACTGGTAACACAAGTCAGTGGTCCGAATTACAGACCGAACATTTTAAAACCGATTCCAATTAGGTTTGGTCGATGCGACCGATATAAATGTCATATGTACTTTGTCTAGAGCATAACTGATGCGTAAATGAAAATTTGTGAAAAGATAAGAAAAAGAATTTAGTCACGATATATATGGTCATGGATAATTATATTTAACTGCGTTGCATGTTGTAGCCTAGACCCTACTATCACAAGGACGGAAAGGCTGCGTACAAGTCGAAAGGAGCTAAGTTATAGTCATACAGATCGAGACATAAAATAGATTTATCCGTAATAATAATAATTGGTAATCCTGCATTTTAGGTGCTCAAATTATTTTTTATTGTTCGACTGAATTTTTGATTACATTGCAATGTTAACTGTTCGTTCTCTTAAGACTTTTCGTTTTTCTAAGGAGTTTTCGCACTGGGAGCGCCTCTGATTAGGTTATACTGTGAGAGGCGCGTTATAAATCCGGAAAACTAATAGAGTAGAATAGAATAGAGTAAAACCGTACTCGTGAAAAATACGACCCGGGGTTATATTAAGCGTGGGACTTCTGCAGCCAAAACTTCTGTCTCTCAAAGCAGAGAAAAACTTCTGCCTATGTTATTTGCATAATTAGGCCAAATAATGACGTAACACGACACTAACCCTAACTCTGAACCTAGCTGACTCTCACTACGCTCAACCTAACATTAACCGACCATCACGTAGCCCAAGCAACCTTATCCCAAACCACCCCACGACGCCTTTTAAAACAATGAGGCTCTTTTAGCAATGCGCATTGCCCATGCGCCGAAGTTTGTGCATGCGCAGAGGTCTTCCCCCGGTAAATTTTGAACTTGTTGGGCCGTAGAAGTAATATTTTCATTAACTTGGCGGCCATATTTTCGGCCCCCAGAAGATTTATCCTTATGTTAATTGTCGAAAGAACAACATTCTCTAATTCTCATAGCACTCAACTACATACACTTTTCACCATAAGCCATTTTTAATGAAGTAATCATCAAACACTTAAATACAGTAAAATCTGCGAAAGTTGCAGGAACTTAAACATAAACACTAAACATAGAAAAACTTGAAAAATGTGGAGAACCAAATCAACATTGATGCCTATGTTCGGCAAAAAACTTAAGCCACATCTTGAAAAAACCTGGTGGCTATTTCAATGGCGTATATTTGTCGTAAAATAAAAATCTGAAGCAAAAACTCTTAATTAATCTACTCAACTAGGAGTTCAACTTAAAAGTTGCTTTCCAAAGAGTGCCAGAAACGTATCTTTTCCTCGATCAACATAGTAATGATTGCAACAATGTTGCACAAACTCGTTTTTGATTTCAAAAACTGCATCACACATTCCACAACCATAAGGTCTTAAAATTAATAGTGCAACTAATTCCAGAAATGTATCTTTCTGCGGATTATCACGGTAGTGGTTATTACAATGCTGAACAAACTCTTCTTCGATTTCAAACAATTCATTACACAATCCACAACCAAAAGATCTCAAACTGGAAGGGCCACTCAATGTGCTAAATATAGAATAATCTCCCGAATGTTGCTTTTCGCCATCACATGACTCACTTGACTTCGCCTTTGCAGAGTTTTGCATTTCGCCGTCACATGACTCATTTGACTTCGCCTCTCCAGAATGCTGCTTCTCGTCATCACATGACTCGTTTGACTTCGCCTTTGCAGAGTTTTGCATTTCGCCATCACATGACTCACTTGTTTTCTCCTCTCCAGAATGCTGCTTCTCGTCATCAAATGACTCACTTGACTTCGCCTCTCCAGAGTGTTGTTTTTCGCTGTCATCTGACTCACTTGACTCCGCCTCTCCAGAATGTTGCTTTTCGCAATCACATGATTCACTTGACTTAGCCTCTCCAGAGTGTTGTTTCTCGCTGTCATCTGACTCACTTGACTCCGCCTCTCCAGAATGCTGCTTTTCGCCATGACATGACTCCCTTGACTTCGCCTCTCCAGAGTTTTGCATTTCGCCATCACATGACTCACTTGACTTCGCCCCTCCAGAATGCTGCTTCTCGTCATCAAATGACTCCCTTGACTTCGCCTCTCCAGAGTGTTGTTTCTCGCTGTCATCTGACTCACTTGACTCCGCCTCTCCAGAGTTTTGTTTTTCGCTGTCATCTGACTCACTTGACTCCGCCTTTGCGGAGTTTTGCATTTCGCCGTAACGTGACTCACTTGACTTCGCCTCTCCAGAATGTTGCTTTTCGCCATCACATGACTCACTTGTTTTCTCCTCTCCAGAATGCTGCTTCTCGTCATCAAATGACTCCCTTGACTTCGCCTCTCCAGAGTGTTGTTTCTCGCTGTCATCTGACTCACTTGACTCCGCCTCTCCAGAGTTTTGTTTTTCGCTGTCATCTGACTCACTTGACTCCGCCTTTGCGGAGCTTTGCATTTCGCCGTCACGTGACTCACTTGACTTCGCCTCTCCAGAGTGTTGCTTTTCGCCATCACATGACTCACTTGTTTTCTCCTCTCCAGAATGCTGCTTCTCGTCATCAAATGACTCCCTTGACTTCGCCTCTCCAGAGTGTTGTTTCTCGCTGTCATCTGACTCACTTGACTCCGCCTCTCCAGAGTTTTGCTTTTCGACATCACATGACTCACTTGACTTCGGCTCTCCAGAATGTTGCTTTTCGCTATCACATGATTCACTTGACTTAGCCTCTCCAGAGTTTTGCTTTTCGCCATGACATAATTCACTTGACTTCGCCTCTCCAGAGTGTTGCTTTTCGCCATGACATGACTCCCTTGACTCTGCCTGTCCAGAGTGTTGCATTTCGCCATCACATGACTCACTTGACTTCGCCTCTCCAGAGTGTTGCTTTTCGCCATCAAATGATTCACTTGACTTCGCCTCGCCAGAGTTTAGCTTTTCGCCATCACATGACTCACTTGACTTCGCCTTTGCAGAGTTTTGCATTTCGCCATCATATGACTCACTTGACTCCGCCTCTCCAGAATGTTGCTTTTCGCAATCACATGATTCACTTGACTTCGTCTCTCCAAAGTGTTGCTTTTCACCATCACATGACTCACATTTCACCAATAATTCGCTGGCGTGTAAAGTACCTCCTCCATCGGATTCCTGCATCCCGTTTGGCCCAATACTTTGACATGATTCATTCACACGTAGATTCTCTTCAGAGTGTATTATCACATAGCAATCATAATCAGTTCGTCTGAATTCCTTGTCGCATATAATGCAGTCGTTCGGTTTCTCTCCTGCATGCTCTTTTATGTGGTTTTGCAATTCAGTTTCATATGTAACCGCTTTCTGGCATAAAATGCATTTTTGTAAATTTGTTTCAGTGCGAGTTCTTCCACGAAAATGCAATTGAAACTTTTTTGCAAATTCTTTGTGATACGAATTTACCTTGCACGGATATTCTCGAGTGAGGCAATTCCGTGAGTCATTCAATGCATAGGCTACATGAAATTTAATACACTCAAAGGGTTTTACACCACTATGAGTTTTTGCAAGATCAGTAAGTGGAGCCTTCGCTGCAATGGATCTTTGGTATATACAACATTTGCGACGTTTTACACCATGATTATGACTTCTTATGTCGCTATTCAGGCTACAATTACGCGTAAATATTTTATCACATAAACTGCACTTGTAGGGTTTTTCTTCAGTGTGACTTCTTTTGTGGTTATCCAGTGTAATCTTATGTGCAAACGTTTTGTCACATGATCGGCATTTATAGGGTTTTTCTTCAGTGTTACTTCTTTTGTGGTTATCCAGGGTAATCTTGCGTGCAAATATTTGATCACATAAACTGCACTTGTAGGGTTTTTCTTCATTGTGTCTTCTTTTGTGGTTATCCAGGGTAATCTTTCGTGCAAAGATTTTATCACATAAACTGCACACGTAGGGTTTTTCTTCAGTGTGACTTCTTTTGTGGTTATCCAGGGTAATCTTATGTGCAAATATTTTATCACATAAACGGCACTTGTATGTTTTTTCTCCAGTGTGACTTCTTTTGTGGTTATCCAGAGTAATCTTATGTGCAAACGTTTTGTCACATGATCGGCATTTATAGGGTTTTTCTCCAGTGTGACATCTTTTGTGGTTATCCAGGGTAATCTTACGTGCAAATATTTTGCCACATAAACTGCACATGTAGGGTTTTTCTTCAGTGTGACTTCTTTTGTGGTTATCCAGGGTAATCTTGCGTGCAAATATTTTATCACATAAACTGCACACGTAGGGTTTTTCTTCAGTGTGACTTCTTTTGTGGTTATCCAGGGTAATCTTACGTGCAAATGTTTTGCCACATAAACTGCACTTGTAGGGTTTTCCCTCAGTGTGACTTCTTTTGTGGTTATCCAGGGTAATCTTTCGTGCAAATGTTTTGTCACATGAACGGCACTTGTAGGTTTTTTCTCCAGTGTTACTTCTTTTGTGGTTATCCAGGGTAATCTTTCGTGCAAATATTTTGTCACATAAACGGCACTTGTAGGTTTTTTCTCCAGTGTGACTTCTTTTGTGGTTATCCAGGGTAATCTTTCGTGCAAATATTTTGTCACATAAACTGCATTTGTAGGGTTTTTCTTCAGTGTGACTTCTTTTTTGGTTATCCCGGGTAATCTTTCGTGCAAATATTTTATCACATAAACTGCACATGTAGGGTTTTTCTTCAGTGTGACTTCTTTTGTGGTTATCCAGGGTAATCTTTCGTGCAAATATTTTATCACATAAACTGCACTTGTAGGGTTTTTCTCCAGTGTGACTTCTTTTGTGGTTATCCAGGGTAATTTTTCGTGCAAATATTTTATCACATAAACTGCACTTGTAGGGTTTTTCTTCAGCGTGACTTCTTTTGTGGTTATCCAGAGTAATCTTATGTGCAAATGTTTTGCCACATAAACTGCACTTGTAGGGTTTTTCTCCAGTGTTACTTCTTTTGTGGTTATCCAGGGTAATTTTTCGTGCAAATATTTTATCACATAAACTGCACTTGTAGGGTTTTTCTTCAGCGTGACTTCTTTTGTGGTTATCCAGAGTAATCTTATGTGCAAATGTTTTGCCACATAAACTGCACTTGTAGGGTTTTTCTCCAGTGTTACTTCTTTTGTGGTTATCCAGGGTAATCTTATGTGCAAATATTTTGTCACATAAACTGCACACGTAGGGTTTTTCTTCAGTGTGACTTCTTTTGTGGTTATCCAGAGTAATCTTATGTGCAAACGTTTTGTCACATGATCGGTATTTATAGGGTTTTTCTCCAGTGTGACATCTTTTGTGGTTATCCAGGGTAATCTTACGTGCAAATATTTGATCACATAAACTGCACTTGTAGGGTTTTTCTTCAGTGTGACTTCTTTTGTGGTTATCCAGGGTAATCTTGCGTGCAAATATTTTATCACATAAACTGCACATGTAGGGTTTTTCTTCAGTGTGACTTCTTTTGTGGTTATCCAGGGTAATCTTACGTGCAAATGTTTTGTCACATAAACTACACTTGTAGGGATTATCTCTATTGTGCCGTCTCTTGCGGTTTTGTAAGTTACTCTTATTTGCACGTGATTTCTCACATGAATTGCATTTGTATGGCTTTTCTTTAGTGTGAGTTCTTGCATGGCTATTCTGCGATTTCTTAACTGCAAAAGATGTCTCGCACAAACCACTTTTTAATGGTTTTTCTCCATTGTGCCTTATTAAGTGTACATCGAGGCTACACTTACCTGTAAATATTTTGTCGCAAAAGTTACACTCGTAAAGTTTTTCTCCAGTGTAGGTTTTAATGTGAGATTTAAGAGAACTAGCTCGGGCAAATGCATTGCAGCAGAGTTTGCATTTGTAGGGCTTTTCTTCAGTGTGGGTTCTTATGTGGTATTTAAGAGGACTTGCCTCTGTGAATGCTTCGCAACAGCGTTTCAATCTGTACGGATTTTCTCCGGTGTGGGTTCTTGCGTGACAATTAAGAGAGTCCCTCACTGCAAAAGTTTTACCACAAAAACTGCACCTATGCGGTTTATCTTTAGTATGGCTTCTTTTGTGGCGCTGCAAGTGATTCTTCCGTGCAAATGCTTTGTGACATAGAGTGCATTTGTATTGTTTTTCTATAGTGCGAGTATCCAGATGTTCCATCTTTGTAAATGCCTTGTGACAGGATTGCAATTGTATGTTGTTCCTCTATTGTGAGTTCTCACATGGATGTTTGAGATTATGACTTCGTGTAAGTGTTTTGTTACAAAATTCAATCATCAGTTATGTTTCTTCATTTTGACTTGTTTTGCGCATCTGCGATTCTTCAAACAAATATTATGTTGATTTGTCAATGGATTCACATAGAGTTGAAATTCCTGGTTAGGCCTAAAGGTTTTGCGAACTCTTAAAATGGTCTAAGACAGAAAATAAATCTCCTTGATCATTGGTGACTTCGTGTGTCGCATTGATTTCTTTCAAGTGACAAAAGCAGGCTATTATAAGTATTAAGCTTCTCATAATCGTTTGAGAAACGGTACGTGACGTTTTGGCGCAGGAAATTTTGGCGCAGGACGTTTTGGCGCAGCGTCCTTTTGGCGCAGATCTCTGATACAATAATATTGTATATTATGTATTATATAAATATATTATATGGCAATCTACACTTTAGTGTCGCAAATTATTCCACATGGCAAATCAGGTTAGGTCTCGGAAGCGCGTGGGTAGTAGAAGATGCATCGGTGAAAAGGATAATGTTTAACTAGATCAATTAAAAGGATACTGTTAAGCTGGGAGCTGGATTGACAAAAAGAATCGTGCTCGAATGGAAGCTGGAATGATGAAAATAATCATGCTTAAATGGAAGCTGGATTGACGAAAATAATCATGCTTAAATGGACGCTGGATTGATGAAAAATAATGCCGTTTAATTGGAAGCAAGCTTGATAAAAAGATTGTGATTAAGAGGGTTCCACGATGAGTGGAATTCTCATATTCATCCCGCCTCTATTTAAGCATGATTTTTTCATCATTCCAGTTCCCAGTTTAGCATAATTATTATCATCGATCATGCTTCGTGTTACACTATATATTGTATCAGATATCTGCGCCAAAACGTCCTTCGCCAAAACGTCCTGCGTCAAAACGGTCGCGCCAAAACGTCCTGCTCCATTTTAAAAATATGTAGGATTTGAAAATATGCGAAGGAGGAAAGCAATAGGAAGACAACAAATTACATATCAACAATTACAATTGTTATTCATATTACGTAATCTCAATTACTCAAACCCATCCTTGTCTTACGAAATCAAAAGAAACTGAACGTAAAACCATAGCATTGGTGACATTGCTTAATGTGAACAGGCCGAATGCTCAAAGATGATTAATGCCATTATAAGGAACATGTGCATTTCAGCGTATTTTATGGTGTCTATAGCGTGTTTAATTATATCGCTGGTTATATCGTGTAGTTCATTTCAAATAGGGGAATTTTACGTGGCGCCATAGAAGTTGGATTATGCTTGACCTACTATGGAGTCTATGTATAGATATCCTGTTGATATTGGAGATCTAACTGATTTGTGAGTTGATGGCATTGTAACTCTTCCAATCGCTGCATGCATTAACTGGTAAAACCGTAGTTCAGGTTGTTAAATTATGTTTATTTTCTATATCCAATAGTTTATGTTGCTAAATAATTAAGAAACATCAAACACAAATTAAATCCAGCCTCCATTTAGGCATATTTCTTTCGATCAATCCAACCTTCCATTTAGGTATACATATTTATTTCATCAATCCAGCTTCCGTTTAGGTATATTTCTTTTCATCAATCGAGTTTTTGCATACACGACTTGTTTACATCTGTCGCATAGACATTCTCGCATCAAACCGGCTTCTACTTAAGTATTATATTTTCATCAATCCAGCTTTTATCTAAATATAATTGTTTTTATCAATCCAGCTTCTATTTAAGCTACAGTTGTTAATAAAAGGCTTCCTATCTTCTAAAGTGACCATCATTTGAACATAAAAAATTTAACAACCTCGGAAAAATTAAAATAATTGAACAACCTAAACTACGGTTTTACCTTGAAATGTATGCTGCGCTAAAATACACGATATAATCAACAAAATAATTAAATGCGCTTGATGCACCTTTACCCCGTAACCCTGTAGGCCTAACCATTAAAATATAAACAAATGATATGCTATGATTGCGCTATGATTAAAGCCAATGTTAAATTAATGACTGGAGTTTTTTCACTGAGGAAATCCTAACTCACCTGAAATATATATTTATTAGCGTCTCATTGTAATAAGAAAAGTTTTGAATCTTTATGACGTCATTCTCGACAAAATGTCGTTGCATTGAAATAAATTGCTGCAACTAGAAGTTGGATATTCACAACTCCAAGTCTTATAATATCTTCCACAATAAAAAAAGAGAACATAATAGATTGTAACAATTACAGAACGAGTGCCCTGTGGAACCAGAGTGGTGAAGGGCAAGGTATGAGATTTGGCATAGTATAAGGCAGCGGTTCCCAGCCTTTTTTATTGTTTTACCCCCAAACTAAAGAATTATTGCTGTGCGTACCCCCTGGGACTGATATCAACAGTAAAAACCTGACAGAAACGTTCCTTGGTAATTTATTTAATTAGAATAGAATTAGAATATTAGAGTTCGAATATTGGTTATAATATTATTAATGAACTTTGCTAAATTTATTGTCATACATATATGATCTTCAGGAGGGTTAATTATCTTAGTGGATGACCAGGCCTGAAGCCTGATCGAAAAAGGTTGAAGTTGGGAGAACTAGGGATGCGTGGGACGAGTCTTGCGAGTTTTTCAAGGATCCTGGAGAGTGTGTTTAGATTTGATACTGGTCGAAGATTAGACGAATCAGATGAGTCAAGGCCCTCAACAAATTCTATCCTCTTCCTCCGTATTTATCCTTTTTACGCGGAGTCATACACACTGGAGCCTCTTCTGAACGGTTCCCCTAATCAGGGGTGTAACAAGCGGAGGGGGGCAGAGGTGGCACCGGCCCTTCCAGTCTCAAAACTGGGGGTGTCCCCCTAATCGGTTCTTGTTATATTTCTCCATCTCTTTAAGATGACTTTTGTTATGATAATTTGTGCCCTCCACCCCATTTTTCAAATTTCTGGGGGGGCAAAATTTCAAAAAGTGGGAGCAAAAAAATGATGCCCCCACTTTTCAAAACCTTGTTACACCTCTGCCTCTAATAGAGGCGTTTATGCAAATGCCTAAATACAACGCAATACCACAGTACTGAATGATCTGCATATTGTCATCATCATCATCTTCTTCTTCCTCTTCTTCTTCTTCATCGTCGTTGTCATCATCATCATCATCATGCCTAAAACATCGCTGGTGGACTACGAAAGATGCTGAAGTCTCGTTTATTACGTTTCCTTATTTAGCTGTTTGCTGTTCTTTGAGCGCATTGCATATTGTGGTGTATTTAGCTACAATATACACGCATCGATAGTAATAGCAACAACAATTGTTATACTCAGCAGTGGCAGTAGCAGAAGTATCAAGCTTTGTAGTATTAGTAGTAGTAGTAGTAGTAGTAGTAGTAGGTGGAGTAGTAGTAGTAGTAGTAGGTGGAGTAGTAGTTGTAGTAGTAGTAGTAGTAGTAGTAGTAGTAGTAGTAGTAGTAGTAGTAGTAGTAGTAGCAGTAGTAGTAGTAGTAGTAGTAGTAGTAGTAGTATGGGCCTAATAATAATAATGCAGACTATTAATAATAATTACTGAAGAGTGGAGTGTAGATCGATCGATCGGATGATAGAGTGAATTATTGATTTCGTGACTGAATTAGTAAATGAATAAGTGAGTGAGTGAGTGAATGAGTGTGTGTGTGATTTTGTGAATGCAGGATTTCTAGATTAATTTATTTCAATCACTCTTGTCCTGATCAATAGCGTAAAGTACCATTGCTGCATTAATATTATAACAGTATCATCGTCATAATCATCATCATCATCCTATTCTTCTTCTGCATCTTCATCGTCATCGTCATGATCATCATCATCTTCATCATCATCATCGACATCATCATCATCATCATCATCATCATCATCAACATAATCATCATCATCAGCATCACACTTATCTTTATCATTACTATTATTATCAACTACATGCCATCATCATCATCAAGGGTCAAGAAAATTACAAAAACTATTTGACCCGACCCGACATGACCCGACCAATGTTGTACCTGACCCAACCCAATCCAACCCGCCTGAAGGGTTCTAGGACTAAATGGTATTGGACAAAATGGTACCGACAAAATGGTATGGACAAGATGGTAGCGGATAAAATGGTACGGACACAATGGTGTGGACAAAATGGTATGAGGACAAAATGGTAGCGGACAAAATGTTACGGACAAAATGGTACGGACAAAAGGGTAGCGGACAAAATGGAAAGGACAAAATGGTATGGACAAAATGGTATTGGACAAAATGGTATTAGGACAAAATGGTGCGGATAAAATGATACGGACAAAATGGTATTGTACAAAATTGTAGGTTAACGGATAAAATGGTAGAGATTTAAGGGGTCTAGGACATATTTCCACTCCCCGGACATTTCCCCTAGGACATTTCCCCCGATTGATCACTAACATATCTAAGTTGTGTATCATATTAGCCATATTAATTAAATATGTATGATTAATATTATTTATATAACATATATATGAATAATGTTCAGGGAGTGAAATGTCAAGGAAAATATATACATAAATATATATCAGACTATGTTTGATATGCGTATAACAAACTTTGGTAAACCATAGTTTAGGTTGGCAAAGTCATTTTTCTTGCAAATATCATGCTGTCTAAATTTGAAATAGAAACTGAACTGATCCTTGCATAAATTTAGACTGAATAAATTAATAGAGTCTTGTTTAATCAGAAGCTGGACTGTTGAAAAGAAAAAGAATTATGTATAATTTGAAGTAGGACTGATGATAAGAATCCTTGCAAACATCGATGCTTGACTAATTGAAAGAATCTTGTTTAATCAGCAGCTGGATTGATGAAAAGAATCATGTTTGTTTATAAGGGAATTGATGAAAATGATCGTTCTTCAGATCAGAAGCGGGATCGATGAGAAAACGATGTTCAATTAGAAGTTGTATAGAAGTTGGATAGTTTAGAAGAATCATGCTTCTATGGCGAAGCTGGATCAACGAAAAGTTACACTTGAATGATAGAGGGTTCGAGAAGAGAATTCTGCTTTAACGAGATGGATGTTAAAAATTATGCCTAATTAGAAGCCGGATTGGTCCAAAGAATTGCGCTTAATTGGAAGCTGTTATCTGTATTCCTTGAAAAGAGAGGGGCTGAAGAAGATGCTTGATTTACGAAAAGAATTATGCTGAAATGGAAACTGGATCGAATAAAAGATTCCTATTTTAAAAGAAGCTGGATTGGATAGAAAGCCGCTAGAATGGATGCGTGCATACGTGGAAATCGAATACCATTTTGTCCATACCATTTTGTCCATACCATATTGTCCGCTACCATATTGTCCGCTACCATTTTGTCCGCTACCATTTTGTCCCCATACCATTTTGTCCGTACCATTTTGTCCGTCCCATTTTGTCCGCTACCATTTTGTCCCCAAACCTTTTGTCCGTACCATTTTGTCTGCTACCATTTGTCCGGTCACCGCCTGGAGTGCTAATTTTACTAATATTATTCATTGTCTAATTCAAATGTCGTAAAAACGCACCACAGTCGGACCGCCATACATATATATGATGCTAATATTGATTTGTTGGGACGTAGCAGGAAAGATAGCCTTCGTTTATTCCATTTATTTTGGCCTAAACTTACATTCTGTATAAATATATGCAAAAGAATTCTGGATATTATTGGGTACGTAAGAGTCCCGTCCGCATGTCCCAGCGTTGCCTCCTCAGCTAACTCACATGCGGTGGGTCGGTGGGTGGGTGGAAGAATGGAGGTGAGGGGATGGATGGACAGACAGACAGACAGACAGATAGACAGATAGATAGATAGATAGATAGATAGATAGATAGATAGATAGATAGATGATAGATGGATATATAGATAGATGATAGATGTTAGATGATAGACGGATGGACGGATGGATGGACAGACAGAGCTAGGGAGTAGAGAGCAATTCCGGGAAAACATACGTGATTAGATCGTTCTGAAAGCGATAAACAGGAATCACTAACACGCAGTCGAAATGCAACACAAAACGCGTCTAATCCGATCTTCGCCGTCTCTTCGCCTCTTTATTTAGCCGATCTGTCTATATCTGGCTATATAATCATATATATCTCTCTCTCTCTCTCTCTCTCTCTCTCTCTCTGTCTCTCTCTCTCTGTCTCTCTCTCTGTCTCTCTCTGTCTCTCTCTCTCTCTCTCTGTCTCTCTCTCTCTGTCTCTCTGTCTCTCTCTCTCTCTCTGTCTCTCTCTCTCTCTCTCTCTGTCTCTGTCTCTCTCTCTGTCTGTCTCTTTCTCTCTCTCTCTCTCTCTCTCTCTCTCTGTCTCTCTGTCTCTTTCTTTCTTTCTCTCTCTCCTTCTCTCTCTCTCTCTCTCTCTCTCTCTCTCTCCTTCTCTCTCTCTCTCTCTCTCCTTCCCTCTCTCTCTCTCTCTCTCTCTCTCTCTCTCTCTCTCTCTCTGTCTCTCTGTCTCTTTCTTTCTTTCTCTCTCTCACTGTACATATGTCTCTCATCTTCTGGTCTTTCTGTTCGACTACATGTATCTGTTTTGCCACTGCATCTGACTGCCTGTCTGTTTGTCTGTTTGTCTGTTTGTCTGTTTGTCTGTCTCTCTCTGCCTCTCTATCTTTCTGTCTGTCTATCATGAAATTAATGCAGTATGCTATCGTCCATACAGCTCCTGCTTCGTAATCTGACAATCACGGTTTCGAGGATGCTTAGTAGACGTCGAGTGGAGACCTTGACCTTGACCCGTGGTTTGCATTAGGATTCAGTTCTGGAATCGGTTAATCCACATCTGGCGTGAGATATTGGAAGCATGTTGGAGGTCGTTATATAATTAGGATTATATTCCAAGTGAAGTCTAGGTAAAGGCGAGGAAGAAGAAGGAAAAGGAGGAGGAGAAGGAATAAGAGGAAGAAGAGCGCGAAGAAGATATGATTGTCTATCCGAAGCAACTGCTGAGAGGTATAACGGATGGAAGTGCCATAAAGTGTTAGCGACTTCGTTTACTTAGCCACGGCATATGAAGGTCGGTGGCCAGTTCTCCTCTTCGCGGTCAGATCTCCCACACTGTGTATCAGTGTATACTAATCACTGCTGGGTTACCTAGGAGCGGTGCAAGTGGTTCCCAACTAAACGATTGAAATAACTGCTCCTAACGGATTACAACCCTCCATCGCGTCAACCTTTACTGACGTCTAGCCAAACAATATTCTTATGTAGAATAAAACGAGGAAGCTCAAGCTGACATAAGGTAAACCGAAGATTAGTGACTTGTGATTTAAAGGGTACTTCAAAAAGAAATAGCATCAGATAAAGTATATGGAAGTTTGATGGACATGCGTAAAAGCAACGATTACAGAGAACAGTTATTTAACACGAATACCCGGGGTGAGTGTTATCCATCTGGAATATAAAAAAACAGAACGCTGGCATCCGTTACGGATTAATTATCATTATTGCTTGTTTGTCTGGCCAAATCTTCAAAAGATGGAACTTCTTGATTAATCGTCCGGTTAAGTCCATTGTAAATCTCGTCGGATCTCAGCTCATACGACCTCATCTAAAAGAGTCCAATGTCTCATCAACTGGTTGATGCACGCTCTGTAAGGACATCAGACAGATACACTACGAAATGGGACAAGGGTTCGTCTATAAAAAACGTCCGCTAAAACCTACTTTATTCATCCCCCACCCCTTTGTCCGCATTCCACTGACCCCTCCTCTCTTTGCGGACATCCGAATCACACGTGTATCAGGCACCATTACAACTGCTGATAATTATTTTACTGCATCGCTTTTTAATAGACATTTATGACAAAGAATTAGATTTAATAAAGGCTAAGTAAAAAATTATATTTGATAAACGCTTATTTGCATGTAAGCTTGGTATATTATTTTCTCAAATATGAAGTATAACCTAAAGCTATTAATAATAACTAAGATTATGACGTAACTTCCATTAGATGTGATCTTTACATAGTTTAGCATGGTCACATGCGGACGTCCGCACAGTCCATGACCCCTGCCCCGTCCGCATTTTCCGCTTTTCCCCTACCCGCTTGTCTGTGTAAATGCTTTCTAACAGAGTTTACATTTGTATGTTTTTTCCCGTGTGGGTTCTTATGTGGCATATAAGAGAATTTGTCTGTATAAATGCTACGCAACAGAGTTTACATTTGCAAGGTCTTTCTCCAGTGTGGTTTCTTTCATGGCGATTAAGGGAGTCCTTCCCTGCAAAGGCCTTGCCACCTAAGCTGCACTGGTGTTGTTTTTCTACTGCATGAGTTCTTTGATGGCATTGCAAGTGATTGCTCCGTGCAAATGCTTTGCGACATAAAGTGCATTTGTATTGTTTTTCTCCAGCGTGGATTCTTTTATGAGAATCCAGTTGTCTCATGTTTGCAAATGCCTTGAGTTCAGGTTCATGGTAATGAGTTTTGCGAACTTTTATAATAGTCTTAGAAAGAAAATGAATTTTCTTGATCATCGGTAACTTCACTTGTCATATTGATTTGCCTAAAGCGATAAATAACAGGCTACTCGAGGTATGATTGCAATTGTTTGCGAAACAAACAGTAACTTCAGACAGCAGAGTACATACATTGCACAAAGGAAAAGAATAAAAGAATAGCTTTGTTGCCTGCATTCTTATTGAATGACATAATCGGTTCTAAGAGGAACAAAGGAAGAATGGACTACTGGAGAATATAAGATACAATTATTCTAAAACCAAGGGAAGAGTGTCCCCTACCAGCAACACCTAATAACATTGATTATCTTAATATTTAAGCAATAAAATTGTTCAAACCGTAAAAATATTACGTGTAGTAGTATAAATTGTAGTAAGCAATTTATGACAAAGTGTCATTTGTTGTCTTTGTCTCCAGAATTGCCAAAAGCAATGACAAATATTGCAATTTATATGACGCTCATAACATTTCAATTCTGCTTTCACTACGTTTTAGCGTTTGTCTTGTTCTTCTTTTCGTCGTCCTATTCCTCCATAATCATCACACCAAGTCCTCTACCACTCCATCCCAAATAACCACCAGCAGTTGTAGTAATTATGTGACTATTGAGACTATATGAAACTGGAAAGCATTATGATTAAGCTATGATTTGTCAGTGTTCATGTTTTTAACGCCATCCTCAACCCTTCAACTGCGTCAGTCTCTCCTTCATTCTCTTTAAGTGAAAAGGCTCCAAATAACCGAGTGGTGTGCTACATGTAATTCTGCCGAGTGCTGTTCTGATTGAGAGTGGTAGACATTTATTTCTCATTATGGTGTTACGTCTCCTCTCTCTTGTATGCGTGTATGTGTGTTTATGTGTGAGCGTGTGTGGGCGTGTGTGTCTAGTTGCAGTTTAACGACACTGTGCGATAACAAAGATCATTAGCGTCGCCCTCTTCCTTTACCCAAGCTTGGGACTGGCACTGTCAGAAAGCGTATAGTGGCGGAGCTATCTCCTCTCTTAGGTTATGGGTTTCCTCTTTAAGTGGTAGGTCTGCCTCTTAGGTTTTTTAAATTTTTATTGACTCACAAAGCGCCTTTTAAGAGTAGGCCTACTACAAGCGTTAAATCAAATCAAATAAACTTTACGGCTTAACAAAGATACCACAACAAAAGCAAAATAATGTTCAAGACATAACATATGCATAAATTACATGTAGCAAGTCATTACAGAACTAGTTTGTGGAACATCACATCAGTAAGCGATGGGGATACCCCCAAAGGAACGAGCTTCTAGCAGAGGTCGCCCAACTGCATCAATAAAAACCACATGAAGCAAGTGTGTATAGCAATCTTCCTTAACAACAAAGACAGCCACTATTCAATAGCTTCTACAGCATATGTCCTGATATTCATCCATGGGCAACGGAAACAACTTCATCACATAATGCAGACAATATAGAAACAGAGTATGCAGCCACAATGAAACAGACAAACTAGACTATACGTTCAATTAAGAAGTTTCACATTCCTATGCTTAAACAGTTGGAGCGTTGGTAGGCTGGTCAGTTCATATGACAACGTATTCCAGTAAACAGGATCATATATTTTTTGCTGTGCTGTCTGATAATAGTGTGGACTCTGATTAGGTGGTAGCTTTCAGAGGAGCGAGTCTGGTGACTGTGGAGCTCGGAGATTTTGCTGAACCACAAGTCAGTTGGCGTATCTACAGATGGGAAAATCCAAACTCAGAGGTTTTGGCTCTGTAAGCGCATGCGGGCTCTGAGTAACTTAGTAGTAGTAACTGCTACTACTATTACGAAATCAGAAGATGATGAACTTGAAAACTTAGCATTACTGGCATTGTTCAATGTGAATAACATTTGAATATCGGTGTTATGCTAATATGTATTCCTGCAACCACCAAAGTATAACCTGATACTATGGTATTAATGGTATTAATACTATGGTTTTAATTGATTACAGTTAATGTTAAATAAATATTAATGACTGGAGTTCAATCATTGAAGAACTTCTAACTCACCTGAAAATTAATATTTATAAGCGATTTTATATAATAAGAACATTTTCGACTCTGTATGACGTTATGAACCTAAGAATAGAAGTTATGAGCGACCGAATAACGTCATACAGATGCCTATGACCTTTTATTTATTTATTATTTTCATTGAACTTGATATAGCGCCTCTTCCAGAAATCTACTCAGAGGCGCTCTCTGCTCTCTACCAGAGGTGAGTGTAATCCTTCAGGAATAAGAAAAAGAACATCGCTAGCCCCTGTTACGGATTAGTATACATATTAGTATTTTTTGTCTGGCAAAAATGGAACATTTTGATTCCTCATCTGGTTAAGTTCGTTGTAAATCTATAAATCTATTCTCATCTCAGCTCATACGACCTCATCTAAGAAATGGTATGCAACACGAGAGACAACAGTGCAGAAGAGTATTCTGACGTCCAAGGATATAGAGCTGACGAGTGGACGTGTGTTGAGGCAAACAACCGTTCGGAAGATTCCGCTGCATGAGTCGCCATCTGTCGGCGTTGTAGTTGAAGCGATCGTCAGAGAGAATACAATGATAGACGGCCTCCGACTTTAGGTCCACGTCTCTAGATAATCGATCCGTCGGTGGGAGAGGGAATCAGAAAATCAATCGGACAGTCAGATCTATTAGTTGAGAGTTTTCAATCTCTCTCTGTAACTTTCCTTACTCCTGGATGTAATCTAATCGCCTCTTCCTTAATGTTTCTAAAACTCAATGTAGGCCTATCTGGATTGGAACACCTCGGCAACTTCAGAAGCTTGATTTCGTTCTTCTTTCCGAAAATTTCTCATTATGCTCTTTCTCGTCAAAAGTTCGTGATCTGGGTGTCGTCCTTCATATTTCACAACTTTTGCAGAACACTCCTCTTACTTTCAATCAAGGCGTCTCCGGGTCATTCGTCGTTCTGTCTCCTCCTCCACCTTCATTACTATAGTTCACGCTTTCATTATGTTCTCGAATTAACTGCTGCAATTCCCTACTCATTAGTCTTCCATTGGTTCGTCTCTCTTCTGTTCAGTCAGGACTCAGTAGGCTTACTTAAGACAGCTGCTAGACTGATAGCTCGCTTTTCCAGTTTCTCTCACATCTCTACCTTTATGTTTGATGGACTTCATTGGCTCCCTCTCCGTGTTCGCAAGCAATTTAAAATTCTCGTTCTAATCTTCAAGGCTCAGCGGGGTCTTGATCAGAAATATCTGGTTGGAGGTAATACTTTGGCCTCATTCAACTTCCTCCCTCCGTCCACTTCGGTTGTTCAGTAGACTATTGGTTCCTCGAACTAGAACAGCTACGGCTCAGTCTCGATCCCTTGCTTCGATTAGTCCTTCTCTGTGGAATGCACTTTCTCCTTCTGTTCGCTTTAAAATTCGTTCTGGTAGTCTCTTGTCGTCTTTCTCTTTTCTCAAAATGTGCCTCTTCTCACGGAGCCTTACGTACTGGCAGCGCTTCTGAACGGTTCACCCTACTAAAGGCGCTCAATAAATGCTCAAATAATAATACAATACCAGTACAATCCATCACTCAATGTATCCATTGATTGGTCGGTCAACCAGCCATTCGTTTAGTAACTAAGTCAGTTAGTCAGTCTGTCAATTTTCTGTCTGTTTGACACATAATTATTTAGCGCAAATACATAATAGAGTAAGCAATTAAGTAAGTAAGTAAGAATATTCTTTTTTACACTACCAGCAAACGCACAATGGCTTACAAGGGGTATAAATAATAGCATCAATTTTAAGTATAGTCATATGACATCCGCATAATAAAAGATCTTTGTCAAAGCATCAACTCTTGTTAGGATGAGGTCATGTGGCCTGAATCGCATTTTCTATGGGGTGACCATTCGGGAAGGGAGAAGGTCGTGAAGGATGTTACATGTTTTCAACGTACTGAGCGGAAAAGAGCAAAGTCAGCCATAGAGCAGTGCTCTTCAGAAGGAGGAAAGTCAGCAGGAAATAGCCAGAACTGATCAATCTTCGTAAGTGACAATTAAGGCAATTGCGCACCCTTATATTGGCGAATCCCCATCAAATGGGGGAGGCGTAGGGAAGTCGTCAAGGGTAGTAGCATGAACAGCATCAAACATTCGTTGACCGTGGAGATCGTGGGGGGAAAAAACCAAGCGAGCATGGATTTTCGGGCTTTACGGCAAGTTTTGTCAATGTGACAGTGCATCAAAGTCAACTGGATCAGAGATGGTGATACACGGAATTCCTATATCGTGGACACTCTCAATACCAGGTACGTGTACGGAGGAGAGAGAACCATTTCTTAATGTTAGCCGACAAGCTTAGATAGAGTTATGAAAATAACGAGAAACGGAAAAATGTCGAGGCAGATGTTGCGATTTGCTTCCGTTCCAGGAAGTCACTCGTAGTGGCCACAGGGTCACCTAGCATCCAATCTTTTTATAGCTACGATGCTTTGGCTTTCCGTCAATTTATGTCTGTCTAGGGACAACCGACGAAGCTTATCAGCTGTCGAAGAGGAGCATCAGCTACGATCAAAATGTCCAGTTTATCTACTAAGCAGTATAATTGTATTGTATTGCTGTATTGTATTTACATCCTTCTATAGCGCCTCTCACAGTACAGCCTAATCAAAGGTGTTCTCAGTGCGAAAAGTCCTCCCGGGAAAGAAAAGTCTTAAGAATGCGGGCTGAAACAGAAGCAACTCCAGATCAAATGAAAGATGGAATCAGAGAGGTGATAATTATCTTTCTAAAACAAAGGGCCAACCGATGCTTAAGCACGATTGTGGGCCGCACTCCAATATAGGGGTGCACATCGAAACATAGGCTCAGGTATAACCAAGCAGATTGTCAAGCATATCCATCTAAATAATACGTCTAACATACATGTGCATTTCACATGTGTAACATAGATGTGCACTTCACATGTCTAACATAGATGTGCACTTCACATGTCTAACATAGATGTGCACTTCACATGTCTAACATACATGTGCACTTCACATGTTACGACCAAATGTTCATGAATACACCATAACAGACACTTTCGCTCATGCAGTAAAAAAATAGACTAATGCCAAAGCATGCGGCCGCGTACATCGAAGCACACAAACTAGCAAACACGCATACACAAGCGTATACCCAAAGACATGTTTCATGACGCATAATAAATGCATACACACCCAAACCACACATGTGCATGGAAATACACAGGAACACACAATCCACGACAATTATATTGAACCGAGGACGCTGGATTCCCATTCATCCCCGAATTCCTTTCGATAAAACATGGTCATCCTCAAGTCATCGTTTTTCCAGAGGCGCCCAAGTATACGCGCACATGCGCAGAGACATGTAAACATACGTACAGTGGCACGGACAGTGGCACGGACAGTGGCACGGACAGTGTAGGTCTAAGACGAGGGAAAATGTTCAGAGCAGATTCAATGTTCAGATACAACCGACTCCCCGACTTCTGCTTTAACTTTGTTATGGAGCCACTAATAGACTGGCGGATATTGGAGAACATGAATCCCGGAAAGCGGATGGAAGAACGGGCTGCAGACGGACGGAAGGAAGGAGGGATGGAGGGAAGGAAGGCAGGGAGAAAGGGTTGATGTATATACATACAAGGAAGGACTGTTTAACAAACGATGCACAGCATAGCATAAACAAAAATGAAGGAATGGGTGAATGAGAGAAAGAAGAAGAAAAAGATGATGATGAGGAGGAGGAGGAAGAAGAAGAAGAAGAAGAAGAAGAAGATGATGATGATGATGATGATGATGATGATGATGATGATGATGATGATGATGATGATGATGATGATGATGATGATGATGATGATGATGATGATGATGATGATGATGATGATGATGATGATGATGATGATGATGATGATGATGATGATGATGATGATGATGATGATGATGATTATGATGATGATGATGATGATGATGATGATGATGATGATGATGATGATGATGATGATGTTGACGATGATGATGTTGACGATGATGAAGAAGAAGAAGATGATGACGATTATGATGATGTAGAAGAAGAAGAAGTAGAAGAAGAAGATGATGATGATGATGACGATGAAGAAGAAGAAGAAGAAGATGATGATGATGTTGATGATGAAGAAGAAGAAATAGAAGAAGAAGAAGATGATGATGATGATGACGATTATGATGATGTAGAAGAAGAAGAAGAATAAGAAGGAATTGCATGATGACGGTTGGATGAAAGGATGGACGAATTGATGGATGAATTAATTAATCGACGAATAAAAAGATTGTGAATCTACATTTCTGGAACTCTTTGAAATGCAACTTCTGAGTTACACTCCTAGATCAGAGAGGATTTGTTGAAGGTTCCTGCATTCAATTTTCTTACAGTGATTACTCCATTGAAATTGTTACATAGTTATCACGATATGACTTAAGTCTTTCGCTCAATATGATCATATTTGTTGATATTTGGTTTGGTTTTGTGTACATTCAAGGTTTTCTATGTTTAGCTTTCAGGTCTGTTATAGCATTTTCCACAGATTTGATTGGTTTTGAATGTTTAATTGCGTCATTATAAATATGTCATGATGAGTAATTTTTAAGTTGTTGAATACCAAATGGTGGTGTTAACCGTGTTATCAGAATTAGCGAGTGTTATTCTTTCGACATATAAGCCTACACATGTCGTTGTTTTAACGAGTAGGCCCCAACGCTTTTATTGTAGCTCAACTATAAATCAGGGTCATTGCTTCTTCCTACGGATGCATCTAGTGTATCATTTTTCTTGGCTCCTTTCGATTCATACGCAGCCTATTCAATCCTATCAATAGTAATAATAATGTGAAGCTAAATGTAGACTTATAGGGCTTATGATATATGACATATGCGGACCACAAAACAATGATGACCAGCAGTAATAGAGAACTACAAAAGTTAATGGATAATTTGGACTGAATAGCATGAGGTACGAAATGGAAGTAAATATTAAGAAAGCAAATTCATGTCTATCGCTGGAAACAATGAGAAGAGACGAAGACAATGATAGATGTTCTGCGATTGATAGGATTGAATATACTGCGTATGATGTTCAAGTGATCAAACGAACAGGTCAGCAAATTTAGATACTTTGGCAGCACAATATCTGAGGCTGAACCGTTCACAAGCGCTCCTAGTGTGTACGACCCCACGAGAAGATAGACAGACAGACAGATAGACAGACAGATAGACAGACAGACAGATACATAATCATTCGAAACAGTAGTGTAGGCCCAACTATTTAGTCAGCCAAATAATCTAACTGACGAGTAACGAATTATATAGCGGCAGCTGAAGTATTGTCGACATTTTCTGCGCTTTTTCAAGGACAATAATTATAACTGATTGAGGTTTGGAGCTCAAAAGCTTTGATGAAAGCGAAAGAAGAGAGATCATAGACTGACAGATGGAATTTGTCGAGTGAACAGGAGAGACCGCGTTCCAAAGAATGAACCAATTGAAGCAAAGGATCGGTGCCGAGTCATTGCAGTTCTAGACTTCTAGTACGGGGACGAACTAAGCGGACGGTATGAGGAAGCTGAATGAAATTACGTCAACAAAAATATTTCGGTGCAAGACCACGCTTAGCATAACCTAAAAGACTACAAGAAGTATTAAGTGAGAGGCGATTTGACTGCATCCGGGACCAGGAGTGACGAAAGTTAGATAAAGAGATTCTCCGACTTATGTCATCTAGGATGACAGTGGAGGTCATCAGTAAATTGAGAGAAGACCGAGAATACGATCACGATTGGCACCCAATTTAACATCGACCCATTGGGTTCTGGAGTCGCCATTATTAATCCGTTAGGTTCATTCAGATGTGTATGAGCTTAGACAACATATGGGAAGTCCCTTATCGCGATGAGGACAGTGGAAAAAAGAGACCCGGCAGCTGAATGAGTTCAGACCTATCAAGAGCAGAACAGATTTCAGAACGTAGGGAAAGCAGGGCAGTCTCTGTGGAATGGTGAGTCGTAAATGCAGACTGGCTAACAGGAAACAGATTAGACTGCTCAATATCATGGGGACTGGAAAGAGAACAAGTTATGGAGACTATTAAATAAAGAATTGGCTTAAGGTTGGCAGTTACTGTTAGGCTAAAGGTATAAAGGCCAGGTTTTTTTGAGCAATGGAACGACAAGCGAGACAACCCTTGGAGAGGGACCCATTAAACAGATAATCCCAAGGACGGGACAAAATCCTCTATCATGTTGGTTCAGATACAACGAATGTTCTTGCTCTATACCCACTGACTTTCCCAATCCACCAAGCCAGGTTGTTCTTAGATGAGACCATCCCGGAACAGATGAATCAGGCACACAATACGATTGTGCGGTTAGCTACGCACTTCCAATGATGGTTAGCCGTCAAGGTTATCATTAAAAGCAGTTGGCTTATGACGGAACGGCATAGGCTAAGCCTACTGCAGTCCGGGTGAAGCATCGAGAACAGCTGCCATTGGAAATGAACCCCGTTGCGTGTGATATATCATTTATGCCATCACCCAATGCAATATGTTGTCCCATCATAAACGCATTGACTCTTAGATCGACACAGAAGAAGGCTGGTCAACAGTGACGAAGGCGGTGTTTAGATCCAGAAGTCGACCATCGGTTGCGTTCAGCAAATCCAATATAATACTACCTGCCTGACCTTTAGATCTCGACATGAAACCGATATTAGCACCCTCCCCTGCCGATCGGTTTTGTTTTGACTAAGCGCCTGTGAACATACTGGTCGCCCTAACCTCGCCTCTGAAAATATTGACACTACGATTATACGAAACAGATCTGTTGCAGTTGAATGGTGGCGAGGATTTCTACAGAGCTGACAATTCGAAGTGTGTTGAGGCGAAACCCGTTCGGGAGATTCCGTCGCATCTGTCGGCGTCGAAGTTGAAACGATCGCCAGAGCGAATGCAATGATACTTCCGCTGACTAAGGGTTCACGTCTCTCGATTATCGATCAGTCGATGGAAGAAGGGATCGCCAAGTCAATCACGCAGTCAGTCGTAAATCAATCACTCAATTCATTCATAGGTTGTTTGGTCAAACCAGTCAGTCATTTAGTAATTCAGTCAGTCGCACATGTGCTAGAAAGTAGTCAGTCTGTCTGTCCGCCTGTCTTGTCTGTCTGTCTGTATCCTTTGCATATTATTAACTGGTGACGAAACATCAATCGATTTAAGTGTGACGGAATTTCCCGAGGTCCTTTCGACAAGCAAGGATATACACATTTGAGTGTACATTTAGATAGAAACGAATATTGATAGGCCTATAGGATAAAAAACTAACATTTTCTTGTATACTATAGAAGCATACTGTATACATATGTTTCCAGAATGAGCAGGCTATCAACTATGCATACACTTAGACCGATTCATTGTGCCTGAACGTTTCTAGCAGTTCAATTCAATCGTAGGACAAGAAACGGAAGGAAATCGGGACAGACTAAGCCATTTATTTCCGTTCCAGAAGTCACTCATGGTGGCCACAGCGCCACATAGCGTCCAAGCTATTTATGTCTTCAATTCTTTGGCTTTCAGTCAATTTATGTCCGTCTAGGGACAACCGACGAAGCTTATCAGCCGTCGAAGAGGAGCGTCAGCTAAGATCAAAATGTCCATACACCACGTTTATCTACCAACAGTTATGCCCACATACATCGAAACATACGGTTAAGTATACCCAAGCAGACTGGCCTGCTGAGAATATCCATCCAAGTAATACATTCAACATACATACACGCTTTGCAAATTAGGACCAAAACACTAATTTGTTTTGTAGGCCTGCAGCCTAACTCACACTTTCTTCAAACAATGTTAAGCCTAAACATACAGCCACTGCATCGAAACATGCGACCAGTTGTACACGCATACACAAGCGCACGCCCAAAGACATGTTCCATTTACACACATAAACACAGACACGTGGAATCACACATTTACTAGAAATCACACAGGAGCACACATCCAACTACGCAAGCATTGACGCATATACTCGCTACCAGGCGAGCATAGACAGAAGGTATCCGTAATGTTTCAACAGATTGTGTGGATACGCATTTGTATTAGGAGATGACAAGACACAACAATATCGACCAGAAGACGTCGTATTAATCCTCCGATTGCTTTCAATAAAATCCGGATTATCCACAAGTTATCGTTCCTGCTTAGGTATATGGGCATATCCATGTACATGTACAAGTACACAGATGCACAGAGACTTACGCACATACTGTATAATATTATGGAGTAGCGCGAACGGTGAATGACAATGGAAATCGCTATAGAATAACGTCTAGCATTGAGATGTAATCACCACACGAGTGTTGGCCTATATTATAAGGGTATACGGTCTTGACTTTGTTATGGAGACGCTGTCATTGGAGTCCATCCATCCAGGGGAGCTGATAGAAATAGAGTCGGGCGGACGGAAGGAGAAAGACGGATGGAAGCAAGGAAGAAGAACGGATGTGGACACACGAAGAGAGAGATGGAGAGATGCAGCAAAGCAGAGCGACAGAAAGAAACACATGACTAGAAAGAGAAAGAATGAATAACATGGTAGTGGTTGGATGGAAAGAGAGATGCATGAATGGATGGATAAATGAACAAATGGAACTTCGTCGACTGGAGAGGAAATGGAAAATTTCTGGACTTGAGGAGGACAGACAGCGGTAACGTCGACACTGCGGTATATAACAAGCAAACTCATAAACGATTCAAGAAGCTCGTACTTCTGCAGCAAACTTGAAAATGCAGAAAATCCACGGAACCGATGGTGCATCGCTCAGCGTCTTCTATAACCTACACTCAAAGGATAGAATCAACTGCCAACGCTCAGACCCTGAAATTCAGACTGTGTGCTTTAACTCTGCTGTATTTTCCTGCAATAAATGAACTTACACGTAAAACTGCCATGTACCGGTAATTTAGTATAGAATGACCTGCTGCTTGACTTTGACTTCTCCTGCTCTGCCTCTAATGACATAGTATCTGCCACCTACTTTGAGGATATTAATCTTCTCAATTAAGGGCATGGTCGCTCATCTGCAACGGACTTCATATCTAGACCACTAATTGTCTCTTGTTCTGATTTATTCTCCCACCTTATTGCACACTTTTGCTGAAGGTTGTTTTCCATCATGCATCAATTCTGCTCTATTTACTCTTTACTTAAAAGCATGACCTTGACGCCAGCAGCCTTTCTAACCTCAATAACATTTCCAACATCCTTGAACGTCTCTTTCTAGCGCTTATCAAGAAACACATTACTTCCTCTTCAAGCTCACATTTCGACATTGCATAAGAAGCCATTTAAATTGTGTTTCTACCACTTCAGGGTCATCCATTTGACCGAGAATATATCGGAAACGACATAGCTTGCTCACTTGTCTCTTGCCGCCTTGATTAACGATTATAATTATTGGGTTTTTCGTCGGTCTCTCAGACCTTGAACTCAAAAGTTGGTATGGTACAGTGGCAGTTCGGCAAGAGCGGTCAGCCCGTAACATTCAGTGTGTGCTGAGCGCGCGGGTTCGACCCTCGTCCGGGGCGTCACTGTGTAGGGACCTTGAGCAAGTCCTTCGCGCAGCATTGCTCTGCAGTACAACTGCAATTGCGCCGTCGAGGTGTGTGTATGCACTTCTGAGCAAAAAGATGTTGAAAGAAGGGCGGTTTCAAATTTCGGAAATGAATGAATGAAACGCATCCAAAACACCTTATCTCGAGTTGTGTTGCTTGTCCCACTACGAACTCAGTCCTACTCCACCAGCTGCATTAGCTTCCTGTTGAATCAAGAATAAAATATAAGTTTTTACTTCCTACAAAGCCATCAGCACCAATACACCTGTACATGTACCTATGTTCATCAAGTACAGGTCTTCAGCTGAGCCACGATGCAGAACAGTCATAGGCTCTTTCTGCGTCTCATGCATCTCAGGCGTCTGCTGTCAAGGAATGGAATCGATCACAACGCTCTCTTCACATTTAAATTCACATCCTTCCTTCAAATAACGACTCAAAACTTGTTATTTCTCTTTGGCTTTCAGAGATTTGGAAATCTGAGTAGGCTACATCTTCTCCTGGCGATTGACTATCCGCGCATCAGATTCACATTTCGGTGTCACCAGGCACAAGTTACAATTTTGTTAAATGATAATTATTATCATCATAGTGATAATAGCGAAAAGGAATGACATACCACAGATGTACAGATAAACGGAAAGAAAGACATTTTATAGATTGATGGACAGATAGACAGACAGACAGATAGACAGACAGACAGATAGACAGACAGACAGATAGACAGACAGACAGATAGACAGACAGACAGACAGACAGACAGACAGATAGACAGACAGACAGATAGACAGACAGACAGATAGACAGACAGACAGACAGACAGATAGACAGACAGATAGACAGACAGACAGATGCATAATCACTCGATGCAATAGTGTAGCAATTAATTAGTCAGCCAAATAATCTAACTGACGAGTAACGAATTATATAGCGGCAGCTGAAGTATTGTCGACATTTACTGCGCTTTTTCCAAGGACAATAATTATAATTGATTGAGGTTTTGAGCTTCCTTGGTCATTGAAAGAGTGACGGAATGGAAGTAGTCGATGCGTGTCTAATTCTGCTGGTCACGCATCGCTTCCTGATATCACGTGTGGGTGAGTAGACAGATAGCAGGGACTAAAAACGTTTGACAGATGGACCAGATGCCCAGATGCTGGGTCAAGGCAGGGCCATCGGTTGTCGGTCCTCCAGACTCTGAATAGCAATGGGACTAAAATGAAATCGCATTGAGGCATGCTTTTGAGGTACTAAAACGGCGTCATAGTACCTTCATTAATACATATAGGCCTAATAATAGATCTATATACACGCATCCATATCGACTACAAATACACACATCTATAAATGCGTTAACGACTACACACATGCGTAGGCCTACATGCGAGGTCGACTGCCTCGTTCGAGGGCTTATCAGAACACTGAGCGTCATTAGTAGCCACATCCTTTGACTCCCTTTATGTTTAACTACTGAGAGTCGAAATGGGCTTAGTTGCCTGAATTCAAGGTTTGGGGAAGGTCATTGAGATGTAGGCAAAGGTGACGCTGGATACAATATGATAGACAAATGCATTGTCACCTATGTATAAATTATATATATAAAATATATATTACATATATTACATATATAGGCTCTACATATGATGAACTTTATATAACGCCTTCAATGGAGTGAGTCCTAGCGCAACAAATAGGTCCGTTTATATGATCACACACGGCTACTACTGTCCGAGATCTCGTAAGGTCACGTTGGCTAGCGTCCGTCCGTCCATCCGCAATGATCGTTAAGCTGCAAACCTAATTAACTCCGGCGAGATGCGCTGGCTTCCACGCTTCCCTGTCTGATCCGAATACGGGGCTGGACGTAAAGCCCGTTTAAGTCCGTCCTGGTCGTTATTCCGACGAGCCTTGTTTACACACAGCTCTCGTCCTTAAGCCAAACAGCCTCTAAACCACTCCCAAGGACAGCGCAGAATATTAAATCGCCTGTTTGCGGTCAGTCGACGTCTTGACGGTCAGTAACTGTGTTCTAATGGATACCGAAGGTATTTCCTTGAAAGCAGCTCCCTATGCTAATCTTGTCTAACAGATGGGCAGATAATGTCCCTTCAGAACTGACGTATAAGAGCGAACCCCGTGGTAGAGCACATCCACGTATAATGGTAGACCTATAACATGATTTTCATGATCACACCAAATGTGAAAGCTGTTGCTTAGTCCCACCGAATGCGACAACATCTGTTTCAATCACACCAAATGAAGCAACACTTGTTTAATCGCACAAAATGTGACACCAGTTGTATTGTCACACACAAATGCGACAGCGTTCCTTTATCGTCGTCATATGTGACAGCATTATAATTGTACCTAATCGCACTGGATATGACAACACTAGTCTTGCCAATCGCAAAAATGTAAGTTATTTATATCAAATGTTACGAGTGTTGCTTAGTCGCACGTAATGTCAACAGTGTTTAGCCTTATATTAATCATACACGTACTACAGTGTTTTGGCGGAGGTTCCGGCACCTTTTTTCGATTATTAAAAAATTACAATAGTAGCTGTGTAAAACCTCTGAAATTTGAAACTGTGAAATCTTTACATTTTTTATTTTTACATTCTAAAATTTATAAGTAAGTGTCTTGATTGCAATTAGTGTGTCCTATAGGCCTACAAATAAATTTGGTTGCTAATTTTAGCGTCATTCCTTTCAGCAATAAAGATGCGTTCCGCACATTTTCTTCTAGAAAAACACCGATCATACATGTTCTTAATGCCATCCAAGTTATTTGCTAATCATTTTTGGTCTGGATTGAATGTTGACGTGCATCTGTTTTGCCTACAGGGGTCATGCCGGTTATTAAAGGTCATTCCACACCACGCAGCAGAATGCACACGCTACTTGTGCCAAATAGCTTAATAGTCAGAAACTATTATGTGAGAAATCTCTCCAAGCACTAACTGGCGGAATTGGGCAGAAAGTGCAGAACGTTGCAATGTGCGTGTAGGCCAGTATGTGCCATAGCTTTACGTGTATCGCCATGGTTGCATGCACGATATCAGCATTGTTTTGGCGGTGTTTCCTTCTACTCAGTTTTTTGTGTGCAGAATTACGCCAAGAAAAAATTCAGAGGAGACCGAAGAATCCTAGTGCTATATTATCAAAATTAAAACCAAAAAAATTGGCATAATGTGCAATATAATCAGCGACTCGAATTTCTCGGTATGCGGATGTCAGTTGACGAGATCATCCACTTTGGAATATCTAAATCTCTTTCATTGCATTTCTCAGCATTTCTCTCATTGCGTCTCTGTCGCTGCCATTCCATACGTCTTTCGATTTCCTATCAATGTTGTTAACCAAGATTTATTTCCTTTCTACTTTCTTTAATCCTTTCTTCCATTCATCTTTTTCTTTTTTCTCTCCTGATATTTATCACTTGAATTCTTATCTTGCAGCTTTAATGCTATCTCTATTAGCCCCTTTTCTTTAACTTGGCTTGCGTAAAGTTTGTCATGAACGTTGGATCGTCGGTTCGTTGAAATCTCTTTCAACTCTTTTTTTGGTATGTCTCCGTCGACCTACAGAGCTGAAATTTTGCACACATGTCACGCTTGCGTGACAATATAATGTATCAAATATTTACGCACATAACTCAATAATTGCTTGCATGACAATGCAATGTATCAAATATTTATGGACATAACTTAAAAATTGAGCAAAAAATGATAAGAAATGCAAAAAATTAATTATCGTTTTCCCACTCGAACGAGTCCTCGTTGACGAGCTCCACTCCGACAAGTCTCCATCATAAATGATCTCTTAAGGAAATGGATCGATTGCGCCATCTACCAGATTACCAAAAGTCAATATAAGAGGGTCCTGAAAAACCCATGTTTTTACTTTTACTTGTTTTCTGTGTAATATTTTCTCCCTTTGTCTCTCGCTCTCTCTCTCTCTCTCTCTTTCTCTCTCTCTCTTTCTGTCTGTCTGTCTGTCTGTCTCTATTTTCTATTTTAGTTCTTCCTCCTAGCAGGGTTGAGAATTATGAGGCTCCACGTGTCTACGGTGCCTTAGATTAGGCATTGGAAATAGAGCCTGCTAGTTCTCAGACACAATGTCTGCCTATCTTTGTACCTTTCCTTCATCGATTCATCATCGCTTCTTTCCCTGTTCTCATCTTTATCTTCGCTTCTTCTCCATAATTTCCCCTGTCCATTTGTCCTGTCTCCGTCGTGTTCCATAATTGTTACTTCGCTCCACTCTTCAATCTGTCTCTTATAATAAGCTGATCCTTTTCTTTCTCTGTTCGTAAAGACACGCAAGCGACACGGATAAATATTTTATGATTTCGGTGAAGATGTATCGAGATCATTCAAAGAGGAGGATCTGACAGAAGGGTGTCTAGGATTGGATTTAATTACGGAAATTAATGACAACCAATGACCATCCGACTTCTGAAGCCTGAATTAGACAGAGAAGGACGAGTGGAATATTTTATGTCAGGCAACTCAAACATTGGAATCGTTGTTGCTCTGTGAAAACTCAAGATGCTCAGGTATAGACTCCGTCGAAACATGTATAATAGCAATAATAACAATGCTAATAACAATTTAACGATTATAAATATATCAATAATAATAATAAAATTATAAAGATCATAATATAATAGTAATACTAATAATAATAATCTTTGTTTATTATTATGATTATTATTTTTGCTATTTTTTGCCCGAGGTATTAATAATCCCTCAGGCGATCTAAACAATATTCGGAGATGTTTCTATGATTTCTCTTGGTTTCTTGGTGACCTGTGTTGTTGTTTAACTATTAATAATAATAATAATATTAATAATAATAATGTAACGGAACGGGACCTATTCGACAGTGACCAGGATGACGACTTGCAGCCCCGTCCGATATAGGGGGAGTTCGAGTTGCAGTCCGGTGAGTAAGGCTTCAGTGGTTTGCTGAAGACTAACCATTTAAGGTTTAAATAACATCCTTTCTGGATGACGCTTGGAATAAGACACACTTGTTCGATAATCCTCTTTTAATGTACAACGGAAAAAACAATACTTCTGTAGCGCCCATTCGGAAACAGTCCGTATCTCGCCCCCTCAATACGCCCTACGTCGATAACTAACGAGTAATTGCAACGCTACGTCAATGGCTGACGGCGACTATCGCAAATCTACGATGACTATATCCACGACGACTATCGCAAGCAACGACAACTATTCGTGCTTCCTAGGAGCCGAGACTGCAAGGCCGAAGCCGAATCTACAAGGTTCCCCGATGACGATCTCCAGACGGCGACGACGACGATTCCCTTTATACTAATTTGCTGTAGATAGTAGATGATACACAGTAGATAGGAGACAGTAGACAGTAGAGACTACACAGTAAATAGTAGATAGACTTCAGTAGATAGGATACAGTAGATAGTAGATATCTACAGTAGATAGTAGATAATACACAGTAGATAGTAGATAGGCGTATACAGCAGGTAGATACCACAGTAGAAAGAACACAGTAGACAGGTGTACACAACAGGCAGACACTACAGCAGGCCGACACCAGGTAGGCGTACCTCTGAACCGTTACAATAATAATAATTTTAATAATTGACGAGACCACATTGGAGGAGCTCAAAACAAACAATCCGACATCAACCTCAGAACCAGGAGCCAGTGCCCGGGCCACCGGATGCCGCCCCGCTTCAGATGACCGAAGAGAACGTAATGAGATGCATTCGCAACTTCCCAGTGGGATCGGCCGGGGGCCAGACGGCCTACGCCCCCAGCACATTCTAGAGATAGTAAGCCAACCAGACTCGGACCCATCTCTGCTAGCCGCCATTACGGCTCTGGTAAACTTGCTTCTCGTAGGAGAATGCCCTCCTGGTATTCGAGCAACTCTTTTCAGAGGAACTCTCTTCGCCCTTAGGAAAAGCACTGGAGGTCTGAGACCCATTGTCATTGGTTACTTTTGGCGCAGACTGACAGCCAAATGTGCCAGTTCTTACGCGGCGCCTAAGGTTGCTGAATACCTCTCTCCCAGACAAGTCGGAGTTGGTGTACCAGGAGGATGTGAGGCAGCAGTACACGCAACAAGACGATTTTCCAACAGTTTAGACAATGAAGCCATCATTGCCAAAATTGATTTCTCCAACTGAACTGGCACCTTTTTGCAATCTAGCTTACTGGATAATAATAATAATAATAATAATAATAATAATAATAATAACCTTTGTTTAATTTTAAACTTATAAACCGCAGTATGATAACAAGTTGTGTGGCACGGTGGCTGATCGGTTAGAGCGGTCGGCCCGCAACACTCAGTATGTGCTGAGTGAGCGGGTTCGACCCTCGTCCGAGGCGTCAGTCACTGTGTAGGAGCCGTCGAGGCGTCTGAACTTCTGAGCAAAGATGTTGGAAGAAGAGCGGTATCAAATTTCAAGTTTCAAATGTCAAGTATATTATGAACGAATGATTACACGTTATTATAGGAGTCGAATTTAACTGTCGACAGAAAGACTATAGTCAACATTGTGGTGGATACGGGAATCGAATTCGGTTCTTCAGCTCTGCTCACCAAATATGTGTTATCCAATCATTTTACACCTTTAATGGTGTAAGCATGCATGCAAGAACGTCAGTTTGCATTATTGCAACATTTATGCAGCGCCAATTCATTATTGTCATCTGAATCCTTCAACCGAACAATTCGATCAGTTGCGATCAATTCCGTGGAACTGCAGCGACATCTAACGAAATCTGATTCAGTAAAAGATGAGATCTTTTGTAACAGTAGACCCTTGCTGTCGTTGATTGAATTGTCATTAATTGAATTATCATTGATTGAATTTTCATTGATTGAATTGTCATTGGTTAGGTCTTACAGTAATAGAATCCCATGGGAATAAAGCAAGCAAATGACGATTCCAACGTTTTGTATGCAGATTGCATGATTCGATCAAGACATATGATAGGCTCATCGAAACTTTCATGGACTTGTGCACAAATCTCAGAATTCGAAATCCAGATAAGTTTGTTGGCGTATTGCAACTGGAAAGAAGAGTGAACCTATCACAGATGAAATATTACGAGACTGGACCAAGCCAAAACGAGATAAGAGCGACTGATCTTACGACCAAGAAAGCAGCAAAAATCGCAATGATATTGCGTACACGCAGTTTGGATTACAAGTTGACTATATATATCACTTCGAGAGGACACAGCTGACTATCTCCGTGTCCTGTACCGCAGGCGTCTCGACCAGTCTCTGGGGAACTGTATTTCAATGACGTATGTTATGACGTAGCTCGTGCGATACGATTGGATGAACATTGAGAAACCATGACTTTTGGATTGGCCGCTGTTCGTGCGTATGCAGCGATCTGTTTTGAGATAGCCAATCAGATCGAATAAATCAGTTGTCTCTTGAATATTGCACTGTCATTGGAGGGAAATCGCTTGTAAAGGAAGCAACCAAACACCGCTTCTTGCGACTTGGAAAGATGGCGGATAGCGATCCTTCAGACATCAATCTTCGAAGGAGGTATAAGGTATACGATGCATAATTCGTCATTACCGAATAATGCATTGCATCATGCAAGGCAATCGCTATACCATCGGAAATCCTTCTTCTTCCTTCGATCTTGCCTTAGGTCAATTCTTTCCTTCCTTTCTTCTTTTCCTCGTTATGGCTTCCTTCAATTGTTCCTTTTTATGTCTTGCTTCCGTTCTTCATTTCTTCCATCCTTCTTTTCTACAATTGTTCGTACATTTCTTCTCTCCAGCCCTCCTTTCTTTTTTTCCAGCCCACTCTCCCATTTATTTACCTTCCTGTATTCTTCATCCTTTTTCATGTTTCTTCCTTTCACCCTTCCTTCCGTGCTTCCATTGTTTACCATATCGAACACAAACAACAGTTTCGAATTCCTTCTTTTCTCGTTCATTTGTGTTTCTAATTCGCTTATTTTTGTATTGTATGCTGGTTTCTATCTTTACTTCTCTCGCTCTTCTCTCTCTCTCTCTCTCTTCTCTCTGTCCTTCTCTATTTCTCTCTTCTCTCTATCTGTCTCTATCATTCTCCCTCTCATTAATAATTTGTTTCTCTATCTCTCTATCGCAGTCTCTTTCTTGCTTTGTCTCTGTCTCTCTGTTTCTCTATCTCACTCTCTGGCTCTCTCTCTTTCTGTCTGTCTCTCTGTCTCTCTCTCCGTCTCTCTCTTCTTCTCTTTCTCTCCCTCTCAGTCTCTGTCTCTGGCTCTGTCTCTGAGTATAATTCTCTCTCTATCAGTTTCTGAAACTCGTCTATTTCTCGTCCATTTTCTAAGCCCAGTCGTCAGTCACCTTAAATCCCGAGTGACGAAGAAACGTCATCTCCACTCATCAGGGTTCTCCTCTTTCTCATCAAACAGATTCGATTCCCACTTCAGATGCCACCGCGGCCATCGTTGCATCTCTTACAAAACAAACTGAAAAATTACAGATGTTTTCCTTGTATTACAATCCATGTTTCCGTGTTAGTCTGGTCTGGTCTGTCTGGTCCATGTTAGTCTGTCTGGTCTGTGCGTATAAACCTGTTCGTTTTTATGTCTGACCGTCGTCCGTCTGTTTAACTTTCCTTATGCTACGACAGTCTGAGAACAGCGTAATGCAGTAATCTGTTTATTCTCTGAGTTTCGCTCACAGTCTGATACATCCTCTGCCATCGTTTATACGTGTTTTATACGTCTCCATTCTACTTGTCTCGATTTCCTGTCCTTTCTTCTACAGATAGGTCTAAAAAAATCTCCCTTTTTTGCTTAACGTCGTCCGTGCTGACTGCGTAGTGAAATTATAGACAGATATCATGCGTTCTAGTTGAAGCGATTCGTCTCAGTTACTCTCTCTCTCTCTCTAATGGTTCGTCGGTTTGTCTTCGTTTGTCCTGATGTTGGGTGAGTCTTCATAATGTCAAGACTGTGTTATGTTCGAGTGTATGCTTCAGAGATATATTTATTTGCGAACGTTCCGTGGATTTATGCGCGATTCTAGGAAATTCAATTGCCATGTAATTTGTGTCAAAGCCGTTAAAGTTTTTTCTTATAGATTATGTTAATTTTAGCGCTTCGAAAATGCCATTCTGAAATGCTTTTATTATTTGAAGTATTTGTTAGAAAACTTCGGAAATAATTAGACTAACTACACAATAGAGATCAAATGAGATTGCGATGTTCTTCCTTTCTGTGGTTGATGCTATTGTTCACAATCGTCCATAACATAATTCATATTCTGTACAAAAATAATTGATAAATTTATAAATAAACTGACTAGGCCTATTGGAATTTAGCGGTACTTAAACTTGTTTGAAGTAGGCATAATGTCGCCATGTTTCTTGTACAAACTCATCTTGTTTACACAAAAATCATGTTTTTAATTTTCTTGAAAATCTTTAGGTTGATAGGTGTTTTGGAGGATATTTGTTTAAGTTATAATGTTAATTAGGCCCTATAATGTTGACGATTGTGAAGAATAATTTAGGCTATTCGGAAATTCAAGCGTTAGGCCTACTTCAATATTTGAAAGTATTTGCCTGAGGACTGCGCGAAAATTGATCAATATAATATTTGGGCCTACGTTTTGCGTGTTGTGCTGTTTCATGCTTAAAAAAAATTTTGACGGATGGTTCGCCTTTCGCGCAACTTGCATATTTTTCCATATTATGTATGGCCACCTATACATGTACATCAATTGGTCACCCCTCTCTGCTATTTAACTAAGGTTCGTGTACTCATCTATCGATTCTCTTATACATGAATTAAACCCAAATACCTCTGTGATCTCATCTGCCTGCAAACCCCAGCTAAAGATATACATAGATATATATATTATGAGATGCATGTATCTATATACTTCAATTCTTTCCCTTAACTCATTTGACTGACTTGAAGTTTTTTCCCGCGAGCGAGAACTGTCATGACCAAATCGTGCCTTTGCCTTTAGTGGCCCCACTCTATGGAACCAACTTTGTTCCTTGACTGACTCAAGATATGGAGCTCTCTGAATCCTTTTGCTGTCTAATCACAGACAACCTTTTCCCCGGAACGTCTCTGAATGGTGTGGCGCTATATAAATACCCACATGCGAGTCGTCTACTAACGAATGGCATACTCTCGATTTCTGAACAACCTTCTGATTTGACGCAGCGCCCATGAAGAACTCATTATCTATCATTCGACGAGCGCTATAGAAATTTGGAGTTCACGATATTTACGATTGCGATTAGACGAAAAATAATACTTATAGATCGGTTGATACATAAGGTACAAAATTGATGTAATAAACCACCCGCTTCATTTGCCAAATTCGAGACTGACGAAACCAGAAGACGGTGATGTACTCTGTCGACCTCCTAAGCAACCGATATACAATTAAAAATTTTTATTGAAACTATATCTGATGCTGCCTTCAATACAGAGCTCATGCGTGTGCAATCGAACATATATGCGAAGAAAGCGTTAACTTCCTAAAGTGATTGTGTTTTAAAGACCTAATCAAAGTCCCGACACAGAAACCGTCTCAGTGGAGGCTCGAACCCTTAAGGACAGAGCATCCAAACCAATCGGCTACCGTGACCTCATCGGACTCTAAATCGACCGACATCCCGTCTATCAGCAAAGAAGAATAATTCTCCTGTCAGGCAGAGCACGTCCAGTCTGATCCGATGATAAATGCGAATTAGACGACCAGGAAATGGTCTCTGGGTTTAGGAGTCGTTAGCTTCCTATATGCGTGGCTATATCTATTATGCAGGCGGTCGGACTGTGCTGCCTCCTGCTACTACCCATTAGATCTTCTATTGGCAGCTAAATTGTATGGCATAATCGGTCGGAGAATACGTGGGACGTGTATCAAGTGAGTACAAGGAAATAAAGGTCACAGATTTGGCATTTAGCCTAGACTATCTCATAGAATCATAATACACAACACTTACATGTATTATATGGCGGCCAGAACTCAATCTAAGCGAATAATTACTGCGCTTTCCCTCGCATATACATGTAAGACTAACGTAAATAAAACGCAAATGATAACAACAGCAATGATAATAATTATCAGAATATTGGTAGAGAAAGACATCGCTCGTCTTCTTCAATGATTTGGCTGCGAGCGGTGCTAAGTAGGTCTTACTTTGTGGTGACTATTTCTGGCCTGAAACCTGTGCATCGCAGCAATAGACTGCTTAAATACGCAGACAACAGTTACAGTCTGATTCCCGCTTCTGCTATAGATACTACAGGCTCTGAACTTGAAAATGTAGCTACATGGGCACTTACTTGCAATCTCAAGTTCAATGGTAATAAGCTCAAAGAGATGATATTTAGGTGCCCGCGATCTAAGTTACCAAATCTTCCACCCCCTACATGTTTATCAGGTGTGGAAAGGGTGGTATCATCGGTTATATTGGGGTAACCATTACTGATAGACTAAGTTTTGACCCACATATTGACCGGATCTGCATAAAGCCCAGCCAATCACTCTATGCACTACGCATCCTTGTTGCTCATGGTCCGTAGGTGACGCGCTTATATGATGTAGTTCGGGCTACCTCGCTTTCCCGCCTCCTCGATGCTTCCTCTGCATGGTCAGGCTTTGCTAATGCTGGCCAGAAAAGGCGTCTAAACGCAATTGTAAGGAAACGGATACGGCTCAAGTTTCTGCCTGTTGACCAGGTGACTTTTGACGACCTCTGTGGTTGTGCAGATTCCTCTCTTTTCTCTTCAGTGCTACACAATTTTTGCCATGTTCTAAGTTGTCCTTTGCCACCTTTAAAGATTGTGACCTATTCACTCCGTTCTCGATCGCACAATCGTGAAATCCCGCGCGCTGACGCACTGACTCGATGTGGTTTTATCACCCGAATGCTATACAACTGAATTCCAATTGTGAGTGTAACTAGGTCTAGTATTGCTTGATTTCTAGTTACTCAAGCTACTCATTGGATGTCTGTTTTGTAATTGCTAGCTATGACTATTTTATGAGTGTAGACCTACATTATTTTACTCTAACTACTTTGAGGATATCTAATTGGTGTGTAATTGTTTGATATGTTTACTTTGAGAGTGTACATTTTTCAACGTTCGTATTATGATATGCCCGCAGTGCCTTTGCAAGCGGTTCAATAAAGTACATACTTACTTACTTATAATTGGCTACTAAGCTCTACAGAGGACTTTAAAGAGCGTCTACTGGGACGTGATCGTTCGATGGGAGTTGATTGAGACACCGAGACTTCATCGAGGCCTCTTTATTCTATTGAAATTCGGAAAACATATTGACAGTAATAGACTGAACATTATAGGCTATACATGAGTAGAGTTTTTGATCCGTAACAGGTCGCAATCTTAGCACGATCAACTCTTTTAAAGGATGGTCAACAATCTGTGGACGCGCTTGCTTAGCGGTATATTCTGTGCCTTGCCACTGAGGGACGCAGGTTCGAACCCACCTCAAGTAACTCAGTCGATGGACCTGTTGTGTTGCCTTGTCGATCCCCAGATGGTAAATTCTGTCTTCTCTTCCGTCCTAGCTGTTTGAATCTCAGCGCTTCTTGGTTTCTGTCGGTTCCTTCACCTGTCAATACTCTTCATCTCTCTCTTCCTCTCTGTCTCTCTCTGTTTCTCTCTCTCTCTCTCATTCTGCGTGTATCTCTCTGTATCTCTGTCTTTGTCTCTCTATGTCTCTGTGCTCTCTAGTGAATTCAGCCTCTCTCTGATCTGCGCGTCGTTTATTCATTTTGGCCATTATATATATATCTGTCTGATCTGTAACTTTCCACTGCAGTGGCCTTTCGCCTATCCTTTCGCCTATCCTTTCGCCTATCCTTTCGCCTATCCTTTCGCCTATCCTTTCGCCTATCCTTTCGCCTATCCTTTCGCCTATCCTTTCGCCTATCCTTTCGCCTATCCTTTCGCCTATCCTTTCGCCTATCCTTTCGCCTATCCTTTCGCCTATCCTTTCGCCTACCCTTTCGCCTATCCTTTCGCCTATCCTTTCGCCTATCCTTTCGCCTATCCTTTCGCCTATCCTTTCGCCTATCCTTTCGCCTATCCTTTCGCCTATCCTTCCTTCCACCTATTACTCTGATAAGTGTCACAGTCTTTTCTCGTTTTACGTAACTCCTCTCGTTAGTTAATTCGGTTGCTTTCATAATTGGACGATTGAATGCGTGTCAAGGCAAGTGTAGATTTATTGACTAATTTGTCCAGTCAGAGCAAATTTAAATAGTACCTCTTCAAGATATCCAGTCTGAGACTTACTTCCTCACTTAGACCGATTTATGAATGTGATAATCGCGTCTGAACCAATGAGGAAGAGAAGAAAGCAATTGTTGAATGTACAAAGGCAATTAAAGACGACAATGTACTTTCCTTGTCCTGGCTTCACCTTGCTGCGCCCCATCTTGGCCCTTGCTTTCAGAGATCTGTATTTAGAGACCTCTAATGCGCAGGCATTTAAAGATCATTCTTTGGAACAGTCGATGGTACACCAAAGCCAAGGTCAACATAGTTCGGTGTTAGAGCGATTTAAGTCTAGAGTTGAGTACGAAATTACATTGGCGAAAGAGCGGAACGGACAAATACGTGGAAAGTATGTATGTATGTATGTATGTTTGTATGTATGTTTGTATGTATGTAGGTAGGTATGTATGTATGTATGTATGTATGTATGTATGTATGTATGTATGTATGTATGTATGTATGTAGGTATGTATGTATGTATGAACATGTATGTATGAATGCAAGTATGTATGTATGTATGTATGTATGTATTTATGTTTGTTTATTTATGTATGAATGGATGTATGTATGTACTAGCGGGGGTTCCCGGCGTTGCCCGGGTTTAGAAATATGGAGAATGGAAATGGACTTGACCTCTGGATATCCTTCCACAGGAGTGCCTGTCTTTCGTCTTTGCGAGGTTTTGTTGGTTTGCCAAGTGTAGTACCTCAGAATCTGTGAGTACAGTAGTGTCTTCGCAAAATCATCCGGCTGACAGTGGGCTGTGCAGCCGTGGGGGCTGCTTGTCTGGCAGCTTTTACAGCCTGCCTGGTCCGAGTCACCGGGGGGTGGCTGTACAGCCCTGTCTGGCAGCATTTGTAGCGTGTCTGGTCTATCTCACCTGGGGAACTACGAAGCCCGGTAGTCTGCTGGTCTTTCAGCATCAGCAGCCATTCTTGCCTGTCTTGCCTCTAGTGCGTCTAATGCTCTGGAGGATGAATCTGACGGCATCAGCCTGACGTTTTGTTGAAGCCTCCGCTGGTTTGTATGCAAATGTATGTGTCCTTTTTGGGTCCATTCAATAATATGTGACAGACACATACACTTACTCCTTTATGTGATAATGAACTGAGAAAGAAACTTTGCTTATATGAAGTTCTTTGATATCTGGACTCCATGGAGTAGTTGTTGCACCATTGAGACAAGTTTTTGGCCCTAAACAGCAGGAAGATGGCAGCTGCTACCTGTACGATATCTCTCAAACCGTCCGTGCATTCACGACGGTGTTAAAGAACAACAGATGTGGCAGACAGATATGGCATGCACATGTCGGCAAATGTGCAGCAGGTGTTTCGTCGACACGTTCCTGGCGACTGAGAAGGAAACTTTCCGTGGGGGAGTCCTGAGACAGGTTTTTTGCCCTGGAGACCAGGAAGACGGCGGCCACGGGACTCACTAATCCATCTACTGGGTGTCCCATGTGCTCCCCGAGCCAACGGCGAAGGTTTCGAGCCAATAGCTATAAAACTGCGCAAATGCATAGCGCAGACAGACACACACAGAATCTTCTCTTTATTTATATAGATGTATGTATGCATGTATGTAATAGTATATGTATGTATGTATGTATGCATGTATGTATGTATGTATGTATGTACGTATGTGTTTATGTATGTATGTATTCATGTATGTATGTATGCATGCATGTATGTAATATTGTATGTATGTATGTATGTATGTATGTATGTATGTATGTATGTATGTATGTATGTATGCATGTATGTAATATTGTATGTATGTATGTATGTATGTATGTATGTATGTATGTATGTATGTATGTATGTATGTATGTATGTATGTATGTATGTATGTATGTATTTATATATTATGTACATCTGTCTTTCTCTTGACCGCACATATGCATTCACAGATATAATATAGCATGTAAAATAATACATGAATATATAAATAGTTATCTGCTTAAGCATATCTAAGGCATTTATATGACGAATAAATGGTGACGTGTGTACATTAAATCATGTGCTTGTGTTAGATTCGGCGTTATTGGTCATGAATAATGGATGAGTGTTTGAGGGAAGGAACCGCCTCTGTGCTCCCCTCCTTCCGCCAGTGGACTCTTCCGATGCATCATCTGCTGTGAGGACATGGGGCTCTGGAACGATGGATGGCGTTGGTCGATGCTTCAGGGAATGGATGGAGGGATAAACAGAATAATCCAACGAACAGATGCGCAGACGGATGAAGAGGAGCGGAGAGCAGACAGGCCAATGAACGGAATGGATGAATTGTTAGGTGAATGAATGGATATGTGAATGAATGGATATGTGAATACATGTTCAGATGATTGAATTAATTGTTAGTTGAATGAACAACCAAGTTTTGATGAGTAAAGGGATGCATAAAGGAATGGACAGGTCACGGGTGAATGAATGATAGGTGAATGAATGACACATTAAGGTGCAGTCAGTTGAGTCCATTCTCACATGACAATGAGCAAACAGAGGAAATGACTTAATTAACTATGCAGTTTAGTTAACACAATGTCGAACTGGCGATGCATTGTTCCGTATTGCATTACATTGTTCAAATGTACCCCTTCACTTCAGGTGTACTACTTTGCATTAAATTTCGCAAGGCTCGTTCTTTGGCAGTGCCAGTCCCAGGCATTAATGAAGGATGAGGGCGACGCGCATGGCTTTGGTATCGTCACACTGAGACTACTTCTGCTCTACATTGCATCGTATTGTAATGGAAAATAATATTGTTTCGTATCAAACGGGCAAAGGAAGAAATTTTTTCGTCATGGCTTGTTATAACTTTTACGCAACGAAAACAATTTTCGATGTGACTTTCCGTTCTCCACAATCTAACGTCATGTGTTCAGGTTTCAGTTTGTCATAAATCCTTCTCATAACTCAGACTTCGCGATGCGTAGGCCTATTGATAGCTGGAGAATCAAGTGATTATGACTACTGCTCAGTCACTTCGCTTGGCCTGATGATTGGTTTAGCTTGTGTCGAGAAGCTTGCTTCTGAGAAGGTTCAACATCCGTTAATTCGGATTTCTATCAACTTTTCGGGCGACCAAGAAATTTGATTATATGACGGCCATAGCTCACGCAACGCGGTCGTTCTCAAGTCCAAATAAATGGACCGTATATAAGCCTTGATTGCTTTGGTCTTGTATCGTCATTGCAGAGTGGACCTGCCTGCACTCGTTGACCTCTCGTGTGCAACATCATCTATTTCTGGAGAGGCCCTAAAACTGCATCGTATACTAAAGAAAACGTCAGCGTTCTTGGATGAACTCTAAAGCCCTCGAGAAAAGAGGAGAAGCGTTCTACTGCACTGAATTGATCATTATGGAACCTCGACTGGAAAAGTCACCTCGCCAAGTCTCTTTTTTACTTCTTAAATTCTAAACTCACTTCAAATGCACGGACCAAATTAATTTAATGTTTGCTGTCATAACTAATCAAAAATTAAGAATAGGCCGATGGCCAGCATAAGCTTAAATGCACACTCGTTTCAGGATTATCAATTAGGGTTTACTTACTGTGCACATCCGCGAGCATCGCCGAGTGGACATTTATCGGTCAATCAATCAATTTATTGTTGCCAACCATGAAATAATTGCAAGTAGCCTACATTCGTCTTAATCAAAATCATAGGGGTTGGTAGCAATAGGGCATCCAAGAAGCAATAAGCCCCGCAATACGGAAACCTCTGTGGGTATGTAAGCTTACAGTCGATTGAACGTATTCAAATTTTCAGCCATAAATTATACAGTTAATCATACTCAGCAATCTTAACTAATCTTACCCAATAGAAATAAAGAAATGAATGTCAAAACGCGGAATAAGGACAATTGCACTCGAAGTAATAACTGGTGTTAGGGTTAATTTTTAAAATGCTTCACGTTGGCGTTAAAATAATTATAATCGTAAGTCTAATGTAACAAGGAATCTTTATTATATATTCAATTTCATGTGGTACTCCGTTGAGGTCGTTTTTATCCGATCCATCATTTTCTGTTGCTCCTTCTGGTTATCTGCTAGAATTGCTTGGTCATCTGCGAATTATGAAATTTCACCAATCGTCCTAATATACGTTTTAGCCCCAAGAACAGTAATATTTACTGGAACAATCTAAAAGTTAATGCATTTGTGTGTAATAGTTTTCTAAAGTGCGTTGGTCGTACGGTTCTCTCTGTCTAGCTCCGAGTTAAATCTGCGTCTAATTAAATTTCTATTCACGTATTTGGTTTAAACTCATGGCTGGATAATCTGTTTTGGGTAAATCTAAAAGCTTCCTCAAGTGTCGCATTTGCCTTTTGATCGTGAAACCTTTAGCCAGTTGGTATGTATTAATTGATTTGATACAGCTGTAACTAACAATCGATCAATCAATCGAACAAGCACTCAATCAATCAAACAGACAAACAATCAATATGTTTTTAATTGATCCCAACAGTAGAACATTTGATTAAATTGCATACATTGATAAGCAGCAGGAGTTCGAACATAATAAGTAAAAGCCCTAAAGGGACGGGCGGTCCCGCTATAGTCGGGCTACCCTTTTCTTGGGAAACCGCAAACAGCGATGTCCTATTATTCGGACTGAAAACCGTGAACTCAAATTAGATAAATAGGAGACGATAAGAGTATACATGTTTTCAAGCAAAACTCTTAGCAGGTGATTTCTAAATTTTACATTAAAATTACGAGCGGTATTTTAAACACGTATATGCCATTTTGACATTTTATTCCATGCATATATGAACTGGCGCATTAAAGTGAGAATTTGCGAATATAGGTGCACTCATAGAGAGGTCTATAGCTGTCAGAGGAGCGCAGGCAGTAGGATCTATATAGCTACAAAATAGTTCTAAAAAGTCTGACGTCATTAATTTATTCATTCCGTAGATTTTTATAGATGGCGCCCCTTTAAGAAACTAGTGCCTACTCAGAGGCGCTCTCAGCCAGGCTGCGGCCAAACAAAATAACCTTGAGGATTTGGTATATAAGGCTGGCATGTTGTTCCCAGGGAGTGTGCGTCGCGACCCCTAAGGAGGCCGCAGCGGATGTTTATGGGGGTCGCTGTGGCTTATTGGAATTAGCCAAAATATCTGAGTCAGTTTAAGCATAAAGGTTTTCAATTTTTTCATTTTCAACCCTTTTTTCCAGTGGATATAATATTAATTTTATTGTCTTTAGGCCTAATGAAGTTTACTGCTGGTTATCCATTGCTACACACTTATAACTGGCGGCGATTGCGAGTAACGTCTAGTCTATGTTATCCGATTCTGAGTCTGCCATATTGCTTAGACAGCGATAACTGACACCTTCACAAAACACTGTAGATATAATATCAAAATTGCAGTTATTCATTTTCTATACTGCTGTTCGCTGGTAATCGAAAGGAAATGCTGTCAATCGTGTTTTTGAGTTGAGAGATGAAATCAAGTTATTCCTGGAAGTGCTAGGAATGGCCTACTTGAACGGTATACAGTCTGGAAGAAAAGAGTTGACTTACTTAGCAGACATCTTAGACAACCTAAATAGGCTGAATCTGAAACTTCAGGGAAAGGAAACACAAATTCTCCGATTTCAAGACAACCTTAAGGCTTTTATACTCAAACTGCAAAGCCGGTGTCGGAAAGTAAATCTTGGAAACATTGCCATGTTTGAAAAACATGGCAGTGTGCACTTGTATAAAATCCATTAGGCGTATTTGCATGTTATCCCGAATGTAGCCAGCATTCCCTATGAAGTAGGCCTACAGGACAAATTCTTGTATAGGCGCAACGATTCTTTGGCGCGTAATTTGTTTCATTACAAATTTTTCACTCAATTCCGGTGTGCCTTTTATCCGTCATATGTCGAAATGTCGCCGTGCTTGCCTTTCGAGTTTTTGTTCCATTTGTATCCACATAGCCGATCTCTGCGAAAGTTGAATTTCGACGCTTCATATCAAGTCGAAGGCAAGAAACAGACTGAATGTTGAGAATGATAATTATGAGGTTGACTTTAACAAAAAAACTGAGCCACGAATTTTGAAAATGCAACCATCGCAATAATTTGGACCCTAAATTGAGAAACATTATTAAAATAGTTCGCTGCATTGCAGTTGCAATTATATTCCGATAAATTAGTTTACATAGTAGGCCTATTTTCTGTATCTGTAATTGAAGCCGTCCTTGACCTAGGTCCTATGACATATGCAAACGTCACGGGGGTCGCAGGTAACTCGACGATTATAAAAGGGGTCGCGATTCAGAAAAGGTTGGAAAACACTGAGATAGATTAATTTCTACGTGCGTAGTATGGAGTTTGTTGTGTCGGCTGTTTCCGGTCGTTCTGTGTCTTGACCGAAGTAGACGATGTTGGTGCACCGAGGATAGAGATTCGTCTCTTCTTCCGATTCTACAATCAATCAAGTTTTTCTCGAATAAACACAAATTATAAAGGCTCGTATCTTCCGATTCTACAATCAAACAATCAATCAATCAATTATATATGCATATATATATATTTCTCTAAGAAACACATGGGCCAAAGGTTCGCCTGTTCTTCCAATTAGCCTATACAATCAATCGATCAAGCAATCAGTCAATCAATTTTTTCTCTAAGAAGCCCAGATGGTAGGATAGAGTTTCGATTCCTCCTTCGTCAAGGCAACGACGTAATCGATTAAATTTCATGTGATAATTATACTCTAGATAGGTCTAATCACACGAAGAGACCAACAGCATACTGCAATGCAAATCGATTAAATTTCTCAGCACAACACAAAAGCTGCGTTCATCGGGGCTTAGTCAAGGAGAAATCTACAAAGAATTACGACCAGTTTTATGAGACAGTAGTCGGGTATGTTTTAGTACCTCGACAGAATCGAAGAGGGAGGTTCGGGCAGAGAGAATCGGAGAGATGCCGAGGGGTGGCGCTTTTTATGGCGTCGTCAATATTGACAGGAGGGTGATAGACGGGATGCTCGGTGAAAACAGTGAAAACAGCCAAGTCTTTAGACTCTCGACTGGATATGGTCGATGAGAGAAATGGCTGGAGGAAGATTGAGTTCAAGTATACGCCATTCATCACATATATGCCATTAATCATGTGTATGCTGTTTGTCAGGTATATACCGTTAGTTAGAGATATGTCGTTAATCAGGGATAGGCCACTAATCAGAGCTATATATGCCATTACCCCCTTGCCATTACCCCCTTGCCATTACCCCCTGTCATTACTTCTCTGCCTCTTTGCCACAATTAAACTATGAACACGAATGTTATTAGATACATTCTTATAAATAAGTAGCATTTTGTAAGAACAATGTCAACAATTAAACTATGAGCAAATTGAACACGAATTTATTACAGCATTATTAGTCATCATGTCATAAAACGAAATCAATAACTTGAACAACACAAACTGGTCAAACATTTTTCTTTTTTTGACCTGTTGTATGCAGCATGGTATGCTATATAGGCGCACAAGAAACAGCAAACAAATCGATAACACATACTATTCAGAGGTAAATGGAAGAGGTTAAATACAGAGGAATAATTTATGTGGTTAATGGCAGAGAAATGGACCAAGAAATGGAATAAATTTCTTACATTGCATTCTAGGCGAATCTGGGTAATTCCTAGTTACGAAAATCAGAAAAATCTAAAAATTCAGCTAAATCTAGCAAAAAACAGAGAAAGTGACTAGATATCCAGTGGCGCGTTTACCTCCATGTATAGGCACTCTAGGCTCCCAAATATCAAGGGGTCCCAAATGAATGGAGGCATTGTATACAAAATAACATCTTAGGGGCCCCAAATAAATGAAAACACGCTTTAAAACTATCTCAGGGGCCCCAAATGAATGATTTTTTTTAATAACAGCTCAGAGGCCCCCAAATGAATAAAAGTACTTTTTAAAATAACATCTCAGGGGCCCCAAATGAATGAATATTTTTAAAAGTAACAGCTTAGAGGCCCCCAAATGAATATAAACATTTTTTAAATAACATCTCAGGTCCCACAAATGAATGAAAACATTTCATACAAATTAATATGTCTCACATTTGAATTATTTTAAATATAATATATTCTCTATCTGTGCAGCTTACAGACACAGCTAAACGAGCCAAACGATATTGACATTAGCAAAGCAGTTATGAATTATCACAAAACACTTGTCAAGTGAATGCACAACTGCAAAAATAGAGAATACATTATACTTAATATATTCTCTAACTCAAAACAATCCAGACTTTATGCTTCTCCATTCTGCCACGTCAAGGCAAATATGTCCTTCGTAGAATAAATAGGAAGAGCTTGGATCTCTTCATCCTGTAGAATGGATAATCCATTCAGATCCAGCTATTCTCTGTCTGTCCAGTCTACACTCTCTTTATTTGTTCCATTTACGATTACATCCATTAGTTCAAGTTGCCGATGTGAAGCGACCTGATGCATTGGACTCAATCAGTGTGGCACAGTGGAGAACGATTAGAGCGGTCAGCCCGTAACGTTCAGTGTGTGCTGAGCGCGCGGGTTCGAGCCTTGTCCGGGGCATCAGTCACTGTGTAGGAACCTTGAGCAAGTCCTTCGTGCACCACTGCTCCGCAGTACAACTGCAATTGCGCCGTCGAGGCGTGTGTATGCACTTCTGAGCAAACGATGTTGGAAGAAGGGCGGTTTCAAATTTCGTAATAAATAAATAAATAAAATTATTGATTTCTGCGTGTGTGTTACACTTCCGAAACGCCAAAATTGATAGCTAGAGTAAAAGCTAAAGACTCCAATAATTGAAAATGCAGTAATCATAATTATAATTAGTGTGGTAATTGTGGTAGCAATTATTGTGTTTTAAATGGAATTTGTTTAATTGAGTGAAATGTTTTAATAAAGTTGCGTATTATTGATGCTTAATGTGATGATGTGACGTTACATATTTACGACTCTCCTCCCCTTCGTAACAAATCGCGACAGATGTACTGTACATATATGACTCTTCCCCAGGGTCCCCTTAGGTGCGTGACGTCAATTTATGGACGGCCCATCAGACTCAGTGTACATATTCAGAGGGTCCCCAAAATGTTTGCGCCTAGGGCTCGGTTGTGTGAAACACGCCTCTGTAGATATCGACCAGCGTAGCGATCAATGTTGCGATCGACGAAAAATAATGCTGTTGAAAAACAAGAAAGAAATTTCTTCCTTTTCTTGTTCGACTTGATGACTTGATAATATCTATCAGCGTCAAGAAACAAAGATTACAAAATGTTGGACGTAGGATCGAACCTGCGACGGCTGATCTGTAGTTAACCACCCACTAGCACTTCACTGTTGATAACTGCCCTGTTGGTGCCTCCGTCTTCTAATTGGATTCAGCGACTGGTGCGCTGCGCATGCGCAGTAACGACAGAAATAATTGGATGTCGTTTGTATCGCGAGATTAATGGCTCAATATCCAAGGATGTAACGGGAGTCGAACCTGAGACTGAGACGAAGGTTAAAGGCCGTCTGCACCAAGATGAACGTGCATCAGGGAGGGCGTCTATCTGCGCTGGCACCCCACCCTCTCCTTTATAACGTGATCCTCACCTTCATAACTCAGCCAATGTTTCAATCCATATGACGCTGACAACGGGATCTCTCAAGAAGGTGGCGACTGCCGATTACTACAGCGATGAGAATGCAATGATAGAAATGTGTCCAATGATAATAATAATAATAATATTAATAATAATAATAATAATAATAAAAATAATAATAATGATAACAATGATGAAATTATTCATAAAAATGAAAAATAATAACAATTATTATTATTATCAATATTTTCATTATTATTAACCATCATTAATTTCTGTACCTGTGGCCTTTCAAACCCTGGGTCGTATCAATGGACTAGATTTTATTAAGGACCTGGGTGAACGTTTACCACTAAGCGCACTACAGATATTAGAGAAACATCTTTTTAAACGCCTAGCTACCGCATTCTAAAGCATTAGTGCGGTTGCCTTCAGAGGTACATTTGCCTTACTCACCGGATATTGTTTGGATCGCCTGAGGGATTATTAATACCTCTGTAAGAAAATAATAATAGTATAATATATAATAATAAGCATATGTGACACCTAGACACAGTCGGACTAACAATAATAATAATAACAAAATCGACCAATGCAACAAGAAAGCAACAAGACAAATATTCCCATTTCCCAAAGAGTCGTGTCTTTGTAGCAAATCCAAATCGGAAACTCTGTGTCAGTTCTGGGCACCTCAGACTCTGAATGGACATTATACTAAGACCAGAAACTGATTGACCCTAACGTACTTAATAACGAACTAATGGGTCTGTATCCATGTCCGTTGGGTCACAAATAAATATGATTATAATAATTTTTGTTAATAGTAAGAATAAAAGTAACAGCAACAATAATAATAGCAGCAATAATTTAAAGAACAGCAACGACAACAATAAATTTAAAATATGAATAAGTAAGTAAATTCATTCATTCATTATGGGTACTCATTGCAACCCTTTTAAAGAAATTCTACTTAGGAGCGCTCCCAGGCCAATCAATCGTGGCTACAGAAAATGCGAGTGAAAAAAAGCATCGTCGAACCGCTGATGAGGAAGGCTACGACCGTGTGACGATGACGATTATGATGTTAACGACAACGATGCAACGACAACACGTTTGAGAACCTGATCAGGACATATTGGACGACTTTACGCGAAGCGTGTACAGACATTGAGCAAGACATACGCGCACGGTTGCTCACTGCTCATCGCTATTGATCGATGCTTGTCATAAAATGCTGGCGCATAATAAAAACAAGAAATATTAAAGATAAGAACAATGGTCTTAACCGTAAAGTCGTGCCGCTTCCTTCTCGCAGAAGGAAGCTGCACGGCTTTGAATGATGGGCAGAAGTAATTTCGCGTGGGACCCAGTGCATGCTGATTAGATGGTTCACATTAGCAGCTATTGATAGAGTGTGCTGCTTGTTCCTTGTGCTCGAAACTCTCGCTCCATTAGATTACATCATGCCTTTTCGGTTGTTAGCCATCCTCCGGTTTGGAATGGACTTCCAATGGCTCTACGCTCATTGTCCAATGTCTTTGGGGTCTAATGATTTTTTAATTGCAATTTTAAGACTATACTCTTCTGCTGGTGCTGGGTCGGCGGTGTCTCTGACTAGATTCCTTGTGGGAACCTAATATAGGCCTAAAATCACGCAACGAATGAATGAATTGGGAGGCTGCTGATTATTTCTGGTGATTGTCAATAAAGTAAATAATCAAGCGAATGAGACCACAAATCATAGACTTGGCAAATGATCCATTCATTCGCTTTATCCAACATCAAAATAGATTTACAATACAATGAAATGATGGCACCATGTATACAATATACATACGAAAAGATAACAACTAACAACACACTACTATAATAGTCTATAAATAACATAGAAAATATACCATGAGCAACTCAATCAAAATCGACCAACGCAACAAGACAGCAATAAGACCAATACGCCACGAAAATACCCAGCAACACGACAAAACAATTCAACAGAGGAGCAATACGTCTTAACTGTATTTATAAAGGTCCTACCTGTATTGCTAAAGGTCCTACCTGTATTGCTATAGGTGTTACTTGTATTGCTAAAGGTCCTATCTGTATTTCTGAAGGCCATACCTGTATTGCTAAAGGTCCTACCTGTATTTCTGAAGGCCCTACTTGTATTGCTAAAGGTCCTACCTGTATTGCTAAAGGTCCTACCTGTATTGCTAAAGGTCCTACCTGTATTGCTAAAGGTCTTACCTGTATTTATAAAGGTCCTACCTGAGTCATCGAACGCACACGACCTCCACAGTCCCGAGTGAAACTTCGCAATGAGCGGAGGAGCGAAGTCACCCCCCGCCGCTTCCCCTCCTGCTCCTTTGGTACCTCCACCCACTGGTGACGGTGGAGGAGGAGGAGGAGGAGGAGGAGGCAGAGGCAGGATTCGTGTATCATTCGTTCCGTGACCAAATGCTATTGCAGCCGCCACTGATGCTGATGCGGAGGAGTCTCCTGCCTCTGGGATGTTGCCAGGGTCGAGGATTTCTGTTGTGTATAGCCAGAAGTCGGTGGCAATGGCCAGGAAGAGACTTCCGGTGGCGAGAAGACCGAAGACGAGGGCCAGGTGGGTGAGTGTTCTAAGGCTCACCATGCCGCATTGGATGGGGGACATGACTAGGCGACCAGCGTCGGCTCTGCAGTGATAAACAATCGTTTGGTCAGTTTCTGTTTGGCAACACTGTATCATAGCAATTATGATTAATGTCACCCTCCTCCCAAATTGAGGCTTTGGACTTGCGCTACCAAGGCATAGACAGTGCAAGGGATCGTTACTGGTCAAATCACGTTTTACTCTTGTACATAGGTATCGCCCCAATTATAAATTTGCTTCTCTTGAAAATATGATGTTTTAAATCATTTAATCTATTTTGATGACACAGTTATTCTTAAATGTTCCTTCATAACTAAAAGTTAGCGAATCAGCTCTTTATGATAACATGATGTGAAAACTTATTGCTGCCGATTATCGCCCAAAAACAAGTGATTCGACGTTACATATATGGAATTTCCAGTCCTGTGCATATTAGTCCGTGGGACAATGGCGGAGATAAGATTACAGTTGTTCTCTATAAGCGGTTATGCAAACGACAGATGGTATGGTACAGGAGACCGCTTTAAAATTATGGCCTTGGTAGGTCGCGAAGCAAGGTCGTATTGGAGAAGAACATGTGCCTATCAGTGTAATATGCTAAGAGAACTATATAGCCATATAAGATATATGTTTGTAATGTCATCCAGGAAACTTCATTTACTTGATTTGCACGGAGAGAAGCGCTGAACCTATGCAGAGAATTACGTTAAATGCCCTAGAGAAGTACTTTGGGTATTAGACTGCATGGAGACTAATTTTCCATTTATTTGAGTAAATGCTTACGGCTTCAAGTGGGTTCCATTATTATAGGCATATTATGCATGGCACCACGTATCTGCCAAACTAGGGATAGGCCACGAATACGGACCGCTAAGACTATTTAAAAAGGCAAAAACAGGTTTTCTATATTTTTATTTCGATAGGCAATGATAAATGCAGATAAAAGTTGGTCCGTAACCCTTCGGATGGAACGAAAGAAATTTCGAAAGGTGACTGTTCGCTAGCGAAATGGAAATTAGCAAAGCAGTCGATGACTAGGCTAAAAATGGAGCCTATACGGAAAAGGATGTTGTTACTGGCTTGTGTCTATACTGTTTTGTTACTTCACGGTATACAATACTATTACTAATTTACTATACATAATGCTTTGGTCGCCTCTTTCTGTTTTCGGTGTTTCTCTGTAAAGTAATAAATTAAATGCGTATGATCATAATGAGTATAATTGGTTTAAATAATTTATTTCGGTAAGTTGGACTCTTTTTAAGTGCTCGCTCCCCTGGTGTTAAAACCAGGCTACGCCACTTACATACAGTGAGAGAGAAAGGATGAAGATGAACGAACGAGGCATCCTGCAAATGGATTGAACTTCATTTGATGATTATGGAAGACCACGCAAGAAACCTAAAACTTTACTCGATGATACCAACTCAATCTTTGACTGTCCATATCATTTTTTATTATCAGTGGCTGTAATTATTTATTACTATTTATGATACTAACAATAATTATTATTATTAGTTACTAGTGTCGTATCTATGATCTATGTAGAGCCTATCGAATAATAGCTATTCAGCAGTGATCAATATAAATCCAAGTTTTAAATATCGTTCAATGCCTACCTTTAAACTCTTGACTTATCCTCAAGATTTGAGTTTTTGAGAGCTGTTTCTTTTGGCGTTGAATTAATAATTGGACAACGCAGACCTACTATACAGTATAAATCCCAGAGATGTAACGTTATCATAATCCTTATCGGTGCTCAGTGGAGTCTGAATCCGATTGTCACCAAGACGAAAGAGAGAGACACAGAGGCAGAGACAGGCAGACAGAGGCAGAGACAAAGACGCAGAAGGCAGAGAGGTTGAATCAACACAGCAATAACACGACAACACTGGTGTGAGTCGCAGAGTTAGTCTTCCACTCTGACTATTCGCCCATTATACGGAGCAAACGCCTCTCAAAAATCGATGCTACGAAGTGTTCAGAAGTACAGAACAGAAAACTGCTCATCGAAGCAAAAGTCAGGACGCCGAACGAAGTCGTCGTCACGAAACTTATTCTCACCGTCAGCGTTTTTCCCATTATTCTTCAGCATAACAACTCATTTCTTTCGCGCTATCCTCTCAATAATTTTAGTGAAACGTCCACACGATGAAAATACATTGCAACTGCAGATTCAATTTTATGTAGAGCATATACATAGCGTTTTTATCTAGCCAAAAAGTCTTTGAACTAAAAGCATCGACTGTATATACAACAGTTGAAACCAGCCATGGTCGTGCGGATCATGATCTGAAAATCATTTCATAGTGCTAATAGTCCACTCAACAACAACAACAACCTTACGTCGTCACTCGGCTCCTTTTGAGTCCAATTGAAACAACGCTGATTGCTCTGATGGTCCGAACCAAACTAGATGCCACTGATGAACGCTCTCGGTCGTTCGTCCAGCCATCGTTATCGATGGATGTGACTACAGTAGAATGGTTATACACGTTCTCCTGAAAGCAGCGTGAACGCCCATAGATGTATAATGCGACCGACTCACCGACCTGACTGACAGACCTACATACCCATCGGATGCGTGTATATAATATATATATATATATATATATATATATATATATGGGTCGAGTGCCTGTCTGGCGTGAGCAGACAACGGACTTAGATGCATTGACCATAACAACAACTGTGGAAGCAGAAGCTATGTTGCAGATCTTTGGCCATCGCTCTCTGTCTGTTCGTTTTCATGCATGGACGCATGCATGATTGTATGTATATATGTATGTATGTATATATGTATGCATGCGTGTATGTATGTATATTTGTACCTATGCATGTATGTATGTATGTATGTATGTACTTATGTATGTATGTATGCGTATATGTATCTATGCATGTATGTATGTATATATGTATGTATGCATATATGCATGTATGTATGTATGTATGCATGTGTGTATGCATGTATGTATGCATGTATATATGTATGTCTGTGTGTATGTGTGTATGTATGTTTATATGTATGTATGCATGTATGTATGTATGTATGTATATATGTATGTATGTATATATGTATGTATGTATGTATGTATGCATGTGTGTATGCATGTATGTATGTATGTATATATGTATGTCTGTGTGTATGTATGTTTATATGTATGTATGCATGTATGTATGTATGTATGTATGTATATATGTATGTATGTATATATGTATGTATGTATGTATGTCTGTGCGTATGTGTGTATGTATGTATGCATGTATGTATGTATGTATGTATGCATGTATGTATGTATGTATGCATGTATGTATGTATGTATGTATGCATGTATGTATGTATGTATGCATGTATGTATGTATGTATGTATGTTTGTATGTATGTATGTATATATGTATGTATGTATGTATATATGTATGTATGTATGTATGTATGCATGTGTATGAATGTATGTATGTATGTATGTATGTTTGTATGTATGTTTGTATGTATGTATGTATGTATGTATGCATGTATGTATGTATGTATGTATGTATGTATGTATGTATGTATGTATGTATGTATGTATGTATATATGTATGTATGCATGTGTGTATGCATGTGTGTATGCATGTATGTCTGTATGTATTACCACAGCCATAACCATAATATTTATTGTTCCCATAACTCTACATAACACCTGAAACACATATTTCACAATAAACAAAATGCGATAGGGAGAAGCAAACCCTGAAATAGCTAATAGTAGGATCACCCTTTTATGAGGAGACCAAGTACACAGACGGTTGGTTGATAGTAATGCAAAATGTTAATCAATTAATTACATTGCGCCTCTGAGTAGATTTCTTGAAGGAGGGCTATATAATTTTTCGAAATGAATGAATTAGAGTCTCAACCAATTAACTAAAGAAGCAAAAGTGAAAGAGACTATGAGAAAAAGAAGACGGACAATAGTTAAGCAATAAGTGAAAAGTTTCAAACATTATTAGGTAGCAGTCATTAATTAGAAAATCAGGTAACTCCTTTCAAGTGCACTTGATTTTAGGCCGTGAACAAAGGATGGATGATAAGCTATTCCAGATCATGGGTCAACTGTGCCTGATTGAAACTTTTATAGTATTTGTTCGTGCTAACATTGGACGCACGTAGAGCGTACACAGATTACCTTCAGATGAGTGGACGAAATAATCAGAGATAACAGGAGGAAGTTTATTGCTATGATGCCTACACATTTTCACAGCAATATGGTAGCTTGCTATCTGGCTAATATTTAGAATTTCAATTTGCTTTAAAAATAACATCATTTGGAAAGGAGTAGGCCTAGTTAGAACCATTAACCAAACGAACTGCCCTCTTCTGGAGTATTTTCAGGCTATCGGCACTGCCAAATGCCAATCTTGTAGGATAATAAGAGACCTAAATAAGGTTTTAAGGTGGGTGGGTACTCTACATGATTCGATGTGGCAGAAAGGTGAGTAAGTTCACGTAATCCATTTACTGAATCAGCTGCTGTGTCCTACGACTCTTACTCTATACTACACCATCCTCATCGCGTCTCTTTGTTGTCCTGCTTGACTATTCGGCTGCACGTGTTGCATCTTGCTCGTAACCTCCACTAAATCCTCCTAAGAGATGATCCATCTTATGAGCATCCTTTGTAAAAATCCTCCTAGAAGATTATTCATCCTATGAGCATCCTCCACTAAATCCTTCTGAAAGATGATCCATCTTATGAGTAGCCTCCGCTAAATCCTCCTAAGAGATGATCCATCTTATGAGTAACCTCTGTAAAATCCTCCTAAGAGATGATCCATCTTATGAGTAACCTCTGTAAAATCCTCCTAAGAGATGATTCATCCTATGAGCATTCTCTACTAAATCCTTCTAAGAGATGATCCATCTTATGAGTAGCCTCCGCTAAATCCTCCTAAGAGATGATCCATCTTATGAGTAACCTCTGTAAAATCCTCCTAAGAGATGATTCATCCTATGAGCATTCTCCACTAAATCCTCCTAAGAGATGTTCCATCTTATGAGCATCCTCTGTAAAATCCTCCTAAGAAATGATTCATCTTATGAGCATCCTCCACTAAATCCTCCTAAGAAATGATTCATCCTATGAGCATTCTCCACTAAATCCTCCTAAGAGATGTTCCATCTTATGAGCATCCTCTGTAAAATCCTCCTAAGAAATGATTCATCCTATGAGCATCCTCCACTAAATCCTCCTAAGAGATGTTCCATCTTATGAGCATCCTCTGTAATATCCTCCTAAGAAATGATTCATCCTATGAGCATCCTCCACTAAATCCTCCTAAGAGATGTTCCATCTTATGAGCATCCTCTGTAAAATCCTCCTAAGAAATGATTCATCCTATGAGCATCCTCCACTAAATCCTCCTAAGAGATGTTCCATCTTATGAGCATCCTCCGCTAAATCCTCCTAAGAGATGATCCATCTTATGAGCATTCTCCGCTAAATCCTCCTAAGAGATGATTCATCCTATGAGCATTCTCCGCTAAATCCTCCTAAGAGATGATCCATCTTAGAGCATCCTCTGTAAAATCCTCCTAAGAAATGATTCATCCTATGAGCATCTTCCACTAAATCCTCCTAAGAGATGATCCATCTTATGAGCATTCTCCGCTAAATCCTCCTAAGAGATGATCCATCTTATGAGCATCCTCCGCTAAATCCTCCTAAGAGATGATCCATCTTATGAGCATTCTCCGCTAAATCCTCCTAAGAGATGATTCATCCTATGAGCATTCTCCGCTAAATCCTCCTAAGAGATGATCCATCTTAGAGCATCCTCTGTAAAATCCTCCTAAGAAATGATTCATCCTATGAGCATTCTCCGCTAAATCCTCCTAAGAGATGATCCATCTTAGAGCATCCTCTGTAAAATCCTCCTAAGAAATGATTCATCCAATGAGCATTCTCCGCTAAATCCTCCTAAGAGATGATCCATCTTAGAGCATCCTCTGTAAAATCCTCCTAAGAAATGATTCATCCTATGAGCATTCTCCGCTAAATCCTCCTAAGACATGATCCATCTTATGAGCATCCTCCGCTAAATCCTCCTAAGAGATGATCCATCTTATGAGCATTCTCCGCTAAATCCTCCTAAGAGATGATTCATCCTATGAGCATTCTCCGCTAAATCCTCCTAAGAGATGATCCATCTTAGAGCATCCTCTGTAAAATCCTCCTAAGAAATGATTCATCCTATGAGCATTCTCCGCTAAATCCTCCTAAGAGATGATCCATCTTAGAGCATCCTCTGTAAAATCCTCCTAAGAAATGATTCATCCTATGAGCATTCTCCGCTAAATCCTCCTAAGAGATGATCCATCTTATGAGCATCCTCCGCTAAATCCTCCTAAGAGATGATCCATCTTATGAGCATTCTCCGCTAAATCCTCCTAAGAGATGATCCATCTTATGAGCATCCTCCGCTAAATCCTCCTAAGAGATGATCCATCTTATGAGCATTCTCCGCTAAATCCTCCTAAGAGATGATTCATCCTATGAGCATTCTCCGCTAAATCCTCCTAAGAGATGATCCATCTTAGAGCATCCTCTGTAAAATCCTCCTAAGAAATGATTCATCCTATGAGCATCCTCCACTAAATCCTCCTAAGAGATGATCCATCTTAGAGCATCCTCTGTAAAATCCTCCTAAGAAATGATTCATCCTATGAGCATTCTTCGCTAAATCCTCCTAAGAGATGATCCATCTTAGAGCATCCTCTGTAAAATCCTCCTAAGAAATGATTCATCCTATGAGCATTCTCCGCTAAATCCTCCTAAGACATGATCCATCTTATGAGCATCCTCCGCTAAATCCTCCTAAGAGATGATCCATCTTATGAGCATTCTCCGCTAAATCCTCCTAAGAGATGATTCATCCTATGAGCATTCTCCGCTAAATCCTCCTAAGAGATGATCCATCTTAGAGCATCCTCTGTAAAATCCTCCTAAGAAATGATTCATCCTATGAGCATTCTCCGCTAAATCCTCCTAAGAGATGATCCATCTTAGAGCATCCTCTGTAAAATCCTCCTAAGAAATGATTCATCCTATGAGCATTCTCCGCTAAATCCTCCTAAGAGATGATCCATCTTATGAGCATCCTCCGCTAAATCCTCCTAAGAGATGATCCATCTTATGAGCATTCTCCGCTAAATCCTCCTAAGAGATGATCCATCTTATGAGCATCCTCCGCTAAATCCTCCTAAGAGATGATCCATCTTATGAGCATTCTCCGCTAAATCCTCCTAAGAGATGATCCATCTTAGAGCATCCTCTGTAAAATCCTCCTAAGAAATGCTTCATCCTATGAGCATTCTCCGCTAAATCCTCCTAAGAGATGATCCATCTTATGAGCATTCTCCGCTAAATCCTCCTAAGAGATGATTCATCCTATGCGCATTCTCCGCTAAATCCTCCTAAGAGATGATCCATCTTATGAGCATCCTCCGCTAAATCCTCCTAAGAGATGATCCATCCTATGAGCATTCTCCGCTAAATCCTCCTAAGAGATGATCCATCTTAGAGCATCCTCTGTAAAATCCTCCTAAGAAATGATTCATCCTATGAGCATTCTCCGCTAAATCCTCCTAAGAGATGATCCATCTTATGAGCATTCTCCGCTAAATCCTCCTAAGAGATGATTCATCCTATGAGCATTCTCCGCTAAATCCTCCTAAGAGATGATCCATCTTAGAGCATCCTCTTTAAAATCCTCTGATCTGTCATTCGGTCGTCCTCCAGGCTCATTATTTCTCTTGTCCTTATATTTTGGGACTGTTCTGCCTTCGTTTTATTTTATCCTGCGTCGTCTCTCTTTCTTCGTGTTTCTTCCCTGCTAATCCTCAACGCAGTACACCTTCCAGTGGATTCCGTCTCTATCCTCCTCCTTCCTTCCTTTCTTCCACAAATCCTTTGGCGTGATCGTTCTAGAATCCAGCAACCAGAATTCTATTTTTCTATGAATACTTTTACTCCATATTACAAGCATCAATCCAGTCAACGGAGCTCCCTTGGCGTACATTTGTATCTCTACAGAAAGACGATTTCGACAAATTCTTTCATTAACGTTCTTCTCTCATTATCAAATGTGATCTACTCTATCATTCAATATTCATAAACTCAGCTTTTCTGCACGGAGTATTCAAACAAGCTTCAGTTTCGTTGGCAATAATTTTTATGACATTGACTGAGAATAACGACACTACATGTTCTATTGTAAAGTTGGAAGTTTTCAAATTTAATAACCGTCTTTGTAGTTGTAATCGCAATCATCGTCGTTGTCATCAGCGGCATTCTGATATTGCCAATATCTTTCTTATATCGACGTCATGATGATCGACATTGTCGTTGTACAGCAATGTGTCCTCAAATTTCTCCTCCGTTTACCACTCATCATCATTTTCCTGCCCCTCTTACTTCTCTAACTTCTCCTCTAACTCCTCTTCCTGGCTTGACTCCTTTTTCTTCCTCCGTTTCCTTCTGTTTCCTACTCCTCGTCCTTCTGCGCCCCACTCGCTTCTTAGATTTATATATCTCATCTCGCGGACATTGCATCCGTCCTACATTCTCTTCATCAACTGTCAACGTCCTCTGCCTCCTTTCTCTCTTAATTCCCTCATTCCGCCCACCTGCTCTCCTTCATCTAATTCAATATCGATTTTCCTCCGTCTTTTTCATCCTCCACCATCTCCTCAATATCTTCCTTCCTCCCACTTTTTTTCTACATCCTGTTTTTATTCTTGTTCATATTCCTATTTATCTACTTCATTATCATGATCGTCGTAATCACCATCATCATAACTGATGCAGGGGGTTTATATTATCATCTTTCTTCTTCTATTCGTCCTGGTGTTTCTCTTCTCTAATCCTAGTCATCTTCCGTTTCTTTTCTTTTCTATGTGACATGATATCTCTTCCACTGTTTTTTTTATCTCTTATACTTCCTATTGTATTTGTTATTATCCTGGATGGATGGATGGATGGATGGATCGATGGGTGATAGATGAATGGATGTACATGTACGTAGGGATGGATGGATGGATGGATGTATGGATGCATGGATGAATAGATGGTATGTGAACCTGCAAGATGAGCATCATTAGCAGTTGATGTAAGATGTAGTGATGTATTGGATGTCGTCGACTCTCTCTCTCAATCCGACCATTTGGAGCTGCATCCATCGTCGGCCATTGCTTCTTTCTTTCGTCAATGCACGCGTCGGATGCAACAGATAAATGCCCTGCTCTATTCTTAAGCCTCATCTGACCTCGTGACCTTAGATGGCGTCTCTGCGACCCTCGTTTTAACACAACCCTTCAGCGCTTCCAGGCATTTCAGTGCTTTGAATTAAGAGTGCGTGATAATCTAGTGGGGCGTGTTAGTCCGCGCATGGGAAATGATTGCTTCCAGGTTACTGATCTAGTTGCCAAATCACGTGTGTCCCGAGAAAACTGACCAATCATCGTCGGTGTGAGATACGACAACCACTCGCCTTCAAATGCCGTAGTTAAGAAAATAAAGTCGCGAAATTTCAGGGCCATACTTCATCATAATGACCATCGTCATCGTCGTCTTCTTCTTCAGTATCTTGGAGCTCTTAATCACCGCCTACTGTTATTTTTTCGGGGCGAGTTTTTCTGGAATGCAATCGAAATCTTTTGCAGTGGCATGTCTACAACTTTCTCTCCCTCAAAACCATTGTTAAAAACAATTTCTATTCGCAACGCAGAAAGCGCCTTTGAGTGGGTATCTTTAAGGGGTCCTCTATAGAAGTTGTTGTTAAATCTCTTTCCCTATGGGCAACTCGCACTGGGATCGCTTCCGAATTGCAAATGCTGTGACATGCGCACTATAAATGATCAGATACAAATTGCAATGCTATAAATAACGGTGCTTTTCAGGTTTCAGTGCCAACATGACCTTCTATTGACCCACTTCCTATGTAGGCCTATTCAATATCGTCCTATTCCTGGAAGTCTTCAACGCCAAGACCAAAATTAGTCACCCAAACTAACCATATATATAAATATATAATTTCATTTATTTATCTATGGCTGGAACTCAACGGAAGGAATCTGAGGAGTCACACTGAACAGATAGTATTGCCTGCCATTGTTCTTATTAGCGCCTTTGAAGAACTAAATGGTAAAGCTGCAACGTGAAACGACGTTGAAGCCTATAATTATGATTTTTGTTAAAGGACATCTTTGAAGACAGGTCCCTGTTGCTGACTCATTATATACAGAACCGATTCTGCGCTCTATAAATACACTTATGCGATATTATTAATAGATGCAATGATCTGTACGCACATATGGACCTATGCGCATAATTAGGAGCTTCTAATGCACAGGTCTCTAATTTGCAAGGCATCAACCATTCACAACCATTGGGCCATTAAAATAAAGTCATAATTAGGAAGACATCAAGGCGTTAGACAACAAGGCATTCTATATCTGAAACAGTTTAGTCTTAAGTTGAGAGCGATCGGTAGCAATGAACGGAACAGATACAGGGAGACTATGTGTATAGGTCCAGCAAAGGATGAAGCTCTTTCTCCAAGAACTTTCTCGTTTTTAGTATTACCAAAGATAGACAATTAATCAGCTGAACTTGCTCTTTCTATGAACTTCTTAAGACTTTCCTCTATGACCGGGCCTGGGTCTAGAGCGCCTGTAAATAGTTATCTTTAATAGACGCTATATAAATTGCATTGATTGATTGATTGGTATACATTGTAGGCCAGCGCAGAGAGCGCCTCTCAGTTGGTATCTTTAACGGGCGATTACATTGTGGTTGGCCACAGCTCAAAATGTTTTAACTATAGCCCCGATTTGAACCTAATCCTATTCCTTTGCCCACCAGGAAGCTAATGCAAATCTTCAACCATAGAAGTAATGTATTCCTTCTTTAAAAGGCACTTTATAAAAATACGTGTATAACAGAAAGACAGACAGACAGAAAGCCATGCAGACACACGGATACAAGGCACATGTCTGTGTGCCAGTTTGGTCCCATCTGTGTCTGATCGCGGCATTCATCGCTGTCCCTCCACGCAATACCCAGTGGGTCTTTCGGTTATTAGCCGCGACCTCTCGAGCCAATTTGACACAAACGAGAACGTACGACGCCTGTACGAGATCTGTACGAGATGCGAGACCAGACGTCGTGAGACGACAGCTCATCTGCGTATTCAACGCTCGAGTTAAATTAGCCAGCAGAAAAGGCTACAGGAAAATATATATATATATATATTTATTTATTTATATATATAGTACATTATGTTATAATTATGTGCTATTGCCGTGATGTTGCCCATTGGTATCTGACTGTGTGTAACGTGCCTTTTACTATTGTTGTTGTTGTTATTATTATTTTTTTTAAATTATTATTATTATTGTTATTATTATTAATGTTATTACTATAATTATTATTATTATTATTTTATTAATATTATTATTAAGATTACTATTACTATTATAGCTATTATTGCTATTTTTATCAATATAACTATTATTACTATCATTACTATTTTATTTTTATTATGGTGTTATTATCATTATTATTATTATTATTATTATTATTATTATTATTATTATTATTATTATTATTGTCATCAACATCATCACTGCCAATTTTACTATTTGATATATAGATAACTCATTGCTGTCTCTGGGCCCTATATGAATAAAACAATCTAACGCATTTATGTAAATCAAAAGAAATAATATTATATCTATATAAATTAACTCTATAAATCATGCGTATATATATAATATATATACTGAGAACATACAATATATCCGGCAGTACAGTATGTGGAATTGGAAAGACTCGCGGTTGGTTATTCTTTACGGTCGCTGAAGTTGCTCTGTTATATTGACGGTTGCTGAGACAGAAGTGGGTTTGTGGAAGATGAAACTATTTCCTCAGTAACTGATGTACGGATCCGTCGCAAAAACAGTCACGAAGTGCTACTTAAACCAAATTCCTTCACATAAAAGACTTGGTTTTCCATGGAAGGTTTGCATTCTACGTGCATACAAAATGTCAACGAGATTTTGGACGACACAGTACGCACACAAAGATTCTGGGAATTCAACAGCTCACCTTTGAATGTATGTATGCATTTATATATTAGTGAATTGATGTATTTAATTATAAATCTGTAAACATTTATTTTAGAAATATTTGGAATATTAATAATGTTTAATATGCTATTAGTTGGAGTAACTTTGACAATAATACAATTATAATATTAAACGAAGAGCACTTTTTATATCACATTACCGTACGAGAGGTAATACGATAGGGGTGTATCATCCATCGTGTAGTATAAATTGATGAATATACATTTTTTGGTAAGTGGTATACGCTATTCCTGATATAGTAGCTATGCTTTTTGTTATTTTAGACCAGATGTTTGTTAAATGACCCTTCCATGAGTGAGAGATTGGTCAACACACAGTGCATCGCGATCAATTTCAAATCATGTGCGAGTCTCAAACGAGAGGCTCTTTGTTTATACAAAAGCTCGTGTGTATTTACAGCCTATATAATACTTATTTAATTAAGCTTATAAATATAAGAGCCACTTAATAGCGAATACATGCTTAGCAGCACAGAACTTATGATCGATTTATTTAAAACGCCTACATTACTCAGACAGGATAATGTATAATTTCCGTCAATATATGACCCGATATGTAATGTAATGGAGCACTTATATAGCGCCACTCGAACTAGAGGCGCACTACATAAATATCAAGTGATCAAACTTAGTGCTTTGTGTTACTAGATCCAATCATCAATCGTTGTGTACATGTTTGAATATTTGTCTTAAAAAACTCTACAAAGCGTTGGCGTTGAATAAGATTTTGCAAGGTATGATTTTAAAAAAAGCTAACCGAGCCTCAGAGGTTCCTTATCGATTTGCACATCAACTACGGCAATGATCTGAAAGATGAATAATGTTAGGAGTTATGAGGACGCTGAGACTGATAAATCCAAAGTAGATGGTGGAATTTGCGGTAGAGATAAAGAACAAAAGATAATCATGACTCCGCAACTGTATACGATAAAGGGAGAGACAAGCGAATCAAAACCTAATCACAGTTGACGTATCGTAAAGCTATTGATTACATTTCATTGCACTACAAAGCATAACATAATTGTAACATTGTTGACGAAAGTGTATGTGTGGACATGTGTGTAGGTGTGTGTTTAGTTGTGCCTCTCTATGTTTAGGTGTGTGTATGTGCTGGTGTGTGTGTGTGTATGTATGTGTGTGTGTCTGTGTGTGTCTGTGTTTGTGTGTTTCTTGTGCTGGTGAAGATGTGTGCCTATGTGGATGGATGTGTGGATGTTTGTGTTTGTGCGTGAATAACTCGTCTGGTCCGTCTGTCCAGTCTTTCACATCAAACCCTTGGGTCAAAGATTGAGCTGTGAGCGTCAACTGATAAAAACCGCTCTGACCGCGTATCCGTGCTTTGTCCACGTATGTGTGCACTGTAAAGGGCTTTCACTGACTAGATGTTTCAGCAGCGATAAAATTATGGGCATCCAGTCGGCAAGCGACGCTTGAATGGGCACGGTTCGTGCATCCGTAACGCCTCTGTGAGCAATTGCTTTCCCCATGGTCGCATCTGAAAAGAAACTACTGTCGTCGAACGACGAACGATCGCATCAACTCGACTTGACTCGACTTGACTTGACTCGACTTCGATCCGCAGACGCTATAGTGCACGGAAGCAGCGGATCACTGTCGAAGTGGCTTGTGAGAACGTGACGTTAAGAGCCGCGAGAGAGAGACATTATAAGCAGTCGCTTGAGCCCTCAAGCTTTCTAGGCGTGCATGCTAAACGACTTATGCATTTCTGATCAGCAATTCAGACAACATTTTTCAAATGTAACGACGGCGTTATGTGCCCGAAAAAAATGTTGTAAAAAATGTCTGTCAAAATCTGACATATTTAGAGTACGGTGGGAGATGTACGATCTGGAACCAGCGCATAGATAGTCTATTATGACTTATGTAGGCCTAGTACTCTTGTTTGCATCGTAAATCGGTAGTCGTGCCTGGTGATATTGTAGTCAAAATCATCGTCATTCGTAGAGAAACTCGCATTTTTAAACACTCACCTTGAAGTGTATAATTATAATAATATAATCGTAAATCTTCGTTCAATTTCAAACTGGCAAACCGCAGTGTGGTCACAAGCTTACTGCGCATGAACGATGGCAAGATGTAGCCCAACAGGAGCTGAGTGCGCCTGTCGGCGGCGATGCCAGACACCAATTACGTTATACGTCTGACTCAATCAGCGCCGCCGCCTAGCGCACGAAGGACTAGCCAACCTTTGGGGAATCACGGAGACGAACTCACTTTTCACCTTCGAAAACTGTGAAATAACACACAACTTTGCGTCAGATGAGCGACCAACACGCGACATCCCAAGGTTATTCTAGTGTGGCTTCAACTAAGAGTTGTCCGCCACGGGTCGGATTTGCTGATAGTGATTGTGTATTGTACTTTATGCGAGATGCCCAATGTTGGTTCCCTTCCCAACGCCTCTGTGTAAAGCGTTCTGCTCTGGTCAGCGGAAACAAAACAACTACAGCACTCTTTCATAACACAGTTCTCTGATAGTCTGTGCAACCGTTTTACTGCTATGATCGCCCACTCTGGAGAACCCAACAATCACTGAGAAGACAAACGAACGCGGTCGCCGCCTCCTTCGCTCCGCCACCAAATGCCCGACCTGGCCGTCCCTTCTGCTTGCACTGCGACTATGCAGCGATCGGCCCAATGAGGTGGAAAGGGCATCCTCTGGAGATCCGTCTATTCACGAGGATCCAATCCTGTTCGTTTATCAGTCGCTTTGGTCCTCGAGTGATAGCCAACGAACGTTGTTCTGCCTATCCCGTACTGTTTGCAGCGTCTGTTGCATCTTAAGATAAAAGACAAATTCTACAACAAGTGCCAGAAAAGATAAATTTCATTTTGTAATAGTTTTCTTCTATAATCGTTGCCAAAGAATCACAGCCCACCCAGTGCTGCTGATCTTTTTTAAATTTAGGTATCAATGGTGTTTATTGTCGACTATGGTTTCCTTCGCCTTGAAGGAACGGCCGAGGTAGAAGGACGAGGTTGATGTCACAGGGAGTGACAATGGCATCCCACGGTAATGAATACTTTCATAAATCGTCCGGGAGTCAAAGCATGAATGCCAGGGTACGAACCTTGGGAATCCTGCCACCTTTGACCTCTTTCTGGGTTCGTGGATTTGACAGGGATAGTGTGTAAGCAGTGTATTAATTCCCGGAGTTTGGTTCTCCAGAGTTGGAGACCAATACCATAGAAATAAAACTGATGTATGGCTTACTGGCTAACAATCAACGCTGTTATGGAGGCAGACAGCTGTAGCAATTCTGTTTTTCTGTTTCTGAAACGGCGTCCTCCTCCCGTATCCAGGCTTTTGTCTGGCGCCACTCTGAAACGACAGCGTGCGGACACTGCGGAGCAAAATGGAAACTAAAGACTAGGCCCACCTATACTACAGAGGCGGGTAAAATAGACGTTATATCCTATTTCCACCAGAGAAAGACCAGACAGGAATCGCGTGGCACCCACCGTATACGGGTCATAGTTCGAAGTACGAAGAACACACCCACACACACACACACACTCACACACACACACTCACACACACACGCACACGCACGCGCACGCGCACGCGCGCACACAACCATTGTGCTATGGTCAACTGTATTATGTGGACCAGATGAGTTAGTCACCGACTACGACCAGATGTGGTATGTGGGGCAAATGCATTTGAACGGGTTTCTTGAAAAACACTTCACTATCTGCCAGCCGGATGAGATCCCGCATTTCTTCAGCATGGGGTTTGAACACTTTGACCTTCTGAACCTAGTGGGCTAAACAAGCCAGATGCTAAGAGAACGAGCAAATTTAACTGTAAAACAACGCAAAGGAACTGATTGTGCGTTCTACTCTCGAGAGAGGCGACTTTGTAGCTTCACAGACCGCACAGGACCTTCTCGATCGTGGGTCCCTCTGTTTAGAATAACCTCCTATCTGTTCGGCGTTCTCTCCTGCGAAACCTGTCTAGCTATTTCTTTTAACTGTTCAAGACTTTCCTCTCCGATCTCTGAATAGTTATCCGGAGAGGCGCAATATAAATTTCATAGAAATTCGTTAGAGCTCAACACTTCGCATGAACACTACACCGAGAGGAAAGGCCTGGAACAGTAGGATCAATCATTGGATTGTTTCAAGAAGTTGATTACACCTGTTTTTTGTTACGGCCTTAAATATGTAAAACACAGAATTAACTATCATAAAATTAATAGATTTAGTAATATTCACATAATTATAAGTCTAGTTTCACTATAGACGAAACACAACACACACATACCTCGTTTAACCCGTTTATTGATATCCAGCAATACAAAAGACACACAAAAATAAACTGGCTTCATAGCAATAGAAGCACAAAAATTCGCTAAAGGAAGTTAACAGAGCACAACGTAACTGAAAGAATGAGGGATACCATGGAGACCCAAGGGAGGAATATCCCGCTAAAGGTAACCCCAAGAAAAGACTGTAAAATACTAAATATATATATAAATATATATATCAGGGAAAGAAGAGAGTAAGTAAGTACGCCTTGTTGTCAAGAATAAGAAAAAATATAAGGAGAATATAGAAAATCATATAACACTCTTAACTAAACTACATCCATACATAGGTCTACATGCGTAGGCCTATACATACATGTACGATATATACGTACCCATATGTACATACATGTATTTATAGGCTCATTTATATAGCGTACACGTATGTATCACAGTACATAAATGCATTGGATATAAAAATGTCAAATAAATGAACTGTGTGAAAATTCGGTCAACTCCACCAAACTCGAAATGTTTTCCTATTAACGCTGCGCATTTGTTTATTATTGCTGTCCTAGTTATTCTGCTTCTTTGTTTGTTTGTCTCCTCTCCTCCTTCCGCCTGTTTCAGTCCTTCACTCTATTCGCCACATTGCCTGTCTGTGCCGCTGTCTGGCTGTGTATACGTTCGTCTAACTACAATGTATGTGTAAATGCTTCTGTATACGCTCGTGACTGCAAACGCCATTCGGTGCTGTCCTTGCATCTGCGCCTGCCACTGCCATAAACTGACCGTGTGCTTATATATATGTCTGTGTTTGTTTATGTGTCCGTGTGTGTACGTGTGTCCGTCTGTGTGTGCTTGTATTTATGTCTTTGCACATGTGTGTCTGCATTTATTTAGGTCCGTCTGTCTTTGTCTGTGAGTCTAATTTACATAATTTTGGGGATGACTTGAAGATGATCAGATGCAGAAGAAGGAAGAAAATGAATAAAAATGTAGGATGACAAATTTTACCGTATGTATGTCCGTGTGCACGTATCTGTCTGTCTGTCTGTCTGTCAGTCTTGCTGTCTGTGTAATATCTTTGTACATGGTCATCATTATGATTTATTTAGATTTCCGTTCAGAGGCGCCATCTCGTATCTAGGAGACGCACTAACTGACTGCAACCTGCACCCTCCATTCAATAGTATAGACTGGTTCCTCACTCTCTTTATCTTCACGCTAAACAGTCGTAGTTCTGTTTTCCTATACAATCTCTTCTCTCTATCATACTCGTTTTATAGAAGTCTATGTTTCTGCTACTATCATGTGTGACACGGTGGCCGATTGGTTAGAGCGGTCAGCCCGTAACACTCAGTGTGAGCTCAGTGAGCGGGTTCGACCCTCGTGTGCGTCACTGTGTAAGGACCTTGAGCAAGACCTTCTCGCACAATTGTTCTGCAGTACAACAGTAATTGCGCCATCGAGGAGTGTGCACTTCGGAGCAAAAGATGTTGGAAGAAAGGCAATATCAAATTTCAGAATAAAAGAAACAATATTTTTTTAAACCAAGCCACGAGGCTCTTCTGAGACGGAAACGGAGGAAGGAAGTGACAGATTGAGAGAGGAATAGACGAGGATTAAATTAATGACTAAATGGATGATTACCAGACGCAGAATAAGGAGGAAATTAAGGAGCAAGCTTAGGATTACAGGAAAAGAGTTGATGGATAAAATGGAAGTGATAAGAAGCGGGATAAAAAAGAAACTGAGGATAAACTGACACTGATCAAATCCGAGATAACGAGGAAATTTAGGAATAAATTGAGGATGAAATGACAAAGGATGGGTTGGGAATTTGAGAAAATGGAAGGAAGACAAGATGCAGAAGAAGGAAAGAGTTAATGAAAATTGAGGATCGCAAATTTGACGATATAGCTGGGGAATAAATTGATGATAACGTAGAAACGCTGCTGGCATAGAGAAAGAAACTGAGTAATCACAAGCACAAAGATATAATGTAAGACGATGAATCCATTCATTCATTCATTAATTCACTCATTCATTCATTCTGAGCATTACAGCACTCCCTCAAAAACCAATTCAGAAGCTCTCCTAGCCGAGCCCCTAGCAGACTAAATAAAAGGATCTGAGGAATGTGACTTGCATGGATGATAGCTGATTTACTCATAACACAAGGATTTCTGAAAATATCGATCAAATTATGCGCTGACATTTGCAACAGTTCTGACTGAAAAGCATGACAGTCTCTGCATGTCGAGTTGTAGATATTTATGCATATTTATGCATATTTATGCATATTTGTATTATGCAAGTATGCACACATGCTAGTATAGACCTACGTATGAACGCACGTACGCATTGATGCGGTGCCAGAAACTTAGTTTAAAGTAACTTCGAATAGGACGTAGCCTTGAAAAGACGCTTTCTGCAAAAATTCACATGGTTATAGCAATATTAAGGGGTTGCTCATCAAACCAGCTAAAAGTAAACAGATGCAAGTAAATTATCAGAAGGCCGTTCGGTAATTTAATAGCTTGGAAGTTCTAGTGCGTTAATAAGCAAAGACGGAAGCAAGCCAGTTCGATCAAAGATATAAAAAAACAGCTGTTGCCAATGATAACTTCTTATTTTAATTAATCTTTTGCAACTGACTAATTGAGAATTTAATATGGCGAATAAAAAGTAAAGGTGTTTTCTGGAGAATCCAGAATGCGTTTGCAATTGTCTTAATGATCTGAATTAGTTTCTGCGCTGCAGATTCTTCTCCAGTCATCGATGAATTGAAAGCAATTATAAGAACGTCATTGACAACTTTGAGTGATTAATGACAACCTCTGTTTCCTTATATTGCACGAAACATGTATCTTCTACAAGTATATTCCTAGATTACTTCCTGACGAGTCGGTGATGTCTTGTCCGTTTAATCGCCTGAGTTGCAGATGACGAAGCTGTCTGTTGTCTAGATATTCAATCTCTATCTCGGTACATTTGATCTTTCGAAAGTTCCAGTCGTCTCCAAACAGAATCATGTCTTCTGTGATCAATCTTTTCTCATCAGCAGAAATCTTGTTGGTAACTGAATAAATTGGAGCTAGTTCTAATTCAGGATAGGCCCTGCCATTCTTTACGGCAGCAAGAGAACGATTATTATGGTATACTGTCTCGCTGATTCATTTTTAACTTTGCATGAAGCGCTCCCTAGAATTCAACTGGGAGCCGCTCCTGTCACAACCAAGGCGATGCAAATCAGTCTTAAGCAACTTGTTAAAAGGCGCATTATACTCTTTGGCAACAGTGTGTTCCAGATGGAAGAGCCACCAATTGAGAAGGTACAGCGCTGCGTGATCAAGATGCTTGAACGTGGCACCAGAGGAAGAAGAAAAAGCTGGACGGCCAGCCTAAGCTGTTTGATTCTTTTCAAATGAAGTTGATCATTTACAGGAGCATGACTAACCTGTTATAGACCAATACATCCACGCCATGTTTGCCTCACATGGCGAATTTATGCACAGCAAACAGAGTATAGATTTTGCCAGATTTTTGCCTCAGTGGTAGTCGGCTCAAATTGGTTCATAAACAGATAACCTACCCGTAATAAATGACTTTGATCAACCATCCATTCAGGCCATGTTGTATTCACGAGGCAGTCGTAAATGAGGCTGATTGTTCATATGCTGTCTCAAATGTCAATATACAGACTTAAATCATATCGCTGTTATCTTGTCGTGAAAATAATAGGAGCTGTCGGCTGATAGAACAGCTTGCGAAGATTAACGGTTTCTTGTCTGAAATGAACCGACATTGAATTGTCTGTTACTGTCTAGCGATTTACAATTTCTGATTGATGCTTTGGTCAAAGCTGTTGAACCCTTTCAAACTATGCAATGTTGGGACTGCTATAGACCAGGAAGATGGCAAAGCCTTTTAGGTTACCAACTTCATTTTAAGGTTATTGCTATTCAAAGTACGCATAGGTCAACGCTGTGAACGAAAAAACAACGAACCTCTACAATAACTAGAGAAATAATTACCAACTATTACAAATGCCATTTGGACTAAAAGTATTTTACTCCCAACTATATAAATAGTAGGCCTAATAATATTTATAATTTCATAATTATGTACCGTAGTAGTTAAAAGGTGACGTCACAGTGACGCCATTTTAGTGGCGCCATGTGTTTAGAACATGGCATTCAAAACAGAATAATACTACAATATTTATGCCAAAATTATAATTACAGGCCTAAGGCAGACATATTTTAACACATAATTATCAAAACCGATAAATAACAAAATATGCGATTCGTAATCATCATGCCTAAGTTTTTCCATGTTTGATTAAAATGTACAAATTATTGCATAAATTATAATAGTGATTCAGGAGCTACTTTTTTCGTACACCACGTGTATATTAGATAATTTTATCAATTTGATGCAGTTCATGTGTCTTTACTATAGGTACCCACGGGGTAGACGATTTCAATCGGATACTGAATCCGAGTATTTGAATGTACTATTTTCCGGATCCGGATACGAATCGAGTAGGCCTAGTGTTTGGTCGCTATAGTAGAGAGGCCACTGTAGCAAGTAGGCCTACCTTAGTTAGCATGCATGTCGAAGCTTGTAATTAAGAATTTTTTCATAACGAGATTTAACTAAATAATGCTGTTCCTGTAATAAATAAAAAATAATAATATGAATTACATTTTAGCCTTTTATTTTTAGGAGAAAATTCGAAATCAAAATAATGGTAAGGTACAAAATGGCATCGATGAATTTTGTAATTATAGTGTCAGTTGTTTTTAAATTGTCTATTTGCGTGTGTACTATTTGCCGAAGCGAATACTTCCGAATACTTAAAAAAATGGGATATTCGGACGAGGCGATTGTCCGAGGCGATTTCCGGTCGGTCCATAATCTTTACGATGGCATGTGCGAGAAGCCAACGTTTCGAAGAACATAATCTACATTCTACAATGTCAGCTTTAACTTCCCAAAGTGTGAGTAACTGTCAGGTTGCGTTGTCTTGCCCTGTGTACCAGAGGTTATTTTGCCAATTCCAAGTAATTTCAAATATCACATTCAGCTATTCCAATAGCCGGTCAGGCAATCTTTGACCTCTTTGGTCAGCCAAGTTTGACAAATCCTTCATCATCTATTAAGTGTTATGCACAGTCTATATATTGGTATATAAGTTGGCGTGTGTGCATGTACTAAGCAAGTACATGTATGCATGTAGGCCTAAGTAGGCCTATATGTGTATGCATGTAGGCCTATTATGTAAGTAAGCCAGGATTTTGCATGTATGACTGGGGTTGACTGGGATTGACTGGGGCTTCGATCATTGTGAATGAGCAAAAGGGGTTTCTGAATTGCATGAAACTCTTGTCAAGTGCTGGTTTCAGTTTCCGAGCGAATGGCTCACTCATTTTGCGACAGACCGTCGAGCGAGACAAAGGCGTCGTCGCTATAAATTTATAGGTCTTGACCAGAAGATCTCGCAATAGCAGCTGCCAATGGTGTTAATATGCCATCTGATGAGTCTGTTATGTTGCGGTGTCGCGGAAACATAAAGGAGCAGGATCAATCCTTCCAGAAGCATTCAAGTAGATGCACTTTTTTATAGCGGTGGCATAAAATCATTAAGTACGTAGCCACATAACAGCTGAACAAGTATGTGACAGGATTATAATATATATATATGGCGGAGGATGGTGAGAAGAGAAAATGTTCGTCGACCACCTCTTAATATTTGGTATGGATTCGCTGTAATCGTAAACACCAAATTTATTAAGCGCTACTCTAGAACGATGTGCCGCGCACCAGTTTACTCACGAGCGCAGCGACGCATCAGATGGGTTGTCAGGAGAAGGATGTTCAGTAGAGACCAGAGAGAGAGGTAGAGAGAGAGAGAGAGAGGAAGGCGTGAATGATGGATCATGATGAGACAGACCAGACGAATTAAGTGGAGGAGAAGGAAGAGAAGAAGAAATAGGAGAAGATGGAGGATGAGGAGGAGGAGAAGGAGGAGGAGGAGGATGGAGGAGCAGCAGAAGGTGGGGGGTGCAAGTTATATTGAGGAGAAAGAAGATACTGCGACGGAGGCGGATGAAAAACAGGAGGAGATGAAGGAAAACTATGGAAACAGAAAGAGGAGAAAGAGGATTATTAGGGAGGAAGTAATGGATGGAAGGAGCCAGAGAAGGAAGCAAAAGAGGGGAAGAAGAAAACTAATGCAGACAAAGAGGACGATGAGAAGCGAGAGGATTAGGATGATAAGAAGTCAATGGAGATGATCAATACTAGGATCAAAGTTTGAATGTGAGACACAATAGATTTGTCTATGCGAAAGAAGACACAAACAAACCAATCATATTCAATTGTTTCAAATCTGATTGACGATGGCAACAAACGACTCCGTCTGAGACCCCGCCGTCGTCTCATCCGCAGTAACTCTAAGATACCAGGCCCTATCGATTACTCTGATCCACACCTATCCCCAGCCAACCTCTAATCAATCCAAAGTCAACCCACAATCAATCCACAGCCAGCCCCTGTCGAACACAAATCAATCCCCAGTAAACCAACGATCAATCCCAGTAAACACCAGTCAATCCTCAGTCAACCCAGATGAAGAACACATCCAGGCAGACGGACACAGACAAACTCAGTGGCTCATCAAGTTAACAGACAGACCGATCTACGCTGAGATACTACAACGAGACAGACAGACAGACAGACAGACAGTCACTGACAGAGACACAATAGATTATCAGAGATTATCAAGGGGACATAGACAGATGCACAGATAGACTGCGAAACATTCGGAATTTCGGACAGATGATAGATAGTCTCAGTGATATATGCAAGGTTAGTGAATAAAACCTGAAGTGAATTAATTAAAAGAAGACATAGGCAGTACGAAGAAGAGTCAGAGTGACAGACACGCGGACAGACAGACAGGCAGAAATATGGCCTTGTCAATCCCCAATCAATCCCCAATCAATCCCCAATCAATCCCCAATCAATCCCCAATCAATCCCCAATCAATCCCCAATCAATCCCCAATCAACCCACAATCAACCCACAATCAACCCACAATCAATCCCAGTAAACCAGAAATCAATCCCCAATCAACCCACAATCAATCCCAGTAAACCAGAAATCAATCCCCAATCAATCCCCAATCAATCCCCAATCAACCCACAATCAACCCACAATCAACCCACAATCAATCCCAGTAAACCAGAAATCAATCCCCAATCAACCCACAATCAATCCCAGTAAACCAGCAATCAATCCTCAATCAACCCACAATCAATCCCAGTAAACCAGCAATCAATCCTCTGTAAACCCACAATCAATCTCCATGCAGTAAACCAGCAATCAATCCCCTGTAAACCCACAACCAATCCACAATCAACCCACGATCAATCCCAGTAAACCAACAATTAATAATCCCAGTAAACCCACAATCAATCTGCAGTCAACCACAATTTCAGATCAATCAATCTGCAGTCAACCACAATTTCAGATCGTGTGATGTGCAAGTTAACCAACAGACTGTTGTTGTTGTTGACTGAGAAGCGAATTCCCAGTGTCCAGCTAAGCGCAAAACAATCCAATGAATTCAAATGAAGGCAACACGCAGAGATAAATCAACCGATTTCTACTTAACACTAGACAGACTCCATGATAGACTCAAGAACCAACGACGCACCCATACACACAATCTCAATGACGGTCTTGTATAATATGCACATATGTACGGTAAAGGTATTAGGCGTAGAGGTTGGCATGTATTGGCATGTATTTATGTCTATGTATGCACGCAAGTATCATGCACGTATGTAGTACGTATAATGTAATTATGTATATCGTGTAAGTATGCACGAATATAAATAAGTATTTCCGCTTATTTTCAAATTGACAGTGACAACAACGTAGGAGGCCTGCGATGACAGACATAGGCCTTGTATGAACGAATGATGTCGGCAGTCATGCAAGGCACCATCACGCAGGACTGCAAACATGTTGGTTTTTTGGGTAGGGGCATATTTGGTTTTTTGGTTTACAAAAAACCAAAAATGGCAATTTTTTGGTTTTGAGATTTTTTTAAATATATTTTTTAGATTTTCTAACATTACTATTATATTACGAATTGTGTGTTATTCAGTCGGAAATCATGCTAAATTAATTATATAAACGAGTTGGAGCTCTTTTTCAGGCTGTGTTTGATGCTTTTTGTAACAAAACTGTTGTGACAAGATTCAAAGGAAAACTAAAAACCAAAAAACCAAGTGAAGCAAAAAAAACAAAAAAAAACTTTTGATTTTTTGTAATCTTGGTTTTTTGCACCCCTGCCATCACGTGACGTTATACATAGGCTATAATATTTAATATAACCAACACCCCGGTACGGGTATCAAACTCGGTTCCTCAGCTCTGCATCCTAGTGTTTTATCCATTGACCTTAACAGTGTATAGGCCTACGGGGTCTACTCTATGCAGCGTGGAATCGCCGTGGATTATGCAAAAGGGCCTCAATTTAGAGTCTAATTAAAGTAATTAGCTATATCATGTCCCGAGCTCCTCTCATGTCATATATATATATATATATATATATATATGTGTGTAAGTTTGTATGTATTTTGCATGAATGCATGTGTGTATGTGCAATTGTGCATGCATGTATATCTATATGTATGTATGTATGAGTCATACTCTTATATATGTATGTATGAGCCCGCATGTGTATGTGGGTGTATGTGTGTGAATATATATATATATATATGCACATATATATACATATATATACATATACATATATATGCATGTATGTTCGCACTGTTCGCACCTTGGCAGTGCCAGTCCAAAGCCTGGATAAGGAGGAGAGCAACGCTAATGATCTGTTTTCGAAACTGAATCAACTAGTACCACTTTCATGTCACCTCTGCCTTCGATCCCCATTTGGTCAATGGTGCCGACGCCTCTTGCGTGCAAATGAATGCTAAATGTCTGTACGTTACTCAGTGTATGACTGCTACGACAAATCACATGCGTAGAAGATTCAAAACTAACAGTTATGCCAGGCATTCGTCTTCTCGAGTTACAAGTCCACTCGACTTATCGTTTGCTTTATCCAGAGAGTAGCCACAGCTACTTTCGTTTCAATTATCGCAAAATATTCCCCAACATGACTTATAATAGAGGACTTTGTGTCTAATAGGCTTACATCATGTACTTGTATTTCGTTTGCCATAATGGAGACGAATGAACGTCCTTAGTAATTAGTAATTATGCAGCTCGTATGTCCGGCAATGGATTATTTTAAGCAACATTTGTCTATAGGCCAACAGGAAAATGAAAAACGCATGGAAATGAAAACCAGAAGTTGGGCTGTTGCAACATTGGAAGGAAATAGAAACAAAGTCAGACTAAGAAGGATAGAGAGATCACTTGACAAATAAATGATCGAGGAAGTCATTTCCTTGTACCCATCACTGCTAAATTTAGTCGTCGGAAACTGAGAGAAGTGGCGTTGACGATGATGATGACGATGACGACGACGACGACGATGATGATGATGATGATGACGACGACAACGAGGATGATGATGATGATGATGATGATGATGATGATGATGATGATGATGATGATGATGATGATGATGATGATGATGATGAAGATGAAGATGACGATGACGATGACGATGACGATGACGATGACGATGACGATGACGATGACGATGACGACGACGACGGTGGTGGTGGTGGTGGTGGTGGTGGTGGTGGTGGTGGTGGTGATGGTGATGAGGATGATGATGATGACGATGATGACGACGATGACGGCGACGGGGCGGCGACGACGACGATGACATCGAGGACCACGATGACAGTGACGATGACGATGATGATGATGTGGAGGAGGAAGAGGAGGAGGAGGAGGAGGATTGCGTTACATGATAATTAACTTGACTAAATACGATATAATTATATGAACTACCTTGTTTTAAAGGTCTGAGCAATAGTGTCACGAAGGCATCACGTGACTTAGCGCTATTGGCGCAATAGAAATCTGGATATTATATTTACAAAGCCCCATAAAGTCATCATCATATCATCTTAGTATATAACTATGCACATGTGCGCTCATAGATAAAAACAAGTGTGCATATTAAATGGGAAATATTGCTCATAGGGTCTAGCCTAGACTTTTAGATGAAAAAGTCATGCTGTTATTGAGGTTGGCCTATACAGGAGGCTCAAGTGCGTCCATCAAAGGGTGGTCTATGGTTGAGTGATTTCCCTTTTGTGCTTCCTTACATCAGCGTTTTATATTTTGTGGCATCTATAGACCCAACGGTTTTTTGTATCTGCAGGCCGATAGATTTCGTGTGGGTCTAAGTTTAGACTACGAACTGCAACAACTAAAGCATACTGATCCCTATGCTGCATTTGAACTAACGGGTAAGTTAAATTATTAGACATGTATGTATGTATATATGTATGTATGTATGTATGTATGTATGTATGTATGTATGTATGTATGTATGTATGTATGTATGTATGTATGTATGTATGTATGTATGTATGTATGTATGTATGTATGTATGTATGTATGTATGTATGTATGTATGTATGTATGTATGTATGTATGTATGTATGTATGTATGTATGTATGTATGTATGTATGTATGTATGTATGTATGTATGTATGTATGTGTATATATATATGTATGTATATATGTGTGTATATATGTGTGTATATGTATGTATTTAACTCGTTTAACCCGTTTATTGATATCCAACAATACAAAGACACACAAAAATAAACTGGCTTCATAGCAATAGAAGCACAAAAATTCGCTAAAGGAAGTTAACAGAGCACAACGTAACTGAAAGAATGATGGACACCATGGAGACCCAAGGGAGGAATATCCCGCTAGAGGGAACCCCAAGAAAGACTGCAAAATACTTGTAATCACTAATACAGATAGGCAGCGAAGAATCTGGTCAAATTAAAAACAATATATATATATATATCTCAGGGAAAGAAGAGAGTAAGTAAGTAAGCATTGTTGTCAAGAATAAGAAAAAAAAGAGAATAGAGAAAATAATATAACACTCTTAACTAAACTTAACTACTGATCATTAGCGCACAGCGGAGGAATATGGAGGAGACGAAAATATAGTATGGAAATTGATAAAAATTCTATTAGGAACATACTATTACTAAAGAAGAAAAGAGGAAGTCCAGTGAAATAGGAATTATAAATGTAATAATATTATGAACATCAAAGTTAATTGTTAACAGTTATCGGAATCTTGCAAATACTTACGGAGAGCGACTTTAAATGAGGTTATAGTTTAGATTCTATGGAGGTCAGAGGGTAGCAAGTTCCAGACTCTAAGACTCTATGCATGTATCTACGTACGGGAATATGTATGTAAATTTGTAAGCATGTATGTATCAATCAATTGATGTATGATTTAGTTCTTACTCAGCTTATGTATTTTCGATTGCCCCAATTGAAGTTGACTCAAAGTTGGCTGTATCGACGCATAGATCGACGGGTAGGGTGAAGGCGTTGGTTTTTCATCGAGGGTTATAAACCATCATTCTTATCTGCTTAACGGCATCTTTATTATGTCATTCCACGAATGAGAGTTTCTTTTGTAACTATTCTGCAAGCAAAGGGAAGTTCATCGTAACCGTAATCTCTAAACTTCTAAATCGCCACTCTAATGCCAAAAGCAGAGCCCCAGCTTATTCAGGAGCGCCTATGTACGAGTCTATGATGAATGTATTCGTAAATTTGTGTGCATGTTTTTATGTACGTATATATTATGTGTGAGTCATTATGTACATGTATGTAGGCCTACGAATCAATACGCAAGTAGACCTACATGAATATGTGTTCTAAGTCTTGCACCGTATTGATACTATTGCATCTTTTATCAGTGACTCATAGTACCATAATAACGGTTTCTTAAAATCGGGTAGACGTTGCTTAGACATCGTGGCCGTTCTGTGGCCAACTGAGTCGGAAGTGGAAGAAGTCCTTCCTAGGAAGCTGACTCCTCTGTGGATTCTCCATAAGGGTTGCGTCGACGGTGAATGCAGGTCGTAATCTGGTAGACGGGAGATAAAGCAATTATTGGTACAGATGCACTTACCTACATGCATACCCACGTTAACAGCCAACGCTATTGTGGCTATTTTGCGACTCTTTTAGCACAGCAATGAGCTCATTTGCCCTTTCTAGTGAATCTGTTTCAATATCCGTTGTCTGTGGATTAATTAGTCTGGCTTATTCTATCCTATCCAGACTTGACTCATGCGCCGCAATATGACCACCCTCATCACCGACGTCCATTGATGTCGTTAGATTTTGCGTTTTAAATGGCATAACGATTATATGAGTAAATCGTCTTAACAATTGATTAAACAACCTTTCATCTCTCATCTCTTTCTATCTCTCTGTATACGTCTGTCTCAACTTTTATTCCTCTCTTTTCTCTCTCCTTTACCACTCACTCTTTCTTCTATCCTCTCCTCTATTCTCTATCTTCTCCTTCCCTCTCCTCTCTATTCATTTTTCTCTTCTCTTCCTTGCTCATTCTTTCTCTTTCTTCTCTTTTCTCTTCTCTTCTCCAATCCTCTCTCTCTCTCGTTCTCTCTCTGTCTGTCTGTCTGTCTGTCTATCTGTCTGTCTCTCTTTCTCTCTCTCTCGCTCTCTATCCATCTATCTATCCATCTATCTATCTATCTATCTATCTATCTATCTATCTATCTATCTATCTATCTATCTATCTATCTATCTATCTATCTATCTATCTATCTATCTATCTATCTATCTATCTATCTATCTATCTATCTATCTATCTATCTATCTATCTATCTATCTATCTATCTATCTATCTATCTATCTATCTATCTATCTATCTATCTATCTATCTATCTATCTATCTATCTATCTATCTATCTATCTATCTATCTATCTATCTATCTATATATATATCATCTGTAGCTCTCTATCTATCTATTTATCTCTCTATGTATCTATCTATCTATTCATCTATCTATCTATCTCTATCTATTCAGCTATCTATCTATCTCTATCTATTTATCTATATCTATCTATCTATCTATCTATCTCTATCTATCTATCTCTATCTATCTATCTCTATCTATCTATCTATTTATCTATCTATCTCTATCTATCTTTCTATCTCCATCTATCTATATATATATATATTTATCTATCTATCTATATATATATATATCTAGCTATCTACGTATTTATCCATCTATCTATCAATCTATCTATCTCTGATCCACTCATTCTCTATATGTCTCTGTCTTTCTGTGTATCTCTCTTTCTATTGACCTGATCGCTTTGTTTGTCCGCGAGTTAAGAGTCATTTTGCCTATCAGACCTTTGGCCACCATTGGACACCATTGGACACCATTGGACACCATTGGACACCATTGGACACCATTGGACACACCGTAATAGATGCCCTTTCCTCATCTCTAATTTTCCACATCCTTCTCCCTCAACGCTATTTTCTACTCTAGGTGTTCTCGCACTGGAAGCGCCACTAAATGGCCACTGCTGTGAGAGGCGCTATATTTATTAATGAATCAATACAATACAATATATATATATATATATATATAATATATATATGTATATTTAACATGTGATCTTGAAATCTTGGAAACATTGATAGCAGAGAACTTGACCCAATTTTTAGAGGTCAAATACCGATCACCAAAATAACAAATATAGATACGAAGGACCGTGTGACTATACGTGCGTGAAACAGACCAATATATAGGCCTACTGATTAATCATTGAGGATCAACAGAAGCGGAAGTGGATTCCTGAATATCGTTGATATCATTCAAGCTTTTGACGCTACTCGAGAGTAGAGCTTCTATCTGCTGACACCAGACACTAATGTATGGAATAAACTTTTGAGACATGATCATGCGTCATATGCTTGAAATAGATACATCGCCCCACGAAGCCAACTTAAGTTCACTAGGAGCAAAGGAGGAAGTAAATTCCTGAATATCGTTGATAGCAATAAAAGTTATATATGTAGGCTACACATGTACGCTTTCTACGTCAACTGCGTTGATCTACAGGGTGGGCCAATATAATGTAACCCCCTCGGGTTTTTTGCTAATATTTCGGCCAAACCAAAAGTAGAGATTAGTAAATGAAATTTTACAGGTTCTAAGCCAATTCATATTTACATATAACCACCAAATTTTGCTAAAATATTTCACACAGACCAAAAGTTATATCACTTTTAGTGAGTGCAACTACTAATTTTTGATAGCCAACAAACATTTTACACAGCAAAAGTTACAAAAACGAGTGTATGAGGTCACATCTCAAGTAATTACTATAAAACAAACATTATATTTCACAACCTGTGTCTACCACCAGTAGCCACACATATTCTGAGTTTATTTGGCAAGTTTTGATCATCTGGTTGGGGCCATTGCATTGGTCATAATATGTCCAGGGACACGACGAAAAGCGGTGAGATTCAGATCTTCTGTGGCAAATCTTCTAACAGACTTGCGGCTGAAATTCAACTCTGCTGAAATTCGTCGAGCACTGAGATAAATTCTGATATTGCTATTTAGTGAGCAAATAAGTTCGTCAACATGCTCGATATTTGTTCGGATGCCGATACATTTCTACCTTCCGCTGCCCTTAAGACGTTCCACCGCCCACCCCTATCATCAATGCGTCCGCATAATTTTATAAGTGCTCAACTCCAGTGATTTCAGAGTGAGCTTGATTACAGCCTTGGCTCCAAGATCATGCTCATGATTCATGAAGCGTCTCTATACGCATTTTATCTGTCATGGACACCTTGCCCATGTTTATTTTGATACAAATGCTATCATAAAATAATTAATCGCAAAACATTTATATTCACCAATAAGCAAATATGAATTTCATTTAATATATCCTGCTTGTGGACGAAATATTAGCAAAAATACGTATTGGGTTACATTTTTTGGTCCACCCTGTAGATTTTACTCATTTCTCAGTGGAATAGTTTAATGCGATCTTTCACCACCGTTGCTTATTCTGTACCCACCCACTCTAATGGCTTCGTATGCTTCACAATCCAGTGGTTTCTTCCACACTCTAATTTTTTGTCACACACCCCAACGGTTTTCAAAGAACCCGAAGGTGTTTCAAACACCAATGAATGTTTTCTTATACACCCAAATGGTTTTCATACTCCTCAATGGTGTTTCAAACACCAATTTTGTTCTCATGGACTAATAATCCTACCCCAATGGTTTTTCAAACACTCAATGATCACTCATACGCCTAACCAATGATTATTCACACACTCCAATGGTTTTTGGGACACCCAACGGAATCTCATAGGCCCATAACCCTTTCCCAGATGGTTTATCACATACCTCAGTGGTTTTTCAAATGCCCCAATGTTCTTTCAAAACACCAAATGGGATCTCATTCTCGTAGACTCATAAACCCACCGCAATGGTTTCTCACACCCCAACGGTTTCTCATTCACCCCATGAGTCAGTAGAAACAGGAAGAAGGAAGACCACTCACCCGAGCGCCATCTTACGTCGGACCCAACATCTTCAACGACTCTTCTTGTTTATAAGCGTGCCTCTGCATTTCCGTCCGTCTTTTTGTTTCTATAAATATATCTGTGTGTTTGTTCTTTTCAGGTCCTTAAGACGGTTTGTGTTTGTTTATTTAAGTGGTCGTTTTATGGTCCGTCCACAGTGGAAACCAGGAACTTCAGTATTCATTTCTATAAGTAATGCTAAGTAATGCTTGAAGTATTTTTACGACTCGCTTTAAAACTGTTTCTTTCAGCTGTGTAGTAACCTGAAGGGGCGCTATATGATTCCTCGCAACGAATGAATGAATGAATGAACGAATGAATGAACGAATAAATGAACGAATAAACGAATGAACGAATACCATAATCGTAATTAACTGTTATATTAGGCCTATTTTGTTTCTTTTGCTAATAAAATATGTTATATAGTGGATGCTCGTGCATTATTAGTATTCGTCCTAGTGTTCGTCCATTTCGTCTGCCACTCTGCCAAGCCTCGATATCCTACCCGCCTGTCTGCCTCCCTGCCCTGTCTGTTTGTCTGTCTGCCTTCCTGACCTGTCTGCTTGCCTGTCTGCGCACTGTGGGCATCTGTTTGGCCTATGGGCTAAACTCAGGGATTTCCAAAGCCTCAATATCATCCACCGTAGGTCGATAGGCCTATGTCTGAATAGACCTATAAACTATAAGCCTAGGTCTATGTAGGTTGTGCTAGGTTATGATGGCGAGTTCATATTCACTTGATTGTTTAACTTTAGTCATTGGCTATAGCGGTTATAATACGATTTGTTCCTTCCTGCTTCTTCGATCCAGCATTTCATGTTGTTTTAAAGAATAGTATCGATTCAGTTGGAAATACCATTCTTAGAAAGTATGCTTCTCGGATTATAGGCCTACCTAATACAAAAACGTTTGGATAGGTTTGCTTTGCCCGGTCTCGAGCGGATTTTCATCGTCTGCTAAATAGTGTCAAAGAGTTTTAAATTGGAAGGTATTGTAGGCTACGCATAGCCTACATTCACAACTGAAGAGGGTTTTCGGAGTCAAAAATACATTCACATAGGCCCTAAGAGAACAGGATGGCAACTGTATCATGTCTAGTGCAAAACCCTGTTCACACGAAAGCATTCTGCAGAAACAGACAGATAGAAAGACAAACAAACAGCTTTACAAACAGCTTTACAAACAGCTTTACAAACAGATATGCAAATATGTAAAAAAGCAGATAGACGTAGGCTACTGAAAGACAACAACAAAATCAGAAAACAGACAGACACAGATTTTAGCCAAGGTCTGAAGGCCAGCGCATAGTGGATAAATTCAACCAGATCCCGATCTTACACGTCGGAATTTCGGTCTTCCACATGGACTATGAGATCCGCCACCTAAAGAGTAGACCCGTCACCGAAATGTGATTCTGCTATAAGCCGATAACAATTGACCAACTGCAATGTGTTACAGACGTATACTTGGCCGAATAAAACGGTTGAAGAATCGCTAGATAGACTTAAGTTTTAGATTTTCAAAGATTTGGAGATCTTTGCCACACTCTGGGAATGGGAAGTTTGCCACTGCCACCACGCACAGCAAACCTGAACAGAAAGACATACAGGCATCTTCAGACATACAGTCGACACGATTCAAGAAGTTCCACCTTAATGTGCTTCATATACGTAGTTATTAATTATTTACCGTAATCCTAAACTCTACATCTCTATAGCGCCAATCGGTGTTAAGCGTGGGCACTAGGTTATTCATGTTGCGGAGAATTGTATGTCATGTCGTCTTTTATTACACAAGTGCGTGGGTCTCGGATCATTTTCGAACCCTGCCATTTCGACCATACAATGGCCAAGATTGACCCAAAAAATGAACACTTGTCATTGATGTGTAATTAATTCTTTTCTGTGCACTGAAACCAGAGGAGCCACGTGCCACTGTGTATTGTATATTATTAACTTGATTTGGAGAATTGTTGTAGGAAGCACTTTAACTGTGTTGACGAACTGTGTCATTTCTATTGCTGTAGGATACAGTAAATACGTAGGCAGACGCTGGACGATCTGTAGATTTCGTCTGGTGTTTGTCGTATGAAAGTGACTGCTGCAGGCGTTTGCCATGTCTCGAATCATCTACGTCGTTCACTCGGAGGACGCCCTGTCCTGGGCGGCCTTCATCAAGAACCTCTTCCTTAAACAGCGAAGCTCCAAGTACGACGTTCGATCCGTACTCGCTACAGACCTCGCCGCGACCAGCCCATCATCCGCTCGACTGGACATAGAAGGTGCTGAGTTCGTGGTAGTCGTTCTTTCTCCAGAGCACCTACTCTATCTGCGCGAACATCCTGATTTCACGTACCATGGATTGGCTTGCCAAGGCCAGAAGGGAATGCTGCTCTTCTGTGGCCCTAGTGTAAGTGACGTCGAAGGCACGGAGCCCGGCAGCAAGGATTTACGGACCAGGTTTCCGTCTTACAAAGACTGGGGTGCAATTCAACATACGGACGCTAACAGCCTGACTCGTGTTCTTGACAAGATTCAACCACTTCCGAGTCGTCTCGTTTACCAGTTAATACCCGACCGAGTGCGATGCGAGGTACGCATAATACGATATATCACGTTGAGTATTTTATATACGAGTAGGAAAATCTATGTAATCGCGATCTCCAACTTCTAAAGCGCCAAGTAATATGTCATATAGGCTATGAGAACAGATTGTTAAAACGCACTACAGAACTCTTCAGTCTACCCATATGACATATAGGTCTACTACTCGCCACGCGAAAGGGAAGCGCAGGGGGCCAGCTTATTCGCGTTCACTGCATCAAATCAGAGAGGCTATAGGCCTACCCATGCATGACAGAGGGTAGTGGGTGGAAGGATCACAGGTGCACAATATAGGGCCTATGGCGCTTCTTAAAAATGCTCAACAGCTGCCGGTGACATCTGATGCAATGGAGGAAAGTTGAGTCTCATTACTAAGGCTTCATGGATGAGCGACCGATCGAAGCATCGCTAATTCGGTCCATCTGTAGAAGCCTTAAACAGCGCTGTATCCACACAAAGGAGCAACGACGGTGATAGATTTCGTCTGATTAATTCCTTCCGGTGAACAGGGTCGACGCCGCCATTATACGGTCGCTATAGAAAACGCGTGCATTTATCCATGTTGCCTTGTGAGAGGGAGGAAGCGAGGGAGGGAGGGAGAGAGGGAGCGCGAGGGATGGAGCCGGCGAGGGAAGAAACTGGAATAAAAAAATGGGAGAGAAAAAGGTTAAGGTATATTATGGTCGTTTTTCATCCAAGGAAGCATCTTTCGTGAAGATGGCGCCTGTGTATCCAGACTTAGGCCGATAAGCATTAACCAGGGGGAAATGCGACTCGTGTGGCCACTGGAATTCAGTGTCTGAAGGTCAATTGAGTCTCGAGCAGCGAGTGTTGATGTGAGCTAAAGAATATTGGATTTGGGAGGGTGTCGTGAGCTCTCCCAAAAGGCTCCTGTAGGCCTACACATATGCATGCATTTGAAAAGAAAACGAGCGACATGTTTTTGCAACATATGCAGGTCTGTGTCCAACTCCTTGATAACACTTAACGGTTTGGTGATAGCGAGTGTCGTCGATGATAGGCCCGTAAAAATAGCAGGGGTTGGGTTCTAGGAAGGTCGCCAGTTCCTCTAAAACAAAATCAATGCCGTCGAATCTCTACACACACATGTCCTCTCAGAGTATATAATATTACATTTATATATTTATATATATATATATATATAATATATGTATATATCATTTATAGAGAGAAACTGAATGAGAGCGCCCAGTAAAAGCAGAATCTGAGAATTTATTGGCCTACAATGTAATATATATATATATATATATATATATATATATATATAGTCTATAAGAGACGCCGCTACTCGGGTAGGCCTACCTAACACAGGTCTATAAGACTCGATAGGCCTAAGAATTTGGTCTGGGCGTCGTAAGCTATTTGGAGCTACGACCTCATCACATAAATTGACAAGAGACTCGTCTGTGTCCACCACATCGTCGCATAAGTCAAAAGCGAGGAGCTCATGAAATATAAACCAATGATAGACTGCATTTGACAAGCGCGTGACTTATTGGACACGAGCTGCCGTCGGCATAGATTGGATGAAATACACTTGCGTCTCGTCTATAACACCTTAATATCGTTACCTTCGATAAAAAAGCGTCTTCGTTATAAGGTTCTCCAAACGTCATATATTTGTGTAGAGCAGTTGTAATTAGGCAGGCATCATCCCACCCTTGCTCGCCCAAATGCTTCAGTGCGTGGTGCGGGGCTTATGATGCAGGAACAACTAAAGTGTCTTTATAGAAAACCGATTGGAAATATCGATCTGAATCGCTAACAATTCCTCCCCGAATGGGTTCAAGTCTAAACCGAAATATTAGTCTCTTGTGAGCCCCGTACATGTATCTAACAGTCACTTGTCCTTGCTATGCCTGTATCTGTCAATGTAAGCCCTATAGCGCCCTTCAAAGAACCACGCTAATGTGTATTCTGTCCGGCAGTAATTAACGTAACGAAGGCTTTCAGCGACCAGCGGCAAGATTTGCCTGACTATCACTCGTTCATATCATAGCCCGTTATCCCAGTGTGGCACGGTGGCTGATCGGTTAGAGCGGTCAGCCAGTAACACTCAGTGTGTGTACTGAGTGAGCGGGTTCGACCCTCGTCCGAGGCGTCAGTCACTGTGTAGGAATTTTGAGCAAGTCCTTCGCGCACAACTGCTCTGCAGTAGGCCTACAACTGCAGTTGCGCTGTAGAGGCGTGTGCACTTCTGAATAAATATATAGGCGGTGATGAAACATTCCTTGAAATCGACAGGCATTGCACATTGCACGGTAAAGAAGGTCAACTCCAGCAATTAGGAAACATCAAAGTCAATTATATGTTGTGTGTAGGGACCTTGAGCAAGCATTTCGCGTACAATTGCTCTGCAGTACAACTGCAATTACGCTGCCGAAGCGTGTGCACTTCTGAACAAAAGATGTTGGAAGAAGGGCGATATCAAATTTCAAGAATTTCAATTTCTATTTCACTATGTAACATTGAGAATAAATAATTAGTCAATCAGTCACTCAATAATTCAGTAAGTAAGTCAGTCAGTCAATCATTCATATCAATCAAACAATAAGTCAGTCAATCAATTAATCAGTAAGTCAATCAGTCAGTTAATCAATCAGTTAGTCAATCAATCAATCATTCATCTCAGTCAATTAGTAAGTTGATCAATCAGTCAATCAGACAGACAGTCAGTCAGTCAGTCTGACTATTTTTGTCAGTCAATCGGTCGGTCACCTTGAATCTGTATTTCCAATGCAGTTTTGTTTATTATCATACTGTACGAACGGCTACCTCTAAACCACTCTGGCTTAACGACTGACGAGGCGCTTTCGAATAACTTGTTGCTCGTATAAATGCATAGACCGTATATACGCTTACTTTTAAGGTCTAACCAATGCGCTAGAGATTGTTGGCTGTGTGGTACAGACTTAGCCAAATTGATCGAGCGCCCGACGAGAAGTGAACGGGTGCGAGACTCTAGGGTCTAAGGCCTACGCAGTCGGTCACTGTGTAGAGACCTTGAGCAAGTTCTTCATGTATAATAGGCCTACAACTCCACCGATGGTCTGTGCACTTCTGACCTTTGGAAGCAGGGGATGAAAAACAAGATTTAAAAAAATCAAAGGTTGTTTTTTGGTTTTATTTAGTTTTTAGTTTTCTTTTGGATTTTGTCACAACAGTTTTGTTATAAAAAGCTTGGAAAAAGCTCCAACTCTCTCTTATAATTAATTCAGCTTGAATAACACGCAATGCGTAGGCCTAATATAATAGTAGTATTAGTAAATTGATTAAAAATATTTTAGAAAATCTAAAAAACAAAAATTGCCCTCTTCTGTATCTTTTGGTTTTTATTTTTTTTTACAAAAACCAAAAACCAACATGTTTGTAGCCTTGTTTGCAAGGAGCTAGGTAACATCAAAAATTATTGTGGTCGCGGGAATTAGCTCGATCGATCCATATTCTTTATATATCGTGTGACAATTTTTAAGCCCACGTACGTCTTCATCTTCAGAAATTCAGAATGTGTTTCGTCTGCTAAATAATGATGTTTCTTTGTGCTTGAAGAACGGTTCTACTGTAACGGTGTCGTTCAGTGAGGTCATCGCTTCAAAACCCGCCGATCTCCAGATGGCGTTGTACATTTCAAAAGACGACGGGAGTTCGGAAGAAAAAATTGACGTAATATGGATGAACGATAAAGCGGTGTTTTTCAAAGTTCCTGGCAAGTATATAGATCGTTATGTTTTTTGGTTTGTCCAGGTTTCATTTGGACCAAAGACGCTCGGAAATGTGTGATCAATTTGTTTACGCAGATTCGCGATGTTATTAAAAAGTGTAATGTTCTATACCAACTCCTACGGTCCTACCTCCCAGGGCCGTACCGAGGGAGAGCCAGCGGGGCCGTGGAACAGGGCGCAAAGGTGGAAAGGGCGCAAATTTCAGGATGGAATAGCTTATTATTTTATAAAATTCACTATTTTCAAAATTTGGGTCGCCAGATTGATGCTAGGCACATGTTGCAATTATTGTTGGGTTCGGCCTTGCTACCTCCTCTCCCCGTCCCCTCTGCGCTCGTTAATTATGACCTATACCGCCAAACCATTGCTCTAAGCCTTAACTGAGGATTTATATAGCGCTTCTTTCTGTACTAGCCATTCCGAGATGCTCTCACTGTGAAAGTCCCTAGCAAAGAGGAAATCTTCAGGCAATGACTGTAAGCTTGTTGCAGATTATGGGGTAAGTCGTTCCACATAGAAGGGCCCATGACGGCAAAGGCACGGTGTTGCGTCATTGCAGTCTTTTCCCGTGGAACAAGAAGATCATATCAGTCTGCAGGCCAGAGAGGGAGGGAGAAGACAGCAGACAGGTTTTCGAATGAACTTACAGAGATATTTAAGGGCTGGACCCTATTGAGTTCTTAGGACTAAGACGAGAATTTTTTATTGGATGGGAGACAGAATGAGAAGTGAGTATATACATAGGACATCGGCCATGTAGGTAGAAATGTGGGAGTAGTGAGGGAAAGTAGCAATGAGCTGTGTCTGCTGAGTTCATAACCGACTGCATGGAAGATAAGTGTGCCTTTGGAAGTGCAGCGAAGAGTGAATTGCAGTGGTCAATGCGACAACAGCTGAAAGCGTGGACAATGGTTGTAAAGACAGGAGAGGAGACAGATCTTCTAGTGAAAAGAGCAGTAGGATGTTAGATTGATTCTTGCTACTCCTATAAGTTTGACTAGTCCTTCCATTTTACAGGCGGTTGTGCTGGTTAAATTATATGTAGGACGTGATGGACGCCTTGCGTGGCTGCTGTACGGTTGAATTCCACTTTTTGAATAACTTGTGATCATCCGTTCATACTATACTTGTGGTCTGCATTTAGTAAACGTGGATTAGAACTTCTAATAACTTTTTATAATCTTTATGTTCTTGAATTTAAATTGCTCCTGGTAACATTTCTACATTTTTGTCAGATTGTTCTCTATTTAAAATGAATATAATATATATGCCGACCTATATGCAAGATGAAAGCGATTGATGCTGTTGTTTGTTGCTGCATCTGTGACCATCAGCACTGTGGTTATCAGCAGACCTATTGAAGACGACGCTGTTATTAACACTCGAGACTGTTGCCTCATTGTCATAGTCGTCAACTGATGACACTTTCTATTGTCGTGTTATCAATAATAATGATTAGTTACTATAATAATGATGTTAATAGCCCAGGCCTTAATGATGGATTATAGGCACAGCTGTCCAAAAACAGTGACTTTAATTAGTCTGCATTATGTTACATGTTGGCTTTATATAAGAGGAAATAAATTTGTCAATAATAATAATAATATAAAATGTTGTTAATTTGAAGTGGTGCTAATGTGCTTTCTGACTATTTACAGCATATATGCTAAAAAGGCCAAACACAGGCTGCCTTGAAATAAATGCCCCAGGGGTCCATTTCCTTTTTAATGGCCCGCAGAATGCAGCATTCTATTTTTTTACATTGTTCTTTTTATAAAATGAATATAATATACATGCCGACCTATATGCACGAGGAAAGTGATTGATGCTGTTGTTTTTGCTGCATCTACGACTGTTAACACTGGTGAGATGATAGATTGGGTGGGAGGAGGATGGGGTCAAGTAAAATACTTAATTTTGAATTTGGTTATGATGAGACAATGAGCTTTGAGAACAGATTGTGTCAGCGTTGGATATAGGAGGGAGGATAGTTAAGATGATGAGAAGGTTGGGTGTTTTTCGTCATGTTAGGGGAAGTTGATATTGATGTGCTTGACGAAGTGCGTTGATGACAGGAGGTTCAGGAAGTTGGATGCAAGAGTAGCAGCTTGGGGTATCAACATAGATATTGAAATTGCTGGTAAGAATTCGTTGGTGATAGTGGCAGTGAGCGATAGTAGGGATCTATATTAATCGAGCAGGACAAATGGTTTCTGTGAGTAAGCAGACATGGTAGGAAGGCAGTAGTAGTAGAATTTATCATTATTTACTTAATTAAGTACTTGCCTTTTGGATAACTAATCGAAGTTAGTAGTCCCACAAAGTTTACAGAGATCTAATTGATCATATGGAAGAAAGAAAGCTGATATAAATAAAAACATATGATATGCACATATGATATAAGCCCCTAAATATGACATATGCGCAATGGGCTACATAATTAATTATGGCATCATTGTGTAGGAGGCAGTTCAATGCAAGTGAAGAGTTTTAAAAAGCATAGTAATTTGTTAATTGACATCCTTAATTAGATATTATGTTAATCACACCAAGCAGAGGTGTCTTATTTGGTGACGTAAGGCTTTGCCATTTAAAAAGGAGGTGAGAGAATTTTGCACGGACATTTTCTTATTACAGTTTCCCATCCTCTGATTCAGTCTTTTCTTGCCACTCAATTATTCATTTCATTTCTAAAGATAGCTCACACAGACTTGGCTAAGTTCTCATCTTGCAATACAAATAATGGAAACTCTTTTTAGTCTGAAACTATTCCGGCTTGAATGTACTGTATTGTTTTGTATTTAAATATTTTTGGAGTGCCTCTAGTAGGGTGAGCCGTTCAGAAGCGCTGCAAGTGCGCAAGGCCTTGGGAGAGGCAGTAGGTTTTGAGAAAAGCAGAAGAGAATGAGAGACCGCCAGATAGAATTTTAGAGTGAATTTTAGATGGAGAAAGTTCATTCCACAGAGAGGGACCAATTGAGGCTTAGAATCGAGTCTGGTCCATAGCTGTTCTAGTTCGAGGAACCAAGAGGTCAAGTCAAGTTTAGTGAACAAGCAAAGTGGATGGTGGGAGGGAGGAAGCTGAATGAGGCTGAAGTATTACGTCAACCAAGTATCTCGGAGCAAGACCCCGCTGAGCCTTGAAGATTAGAATCAGAATTTTAAATTGTATGTGAGCATGGAGAAGGAGCCAGTGATGTTCATCAAACATGAAGTTAGAGGTGCGAGAGAAACAGGGAAAGCGAGCTATCAGTCTAGCATCTGTCTTATGTACTGACTTAAGAGAGAGAGAGAGACGAACCTTTGGAAGACCAATGAAAAGTGAATTGCATTAGCAGTAGTGTAGGCAGGATTTCCCCAAGGGGGGGTTAGTGTAGGGACTTTTGGGATAGTCATTTTCCCCACTAGATCTGCAATAAACTAGGAAGCTCAATGAGCCAGGATTTTTAAAATTTTAGCCTTTTTTGCACTACAACAGTTTTTCTGTGATGTTACAAAATATAAATACCTTTTGCTAAAATCGGCTAAGGCGCATAGCTAGTGATTTTTATAACAATGGGTAAACAAATTCCAAGCATATACTCAAGCCTTAAATTTGATATGATTATAAAATAGTTCTGCCTGTGCAAGTCAGTCTCATATTTTCTTTGGGGTCATTTCACAGTGAACATGTAGAAGAGCTAATCAATTCAGCCGAATTTGGCTTGTTCAGCTCCTGAGATATGTTTTCAGACGGCGAAGTGTTGAGAAAGAACGCTCACTTGTACAGATGGAAACAGGCAATGTAATGTTGCCAAGATTTGCAACAACTTAGTTGGGTGACACAAAATACATTGCGTCCAAAGCATTTTTTTGGCACACTACCCGTTTCTTTGTGTGAAAAACGACAGTACCACAGCCTTAATTCGGCCACTAATGAATCCCAATACGTTGAAAGTCATTACTTGTGGAAGAATGATCGCTTAGCTTTGCTTATATAATAATTATTGTAGTCAATACTCACCAATTTTCGATTACCTTTACTGGTCCAGTAGCCTGCGATAGAATTCTGCATGATACACGCTGCCTGCCTAACATATAACTATTTAAATCTATATTTCATGCTTACTGGCACTACCAAATTAACTTATATTATGTGTTGTCTACCCATTTGCCAGAACTAATCATACTTAGAATTTTCTAATATTAGTTAAGCGTACATTCAACCTATGTTTTGTATTCTCAGCACATCTCTGTTATTCACCTACAAAAGGAGGCCCCTACTAGTGGCACTTTGATATCTTAGGTTTTTCATTCTCTATTGTTTCCTACCAATCTCCTTTTATTGTAGTCCCTGCCTTGTTATTTGCTACTGATTGATCATCAGTGACCACTAAAAAAATTTAGTATTGTTTGATTGTAATATTTGAAGTTGAATATTTCTTTACAGAAAGGAGAGAAGGCCACGCAAAGGTCCGAGTCGTTGTCAAGGGAAACGAGATTCCAGGCACCAGCAATTTGCACTATGAGTCGTCGTGTGAGCTGGTTTCCGATATGATGCAGTTGTACATCCATGCAATGAATCACCTATTCTCTTTGGTTCTTTCAAAGTGTCTCATATCAAACAGCGAACTTGATGCTTGTCTCTTCAAAGTCTTCTCTGAAGATGAGCCAAAAGGCATTCAGCCCAAGGCTTTTGAGGAATTATTCGGAATTTACCGATACAATCCTGGCAGTTAGTATCATTTGGTAATTTATTTATTGATCATATTAATAGCAAGAAATATGTGCAAAGCGTATGCTTATAAAGCGCTGTTCCCATCAAATACTGGTGATAATTTTTTATACTCCCTCTCATTACAAAATTATTGTTGCAATGAGTGTGACTCTGGCAAATCATGTGTATTAATTTGAAATATTTTATCACATTTCTAGAAATTAGTGTCACAGCAAAATGCAATTCAAATGACAAGTATGTGAGCAAAACAATACAATTTATACATTAAACAATATGAATGGCACATGTAAATAATACAATACAAATGACACATGAAAACGATACAATACAAATGACACATGAAAACGATACAATACAAATGACACATGTAAATAATACAACTCAAATGACACAGGCAAACAATGCAAAACAAATGTCTCATACACACAATATAGAGCTGTACCGATTAATTGGGCCGATTTTAGAGATATCAGCAATATCAAATATCGGCAAGATAATCAGCGCCGATATTAAAAATTATTTTTTTTATTTAATAATATTATTTTAAGTCTAAAAAGGCAAAATAACGACAGCAACATCACTGGGTCTGTGAAGGATGGCATTTCGTTCCGTTCCCATATCGTGTCGTCTAACCAATGGCTTCTTCAGACCAGTGCTGAGACCACCCACTGTGCTAGTATAGACCGTGGGAATGTGTCAGCATAGGTCTTGTGCAGAGTGAGTCATAGTGCCTGCTTAAGAGCCAAGGAATGGCTGGCCATCCAATAGATAAACGGATGAATGTACATTGTGGAGGAGGCTTGCCTAATGAATACATGCTAGCTGCCAATCAGATCTCCCTGACACATGTCAGTCACCTGAGAGTCTGAGACTAGATGGGTGGCTGTGAATATGTCAGCCGTGCCTTGGCCTTTAATTACCCTGGGCACAATTCAACGGCGGGCGGTGTGTCTAATCTGTATTGCCTGCCTTGGATTAGTCCCCAACTACATGCATACGTCTCCTACGGAGCAAGTGTTTGCTTGTATCACAACAATAGGCAGTAGCAGTAGGTCTATCTTTTGGAACCGGACATCTTGGGAAACACAATGAAATAATCGGCAAAATAATCGGGTATCAGCAAATGAATAATCGGTATCGGCATAATCTGCAAAAAGTGATATCGATACAGCTCTAACACAATATGATGCAAATGACACATGGGAACAATACAATGCAAATGACAGATCTAAACAATACAATACAAATGACACATGAAGCCAATACAATACAAATGACACATGCGAACAATGCAATGCAAATGGCACATGTGAACAATACAATGCAAATGACACATGCGTACAATATAAGTGCAAATGAAAACAATGCAAATGTCACATGGAAATAATGTAATACAAAATGGCAAATGTGGACAATACAATATAAATGACACATGAAAGCAGTACAATACAAATTTCACTTATTAACAATACAATGCAAATGGCACCTAAACAGCAAAGATGACACACGAGTATGAAGGACACTACTGTGCCAGTTATGGGTGTTGATATTATGGTGTAGGCCTACTTCCTCATCTGTGGCAAATACGTGACCAAATAACAGCACCCTAGTCACGAAGGTTTTACTTTCAAAGATGTTTTATATTGCGTGCATGATAACTATTAGGACAATCAGATAATCAATTATTTATCTGAAAGTGGCTGGACCTTTCACGAATACACCGGATCTGATAAAACAGTTGATTATAAAGAAAACTGCAGCAATGAGACTTGTAATTGATAAATGGCAGACCACTTATTCTGCAGTCGAGGAGTGATCGTAAATGTCAGATCATGACCAAGATACAAGTAAATGTAATTAGGAAGAAAATTATAGAATATTTTCAAAATGTTTGTAGTGTGAGTCATGCCAATGATGACGATTGTCATCTAATTTTCTGTTTCCCGAGTCACACAGCTTTTCTTCATAACTATTAAATGTACAATGTTGTCAATAGTGCTCTGTTGCATCAACATGCTATAACGTATAGCCAGGTATGGCTAGAAATGATTAAAAGCATAATAGGTTTGAACCTAGTGACCTTGGAGGCTCATTTTGGCATAAATAAATATATTGGATGTGCATAGCGCATTATATGCTTAGTTATATGTTAGTAAATATATATATATATATATATATATATATATATATATATATATATATATATATATATATATATATATATAATAACTTTAAATTTATCATAACTTTTAATATATAATAACTTTAAATATATATATATATATATAATAACTTTAAATTTATCATAACTTTTAATATATAATAACTTTAAATATATATATATATATATAATAACTTTAAATTTATAATAACTTTTAATATATAATAACTTTTAATATATATATATAATTATATATATATATACAATTTTGATTATGAAGAAATAAAACAAAACAAAATCATATGCGTTAAGGACACTGTATGGCTGCAAGGCAATTATAACGTTTTGCAAGTTGTTTTTGTTTCTGCCAGGGAAAAGCCATGTTGAACTGCCAACACTGCTGCATCTTGCAAACAAATTTGGGTTAGAGAAGTTTCACTCTTGGCTAGAGAATCTGCCGGATGCCTCGCTTGCTTCAAAGGTCCAGAACTGTGAGGGCTTGCAAGCTGAAAAGGTCAACAAGTTCAAAACTAAGGTTTGTTTTTTGTAACAATCGAGTTTTGAATTTAGTTTTTGACTGCTGCTATTATTGGTGTTGCAGCTCAGCTAATAATACAGCTCAGTTTGCAATGTGATCTAAAAACATTAAGAAGCAGATCATATTTTGCATTTCAAGCTCTATGATTAAATACAATCTATCCTATTGGATTGTGATGTATAATGTTTGATTTGTAGTAACTTCTTGCAACTTTTGTTTCAGAACATCGTGTCTCCTGCATCGCCTCAACATCCTCCATTTAGTAAGTATTAACTGACTCTTCGTTCTGTAAGCAACGATAGACAGCTGTGGCATTTAATACTAGAAATGTGTTTTCAAGTCTTGTATCTGTGTTGTGCAGAGAACTTTCACACTGTTCAATATTTTGGGTGCATTTCAAACAAAGTTCAGTTATGGTATGGTTTCATTTTAAACCTCATTTAAATTTGGGACCATTATTATAAACAGTTTAGTTTGTAAAATAATTATGGTCTGATATGGAAGTGAATATGTGGTGTCACAGACCGAAATCAGTTGTATGTCGCAATATATATTATTGTTATTGCATAAACACCAAAATGTAATTTAAAATATTTGTTATGATTGAAAAAGAAAATTTTGACATTTTGTAACTAGCAGTTTTTCTTAATTGAAACATTTTTAAAAAAATTTTGGGTTTTTGTAACGATATTTTTTTAGTTTTGCATGATTTAATTATACAGAATGGTACTTCAGAAGGTATTTTTATGCAATACTTTAGATAAAACATGCTAAAAAAATCATATCAAAACTACAAATGGTGTTATTTTGAAGCTTTGGCCACTTTCAAACCAAATATAAAAATATAAATGTTAGATTTTCCAATTTAAGACTGAAAGCGGTCTGTGGCGCCACTATTATGATATGTAGATCTGTTATAGCATTGTATTGATGGTGTTTATGTAGTGTATTATGCAGATATAATGGCACTCTGAAGTACTAAAATATAGCAGCTGCAACTAAATTCAATGTGACTTATGTCTACTAACTATTACGAATGCTTTTTATAAACTGGAATTTATCGTTCAAGTTGCAATCGATATAGAAGGAGAAATTTGAGCGCTTTATAAACTGATGGTCGAACATGTAGTTTCGACACGATTTAAGACCAATGATTTATGGGGGTCTCAGATGGGAATCGACTAGAAATATGTGAATGATGGAGGGGGGCTTGGCTGATGCATTCGATGATTGCAGCTTTACGGTCCACATAATGGATGTTATTTTATCCTCAATTGCATCTAGATAATATTTACTGGTTCGAGGGATGAATCTTATGTCCAATTTTATTGATTTGTTTCCAGAGCCGCCCGTGGATGATCATTTATTTGAAGAAACAGAGGAGGAATATTTGGATATGGAAACTACGACTAGAATACGTAAGTAGTCGTGTGTTAAAAGTGATTGTTATTGTAGTTTTCAACTTCTACAACACAGGTGTCTAATGCACAAGACATAGACCAATGGTACACTAAATCAAGTTGATATCCAGAAGATCAGTCTGTAATATTGAGAGGCAGGTGGCCGGCCTATGGTGGATGATTCGTTTGAAAGACGTAAGTAAGTGGAGAATGAAATGACTTGAACAAGTGAGCACTACATAGACGCAGGAAGAGAGTTGCAGACATGGGCACATAATGCTTAATTCTGCAACAATAAATGGATCAATGAAGCTTGATATGATGTCTCTTCAAGAAATCTGCTCTAGCCTACACATGTACAGTCCTTGATGTTAATTGCTTACAGAATGAAGAGTCTAGCAACTGTTAGAACAGTCAGAAAAACAAAAAAGTGCACAGTAAGCTAATGGTTTAATGGTTCGCCCACGCGCAAGCGTGGAATCAACCAACGGAGTCCCATCGACAGCTGACAGATGGCATGGATGTTCATGTGCATATGTCATGAATGACCACATATATATATATATATATATATATATATATATTATATATATATATATATATATATGTATATATATATAAATATATATATTATATAATGATTTACAAATACGGTGTACTTGGCCAGTGAGAGAATCGAAATAGCACCTAAGTTACGAGTAGGATCGTCCAGCTCAAGAATTGAGTCACCCAGTTTCATTAACTTTAGCTGTTCAAAGTTTTGAGTTACTTGGAGGGCAAAGTATTGGAAATTCAGTCTTTGATGGGTGAGGAAGTGTTTATTGGCCACCATCAATTTCTTAGATGTTCACACTAAGCATTCTTGAGTATAAACTGAGTCTACTAAGAACTGCTGAGGAGAAAGTACCTTGAAGCCATGGACAAGATCTTGTATGAATCTGTTGTGAACTTTAAAAGAAACCCTGAATAGTGGGCACTATTTAGTTGGACATTTTAAATCAAGATTTCTAAATAATTTATACAAAATTTCGTCAGCGATGTCCATAATCTTGATACTTTAGCAATGAATGTCTCCTTCAAAGTGACATAGAAACCAATGTAGTTAATCATTGAAGTGTTAAACATTGAACCACAGATAAGCAGCAGAACTACACAAGCATGAAATAACATGTGAAGACATGTAAACATTATTATATCTGTAGCACTCACAAAAGGTTAATCAGAACAGATAATGAGGAAGGTTTGATAAGTTTCAGTCTCTAATTAATCAGGGTTTAGTATGGGAAATAGGGTGAGTTAGCACTTCAAAAATGAGCTGCATTGATTTTCAAGTCGCTTTTAATAGACTCTGCTATCGTTTTGAGGATTAATCGAAGGGAATTAGAAGAAATTACGTAAATTATTGATGTAAGAAATGACGATCAAAAACTATTCTTCTGTATTTGATGCTGGCAAGTTTTTTGTTCATTTAGGAATTGAAAATAAGAAAAAAGAAGCCGCTTATGGGTACAGTGTCCGGAGACAAGATGTTCCCAATATGAGTAAGTCTTCAGATGCTCCCATTGTGAGTAAGTCTTAATATGCTCCCAATATGAGTAAGTCTTCATATAGGATAGTCTGTGTGTAAATATTGCCACTAGATTCTAGAATAAACATGGCATTTAAGCATTTTCTGGAATAAATGTTTTCTACTCCTCTCTGGTTCTTGTGAATTACATCTTTTTTGTCAGCATAGCTCACAATTCAGCATTTTCTACCTGCAACTGGTCATGACAATATGTTCCAGTTGTTATGGTTTTCCTGGCACAAGTCTTTTGTGGGCATCATTGCCAGTAAATCTTTTAAATCTTCAATTAACTTGCTATAACATTAACTTGCAGGGAAGCTGCTCCTTATAGTTTAGATTCGTGCTACATTTAGCATTGACTGAAATGTGAACTAGATACTAGGGGCCAGGGTCACATGAGCTTGTGACGTTTTTCTGGCTCCTTTTGCACAGTGATTTCTTTGCTTTGGGATTTTTTTCGACGGGCATCTGTTTTGTCGGTTCTTTGATGCAATATTCAAATAATAATATGTATAAAGTTTTATGTGTTTGTAAATGAAAAGTTTTTAAAGTATGATTAATTTTTGTAATTATTTTGCAGGGTCTGATAAACCAGACAGAGATTCTGATGAGGACGAGTGCAGATACACCGGTAAGCATTGAACAACTTCTCATAATTTTAATATTGACCTTTTTAATCAGTACTTATATGTATGGTAAAAGAAGTAAATTAAACTAAATTAGAGCATTTGAATATGTTGAAAGATTTTAATTGAAGTAAGTACATTAGTAAGATTCACATTGAAAGAATTCAAGTTCTGATATAATACAATGGTGGTTTTTTGTGGCAATTGTTTATTTTGTGACTTACATGCAGTCGTTAAAAACACCAATTAATTTTAATTTCTGATATTTTGCAGGGGATGATGATATATATGGAGAAATAATTGAAGACACCTATACAACTGTTCGTGAGTGTTTCATTCCTGTTCTGGTGTGTCCTTGAACGCTGACAAATTTTCATGATAACATAACGTAACAACTGGATTTTATTGATCCAAGCAAGTACTACAAGTATAATTCAAATCTAGTTCTTTTTAAGGAAAAGAAGTCAACAAGGAAGAAACCCCAAAAAGGACTAATGATGCATTCTAATATCAAACAGGTTTTTCATTAGTTTTTAGAAAATGAAGGCTTCAAAGCTATGGCTGCCTCAGAGCTAGCTAAAGGGACTACTTTATTACTCTTTTTCTTCTGCTTCTTATATGAGAAGCCATCATTAATCATGGCGGTGTTATTAGTAGTGGTAATGGCAACATGTCATTATTATTTATTATCACTATGCAGAGGTCATTATCAAGTTAATCACAGATATTATGATTGTCTGGAGTGCCATATGAAGGAGCTCAGGGTGTGATAGGCAGGTGGCATTTCTGGATTGCAGAGCTGCCAGAATCTATAGAAAGAGAAAACGAAGTCTCTAGTGGATCATAGGTTTTGTCCGTTGTTCTGCTTTGCAATTCTGCAGTAAATTCCTGTTGCCCCAAACACCTCCAGCCTTAAAGGCGACCGCCACGACGGCGTACATGTGAGTTACGGTAACATAGACTTAACCCTTTTTACTGAAGCCGTACGGTCGGTGGCGTCAATTGCTTTGATCGATTTGTGAGCTAGTTGAGACGTTGCGTAAACGTCTGGTCCTATCACGTCGCCTGTCAAGCACCTTCCACGTGACCAAGTCCATTTGTCCTCTTCTCATGCAAGGCCAAGTGGCTTTACTGTGCGGGAAATTTTGCTGTGCACATTGCTTTCCATATTATTTTAAAATTATCTGATTCCCATATATCAAAATGCCTTCATAGATGTGCTGTGTATATATGTAAGTACAGATAGCATATATTATATGCTGCATAGCATATATTATATGCTGTATGTATGTATTATTTATAAACGTCTCGCATTGCCTGTTCTTGAAACGGAGATATGATGTCCGCATGCATGAAATATTTCTCCGCATTGCGAGAATAGATACGCTTTGCAGAGTTATTATGTTTTTCCAAGCTAGAAATAATCTCTCAGGTTCTCAGAAGCTATCCATGAGTTGCTTTTGCTCTTGAGTTTTGGATGATGTTGATGACGATGATGATGATGATGGTGATCATGATGATTATTTATGTAATAACATAGCAGATGTCACACTGCATTGTGACTTACAACAAGGAGATTGACTATCTAGGATTTTATTAGAACGTTATTCAATCTGTCTTTGGCAGACATTTTATTTTCTTGTACAGAACTCTAGATATTATATTGGCCTATAATATATATTATAGTTCTTATTGTCATTTCTGGGCAATTCATGACCATGGACCTCGCGGTGTTAAGTCATAGTGGTGATGGAAACGGGACTGAGTACATGGTTGCTCTCGATGTTGTGTAGGAGACAGTCCTCAATGGGTCCTACACAGTCCTCAATTGTAGGACTACCTTCACTCACTATATCTATCCCAGCATATGAAAGCTTCTCTACAATTTTCTGCATGTATCAGTAACATTTTTGTTGAAAATGTATGAAACTTCACATGTAGTGTCTGACTTTGCCTGTTTTAGCATCATGGTATGATTCCCGACCCAGGAGCATAGCCGAAGAGGAAGAAAGCTTTCTTCCTCCATTGCCCAATAGTCAAGGTATGAATTTCAGTGGGAAAATTTACAGGTCTTATGAATTTGCTGTTCTATCTGAGCTGAGAGACTTCTCAATGTGTTTAAACATTTGTATGTCTAGCTGTGCTGCCACCTCATGTGGCAGCACACCTAACACACCCACACACACACACAATTTATGCTACAATTCATATTTTTTCTGTAAAACCTGTTTGATTTCAGAATTTGTAGTAAATTTGTTTGCAAGAAGTCTTAAAGTATGGGTAATTTTTTGAACACATAATTATAATGATAGCAATAATTTATATATATAATTATTATATATATATATATATATATGAATTGAATGTGTTGCTAAGTATTCACACACCTCCTTATGTTTATGTATTTCAGATAACAGACCTGTGATTCAGTCTGGAGGGACCACGGATCCTGGGCAGCTGAAGCTGATCGAGATCATGACACAGGTCAAACGTGGTGAATTGACTATGGTAGAGGCAAACATTCTATTTGAGGAATGGAAGATACAACACACACCGGTACGCAGATCAATTTTCGTTGTTCAGTCTGTCTTCTTGCTTTCTCTTCTGTTTGAAGCTGAATGCTGTTGGCTGCTAACTCTGAGAGATTATGGCCTTTGGTACAAAAGATTTCTGACTTTTTATCATAGCCTCCGCTTATGACGATGTGTGTAAACTCATCTCACTAGCTGCCATTTATGATCATGCAGATAATATGCTGCCTATAATTGCTCATTTAATAGCTAAATAGCAGTGATTGTCGAATAGACGGTCTGAAGCACCATGTTGCCCTGTTGGCATTTTTACCCCCAGCCTGTGTTGACAGTTCAGCATGCTAACTACTTGGCCATCTTATTTAACCTAGCAGAAGAAAGACTGGTCAACCCTAGGTGGTAGATGATGATATGCATAGTTTGTTTTTTAATTAGTTCATGGTTTATTTTTAACTCAAGATAGCATAACATGACATATGTCATTGAAAAACTCAACATTATCAACCAAGCAGAGAGTTAATTATCACGATCAAACAAATTGACCTGATTACTATGACTTGATTTTTCCATGCCTCTGCCTGGTGCATCAGACATTGGCAAAAGTGACTAATTGCAATTAATGAGAATGAGTATTGATATAAATGAATGTTAACGATGATTACAGTCGCAGAGACCGTCGCAGTCAAACCTTTTTACACGAAGCAAACCGTCTCCAAAAGAGGTTTGATATTTTGTAACTAGCATTTGTACTTTTATCAAGTCCAATTGTCTTTGGGATCGCTTTTACTCCTCACCTTATGATGTCAGTGTTAAAAGTATCTGTGACACGATCGCAAATTGGTTTAAGCACTCACCTTGTGGCAGAGCTTGCGTGTTGGAGCCGTCCACGGCTTCACTAATGTGTAAGGACCTTAACTTTTAAAAGTCAGTTCTTTTTGCACATTTGTTCAGTACCATCGATCGATGTTTTGTGATTAGATAATCAGGCTTAATAAATGCAACCACAATAATATTGAAATTGGACTCTGTGTTTGCGTTATAATGGTTTTTATGTTTAAAGTCATTTGTTTTGGCCACTGTTTACTACCTTAGATTGAGTACGATCTTCTGCAGTTATCATAATCATTGAACTTGGCTGTATTTTATTTTAAATGGATAGGCAGATGCTTTGATGTATCATGTGCCACTCAATTAAAACACCCTTAGAGCTGAACTGGATAATTGTTTTGACGCCTCATTTGTGATCCCTATCTTAGATGACTCCCCCTCCTCTGAAGCATCCTGTGATTCCCAAAGATGTAAAGTCGAGTCCCGCTCTGCCCGAACCGCTGCCGTCTCGATGGGGAAGAAAGAGAGGATCGGACGCTTCGGACAAGACGTCGAGCACTGCGTCTACCAACAGTAAGCCTATTCTGAACACTTTATGGTCTCTTCAGTCTGTTTCTCTTTCTCTGTAATCATCTGCCTATCTCTGTCTGTCTGTCTGTCTGTCTGTCTGTCTGTCTGTCTGTCTGTCTGTCTGTCTTTGATCGATCGATTGTGCAAGTGTTGCTCCTCAAGTGTTTTTCGTATTCGTGACAAAATGTGTTGTTGTGAGTGTTAGCGTCTATATTATCTTCAAAATGTACATTGTACTAGTCTTGTGTACTTTTTATCGTTATCCATTTGTATCTTATTCTGTCTTTAGTCTCCTGTCGTGTTTACTACTCCTCGGATGTTTTTCTTAACTACTAATTCTCGGATTAGACTCCTATGAATGTGAGCAATAAAGTTCTAGTACAGTAAGAATCTATTATCCTCAACTTAGAAATATCATCTGGAATTGTAATAAGTACAATACTTTTCAGCCTAAATAACAATAATGTTTAATTATGGATCATGTATACTGAGATACATAAATAATGCATTGATTTAGTAATTGTTGATTGATTGATTGATTGATTGGCTGACTTATTTATTTATTGATCTATTGATTGATATTGATTGATTGATGTAGTTGGATAAGTTTGCCTGTCAAGCTGCCTTATGTCTGCAACATGTTGTCATTGCAGTTGCTTTTATTTCAGGTTTTGACAGTTCGCATTCAAGTGCTCCCAGTTCTGTTTTCAGTCACAGTAGTGGCATCGATATCGACGTACGTAATAATTTAGAGTAATTTGTTACCAATGTATCTCATTTTAAGTCTGATCATCTTGGAAGACTTTTGGAAGACAATTATTAAAATGTATATTACTATGTTTATTTGTTTTAATGTCTTATATTGATTGATTGGTTGGTTGGTTGGTTGGTTGGTTGGTTGGTTGGTTGGTTGGTTGGTTGGTTGGTTGGTTGGTTGGTTGGTTGGTTGGTTGGTTGGTTGGTTGGTTGGTTGGTTGGTTGGTTGGTTGGTTGGTTGGTTGGTTGGTTGGTTGGTTGGTTGGTTGGTTGGTTGGTTGGTTGGTTGGTTGGTTGGTTGGTTGGTTGGTTGGTTGGTTGGTTGGTTGGTTGGTTGGTTGGTTGGTTGGTTGGTTGGTTGGTTGGTTGGTTGGTTGGTTGGTTGGTTGGTTGGTTGGTTGGTTGGTTGGTTGGTTGGTTGGTTGGTTGGTTGGTTGGTTGGTTGGTTGGTTGGTTGGTTGGTTGGTTGGTTGGTTGGTTGGTTGGTTGGTTGGTTGGTTGGTTGGTTGGTTGGTTGGTTGATGTAGTTGGATAAGTTTGCCTGTCAATCTGCCTTAAGTCTGCAACATGTTGTCATTGCAGTTGCTTTTATTTCAAAACAAAACACAGATGCTATATCTGTGTTTTGGTGGGAATCTGCATGAGTTCTAAATTTCATAACAGTCATACCAGCGCTTGTGAATAGACTGGTGACCTTTACTTGGCATTTTAGTGGTGCTTTCGAAGTTTGTTTAATCTGGTCATGATTAATTCTAATGTTAATCGTTTACTCAAGATTTCTAACACTGAGCAGGGGACCAGTTTATTCAGAAGTGCTGTGCTGTTAATTAGCAGTTCAGCATAATGTTAATGATTATATCATGTATCTTAGAAGTGTTTTGGTTGCTTAACTGTATAAGTAGTAATCTGCAATTGTTACAGCTGATTGATGAAGACGTGCGCAGTCAGAGGAGCAGTGGTGGCAGCATAGATGCTCTCACCATGTTACCGCCGCCTCTACCAGCTCGTGATACTAGACCAGTTCCAAGCAAAAGCACCACTCTTCCTAGAATGATGCCGGGACTTGGTAAAGTTGAAGGAATGAATGGAAAGAATGATAAAAGATAAAACTTCTCATCCTCGACCCAGGAAATGTGGTCACTATCTGCTAGATATACAAGAAATTATATGTATGATATATATATAATATATATTTATTTTTATATATATATGTGTGTGTGTGTTTGTGTATATATAATGTATTTACATACATAACATATGCCCACACGTGACTATATAGGTGTGTGTGTGTCTGCTTGCATTTGTGGCTATTTATATGGTGCCGTTTGGAAATCTCACATGGACACCAAATATGACAGTGTCAAGATCCAATAATTGTATTGTTATTGAAAAATGTTTCTTGCATGTATTCGTTTTGATGAGGCTCATATTTATCATTCAAATCTGCTAAGATTGGAATAAAGGAGCATCTGATGAATAACAACAGGGGCACTAAACGTACATTTTTTTACAGCTGTTTTTGTAGGAAAGATTCACATTTTCAGGGAACGATTGTTCCAGACATATGGTCCAATTCACCTTTATTCTTACTTGTAAACTAGGACCCTGAAAGATGACTTAGACCTTAAGAAATGGTCGATGATTTTCATTTATTTCGAAGATATTTGAAGACCCAATTTTTCTAAAGATTAAGGATAAACTGTTGTCGATTGATTCAGTTAATGTGGACATCACAAGAACTCCAGTCGATGACTTCATACATAACTTATTATCAGTACTACTGCCCAAAACCAATAAGTTTTTATGTGTTGACGCAGTCAGCTTCTTGTATTAAGTTGTAAATGACTGTCAAGCGATATTATTGAACCATTTTTTTAAATTCTGTTTTATGTGATTTCTCTTAGCCATTTTTTTAGTATCTTGGCATTTAAGTAAGTAAGTAAACAAATGTGTTGTTTATGCAGGACTGATATCCTGTAACTGTTTTATTATATATCTTGTCATTTAAGTAATAAGTAACAAGTGTGTTCTTTATGCAGCACCTTTTAAGGATATTTCAATGACACTGAGTGCATATTATTGGTGTGTTCAATAGTTTTGTGTCTCAAATTTGTTTTGCCCTGTCACAAGCCTATGAACCCTATGATCTTTTGTCACATTTGTTATGATTCAGTTTGTCGACTGAATCAAATGTTGCTATGAAGAAACTGTTAACAAGTAGTTTTAATCTGAACGGCTTCATCTGCAAGCTATAGAGTTTGTAGATAATTTTTCATTCATTTGGTTCATCTGATTTGTCATAGGGGCCCGTCCATATATTACGTATGCAAAAAATCGGATTTTCGGATCCCCTCCCTCTCTGTTGCACCGCGTACATTTCGTGGACCCACTCCCCCATGCCTACATACATTTGAGCTCTACCCCATTTTAGATAGCTAAAGACATCTATAAGACAATGATTTTACCACAGGCTATTTATTTTTGTTAATTATATTTAACAGCTAAATTTGTTAACTTTTATGAAGAAATAAAACATTAACAATACTTGCATTTTTAAAGATTTAATGCTACATAAAATAGATTAAGCAAGAATATAGTCTGTGATTGGGTTTACAGTTCTTATTTTAATATTCCGTATTGTGTACGTCATAATTAGACAATTCTTTTTGTGTACATACATATTTTTGGGACGCCCACGGCCCTCCCCACCATACGCATCCGTACGCAAAATCACCAAAATTCGAAATCTCCTCCCCTCGTTCCGGCACTATTTCTCAACTACTAAAAAATTAAAATTTTAGTTGTTCTAAAACTCTGGAATTTGATGTGAAACTTTACAATTTCAACCTTTTACATTGTGAAATTTATAAGTAAGTGTATAGATTGTGATCATTGTATCCTATAGAATTTATTTTACATGAAAGCTAATTTTAGCATCATTTCTTTCGACCATGCAGATGCGTTTTGGCACAGTTTTTTCTATAAAAAACATACTGGTCATAGTTATATCATCTCTGGTAATTGTAATTAGAATATGCTATTGAATTGATGTCTAATGGTGTATTTTTTGTGTAATTATTTATGTATATACATAATAATGGTATATAAATATATATGGTGTATATAAATTAGTATTGTCGAACAATAGCCGGTGTAGAATGATTGACCTTTGTTTAAACATGAGAAACATACTGCATAATGTAATCTATATGGTTATTTTAGTTATTTCATACACATCAAAATGTACTTATAATATTTGGAAAGTTGAACAGATGAAACATAGATTCTACACATAACCCCGACATATCAGTTCTTTATTTACATCTGTGTAATTGACAGATGATTTTGTCTAAATGCAGAATTTGTTCTGTGATTTCGAAAATGTTTTAATTCACTTGTGCCAACGCTGTTTGCCGGATTTATTCATCGGTTCTGCCAAGGTTTCTGTACTTTTAGAAAATATTTTGTTCGTTAGTGACTGCAACATGACTTGATGAGGTAGGCCCATTCCTCTAGATGTTTGATCTGAAGCATACTTACCGGGTACAGTGCTACTTCCAGAGTTTTATGGTCTCGAGACAGTGTCTCGGTCTCGAGACAGTTTTTTAGTGTCTCGGTCTCCTCGGAAGCCTCCTGTCTCAGTCTTGGTCTCAAGGTAGTGTCTCGAATTTTTAGAAACTGCCTTGAAGTAAAAGTCTTGTTCTGTCTCGAACAAGAGATCTCAATAAGTTAGGCGTTAACTGTCTTAAAATCCTGTGGCAATATAAAAACAATTCTCAGGAATTGGTACTATATACATTACAAACTGATACTATATACATTACAAATTGAAATTACAAATGAACGTTATTCCCGAAAACTGAAACATTAGTATTTTACATCATTTTATATAGGATCACTTGTCTTTTACTGTCTCGTACTGTCTTGAGTCTAGTGTCTCGGTCTTGGTACCTCACTGTCTCGGTCTCGTCTTGGTCTTGAAGTTTCAAGTCTTGCATACAACACTGGCTACTTCTCTCCAGTTTCTTGAATCACAATATCTAAAACAAACCCCAAGATTGGCCAAGAGTATGGGCCAACTAGAAAATTGAAAGTGCTTGAAAAGAAAAACTTGATGAATTGTTTGATGTACTTTTGCAATCACACTTGTTCAAAAAAATACCGAGGTAAGAACTGTCAAAGGAAGACAGCGTAACATTTTTTACCTGTTACAATGTTAACAAGTTAGAGTATTAATGAACGTCTTTCAGACAAAGCTTCTAATCTGATTTTCTACCACTGTTGGAAAGTCCGGTAAAAACTAGTCGGTAGACCTAATAAAAATCCCGAGATTGCTATGCGGGATCCCAAGATCTTGGGAAATATCCCAAGGAATGTCGGGACTGAACATGTACAACGTCTATACTCTATAGCCTGTTTTTTTCGGTTGCGGACGACCGTCACAGACATGGGAGCCATCTCGACTATTAGTCGATGGTGGTGTTGCAATCTATTGACCGTAATACACCTGCGTCTCGAATTCGTCGTCGCCTACCATGAGCAACTGCTCGGCGGCACGTCACGTGCGCGGGCGCTGTCATCAGCTGTAACTTGCAGCTAGGGCTGCCGCGAGTACTCATCTCCATAAGTTACTCGAGTAATTTTTTACTTAAGTACTCTTATGCCTCCACTTCCGGTCGGAAAATTTCAATTTCTGGTTCCAGTTCTCCAATTAAGTCTACTGACATCATGACATGATGACATCTCAACAGTCTTGTTCTTGTTAGCGAGTACACGCTAAGCTACTCGACCGAGTACTCGACTCCAAAACAACTTGATCCAGAAACTTTGTACGTCATGCCATCTGGCAGCTGTCTATGCAAATGAACACATTTGACTGAATTCCCACTTACGATCAGCTGAGGAAACTGAACTTTTCCATTGGTGTCATGTAATACTACAAGGAAGTAATGGATTACAGACACACTGGGGCGCAGAACTGACGAACCGAGTTCGATTCTCGTATCTCCTGTGAAGTTGACTAGTCCTTCTTTCGCTAGGCGGCGACATTGGTTATCAGTCAATGGAATTTATTCGCCCAAGCAATAGACAAGTAAAAAAGCACCTCCAAGAAATGACAAAATTAACAAATTAATGAAACCAGTAATTTAATATAGAAGCAGGACATAATGTAGAGCCACTGGAGAAAAAAGATAATAGAATAATAATGATAGCCTAACAAAGCTAGGAACCATCAGTATGCGGAATTGATTCGGACGCGCTCATTAGTCCTGCTGCTTTCGTAGTCACATTGGTGAGAAATAAAAGTAAAATGAGAGACGTATAGACCTACATGAGACCCTTACATGTAGGTTGGTGCGATATAAGAGTAAAAAGATGTAGGAGACCCGTCACCTGATTATAGCGTCCAAACGGACCCGCGAGTTAAGGCCACCCTAGTAAACACAAATAAGTAGGTTATAGTGACCCATAATTCTAAGTAAACTCGGTTAGAGCATTAGGCCTATAAGGAGTGAGTGTAAATCGAAACAAAGGATACATTTCAATGCTAAGCAAAATGACAGCAATTCCTTAGACAGATAATATATATACATATATGGCCTATAGGCCTACACACATCGAGCAATCTTAACTTTTCTTAACTAGCTTAGTTGCAGTAGATTGACCAAATATGAAATAATATGTAAAATGAAGATAAAATAAGAATCAGCTGTTTGGAGCATTTCTGGCAACTTCCCTACGCCCCTAGATCAGAAAAAAGGAGCTTATGAAGACAAGACAAGACACTCGCCATAATTTATTATAATTACATACACACATTTCAATTGAAAGTTGGAGTTCTAACGTAACTACCGAAAGCACAGGCGCCGTCTGGGCTATTGCTTTTGTCTCTGGCTGCGTAGGCCCTCCCTCTCACCTTCGTCCCCTCCCGCGTTAGACGCGTCTCCTCTGCCGCGTTAGACGTGGAGTAAGCTTACCCTTGGAGCGGAGGTTCGGGCTCTCGTTCACAAAATTTGGTCACAATTATTTTACATTGCCGTAGCTGAATTTTAGCGCATTTACTCAGCAAGAATATTGTTTCTAGTCAAGAGGGACGTGGTTATAAAAAGTATTGGAAACTCACGTGACGACAAATTGACACATATATAGTCCTAATTGTGCAACCTTAGGGCCTATACTGCTTACACGTTGCGAAAGTTGTCTACGTAGACAGTCTTATATAATACATTTGGATATTTATTGTAGGCCTACAGTTAAAACAGACTGATATGGGACAGAGCCGATTGCGCACTGCAGGGCGGAGACAGCATAGGGACAGATCGAAGGGGACGGTTTCCTTCAAAATTTCAGGTGGAGGGGATGACCGGGGGCCATCATGGGGCTGTGTATAATATTTTATATCTCCCCAAATTTCTTAAATATTTCACATATATTATCAATTTCTACAGTATTTCCGTTGTTAATTTTTTCTCTGCATCCATGTTTTGGAATTGAATTATTTTCAACCTGTCCCTAAAACCTCCTTTTTTCGACTTGTCCTTCCCCCAAACCCAGGACCAATTGAGACTCCGACTCTCCGCCTATTTCGCACTGTAGGGTCTATCATCGCGTCGTATACAATTCATCTTCATGTAGATCTTCGATACATATTGTTGAACCATGACAGGTCGTATAAGCATCGCTTTCACAGAACACTGAATACAGTAAATGAAACGTACATTTAGGCCTATACAGGCTACATTCCTCTCTGTTGAACAATAGCAGAAAGTTTACAGACATGAGATCAACGCTTCTAATCTGTCAATGACTCAATTGTACCTCAAATAACTACAGCACTGCCGAACTATAATTATATTTTTTATATATATAGGCCCCTACTTGCGGTTACAAACACTTGATTGTCTTTGGGTTGTTACACAATTATAGGACATATATATCTAGACCTATGTGACATACCAACGCTGGTTGGCGTGGCCTGTTTGAAATCGGACTAGCTGCCTGGTTTAGGGAGACAAGTCTTTGAAATTCAGAAAGTGTTTGTCAAAATGTCTGCGTCGAACAAAACTGCTAGTGGAAGCAAACAGTATGCAAATTTTAATCCATACCTTCTTGTTAGAGCCACGTTCAAGCTAGGTGGTCGACACAGTGGTCAGCTGAGAATTGAAGAGTCTCTTTGAACTTCTGAAGAGATCCTTTCTGAAATCAGAAGAGCCCAAAATAAACCAAACGCTACCAACGACAATTAGGCCTACTGGTTCCTCCAGAACAGTAGTGGTTCAAATGTTCAGAACAGAAGCAATGAACAGAGGTGATTCAAAACAGCTAGAAGTCATGCACTCGGTAAGCTTATTACATCTATTGCAAGTTCACCTAAAGCATAACAGCTCATTGTTCACAGCTTCTTAGCAATCAACACTGTGACAGTGTCGACAGAAGCTATCGCGCGTTGATCAGAATTCCATGGGAGTTTGAGGAATGAAAACAGTGTTCATTCAGTGTCCATGCAGGGATGCCAATAATTACCGAGTTGCAGGAGACAAGTTCTGTCAGAAAAAGGCTAGTGTATACATTATAAGTACTTGTGTTTTCAGCGATGAAAGGTAATCAGTTCCTAGTTGACTCTGAAAATAAGTGCACGATAAGATAGTTAGCCTATTCCTATGTAGACCACATCTCGGCTTGCCGCTTGGGCGATTAATGCAATCTGAAGTTGAACCATCATAGTTATGCCTATTTTATGGCTACGTAACAAAATTTTGCTCAGACCCAGATAGAGGCTCAATACTGAGTCAACAGAGTAGGACCTACACCTGCCGTGTGCCAAATTATAGTTAGGTGCTCAAAGATATGAAAACATGGATATTACGAGTGTCACTCTAACAGATGGCTTTTATTAACGTGTAGCAGACGGTTAATGTGGTTTTGATAAGTGTGTAACAGACAACAGCTAGTACTATAGGCCCTACGTGGCTTTAATAAACGTATATACAGCATACATGTATATATGTATGTATGTATGTATGTATGTAGGCCTAGTGTATGTCGGGATCATGGATATATGCATGTGCATCCCTTTTTGCTAGGCCTAGGCCTATGCGTGTTCTGGCTGGTCATAGACTCATAGATAATGATAGGTTATCGTTGATTATAATAAAATTATAGTCTTATTGGGACCACAGGGTAATGGGTATTTGGGCGGGGAGTATTGTACAACACACTGAGCCGCCGTTGAGGAACCGAATTCGATACCGGTATCCCCGTAAGGTTGATAATAGTCCTTCTTTCGCTAATAGCGGCGTTGGTTAAATGAAACGCATAACGTACGTTATTAGCGCCTTGCATGGCTGCCGACAGTTAATTTGGCTTCTGTAATAACTTGTCTTCATTTGTTTTTTATTCTGAAATTGTTGATATGCCCGTCTTCCAACATCTTTTGCTCAGAAGTGCACGCTCCTCGCCGGCGCAATTGCAGCTGTAGGCCTACTGCAGAGCAGCTGTGCGTTCGTACCAGTGATTTTTTGCCAGAATAGGCCTAAACTGTTCCAAAGCGCCTCTGTATTAGTTCCAAGAATAAAATATATTTTATAGGACACAATTGTTCGCAATCAATATAATTATACACTTATAAGCCCTATATTTGTAAAATTTAATATGTGATGAATTGAAACTGTGAGGTTTTATATCAAATTCCAGAATTTTTGCATAACTATTTTTTTTAGTTTTTAGTATTATGCAATTATGTGTATGAGCATTATACATGTAGGCCCTATCGGTCAAATATTATGACACTGTTCGTGCGATTACCAATGTTTTGGTCGAATGAGCATAGCTTCTCATCTATACTGCCATGCCCTATAGGAGGCCTACTCTTATGATCTTATCCCGGGTGTTGCCGCATCGGCTTGGTGGGGTCTGTTATTCAGATTTCAGAATAAACTCCTGAGCTGTGAGCGGCCAATTTTAATTCGTTTGATCTAATAATTGGAGGGGTAAGGGACGGACATGCCTACAGGCCATATGCAGGCGCTGCTGAGGCGACTGCATGGTCCTGCTGCCAAACATAGGCCCTATGCCGACAACGATGATGATATTCGATTATTATAGGCCCTATAGTGAAATACCTGCCAGATGACAAACAGCATCGATCGTGGCTTACAGAGTAATCTGAATTGACTAAATTTATAGAAATAGAAGTGTTTCCTTATAGAGCTCAGATTACAATTGAGTGTCAGTTTGCCCTTTTCGGACGATTCATGTGCTTATAGGCCATATAGGCCACATGCGGAACTCTATATCTAGGCCTATGTGAAGTTCCTGTCGTCCTTGACAGGTAGTATCCAAGCGCACGCGAGCGAAGGACAACCAAATTTTAGAAGAACTGGAGCCTACATGTAGACCTATATAATATTTTTCCGAATGCCGGAAATCGCCTTATCGCGGGGCTAGCTGTTGCAGGGCAACAGGGCTAGTGTTTTTCGGATATTCTGTTTTTTCTTTTTTTGTCGCATAAAACAAAAGGTACGAAAAATGGCAATTTTTGGTTTTTTAAATATTTTTTTCAATTTATTAATATTAGGGTCAACTATTATATATATTACCAATTTCTTGTTATTCAGTCCGAAATCAAGCTGAATTAATTATAAAAATGAGTTGTAGCTCTTTTTCATGCTGTGCTTGATGCTTTTTAAAACAAAACTGTTTTGTGACCAAATCCAAGGGAAAACTAAAAACCCAAAAACCAAATAAAACCAAAAGACCAACTTTTGATTTTAAAAAATCTTGTTTTTTTGCACCCCTATGGGCTGTTGGTGCCCATGCAGTTAGTCTTTGAAAACCGAACTCTCCAAGGTGTCTTAACCAGATTCTGCAATTTCTGCCACAGCGCAGCGCCACCATATGACCACTATGTCATCATCGACGGTAATCATATGACCACTATATCATCATCGACGGTAATCATATGACCACTATATCATCATCGACGGTAATCATGCATCAATAAGGGCACTATGTCATCTCTTCAGCTTGACCCCCGGACTTTGACCTGGCACCGGAACGAGAGGCTGGCTATTGCGGACTTGATTTGGTAGGCCTTTAGGAGTGGTGAATAAGCCATGTAGTCTCTCTGACTAACCTACCTGACTTTTATGGGCACTGAGAAATTGTTGAAGATTTAATCTGATTTAAGCCTACATTACATTATATAGAATTCTGCGTAGGCTCTGGCCGCTCTGCCTCCATTTTAAAAATGTTGCGAACAAAGTCAGAATGACGATATAATAGTCTAGAATTATTATTAAGAATTATTATTAAGCGCTGGATATTGGCCCTAGCCGTTCCACAAAATTTTATGGGCAATAGGCCTACGGTTATCCCTAATATTGCACTAACATTAGGGCAGAGACCTATGACCATGCAACCAGAACACGATTAACATCCGCCAAAGCCCAAGTCGTTCGCAACGCCCAAGAGGGAAAACGACTGAAGCTAATATCAGTGTTGTCTGGGTATCATGAACTTTCTCTAACCCAACCAGCATTGAACTGATTATAACGTCTCATGCCGTCTTTATTGGTAGAATTTCGGCTAGTACGCAGGTCGTGGTAGTACAAGAGTTTGTTGGACTCTGACAAATTTTCAGATTGACATTACTCGTCTCTATAGGCATGCAGTAGAAGGCGGCGCTAGAAGGGATCGAGGCCAGATAAACGACCGGTCCCTCCTAACCACCACAACACTGCCTTGGTTTAGGTTACATCTGTGTCATCAGCAGTGAACAAGTCGTGTAGGCTATCTCGTCACATGACTTGTGGAGCTAGCGCCGAGATATATACATTATATATATATAATATATATATATATATAACATGCACAATATGTGTGTATATATATACATATATATGTATATATATAATAATATATATGTATATATATAATATATATATATAGATTGTGTGCGTGCGTGTGTGCTATTGTGATTCTTGTCCACCCATTCATTACTCCTTCCATCGATTCCTCTCTGCTTTCATTCTTGTTTGCAGTTTACATTACTTCAAGCTTCTTGTATAAAAATAATTATATTATTAGACTAGTATAGTTTCTCCTAGTTTTCATAAAGTTGCCCAATTCGTGAAAGGTCGATTATTTTTCTAATCGGGGCAAATATTTCAGTTCGAGTAGATCTACTTCAGCTAATCGCCCATCTCTTCCTCGTAAGTCAGTCATATGACAGCTACTCACTATCACAGGTCGTGAGAGAATTGGTCTCGTGAGTTGTTTGCATTTAATATTTGCTATAAAAAGGAGCTTCAAACGGGATACTCAGCTTGATTTGCAGGACTGACAGACGACAAGATGCTCCGTTTCATCGTTCCCTTGATTGCTGTGCTGACTTACGGTAAGGTCGCAATCGCAAGATTTGGATTATACGCACTGTAGTTGAGTTTTAGTGAACCGACTTCTCATATCCGGATCGATTGTCACATGCAATACAATTAATTCGTTTGCTTGATTGGAACATTACAAGTTTTATGAAGTTCGTTGTTGAGAATAACACGCTTTTAGCTTGGACGGCAATTATTTCCGGTTAATATTCAACTGGTTGTAATTCAATGTCAGACGAATTTATACAGCGCTTGCTCGATTAGTTTCTAATGCGCACTTTTTGTTTTGTGTAAGATTTCTTAGTTGTTCTATCCTGTGAGGTTAGTTCACATAGAGGGATGATCAGATTTACTGAGAAAATATGCGGTACATGATAGGTAAATCAGTGCTCTATTCTAAAAAAGTCTGCCACAGCCATAAATTGTTTTTGTACACATTGATAAATTGCAGGATCTGGACAATTACCAATTTTTTTTCTGTGCCTTAGGCAACATTGCCATAAATATTTGATTATGGTTTTGTCTTCTTTGTTCATAGGGTTGGCTGCCAGCATTGACGAATGCACTTTTGGCGAGTCGTACTGGTGTAGCAGCCTTGAGAATGCTAAGACATGTGGTGCACTTGGCCACTGCAAGTCAACCATATGGAAGAAGGAGATTCTTAAACAAGTTAGTCATTTAGATACTGATTTTCATAATGTATGGGAATACTATGGAGGAAATAACGAACGCTGCTGTTCAAACAGCAGAAATGTGGCTCACGAAGAAGGTTGTCAATGGGTACCCGACCGAAGCTGACTACCCGGGTAATGAAATTGGTTTTCAGGTACACGAAATACCGTAAAAAATGCGCGATTTTACCTGAACATATGCCAGAAATATTCCCTGGGTCATATTGGCTGACTGCCCAGGCAATGACTTCGACTCTCGGGTGCCCGAAATTCCATAAAAATGCGCAATTTTCTACATTTCCTAACAAAACATCCGCAAGATCGGGTACCCGACTGCGCAGGTCGACGGGTATCTGGGTCATCATTTCAACATTTTTTGACAGCATTACTCTTGAATGTAAGCTTTTCTGAGTATGTAGCTTGAGTGTTAATTACATTTAAGAAGATCTTGAAAAGAATGAATTTCGTTATCTACCCTATGTGTTTTACCTCAACAGCTGAACTAGTCAGAGCCTCTTCAGGTTCTCATCTGATGTTATTCCTTAGGCTGCTGGTTTTTATATAGTGATAATTAATTAATTAATTCACCCCATCTATGCAACATTTGTGTCTAATAATACTAATCATAACTCAGCTCATCATGTTAAAAGATATAAACATGTAGTAAAAGTATAACGACTTCATCACATTCAGTGACATTATAATGTGAATAGCAAATACTCTGCCAAAAATGGATGCCAAATCCCACTTGGCAAAATAGAAGGCGATTACGTCAGATGACTTGATACAAGTGAAACGATTCATTAAAACGGTGAGTAGACTATTTATTGATGTGGGCATTGGCTTACATCTATAAAAGGCTACTTACTTTCAAATGCAGTTATATGGAAATGCTGTGAATCTCATTACCTTCTTAACCTGGGAACTGTATATAATGTATATGACATCTGATTACCTCAACTGCCGAACCAGTCTAAGCCTCTACAGGTTCTCATCTGATGTTATGTATGAAAATATGTGAATAATGAATGAACTGTGCTTATTTTATGGTTTCAGGATAGCACTGAATTGTGCAGCTTCTGCTTGATGATCGTGCTCGACGTTGAGCAATATATCAAGGATAATAAAACCGAGGTTAGTTTACTCAGAGAAACTAGATTCATAGATAGAAGAATGGACAGACAGCCAGAAAGGAGAAAGTAATGTGATGGAAGTTGGAAGCTTATATAATACAGTTCAAAGCACTTTACCTTTGGCACAACTGCCTAGTTTCTGTTTTGCTAAACTCTTGTGTCCTCTGATCTTCCACGCACAGCCTGGTTGTTTTGCGCATGCAAGTGCCTAAGAGTTGCTACGGCCCGATCCATGAGCTTTGCCTCTGCTGGTCCCTCAGCTTGGAACTGTCTTCCACATTCATTATGCCTAGAATTACTAACCCTCTCACATTCAAGTTCCAGAGATGCCTTAAGACTTTCTTGTTCTCTGGCACAAGCACAGATGTCCATTGAGAGTGCTGTTGATTTTCAGTGGCGCTATACAAATATTACATTACATGGATACAGTGAGTGGTTGGTAAGACATTCCTTGGTAAACTAAGTGTTGTTGGAGTTAGATGCAAGTGCATTAGCAGTTTCAATCAAGCATTTACATAAGCGCCGCTCAGAGGCACTCCCAAGTGATGGTCAGCTAATCTTGGAAAAGGAACGGTCCTGTCCAAGGTTAACCATGATGGCAAGTTCAGAATTTCTGTTACAGTAAAATAGTATTTATGATTGATTGACTAAGTAAAATGAATAGTGACGATTAGTTATTATAATTTCCTTTTATTTTGTATTTTAAGTGATTATGATGAAATTTATATATGTTTTTACAGCAAGAAATCCTGGGTTTCTTGACAAATGTGTGTCAGATGGTTCCTGAAAAGAGCATTGCAAATGAAGTGAGTTAACAGTTTCTGTTATATTCTGCTTTATCGGAATGATGATTTAGATATTTGAAATTCAATACCACTGATATTTGTGTGACCATCTCTTTATCACATCTTTTACAAGTGAAACAGTCTCTTTGCAATTATTAGGCTGGTTCAAAATTTGGCTAAACAATAATGTTGGATTAATAAGAACATTTATTAATTTTAAATGGTTATTGCTGGGTATTTGATGTTATTTTCAACTTGTCTTATATGATGTGTATCATTTGATTACAGTTGTAGTGTTATTTTATTTCAGTGCCAGTCGATTGTGCAGACCTACATTCCAGAGATTATTGAATTGGTTATAAGTGAAGTGGTGGGTTTATCAATATAAATTTTTTTTATCCTAGATTCCTAAGTCCTTTGTTAAAATACTTTCATTCCAAGAAGTTGATTCTTATTCAAATACATTGAACTCTCAGTATTTTGAAAATTTTCAGAGCACAGAACTTAACAGATTATTGAATTCTTAATGATAATTTAAAAAATTGCAAATGAGATTTCTTTAAAGAATGATGTTTTGACTTTCCAGATTGTAATAGTTAAGTTAGAACCAGTTGTTGATGAAAAATTGTCTTGTTCTCTCGTTTTATATTCCTTGACATTGATCGATTAGGACCATCTTTAGTTGTTCCTTGTTCCATCTGTTCCTCTTCTCTGTAACTGTCTGGCAGCCACATAATTAGTGCTTGAATGTTAATGTGCTGTTTAAGTGTCCGATTGCATTCCGTTACAAAAGTTGTTTGTGATTTCAGGAGCCAAAAGTCATCTGCTCGCTAATAAAGTTGTGCGATGGTCTAAAAGATGAAGTGTCTCATCCCCTGCTGTCAGTTTCTGAAGTCAAGCCACAGCTGAACACCAAGGTAACGAAACAGTCATTCATCATAGCTACAGCTTTAAAGTCTTTGCCTCAGGACATGTGATGAGTATAATAGACTGTAGACTGTTTGTGTTGAACAACCATACAATATTTTTTTGCTCATTTTCTGCCTCTGAGGCTTGAGGGTAATTCTATCAAAGGCTTGTCATGTTTTGGATTAAAGGAGGCACTGATATCAAAGACAAAGGCCTCTGACCTTGTCACGTTGCAACTAACTGTTACTCGGGTCTGGAGACGTGAACAAAATCTTTTATGTCACCCTTTGAATCGCTAGAATTCTTGGACTATTTAATCTAATCCAATGATTTCTATGGTACTGTGATTGAAACATGTGGGGCTTTTTGGGTAGGTCATTTGAAGCCAATCAATCAAAATTTACATAGTTGTATATGAATGTTATTAAAATCCATTCCCATGTAGACTGGAACCTGCTTAAATTGCTGTTCATTGTATCCACCCATGGACCCTAATATTAAGTCTGTGTTATAAGGACACTAAATTGTATAACTGAATGTAACGATCTATGTTGTCCGCTGTGTCATTAATCTCACAATGACATTTGTTTATACTAAGCTTGTGTCGCAGTAAATCATTTTAATCTAGACATTCATAAAATGGTTTGCAACAGACATCATATAATGCTTGAAGGCTGGTTCTTTTCCTTTCAGTTCTCTGCTCTGCCAATCCATAGCGAACCCATCTGTGACGACTGCACGAAGTTCTTTACCGACATCAAGAACATGGTCTTGAACAATGCAACTGAGGTAATTTTGGGCATGTCATGTATCTGTTTCATATATTTATGTAGAACTGTTATAGAAAAAAAGAAATCAGTTGATACTGCTAAGCTATTGTGTATTGAAGACTTGTATGGAGTCCCTATGCTACAAATAAAAATATTTGGTTATGGAGCAGAACCACATTCTCGAAGGGTACTCAAACCAACACATGGAATTCTAAATCTGAGTTGCATCTATAAATGGTGGTAAAATAATCGACCTCTGTTGATTTTTCTTTGGACTGAGAAACTGCTGAAACTGTTTTCTCAGGTTCTTTTTTTGTGACTGAGCTAAGGGAAGGTTCTATTACAAGACCCAACTGATTATGACACTGTTTAGGAGTTGAATACTATTTCATACGCAAGACAATAACAACAATTACAGAATGATAGCTGTTTGTTAATCGTGTTTTATTGTTTTTGCTTTCAGCAAGAAATCGAGACACTTATTGATCAGACCCTTTGTAGCTATCTGGGACAATATGAAGCTATGGTAGGACATGCTTTTTATGGAACAACAGTTGGTAGTTAAAAATATCTCCACACTGTTTAGATTTTTTGCCAGTTCAACGCAGCATAACATACGATGCGATGATCATTTCGAAAATCTTTTTTTTTTTTAAATCATAGGAACTTCTTTGGAATGATTTTTGAGGCATTCATTATTTATGTGTTATGCTTATGATTTTAAGGGATTTTTTAAATGATCGTTAAGTTGTTTGAACCAGCCGCTTGTAAACAATTTGTGTGAGAGGGTAAATATCGAGACTTGACTTTGACCTTTATGTATTGCCCTTTTCATGCCGGTGCTTGAAATGCTATGGAGCAAAACTGTCATCATTTCATTTGTTTGTTGTTTGGTGGTTCAGTAAACCGTTTCAATCAAACTGTATTTCATGTTTTCCTTGGTTTCATGTCATTAAGCAGATATTGATGTCAAATGAATTTGTTGAATTTTGAGTCATTACAAGTGCAAATTATAGCTCATAGCCTTCATCTCTCAGTAATCTTGGCCTTAATCACAAAGATTACTTTAAATATGTTACTTTATGCAGAATTTGGTATAATTATTATTTAGATTGAATTTATTGATGTGCTTCATTTGATGTGTTATAAAAATGTCAGATGACATCTAAATTTTGTAATTGTTTTTCTTTAGTGCAAAGATTTGGTCAAACAGTATTTGCCAGAAATCATGCAACTGCTGACGTCCGAATTTGTAAGTATTCCAAAGGGGCGGTGGTTTTATGAAAGTTGTCTTTGCCAGTGCTGTATGGAGCCCACATTGTAACACTACCTTCTTTATAGAGCCCACATTGTAACACTACCTTCTTTATAGAGCCCACATTGTAACACTGCCTTCTTTAGAGAGCCCACATTGTAACACTGCCTTCTTTATATAGCCCACATTGTAACACTACATTGAAGAACCTTATCAAATACAATACAAAGCTGATAAGAGTTGCATGGTAAAGCAGGATATGGGAACATAGTAATAACGAATTGTTAGTTTCATGCAAAGAGAAAAATTAATGTCAAATGCAATGACATTGTAATGGACAAAGCTTTTATTTTGTAAATCAAGTGTTAGTTTGTCCCGTTCAGTTTCATCTTAAGTGTTTTGCACTGAATGCATCATTTACTAAAGACTTTATTTATAGACCCTGTTGATAGACTTGCAAATGCTGCTTATATGGCAGTCAGCGATTTAAACAAGTGCGACCTCAGGTGAATAGGAATGTCTGCTGAACGGAATCATGCAAAGCAGTATGTGTTATAACACTGAATCACACTGCAAAGATGAGTTCAGTCTGCAAGCTGTGCTTATTATGTGGTTCATGTTTATGAACTCATCTTCAGAATTTTGACTCTGGTTCTCTGCCTTTGTTCTTCCTCTTATCCAATTTGCATTGCATCTGATAAGGCTCCTCAATGTCGTGTTGTAATAATGGGTTTTCTACCCATGGGGAACTCCAATTGGCTTTGTGCCACTTGAGTATGGGATGGGTGATGTTGTTTGCTGTTGCCCTCCTTGCAGATAAATGTGCGTGAGCATCGTGTCCAGGGTTGCTATGCAGTGACTTGAAGTAGTTATAATGAGTGTTATAATGGAAGCCTTCAAAAGATGAGTGATGTAATAAGCATCATTATGAAGGAGGCTTAAACTGTTTTCAGGTTACTTTTGTGACTATTAGCTGGTGACATTGTGGCTGACGTACTTTGTTTGATATCAACATCCTGCTTCTGCCTTTTTCATGTTGCTTGGATAACAATTTAACTGCTGTGTTTATGGCTGTAATTGCCAGTATTTTGTAATTATCTTGTGTGAGTTTGTTAAGAATCTATACCTGCTAACTTTCATGTTTCCCTTTTAAAATTTGGTTTGATTCAATTGTATTATATTGGATAGGTGTGTGGGAGCTTAGGAATTATTTATTTAGTGTGTTTTGGAACTGATAACTGTTTAAACTTCATATTGTTTCAGAAGTGATGCGTTTTAAACTTAATATTGTTTCACAATAGTAAATCGAATTTAGTATATTCAGTAAGAATATGTCTGAGAGGAATGTGTCTTTAATGCAAAACATGCTGCCACTGATGAATCAGCCAATAGGTCCATTTCAAATGTTGTGACTAACAGTGCTGTAAATCTTGTGTCTCTCCCTTCCATTAATTAGTTGTAAGTCAAACTTCAGCCAAACTGTAAGTTGAGAGTTAAAATCTACGGGACGAGTCTTAGCATTTTAATGGCAAGCTGCATTGGTTGTCCCAGTCGCATTTAGTACACTCTCATCGTGAAAGCATCAAGTCAGATATAGGAATGCACATTGCTTGATCCCTTTACCACAAGCTGCATAGGTTTTCCCGTACATTTTAATACATGCTGTCATTAAAGGGTTAAGAGTGGATTACCAAATTATGATTTATAAGTCAACTGGAACTGAACCCTTGATTTCATTGTTTTTTGTAGGACGTCAAGATGCTGTGCCAGTCACTGGGCTTCTGTACTCAAACGATGCCTGAGGCTAAGAATTTCCTCCTGAAACTGAAGCTCAAGAAGTCCGAGTTCTTCTCGATTGCCTCTGCCGATGTTTGTACTTTACAACATTTAATTTATTTTCTCTGTTTTGCCAAATGAGCATTGATATGCTGCCATTTATTTTCAGTAGTATTAGATCATAAAAGTTTTGATTGCTTCAGTCTGATAAATGTTACTATTGCCATTTTGTACATTTTAATAACTAATGACATGTGATCATGTCGTAGCTTCATGTTAGTTTTTAGTGATGTTTTATATTCAATTATGGTTTATTTTGGATTGCTGTTCTGGCTGGAGAATGTTTATATATGCATCTCTTTTAAGATGCATAAACACAAATATGATGATACATACTAGACCAAATACGATGATCGCGCCTTCTCTGTTGCCAGCCCCCGCTGCTGGAATAGCCTCCCGCTTGAAGTGCGTTCTGTAGCATCAATTGAGATCTTTAGGGCACGACTAAAATTCCACCTGTTCAGGAAGGCAAATCCCTGTTGAAGTGATGTAGTGATTGTTATAGTACGGTTTTTTCTTGTTAGTTTGCTGATCGTGTCATTGTAAAGCACTCTTGTAGCGGCACGGATGCGTTACGGCGCTTTAGAAATCGTCCATTTAATAATAATAATAATAATATATGTATATACATGTATATATAAAATTATATATCTATGCATATGCATAATTACATATATATATAAAATTGTGTGTATATATATAGATGCATATATATATATATATATATATATATAATTATATATATTTGACATTATATAGACCTGCTAATGCACAGAGTTAGTTACACTGCAAGACCTGTATTCTCTGCAGACCTTACTTCATTGTATTGACAACATATGTTGTTGTTCTGCTAGAACTCTGCTGAAGGTTGCAATATCTGCAAGACCATCATGAAGGATATCCAGGATCTGGACAGGAACGTCGCCATCCAGGTAGGCCACTTGACATCGGAATTTGTCTTCATTTAAATATGGATTGAATGAGACATGCTGCGTCTTAACCTTTGTGACCTGTCTCACTGATTGATCTGTGATATGTTAAAATTACTATTTAAATGGTTTACTTTACATTTAGTTTTTAAGCAAATGTTACATCGACTGTCAATGTTAATTGTTCAGGTATAATTGTCTATTGAAAGTGAATGGTTTGCTCCAGGCTTCTTTCGGTTTTCTTCTGCTTTTGTTAGTTAATTAGGATATCAGTTTAATTCTTTTACTGTATGTAAACTTTCAGACGGAGATCAAGGGCTTCTTGAAGAATCAGATCTGTGTCCGCCTTGGTAATCTAGAAACTGCCGTATGTCATACCACTTTTCTTGATTGACATGAACATTATCATTTTAGTTGTCATGACAACGAGATCATCACAAGTTTGTTGATAATTATTGAACTTGATTTAATAAAGACCTAGTTGTGTTATCTTGCATTTTTTTTGCTACTGATACTTGGCACTCCTCAGTGCAGTGGCATTTGCTTGAGTAGTGCTCCCTTTTTAGATATCTGTTAATACTAAGTGTGTATGTATGGCAAATCAGGAGAGTTATATTTGCTGAAGACTGAACAGTGTCATTGATTGGTATTGATATTTTTCTCATAATTATACCTTGTGTGTTATGATGGTTACAATGGTGATAGAGTACTTGATCTTAGTAGGACTCCATGGGTTAACTTGGACTAGTATGTTTGTGTTCCATGGGATAGGATCTCTCTCTGTGGCCCAGATCTTTGGGCCTTCTCTTTGGAATGCCCTTCCTTTATCTATACATGTTACCATTCTTTATCGACCTCTTCTTGCATCCTTCTCCCTCGTCAGAGCCTGTGTCCAATTTCGGGATTCTCACGTTGGGAGCGCTACTGAATGGTCAATGCTGGGAATGGTGCTATATAAATTAATGAATGCTATACAACTATGCATGAATGCTTGTATGTATATATAGGCTTGTTTGTATTTATGTTTGGTTGTATATGAACATTTGCATAGCACCTTGTTAGGACTGTTTGAAGGCATGTGAAGATGGCTATATGGTTGTAGTCATAGTGCTGTTACAGAAGAGGCAAAGATTGTGGCTTGATGTTGAAGATTGTTAATTTGTTTGTGGTGAGGTATAATAAGAAATGGAGTGAAACAGTTTAGTTGTTTCCTGTGTGACATCACACTTTCTGACTGTTGTTTTTCCTTTGTTAAGTAGTCCATTGTTGATTTCTTTTCTGGCTTGTAGTGCAATGGTCTCGTTGATGTCTACGGCGAGGCATTCTTCCAACTTCTGGCTAACGAACTCGTATGTTTCTTTAACTCTGATGTCGGACATTTATACTTATATCATCGGTCATTTCTTCTAAGTCTCTTGTCTATTTTTATTTTGTTCCATTAAGAAATTTGTGTGTTTTTTGTGCATTTCATGAGCATATTTTTTCTAATATACTGGCTAGCAGTGAACATATTTAGCTTAACCAGTGCTGAGTGCTAATCTGGGATGCATGAAGAGATGTTGTGCTGGGTTGGCACCTCGAAAGAGAGTTCATCTACAACTGCCTTGCTTCATTGTCATGAAAAAGGGTGATAATGAAAGCAACTTGATGCAGATAACTCTAGAATATTGTCTTGTATATTATTTCCTACAGGATCCTGAATCCAGATGTCGCTCTTTGGGATTCTGTGCTGCTGACAATGCCATCCGGGACATAGTGCGTGAAGCTACACCAAGCAGGGAACCAGTCTCTACCCCATTGAAGGTTCTTGCTGCTGGTCCACAATGCATTCTGTGTGAATTTATTTTGAAGGAGGTTGAGGAACTACTGAAAAATAATGCAACAGAGGTATTTGTTACTTTATTATACAAGGTGTTCATGTATGGTGCTATGTGAATGGTTATCATGTTACATTTTAGTGTGTTTCGGTCACTTTATGATCACTTTCTAGCAGCACAAATTTTGATACTTTGTTAAGACTTTCAATTCAGTTCGTTTTAATTCAAGCAATGTTTGAGCATGGTACCAACACAATTCAACTGTGATTTCAAAGGTGCCCTCCTTACAGAATCTTCAGAAGTTCACATTGAAACCAGGCAACCTTTAGAAGGCATAGGAGACTGGAAGATTTAGGCTGCCAGCCTGATTATTTGACAGAACTTTTTTATGGTTTTAATGGCCGATTTAGATCAATGGTAATGATGATGATGATGCTGATCACTATCTTTATTGTGGTTGTTATGTATAAAAAAAATTGATCGTATTGATCTTTGAAAACCCAGGCACAGATCATTGCCGTGCTTGAGAAGGTCTGTAGCTTCCTGCCGGCCACTGTCAGGGAATCTTGTGATTCTTTCGTCGATGAGTATGGAAAGGCGATCCTTGATCTTCTGATCCAGGAGCTTGATCCGGCTATCGTCTGCACCACCCTCGGACTCTGTTCCAGCTCCAAGAGACTTATTCCAACCAAAGTTGAAGGTTTGTTTAGGATTTTACCCTAAGTGAAACTGTTTTGGCAAATTTGTCTGAAAGATACAGTAAATATCTTATCAGTAGAAAAAATGATTAACTGTTGATTATTAATGTTCAAACTGAAGTTAATTGTCTTGTTGAGTTTATCATCTTATTAATAATTGTTTTGTAGATGAGGTAGAATGTACTATATGTGAGACAGTTGTGCAATATTTGGAGGCTCTGCTGGAGGAAAACTCAACTATCACTGTCATTGAGAGTGCGCTGGAGAAAGTCTGCAATTTCCTTCCAGACAAGTTTAAATCAAAGGTATGTTTATGTAGCTTTTCGTTAACATTACTGTTTAAGTTTCCAGGATTATCTCATTAGTGAAAAAGGTTCGTAAGAATTAATTGTTTTTGCTTAACTATAGATGTTAATATACCTTGTGAGAATATTTTAGCTCCTTCGAGAGGTTCTATTAAGGGGCTATATGAATGGCCTGATACGTACATACATCTTCATTTAATTTCAGACTGATTAACTGCAATTGTATGACAAGCACAGTATGATCGAATGATGAAAAGTTATTGCAGGATTTAACTTTTGGCTGTCATGCAGGGCGCCTATTACATTATACATCTGAGTTAACCAATGCTGCCACTTAGCGAAAGGAGGACTAGGCAATCTTTGGGGATACGGGAAGTGAGCTTAGTTCTGCATGCCAGTAATTGTCTAAGTTGCATTTCATACATTAAATTGGATATTGATGCTATATTGAAGTGAATGGCTTTCCTAAAGTTAAAGAGAGGGTGCCATGGGTATGAAGTGTGTGCATCTTCACATTCTTAGCCTCGTCATACAAAGGCAGGAATCAAGTTCCCTCGCTGCTCAGTCTTCACACTGACATTTTGTGGTGGTCATTGTGCTCGTTCTTTAAAGCAAGTTTGCCATAGGAAGGAAGTGGAACAGAAATCTTGAAATCTCTCTGTCCTGTCGAGAATTTAAGTCCCAAGCTCTACTTCGAGAGTGCAGCATGATGGTCAGTGGACTATCACACACTTCTGGATGACCAAAAGAATTAGTAAATAATTAGTTATTAATAATTACTTATTTATTTTTCATCTGAGTTTGTCTTAATTTCTGTTTTTCACTGTTGCAGTGTGACTACATCGTTGAGACATACGGTCCAATGACCATTAAGTTCATCACCACTGAACTCTCACCAAAGGAAATCTGTGAGGTAAGAAACTGCGTGGGTTGATCATAGTTCGACAAAACAGGAGGGTGGTCTGATTGGTTAGTGCTGGTGTCTGCTACGAAGCTGTAATTGGATCAGTACCAAGAATGTCTGTGTGACCAATTGGTTAGAGTGGTCAGCCTGTAAGGGTTTGATCCTCGTCCGAGGTGTTACTGTGTACGACCTTGAGCAAGTAAGTTAGTAAGTATATTCTTTATTTAACCAATTGCATATTTGCACTTTGGTGTACAATCAGTTTCAAGATAACGGCATTCCAATTACAAAAGATTTTCACTCTCAATTGTCTGCCTGTGGAATAACATGGTCATGCCGTCATTGGCGCACAATTGCTCTGCTTTATATTTGGTTCTGCACCATCTTTCCAATATAAAATTGTATGGTATCATAAAATCAGTCCTCCATGACTGATTTAATGTTGGCTCTGTTGCTCACAAACATACATGTTAACCACAGAAATGAAATTGAACTGATCAATTTGTAATTATCTTTCTATGAAAACATTTCTGAGTAAAACATATTTCTATTGCTTACAGAAAGTTGGAGCCTGTGCAAAGACGGTGAAGATGGCAATGATAACTGAAGCTAAAGAGGTGAAGACTTCCCAGAAGCTCCTTGGAGAGAACGAATGTTCGTGGGGACCAAAGTTCTGGTGTATTAGCAAGCAAAATGCCGCCAGATGCCAGGTAAGATGTCACATACAGGCTTCAGTGGAATATTAGCATTAAAATTAATTAGACTTATACTGTTTTATTGGTTCTATTTCCACCTTGGACATAAAGAATAAAAAATATTGGAAATATTTTATTCATTCATTTAGCACCTATTAAAGCAAAACTACTTAGAGGTGCTCCCAGCTGCAGCCTAAACGAAATGATGTTAACAGAGAGGAATCGGGAGCCCATTCCAGGTGGAGGTACCGACCAATGAGGAAGCTCAATGCAGCCTTAGCTTGCCCAAGGGATGGTGCACCACAGGCAGAGAGACAGCACTTTAGATTTAAGCTTGGTCTTTAGAATTATGCTTGGTAGGTGGGAATGGCTGGCAACCAATGATTATGTATGATTGCTGTGAAAATGCAACTATCCTGTATTTGTTTTGGCATAAAGATGGGGCCTGTGTAAGCTTGATTGAATTCAGTCCCATATGTTTCTGTTTATTGATTTCTTTATTTGCTGGCATTTTAGGCAACAGATTTCTGTGAACAGACCGGATGGGATCTCTAAGCATCTGGAGTTCACGAGAAATATTCAGGAAACTGGAGGAAATTAATTATTACCTTTCATATTGCTGAATGTCTGCGTTCTTTCTCAAAAACATGTTTCGGCCGGTTGAACTTCTTCCTACAGACGTATCTACAGATTTTTTGTCCAATCTTTGCTTTATTAAAGCAAGAACTGATCTATTTAGCCAGGGTTGGTATAATGTGTAATGTATATTTAGTGCTATACTAAAATGGTTCAATATTGCACAGTTTTTTTGCTTTGTTGGTCTTGGTAACATTTGGATCTTTTTCAGGGGCTTACCTTTTCCACAGTTTAGTTTTACTCAGAGGCTAACTTAATTCCCTAAGTAAGCATTTCAGGGTAATGTTCCCAACACTTCATGTGAATGAGAATTGCTAAATATAAACTTAGTAAGTGAAATAGCTGCTTATTTTATCTCTTTTTTTGTTAAAAACGATGACAGTTATAAAGCATTAAAAGCAATCTGTGAAGGCAGTGTATAGCTCGATAAGTTTTACCAAATGAGTTTCACTTAGAGATTATCTCAAATTCTTAGGCATTAGTTGATGATAAATGATTTAGAGGTATTTGAAACCTTGTTTAATACAATTTCACGTTTAGTGCTGCCTTTTCACAGTAATTAGTTGGGTTGGCAGAATAATAAATAGTGCCTAAAATTGTAAATCCATGGATTTTGCTAAGTGGTCAGTGGTGTGCTTGATAACAAAAACCAGTACGGATGCTTTTTGTTCTTATCAGTTCTGTCTTGATTCTTATGCACTTTATGAACTTTGTTTTCTATTGTTCAATACGAAGCATATATCGTTAACTTTAAGGTAGTTGTTGGCTATCACAACACATTCTCAAGCATTGAAAACTGCAACAGTCTTATGCTTATGTCTCTACGAAATTGAGTTTGCCACAATTTAATCGACATTGGATTTTGCTTGTTGACAAGCTAGTTAATCAGGGACATGAGATTTGAATCAAGAAGATTTTAAAATTTACTTTGTGGACAGTTTATGAGTTAAATGTGCTTTTGTTTAATATGATCTGCTGCGCAGCTCCAGCAGCCCTGTATAATAACTGTTGAATTTTATTTGAAGTGAGTCAGCAGTAATAATATACGTATTAATATTGAGTCTTAGTCTTGGGAAATCAAGATCTGCAAAACAATGTTGCAAGTCATGAAATTACGACTTTCCAGTTGTAAAATGACATACTGTTCATTCCCTGGTCATTTTCCACAGAAAGTGACTTTGGACATATTTTAGCATATAAGTCACAGGGACTGAAGTCAGTGCTGTTGAGAGATACCTCCTGAAATAGGATATTGTGATATACAACAAATATAAACCTTGTTCAAAATTTTTCACTGAGACTGATTAAGTAATGCATACCTAGCTGCAGTTTTGCAAATCTGGATATTAATTATATTTAACCTAATCCAAGAAAGTGACTGATACTTAAGAAATAAGGATTGCATTTCGTGTATATTTGTGATTATTTTGGTTTGAGTAAATATGCAGAAATTTTTTTAATAAATTGTTTGTAAAAACATAATTTAAGTGTCTTTCATTTTTGTATCAGGGTAGACTTTTATGTAGCACAGCGTATAGCATTGCCACCATTTTATCCCCGATTCTCCATGTCTGCACTGCCTCTTAGCCTAGCATAAGGAATGGTCTCCTTTCTCAGTTATTTATTACAGGAGCAGTGAGTTTGAGGAATACAATACAACTGTTATTTGATATCGCCCTTCCTACAATTAAGTTCAGAAGTGCACAGACACGCCTCTACAGCGCAACTGCAGTTGTAATGCAGAGCAATTGTGTGCGATGGACTTTCTCAAGGTCCTTACACAGTGAGATCTCGGATAATAAGTTATTCCGTCCTGAAATTTGCGCCCTTTCCACATATGCTCCCGGGGCCAAGGCCCTGCTGGGCCCTCCCTCGGTACGGGCCTGATCGGGTTGTCCAAAGGATACTCCAAAGGGGTCCAAGACTGGTTTCTAGAGGAGGCAGATAAGCTGTAAAGGCGGTTGTCAATGAGATCGTGAATTTTAAGGTTGATGGTTAGAAGCAACAGGTAAGAGTTCTTGAGAAGGTGAGACTTTAGTTTCGAGTGGAAAGCCCAAGGGGTGATGGGTAGAAAGTAGGTTGTGGTGCATCATCCTGCTTGCATTTATGTGTATACAGTGTAGAAACTGAACCACAACATTAAATTGATCCTTGATGTCTTTATTATTCACTGACAAAATTTTTCGTGAACATTTTTTACTTTCTACATAAGATAAAAAGTGGCACATCTGGAAAGGTATACCGATATAGGTACAATTTTAATTTACATGTAATCTTAACAGACCTGTTAAATACTCATTACTCATGCTCTTTACATCACAGCAGAAAAAACAAAACACTCAAATGTTTTAGTAAATATTATCGTTTAACATAGGCAACTTTTAAAGCAAATCTAGAGTAATTAGAAATTTCATATCTAGCTCACAATGAACAGTCATCCTGGTTAATTAATTTGCAGAAGAAGACTGTTTAATCAATTTATTGTCAAGTGCCCATTGTCAGCATTGATCATCATTATTGTTCTATGTCTTTCTCCTCGTGATGTGATCGTAGAGAACAACTTGCTCGTACTTGGCCGACTCAATGACTGTTCGGGTGGAATTGTCACCTGGCGTTGTCGCCTGTAGAACATCAGACAGGTATCAGCAAAATTCATCAGGTTGAAATCATCTTATGAATTTATTAATTATAATTAATTAGTATTTTCTATTATGCTAATTTACAAGGTACCAAAAACTAAGCCATAATCAGTTCAACATCGAAAACGTCAGTCCACTATGACATGTATGTATGTGTGTGTGTTGTTTATGTGTATGCTGTGTATATGTGTAGGCACCGGTATGTATGTATTGCGACACTTAACAGGCACCTTTTCTTAAAAACACCAAAATCTTCTGCTTGGTATCAAAGCTAACCATAAATGCAGCATCTGAATCAGTTCTTCAATTATACCATGACATTTTTATAGCACTGTCTTTTGAAACATGGCAATAACTGGCCCAGTTAGCTATATAGGTTAGAGCACATAGGCTGCACCCATACTGCTCTCCATTAGAGAGTTTTATTTTCTTAACTTTATTACTAATTACATTTGTAACTGGGGCATAAGAAAAATGGTATGTGCATAAAAGATCTGTAGGCCTGACTTGGCTCAAGACTTAGAAGGCCAAAGTTTTCCACTGGAGCGATGGAAAAGGGAGCAACTAAAATCTCTGTAAAATGTTTACAGCACCGAATGTTTACCATTGTTTACCATGGCCATTCAGGTATTACATTGTAATTCATCAAGGCATTCACAAATTGAACACATTGAATTGTCTTCCATTGGGTTTGGTAATGTTCAGTACTTTAGAATTTATGTAGCACTGGTTGTAGGAGATTCCTTGTTCAAGAATGAATTGCAATGAAAGCATTAATCATTTTCACATTCATTTTTATACATTGATTTTTCTTTCATTGTTAATGTACGGTAATTGAGAATTATGTAACACTGGGAATGCACGAGATTCCTCTAGTTCGAGAATGCTCTCTAACCTTGGGGTCAACATTGAGTATTTTCCGGTCCCTTTTGTTCTTGAAAAGTAGACCTGACGCATTCTCAGCGATGACCTGATAGTTGGGGGTTGCGTTTGATGTTGACGTCTGGGTTTCCCAGTTGTAGAAGCTGAAAGTGATCAATGCTTACATTGTAATTAATTGTAATGTACATGGGAACTTATATAGCACCTCTCACAGGTTGCATCTGAATACTGCAGACAGATTGGAAATGATGCAACTTCAAGATAAGATGGCTCACATAGTCTCATCTCCTACAGCTTGAATTCCAAGGCTCTAAACCACAGGGTAACTACACAAACAACCACACAGATGGTTACTTTACTGACTATACACAATACTTAAGTATTGTAATTAGGGCTGAGGAAGTTAACAATTAACTAACCAACTAATTGTTAATTAATTCTAATGATTAAATTTCTTTTTAATGACTGCTTGTTGAATAAATTGCCACTTTAGTTTCACATGAAAGCAGTATTAATTATGCTGGTTTATTAACATAAGTGTAAGTGGTTGAAGGAGAAATGTAGAATACAAAAGACTACTAATATGAACAAATAACTAATTAATAAGTAACTCCTAACTGGTAATAAATATTAATACTATTAATAGTTAAACAACAGCACAATAAATGTTAATTTTTTAATTTGTCATTACTCATTGGGGAATATATTTAATCACAACTAACTATCAATTCAGTAGTTAATTAATCATTAGTTCACAAGTAGTTAACTATTTAAAAACATACCCTTAGTTCTAATGAATTGACTACTAGCTGTGCAACTTGTGCTGACATATCACAACATCTACCAAGTTCACATACACACTATACTAAGATCACTGTTTCATATCTCTGGACAACCCCTTCTGACTTGATGCAGCACTTGTTAATAAATTGGTGTCAGGCACTTGGCTTTAAGTGGTGCTTTAGAAGTCTAGGGTTTACAAATATGTTAACAATTACCAAAAGTGCTGTGCCAATACTTACAACTTATGCCAATATTTACCACTTATGCCAATATTTACAACTTATGCCAATATTTACCAGTTATGCCATGCAATATTAAATGCATGTGAAGTAGCTGTGGCTGCTCTTACTGTAGATTGTGACTTTAAAACTGATGCCTTGAATTGCCATAATATAATGGCCCCATAGGAATGCTTAATTAGGTTCAATGATTACCTTAAATAAGGTAAAGATGTCAGATTAAGTTGTCATGATTAAGTTGTTCCATTAGGATCATTAGATGAGATTTATTAAATTAGATTAAGTTGTTCCATTAGCATAATTCGATTAGATTTATTAAATAACATCATGTTTAATTAGAGGAGATTTCTCCCTAATAGATGCTAACATTCTTTTCTGAATTTTACAATTGTTAAGATTTTGTAGCTCTACCTGAGATCAGTTGGTTTTGGAAGAAGTCTTTTCTTTCCAGAGAAATATGCCTCAAAATCTTCCACCTTTAGACGATGTGCATAGTCTACGAATCCAGATATTTCCTGACCACGAGCGTTTTTGTCCCGGATGAAAATTATTGTCTGCGAACAAATTTTCATTAATAAAACTGAAACTAGATCTAAAATAGCCTTACTGTACAGTCAATTTCACTACACTAGATGCGGTGTGCGCTGTGAGTCAGTGGTTAGCACATAGGACTTTCTCTTGAGGGTTCAAATGCCTCCTATCATGACAGTAATTTGCTTATAGATGTTGGCACCATTTGTGCCCCTTAGCCACCTCAGCTGCAATGACTCCACTGACCATAGGTTTTTGGTGACAACATCAGACAACCAGAGAGAGGACTGGTCACCCTCCTTCACAATGCTAAGAAAAAAATGAAGTCAATAACACTTCATACCTTCATTGTCTGTCGAACGTACCATATATACTCGACTATAAGTCAAGAAATTTAAGACTATTTCAGGATGGCCAACTAGGTCTTTCGACTTACTCGAGAGACAAAATAATGGGAGATTTTCGGACCGAATATTCAACATTCAACAGCAGATATCAAACTATATATCTTGATTTATGACGGCCGCATATATTAATACTGATCTGCCCATAGTAAAATATATATTTCGCGGAGAAATCCGCCAAACTTCTCCGCTGAAAGACAGCAGCTATCAAGCTATACCTCTCGATTTATCACTCGTTTTTGATTTTATGGATTCGACTTATATTCGAGCCGTCAAGTTTGGATGCTAATTTGGTCCTAAAAATGCACTTCGACTTATACTTGAATTGACTTATGGTCGAGTATATACAGTAACCTTATGGATTGCTCTACTCCACCACTACATAAATGCAAAAAGGAACAACCTTAAAATAATCCTCTAGTTATCACCTTAAACTTATTGCTTGGTTCATTAAAGACTGAACACACTCTACACCATCTCAGGTAGGTTCAGTCTAGTACATTCTATGTTAAAAGGAGAGATCACATGACATACTTACCACCATCTTTCCACTGCGATTTGCTTCTTCCCTCTGAGCGAGCGCAATGAGCAGTGGCTCCTTTATATCTCTGCCAGCACTTGATAATATCCTAGAAGAAAAGCAATCTTCAATTGTGAGGATGAATGCCAATTGCTAATTGGGAGTATCACTCCAACTGTAAATGGGCAGTACACACAGAGGAGACATACATACACACATACATACACACATACATACATACACACATACATACACACATACATACACACATACATACACACATACATACACACATACATACATACATACATACATACACACATACATACACACATTGTGTGTCACAGTGCCGATTGGTTAGAGTGGTCGGCCTGTAATGCTCAATGTGCGCTGAGTGAGCGGGTTTGACCCAGGTCCGAGGCATCGCTGTGAAGGACTTGCTCAAGGTCCCTACCTTGAGCAATTCCTTTGTGTACAATTGCTCTGCAGTACAACTGCAATTACGACGTCAAGGCATGTGCACTTCTGAGCAAAAATTTTGGAAGAAGGGCAATATCAAATTACAGAATAAATAAATAAAAATATAAATAAATAAAAATATAAATAAATAAAAAAACACACATACATACATATATATATACATATATACAGAGGAGACATATATACAGAGACAAACAATGATGCAGAGATAAAAGAAGAGACACTTGACACCAACTTCAGAGGAGACTTACTTCTGCTGACTCTTCTTGGATAGACGACTAGCCTCTGCAGCAGCTTTGCGAGCTGCAAACTCTTCTCTTTTCAGCACTTCACCACTTCCTCTGTAGCCCAGCTCAACCAACTGCCGAGCCAACTCCTCATCCTGGATAATTACACAAACAAACAAACAAATATGAACTCTATCCAAAACAATATGCAGATTAATATGTTATATGTAACAAATTTACGTAATGAATGAAAGAATAATGCGCAAAATTTACACCTTTGGACACAATGTACATTATGATACTGATAATTGAAACTAAATATCATAGACAACAGTCTTGTCAACAGAGCGTGACAGAAAGAAATTAAGTATTAAAAGTACTTAGCAAGGTAAAAACAAATTATGCCTAATTTTACACATCAATCGAATAGCTGGTTTCACGTGTGGATTTTAAAAAAGACTTAAGTGACTGTTAACTGATAATCGGACCATTGATTCATATTTTGGTGCGACCATGACCATATTAAACATTTAAAAACAAATAATAATGCTAATAATGGGAAGGGTAGAGCCTTATAGGATACTGGTAATACTTTGGAACGAAGCGCAGAAGATGAGTACTGACGCGGTATCAATTCCCGCAACCCCAAAGATCTACTCAGCCTCTCATTTGCAAAGTAGCGTCAGAAAAATGAGCAGTAGGGCCCATGGGCATTGCATGGTTGCCATACAGTTAATTTAGACTTCTGAAAAAACTTGTGTTCATATGTTCATACTACAACTTTTAATCACACTGCGTTCAAGTAGTTTCAATTAATGAAGGAAATATTATTATTATTATTATTATTATTATTATTATTATTATTATTATATTTACGTTGCCACAGTTTCCATTGGAAACTATATAGCAACAGGATGAACGGCGCATGACAAATGGTTTCAAATAAACAGAGTTACTTTCTTTATGTGAAAATTAATCAACTAACTTCCAGATAATAAAGATCGAGTGGCGTTATCTGAGAATCAAGAAATTCTTCGTAAGTGTTGAATTCTGTGACAATATTATCGCTTCCTCCAACGGATTCGTCCTCCATTTTATTATTTACATTGACAACAGAAAATATTATATCTATGCAAAAGTCGACTGAATAACATAGACAACGCTATGATCGATCTAAATATAGAATCGTAATTTCCAAACTTTTAAAGCCCCACTTGAAAGCCAAGCGCAGGGCACCGGCTTATTCACCAGCGCCGACTCGTTGTTTTCAATCGAAAGCAAATTTCAAAGACTTAAACCGGCAGCTAAAATTAAACACAGTTTGCTTACAAGCGTTGAGTTGTTGACCGAACCAGAACCAAATGAAAAATCATAGTTCAGCGTTTATATTTATTATGCGCCACTACTTATGACCTTACAAGCATCAATCAAGAGTGCAATCAACGATGCAAGCACTTGTGGTGTTCATCGTATTCGTTCAATGTTCTTGCACAGGGCAACGCCTCAAATCCAATAATTTTTTAATTTAAAAAACAGTGTATTTGATTTTTTAAATATATAAGCTCACGCAATGGAAATGATGCGGCGTTAACAATATGCGAAACTGTTCTGTCCGCCAGAGGCTTGTGCGCCAGTATGACATTATTCTAGGACTTTCCCGTTCTGCAAGATAGTCGTTGGATTAGAGAATTGCACCAGACTTGCACGATGTCTACTTATTGTCGGGTTTTAAGACGTATGCCAAATATTGGCGTTTTATTAAGGTTCGTCCGTCACTATCTGATGTGATAGAAAGACCAATTTAGTGAATAATGTCTATTAGAGTCTCACGGTGCAAACTGTTTTTCATAGCACGTGGAAGTCAATTTGTTTTTTTTGCTGGTGCAGTTTCTCAGCGGGGATTCTTTAAGGGTTTTGAACCCAAATCAGCTGTGTTTGACTAACAATGAGTTGCAAACTAATGGTAAATGGGTATACAGGCTTGTTCGGATAGTTCAATGTAGTTTCGTAGGTGCTTAGCTTCAGCCATGGCCATCATACAATGATCGCAATTAAAACCTTCAACGACAGGCTAGATATCTTTCGGCGATTTATCGTTTCGACGTCCCAAATTCCAACAACTCATACACTGTATCGTTTTAGCCTCCCAAACTGATGCTCTTCCCGAAATTGATGAAAAATACATATAAATGGAAGCTAGTTGTAGTAGTAGTTGCAGTTTAACGACACTGTGTGGTAACAGAGACCATTAGCGTCGCCCCCCCTCTTTTATCTGGGACGGGCTCTGGCATAGAACAACCAGTGGCGGAGTTCGAAGCTGGATGTGATGAAAAGAATGAATGTGATGAAAAGAATGAATTAAATGGAAGCTGGATGTGATGAAAAGAATGAATTAAATGGAAGCTGGATGTGATGAAAAGAATGAATTTAATGGGAGCTGGATTGATGAACTGATTATGATCAAGTGGCCACCTTGCGTATAATGAATTTGAGACGTTAAAATGATACTGTGTAAAAGTGAAAGGGATTTGGGACGCAGAAACGATAAATTGCCTATCTTTCTGTGAATAATTTTTGATTAGCTCTCTGTGGTGTAGCCTACGTAGTTCGAACTCTGCCATAAAGCCTTGGTTAAAATGCTACAGGCAGGTGTGTTATTAAGTGAATAATGATACTGAGTAGCTATCTAGTTGTTATAGTTAAGTGCTAACTTTAATTGAGATATTTTGTCATTTACTTTTAAATAGTGGAAGAGCTGATAAATCATTTTAAAGGTGAATTTATTTGATATTATTTTTACTCCAATAATCAACCTGTGTTTGTGGTGACAACTTTTTGAACAACCTTTAATATCAGCTATTATAAGTTGTCAACACTTACCTTGACTTCTGTATGTCATTTGTTTTACTTGAATTAGAGCAAGATTGTATTTTACCATTTAACTATTTCAATTTATCTAATTTCAGGTTTTTTACCTTTAAAAACTTGGCCAATCTTTCTCCTTTGCTTGCATGAACATTTGCCCTGTGATGTCTCCTTTTTTGCTATATAACTGTTTGGCAAAACCCTGAGAATTTATGTTTTTTCCTGTATGCTCAGTTCCCATGTATGACTAAAGTAGGGACAAATTTTCAATCTAAACAGGAGTATAGGTTTGAATCGAATCTGGAATTGGTTGGATTTGTATTATGTTTCGGATTATCGATTATTTGCCGTTCAATTCATTCGAATCAAATATCAAAACTTTGGAGGTCCCTATGCTATGGTATATTGTTACTGAATTGATCCTTTGAAGTCAAGAATATTGTGACCATTGGTTCGTTTTGGTATCCATGATATTGTTGGTTTCAACTAGTTTAGGGTGATCAATGAATAGCAAGATGAATTGGGTAGACAGGACTAGATGCCACTCCAGATGCAATGACCTGGCAGGTGGACAAGCTTTTGGTTGGTGATGTTGTTGCAGTGGGAAGAAAGATAAGAAGGAGAAGATGATATGGGATAGAATTATTCTAATGCTAATGCTTTTTGTATGAAATTGCAATAATGCTCAGAATGGTACTATATAATGTAAGTTGTAGAAAGACTCGAGATGTAGCATATTCAACAGATAACGCCTGTGCTCCTTACAGCGTCGTAGCGGCAAAAAGTCAGTCAATGGAGGATCCTACATCAAGTATGCAAAAACAACAAGATCCGAGCCTACTTTGCGTAAATAGATCAGAACCAGGGAACAGTCACACTAACCTTAATGTGTTCAGACACTTCCAGTGGATTTCCAACATCACTCCGTGTTTCAGTATCCATGGTAGCCAGATTCATGTTCTCAACGATCCAAACGAATTTTATGAAGCTCTAAAGGCAAGTAATATAGTATATTTCTTGATGGAAAGGTGAAGGTATAATCGGTGTGCATGACAAGCATAGCATCAAGCCGTGAGTGACAGTCTGTGGATATAATAATCAGATTCAGAGGTTCTAACATGTGGTTTATTCCAAATTACTGTGTTAGCATAAGTTAAACCATTCCATGTGATTATAATATTTAGATTGAAAACAGAACAAAGGTTTCTTTATTCTGGATTAAAATTCATTTTAATTTAATTTAGAGTCATTGAGGATCTGTTATGTTAGCTTGATATTTATCAGATATAAAAACGGTTTTGAGGTGATGAGAAGTACTCTAACTCTAGTTATTAGTAGAAGAACTTGAAGAGCAAGTCAACGGACAGATATTCTGCCAGATTTGTTCAGATAAAAGCAGTGTAATTGAATTATGTTTTCTTCTATTGTTTTAGAAATTGTCTCGAAATTCAAAGAAACGAATACTGCTTGCGTCTCTATACTTGGGAACTGGGAAACTGGAACAAGAATTAGTAAGTTCAAAATGTTTCCTTACAAGAGTCTGTAGCAGAATCATGTTGCCTCAATATTTTCTATCTTAAAGTTAGTGTTGTATGTTGTTTTAAATGCATATTTTTTATTATGTAGTAATTGATATATATACAAACATAGAAGGTACTTAGTGAGTAGACTGGATGAGCAAGCAGTTTGTGTAGACTCTCTACAGGTTGTGTTGATGGGATACTGTTTTTTTTAAAATTCATAGGTCTACATGAACCAGTATGCCTATATTAAAGCCTGTCGAATGGTTATTGACTGCTATGCAATTAAGACTACGATTACTAATTTAAAGGATGCCATCAGTCGCATCATGTGTTAATATTTTTTATCGGTATTTGGCATAACTGGCTATGTGTGGGAACTATTCAGCGTTTCTTTTAATACTTGTGCCTGTGTTACCAATAGAGGAGTATTTTGCAACAAAAGGTAAATGAAGCACAGTGTCAATTCTTGTTTGGTGTATAATCTAATATAATCTCATGCAAGGTTCAACAAGGAGGATGGGAAATTGCTTAGAGGAGGAGATCATCCAGGGCACAGTACCAGGAGCTGAGCCCCTGCAAGGACCCAGGATGATATAGATAGATAACATGAAGCTATAGACTGAACTATCATTCACCCAGTTATTGCAAGAGACCAGGAACAGCTGGCACTGAGTTGTTCATTATGCACCCAACCCTCAGAACAAGGGAAGGTTGAAGACAAGACAAATAATTGTGAGGTTCTGTAACTACCCTACGGTACTACGAATTCTCTTCAGTGTCCTGTCTGTTGCTGTTTAGGTTGACTGTGTCTATGATGCAGCAAAAGTTTCACAAGATGAGGGGGGTGACCTCAGGGTGAAGTTCCTTTTTGACTACATGCGGGGGTCGCGCGGGGAGAAGAATTCGCGCACAATGTTGTTGCCGCTGCTGAGGGATTTTGGGCAGAAGGTGAGTGCTGCTTTCTACCACACCCCCGACCTTCGGGGCATCGTGAAACGGGTCCTTCCAGAACGGTACAACGAAACGGTTGGAGTGTCGCACATGAAAGTCTACCTATTCGACGACACGGTCATCATGAGTGGGTATGTTTTCATCGGGGTAATCATGATTTGTCTAAGTTAGGTATGGTATTCAGTTAGTAATGGTCAATACTAATGTAATGTAATGCAGCGTAATCAAGCATTTGTATAATGCTCCATCAAGATATCTACTGCTCAAGCGTTGAACCAACTAATAGATTCCCACTGACGGATGGCATGAATAAAAGCAGAGTTATTTAATAGTTAATGTAGAGTTTATGTATGTAAAGTAATTTCTGCACAATATTGTTCACTCTGTCCAAGGCTGACTGCTATCCAACAGAATGAAGGAGTCAACAATTGAATAATAGCAGTCCTGCTAAGTCTATAGCATCAGAGGTGAAACATAGCAACCACACAGGGTGTTGCCACCATAACTCCCTCATAGGACTTGACCCTAAATGGTCAATGCTCACCACTGAACTCCAAAATGAAGTTGAACAGCTGCCTCTTATGGGATACCCAATCAGTTCACCATCTGAACAAAGAGATGGGTTGAAGAAATGCAAATAGTTATACTGCTCTTTTAAAATGTTGGTAAATCCATGATAATATAGAAAAGGCACCAAGAGCTCAGATGTTTTCTAATTCTACAACTATTATTATTTGTATGTTTTTATGCACCATGGCATAATGACCAACGATGAGTCGATGGCGCTGAGCAATGGTGAGTGAATGTCTTGCTACTGTGATTGTCTCAGGGGCCTTAAACCTGCATTCCTTGTATTACGTGATTAGTGTGGCCAAAGCTTTCCAGCAAGGATTGCATCATAATATCAACTGTGGTCATGGACCAGCATGATATTATGTGAAGTTTGGTATTGTATGAAGCATGGTTTAGCATTGAAGATCGAAGTGATACTTTATTTATCAACTGTGTTTTTCGTGTTTAATGCAGTGCCAACCTTAGTGAGTTGTACTTCACTGAAAGACAGGATCGTTATGTTGTCATCAATCGTTGTCCCGCTTTGGCTGACTTTTTTGAAGAGGTCGTTACTGCAGTTTCGTCATTGTCATTTCAACTACAGCCAGATGACAAAATTATCTTATCATCCGATCTACAGTGTCATCCATTTCTTGGTTAGCGATTTCATATCAGACTGTTTCGTAAGCATTATATTGCATACATAAGCATGCATACACACACAGTCTTGGAAATATACTTAAACACTTATGGTGCACAGAGTATGTGGAAAAATCAGTGCATGCAAACATATGCAGACAGTACTTAATGCTTGCAGTATGTACACAAGTGAATACGTGCATGTACAACAGTGCATGTGCGGATACTTTTGTACCAGTAGTTGTCAGGCTTTGTTTTGTATATTTTATGCAGCTGGTATGCTGTGGTACATGTTCATCGATGTTTGTATTTATGTTAGCGGAGTCTGAATTTTTCTAGGAATGACTTTGCTTTTAATTTAATGAATGCGTTTGTCTAACATAAATTGAATTTCATGACTTTACTTTCTTGATTCTTAGGAGGTTCATATCCACTGATTAAAACTGATTGGTGCTTTATTCAATCAGTATGCCTGGAATGGACTTGTGTATATTGAATATTATGTGGCAGTTCAGAGCAGTAATCTTGGCTTAAAGTATGCTGCTATATCACTTTGATCTGTGTTAATAGGTCAATCAGTCAATTAATGAATCAAAATTTATATAACGCCCTTCAAGATTCCGACGCAGAGGTGTTCCCAGGCTATGCCAAGGTGAAAAGTAGTCTTAGGCAGCAAGTTAACCTGAGAGACAGTCATGTTAGGGAGTTGGGCTCAATTGGTGTAATTAGAGGGAGTTGAACCTAAGGTTCTGGACCTGTATACATCAGCCTTTTATACCCGAGTCCTTTGTACACTGTTTGTAAATGTGACCTGTATTTGGGATGAAGAGAAGAGATGAAGATGAAGTTCTCTTATACCAAACTGGTTTTAGGTTCTGAGAATGGCGCTCTGTACCGAAATGAAATGAAGCAGATTGTGGAGGAAACCATCTCGAGTCACCGTAATTTTAGCGACTACACGAACAGTAGACTCTTGTCGCATTCAAACGACATCTGCGAAGGGTCAGAGGCTATGGGTCAGAGGTCAGAGTTGGCCAAAGGTCAGGATGTGGACACTCTGATCTACCCATTGGTACAGATGGGACCGTTTGGTATCAGACATGATGAGATCGTGACAAAGGCATTGTTTGAAAAGGCTCTGCCAGATGCAACTGTTTACCTGGCGTCTGGATATTTCAACCTCACGAATCACTACATGAATTCAATTGTGAAAGACTGCACGGCAAACTTCGAGATCCTCACGGCAGCTCCACAGGTACAATTTTCGCACTGTGTAATATTATCTCAGAATTCAACTCCTTTGGTAGGGCTCTTTTTGTGTGTGAGAGCCCACCGGTGGTGACTTTTATCATTATCTGGGCATCGTTTGCTTGTGAGGTGTAGGGAGTGCTCAATATTGTAGTGGTCAGTATGCCAGTAAGCCTGTCAATCGAGTGGTACTATATTTCTGTTAGCGATAGTGCTTGGTAATATCCAATCTGGTGGTTCGTGGTCTGAAACTATTCATCTTTTTGCACTTTGTGTGTAAATTAATGATTCGGGAATCATCTTGCTTAATGCTTAACATCAATTTTCATGTAACAACCCTGGACAACCAATATAAAGTGTTTCAGGCATAAGCTGCAAAATAAATGGAACGTCCTAGGGAATTTACTGACTTGCGGTTTGAATAATCGAAATCCTGCAATGGACTAGGAACTCGGAAAATTTACTTTACTTTGCTTGTGCATTAGATAGGTATTTTTTCTGTATGTGTATTAATGTTAACTGGATGTTTACTGACAGGCGAATGGTTTCTTTGGAGCATCTGGGGTGTCGGGAGCAATTCCAGATGCCTACACATATATCGCAAAGCAGTTTTTCCTGGAGGTGTCCAGGACACAGCAGGCCCATCGCATTTCATTGCATGAATACTTTCGGCCTAGATGGACGGTCCATGTGAAGGGTCTGTGGTACTACCTATCAGGTCACTCTCTTCCAGTCATGACAATGATCGGATCACCAAATTTTGGTATGCCATTGTAAATATTTTATCATCAATTGCATCTATTTTGGTGTCTTAATGTTTGTGACACATCTGTAGCGAGACGTTTATGTCAACTATCTTACTATTCAGTTGCTTAGAAATAAAGACAGTTAATTTAAAATGCAATGAATAAGTTAGTGATGTATAAGCCGTTAAGTTTTCAGGTTGTTCTCTTTGCGATATTATAATTATTTTGACAAATTCAATGCTCGGCAAACCTTTTCAGAATAATTTTACCAGTCCAAATATCAACATCTCAGCTGGATAATTGAGGCAATTCCTGTGTAAAATCTAGAAGCATCTGTACTTTTCTTTAAACATGCAAGTGGCCATGAATTGGTCATGCCCTTCAAACACAATACATACCCTTATGAGCAATTATTTTGCTTCCATTGTTTTACTTGATATTCATGTCGTTTTCAAGGTCATCGATCTGTGTTCAGGGACTTGGAAGCCCAAGTTGTCATCGTTACACAGAATGAGAATTTACAGAAAGAACTTCATCAGGTTTGGTACAGTATTCAATTGTATGCACGCTAAAGATCATTTGCGAAAAGCCAACTCCTCCTGCACTAAATTAATTACAAGAAAAATCAAATTTGTTTGTTTCTCAGTGTTTTGAGGTGATGCCAGGCAGTATAATAATAAATATTCGTTTATTGATATACATGGAATGTCACACCACAAACCATTACAATAAGTTAGTTGTTTAGTACCAGAGTGCAGAGGATTCTAGCAGTATGTGTTAATGATAGCTGTATCCAAGCATATTGATTGTGTAGCCATTGTGTATATTTAATTATATATGTGTATATTTAATTATATATGTGTATATTTAATTATATATGTATATATTTAATTATATATGTGTATATTTAATTATATATGTATATATTTAATTATATATGTATATATTTAATTATATATGTGTATATTTAATTATATATGTATATATTTAATTATATATGTATATATTTAATTATATATGTATATATTTAATTATATATGTGTATATTTAATTATATATGTATATATTTAATTATATATGTATATATTTAATTATATATGTGTATATTTAATTATATATGTGTATATTTAATTATATATGTATATATTTAATTATATATGTGTATATTTAATTATATATGTGTATATTTAATTATATATGTATATATTTAATTATATATGTATATATTTAATTATATATGTGTATATTTAATTATATATGTGTATATTTGATTATATATGTATATATTTAATTATATATGTATATATTTAATTATATATGTATATATTTAATTATATATGTGTATATTTAATTATATATGTGTATATTTAATTATATATGTGTATATTTGATTATATATGTCATTTAACTCGATCAAGTTCATTTTGGGACGCCCTCAAAAGAGCTATGAATATGATTGCTTGTAAAAAGGGCGATATGGATAATGTCAGTATTTAGTAGCACTGCACTGCTGTTCTTGTATGGCACGTTGACCACTTGGCATGTTAATTTAATTGCTTTGGCATGTTGGCCAGGAAGGTTTTAACAGGTCCGCGCTGTACATACCTTGTTTAATTAACATGAAAGGCTGACTTGCAATGTAGTAGACTTGGTAGGCTGTCATGATAGGCTTGTGCAAGACATGTGCATGCAAGGCAACTGAGTATCTTCGTGTGCTGAAGTTACAGGTACGTTTCTATCTTGATAGGTGAATGCTGGTGCTGTTGATTGCCTGCATACACTTTTCGATTAGATTTGCATTGATCAAATTGTTATTTGTAAGGGTTTTTTGTTGACAGGAACAGTTGCAACTGTACAACCATTCTCAACGTGTGACTGCTGAAACGTTTAACGAACCCTTGCGACAGATACCACGATGGGTCACATATCTCACTCCCATCATTAGGAACTTTTTCTGAGATACCTATGGCTTATGAAATTCAACCCAGTTTGCAGCTTCTTCTGAAATGTCCATCTCTAATGTTCAACCAGGTTCAAGCAACATCCAGCTTTGTCGCTGTGATCTGTCATCTCCTCGACTCACGAGTTTTAGAGTTGATGTCTCAACACTTATCATACCCAACGATGTTTATTGTGAACCGATTTTTCAATGGAATACTTGATGTAAATGTGTACTTTTTCCGCCGTGACGGTTCACCTCGAAACCGTTTGAGAATCTTTCAATGAACTGATCGGGTGAGGTCCATCACCAACGCTACCCTTCGAACGGGGGTGCCAGTGACTGATTAGATGGTTTACATGTGTGGCCTTTCAATCTGATTATGATTTACTTTGCTTTCTTACTGGTATTGCAGAAGCAGAAGTATTATGGGCTGATCTATCAGTGTTTCTTTCTACTTAATATTATTTGTGTTATTATTTTGTGTTACTAGTATGAGTAGGGGCATTACATTAGTCATAATATCAATTGAAGTCAATCCTCGTTTTTATAGTCTTGAGTATCCCTTCCTAATTCAGTGTCCAAGGTAGAGGAACGGAAGGTTCAATTCTCAATTGTCCGTCATTTTTTTATTGAATATTTGCTGTCCAATTTATTGTAATGCAGAGAGCTTGAGTTTGAGTCTCCTGGAGAAGTCTGTTGTGTAGGGACATTGTGTAAGTTCTCAACTCTGATTTGCTTAACATCTCAGATTCAGGTTTACTGAATAAAAATGCAATGTTTTAAAATAATGCAAAATTGGTATTGCTATTAAAGTATGGGCTTATTTTTTCTGGGGTAGGAATTGTCTCTCAGAAAAATGTCATTGAATGGTTCACAGTTATCATGTCTTCCTAAAATGTCTTTTTATTGCAACAGTTGCTTAATATTATTCGTAGCATCATTGTTTTGTATAACATTATTTCCGTTACAGTTGCAAATTTATGTAGGTGCCACTTTATACAGGCTGGAAATGGCACTGCCAAAGTGCAAGCAGTGACACAGTTCGTTTTTGAGTTGTGATTGTTCTGTTCTGCAGTTTTAATGACCTATGATTTGAAAACATTCTTTTCTTCCCTCTACTCCTCCTGTCTTTCCCCATTCGCCTTACCCTCAGGTTCTTAAATGCGCAATATAAAACTGCAGACATAATATAGGCTGTTTGTGTGGTGTTTCTGGGGAGCACATCTGGATACCCGCTCCAAGATTTTGCAAGAGGCGTGGTTTAGGCTTACAGCTTGGAACTTGTCTGCTAATTCACCCCCCAAAAAACCATAACATGGAAAAATATTTATTCTACTTTTTTATGTCACATAGAGCATCGTAACTTCGTGAGGGTCGTTTCGGGTCAGGGTTGGGGTTAGTGTAGTTTATAGATATTCCTTCGTGGGTGTGCATATTTCTTCGCCTTCTGACGAAATCCGTATCTATAAACTACACTAACCCTGAGTCTAACCGACCCTCGCGATGCATTGGGAAACATTTGAATAGCATAAACTGCCCATTAAACATGCACCTTGCAAAATCTTGTAGCTGATTTCCAGATTTGCTACTGGGGACGTCATTTTGGAGGTGGGGACAGAGGGCAAGTGTCCCTGAATTTGATGGAAATATCTGCTATTTATATGTACATGTATGTCGGCACATTTGATGAGATAATATATCTTTATTCATCACTAGAAGTCTAGGTCATCATAAATTCAAACATAAACAGAAAGAACATAACTCGATCATTATTTTAAGCACAGAAAACATTTATAATCCTCACCACTGTCGGCAACCAGATCACAAAGTACATTTGAGTTGGTGGTTGTTGCAGTTTAACGACACTGTGGTAACAAAGACCATTAGCGTCGTCCTCGTACTTTATCCAGGCCTGGGACTAGCACTTGCACTTATGAGTGATTGAGTTACATTTGAGTTATTGGGGTTTAGTAGCTATACTGATTACTAGCAGAATTAGCCAGAGAAGCCCTGAATGAAAATATTGAATTCTGACATAATGACCATGAGACGCCTTTAATGAAATAGGAGGATTAGAGATTTTGTTCCAACCAGATATAGAAGGGGTTCTAACCGGTTCAAACTGGTTTTAACCGTTTAGGACCGGTCAGAAACGGTTATAACCGGTTTGAGCCGGATAGAACCGGTTTGAACTGGTCTTAACCGGTTTCAACCAGTTAAAACCGGCCAGAACCAGTTAAAACCGGTCAGAACCGATTGAAACCAGTTAGAACCGGTTCTAACTGGTCAGAACCGGCTAAAACCGGTTAGAACAGATTTGAACCGGTAATAACCGGTTCAAACTAGTTTTAGCCGGTTCTGACTGGTTCAATCCGGTTAGAATCGCTTCAATCCAGTTTGAACCGGTTCAAACTGGTTTTAATCGTTTAGGACCGGTCAGAAACGGCTATAACCGGTTTGAGCCGGATAGAACCGGTTTGAACTGGTCTTAACCGGTTTCAACCAGTTAAAACCGGCGAGAACCGGTTTCAACCGGTTAGAACACGTTTAAACCGGTCAGAACCGGCTAAAACCGTGCAGGACCGATTGAAACCAGTTATAACCGGTTCTAACTGGTCAGAACCGGCTAAAACCGGTTAGAACAGATTTGAACCGGTAATAACCGGTTCAAACTAGTTTTAGCCGGTTCTGACTGGTTCAATCCGGTTAGAATCGCTTCAATCCAGTTTGAGCCAGTTTCAACCGGTTTTAGCCGGCCAAAACCGGTTTATGCCGGTTTGGACGGGTTAGAACCAGTCGGAGTCGACTTGAATCGGGTGGAACCTGTTAGCACCTGTCAGAACCGGTTAAAACTGATTAGAAACGGTTTGAGCCGGTTAGTACCGGTTTCAACCGATGTCAACCGTCCTCAACCGGTTTGAAGCGGTTTCAACCGGTTTCAAAAGGTTTTAGCCGATTTCAACCTTTTTCAACAGGTTAAAACCGGCTGGAATCGGTTAGAACCGGTTCTTACCGGTTTTAACTGGTTAGAACCGGTCTTAACCGGTTCAAACCAGTTAGAGCCGGTTCTATCAGGTTAAACTTGTTATAACCGGGCTTAACCGATTAGAACCGGTTCTAATCAGTCAGAATCGGTTAGAACCGGTTTGAACCGGTTAGGACCGGTTAAAACCGTCCCGAACCGGATCTAACCGGTTAGAAGCAGTTAGAACCGATTTCAACAGATTTATACCGATTTCAACCGACTTAACCGATTTCGGCCTCAGAGGGCAGTCATACAAATTATTAAATTAAGACAGGTGCGCATTGTTTACAAATATTTATTAATTTAATATGTGCTAATTGCTGACTGGCAGGGGTATAACAGGCGGGGAGCAGGGGGCACCGCCCCCCCCCCAGTTTCAAACTTTTAGTGCTCAGTGCCCCTATTTGCCCCCCAAATCGGTTTTTTTATGTTTCTCCAATGGCTTTTTAAGATGAATTGTTAAGATAATTTGTGCCCCTTTGTTTTTCAAATTTCTGGTGGGCAAAATGTGGAATGGCAAAAAAATGTTGGGGGCACGCAATATTTGAGAAATTATGCCCATCCCACTTTTCAAAACCTTGTTACACCTCTGCTGACTAGTCATTAAAAGTTCGCCTTCTTACTGCAATCAACGTAGGCCTACATGCAGGCCTACACTCTGCAAAATGCATGCACGGGTTTGGACTGATCTGGTGGAAAATTCACCTTTTATTGTATTTGATCAAGACAAACGAACTGCTCACATTTTGTGTTAGTAAAAATTACGTACAGGTTTGAGGGCATGCCAATAGCTGCCAGTATTTCATTGGGAATTGGATGGGTCCGTGTGGGAGTAAATACGGGTCCTATACGAGGATATACATGTATATTCTTGGCTCCATGTAGACATGCAGGAATGGCAGTTGATGGCAATGCTGGGATTAATAATTTCGGAGGTCATGGCATGTCCGTAATAAGCAACCCTTCAGGATACGCCCTTCCTCGCCTGTGAGCCCTCAATTTAGTTGCACGCTTGAATTGCAAGCATGCATTGACCTCAATGTTTCCAACAGCTGTCTCCGAAAGAAACAGCAGCACATTGATATCATCGATTCCGTTTTAATTAGGCTCCGACGGAAATCTTCCTATAGCTCATGGATCCCGGTGCATTTCCACTTTTCCAGTGGATTGGGGACGTCGCTCCTTGCTTCCCGGTCGCAGGCGATCAGATCCACGTCATCCGTCACCCAAGAGAATTTTACGAAACTCTGAAGGCAAGGGAGACGATTCATCATTCAAACGCGTGCACTACAGCTGCACGTGCTGTCGACAATTATACATGTAGTCTAAGTGAACATTTACGCATAATGTAGACCTGCACGTTGATACTTAATTAATGTGTCATAACAAGTAATGCCTAGGCCTAATTAAGGTTTGTGAGTTAGTTAATTAATTGCGGATTACTATAGAGTTTGAAATTAAACGCAAAATGCATGTTTTAGGTGCTGTCGAAAAAGTCCAAATTGAGAATTCTTATCGCCTCTTACTACTTTGGAACCGAGAAATTTGAAAAAGAATTGGTAGGCAGCAGGCTAATCTTATAATCATCGTTTCATCACGTAATATATTATACAGGCTCTATAGTTATTGCCTATATATAGGGTATATAATAGCCTATATTATGAACAATAAATTCACATATAATCATTTGAATTTATTATTCATGATATTTATTGTAGAATTGCATGTAGGGGTCTAATTATAATATATAGGCCTATATAAAATTCGATTTATAATTATGATGACGTGTAGACCTAATAATGAAAATTACTGTGGGCCCGATAAATCGACCAAAAATGAGGGTCTGTTCCCCTTTACCGATGGGGCCTGACGCCACTGCATGCCTGCTCCTCCCCCTAAGTAAACTGAATGGATCCGTCATTGCATGTGTAGGCGTGTTCACCTATTATAGTAGACCTACATCTGATTTCTGTCAGATAAGCTGCATCTATGAGGCGGTCAAGACAGCAGAGAACGAGGGAGGAGATCTAAGGGTAAAGTTCCTCTTCGACTACTTGCGGGGGTCCAGAGGAGAGAGGAATTCTCGAACTCTGGTGCTTCCGCTGTTGAGGGACTTTGGACGAAGGGTGAGCGCTGCCGTCTATCACACACCGGACGTTCGCGGAATGGCCAAGCTATTCTTACCGATATGGTACCAGGAGACGATTGGAGTCTTTCACATGAAGGCATATCTCTTCGACGACACAATCGTCATGACCGGGTGCGTTGGCCGAAGGTCACTCGGATTTGTCACAAAAAGACATAATTTTTGCTTGTAGTAGGCCTAGACCTGTATAATGATCTGATGTAATGAGCGTACACCCAAAGTACTCTGTGTTATAATATTTCACATTATGACAATGTATTAACTTACTCTGTAAAATAATAAATTATTTCATAGTAGATTTACGTCCATACAATCCACTCTTTATTACCCAGTCCACTGCGTTCTCAGGTTGTGATTGCAATTAATTGCACGATGGACTTCTATCTGCTCAACATTCTAGGCCTACTAATATGATTGCGATTCCACAATAAAAAGGGAACATAGGGCCTACTTTGCATAGCGCCTCGATTTGTGGCTAACTGGATATCATGAGCTCTGTAACGATATAAGCTTACACGATTAGTCACAGTGAATTCGAGCCTCACTTGTGAAGGTTAAGGAATGACCTAACTGTGCATGTGATAATGTGCATATCGACAATGAGCAAATCTTTTACTTACACTGCTCAGCGCCATCGAATGGTGCTAAATCAAGAGAGTGGCGCTCAATAAATACGTGATGATGATGATGATGATGACGATGATGACGATGATGACGATGATGACGATGATGACGATTATGATGATGATGATGACGACGACAGCGACGACAATGATCTACCTACTACTAGTACTACTACTACTACTACTACAACTGCTTCCCCTACTACTCCCCCTACTACTACTACTACTACTACTCCATCTACTCCACCTACTACTACTACTACTACTACTACTCCACCTACTACTACTACTTCTAATAATAATAATAATAATAATAATAATAATAATAATAATAATAATAATAATAATAATAATAATAATAATAATGGACCTAATAGTAGTAGTAGGTGTAGTAGTAGGGGAAGCAAAGGAAGTAGTAGTAGTAGTAGTAGTAATAGTGATAGTTAAATAATTGTAGAGCTAACCTGAGTGAGCCTTACTTCATCGATCGTCAGGATCGATACGTCGTCATCGATCGCTGTCCTGCGTTGTGTGATTTCTTCGAAGAGATGATCGTCGCTGTTTCGTCGAGGTCTCTCCACCTTCAGCCTGATGGTCATGCTAGCTTATCAACAGATCAACTTTGTCATGCTTTCCTTGGTTAGACACAATCAAACCATCATCATCGTCGTCGTCGTCGAAATTATCATCAGCGGCAGCAGAAGCATCGCGTTTATTGTGATCATAATGATGATAGTGATGACGACAAAGAAAATCCGTTGATGTTGCCTAACTTGCATGCATTGTCATTGAATCTGAGGCCTATGCATTGTCATCGTCGTCATCATCATCGTAATCAACTACAAACGTACAACGTCAGCAGTAACAAGGACAACATTGCAATCCTCATCAGCATTAATAATCGTTGAGCGATTAATCCTAATGACGAAGCCCAAACGCAATGTCGCAGAGTAGGACTATGAATTTATGCATCGCTCGCGAGTAAGCTGGTGCCCTGCGCTTGGTTTTGAAGTAGCACTTTAAAAGTTTGGAGATTACGATTACATTATACAAGCTGCCAGTTGATTACAGCACTGTATGATTCGTCCTCCACCAAGTATTTACCCTGCGTGCCCAGCCGGGATCTTCACTGACTCAGATCTACACTTGACATATCTGGGCATTGTGGGCCACCCTTTGGGCTTCTGCCATCACCACGCAGCGCTCTTGAAAAAGCTTGTGCCCTGCGCTTAGCCGTCGATTGGCACTTTCATATTTTGGGGGTATACGAATGCGGCTTTCGGCACCGACGATATCCACAATCCCACACCCTCCCCATCCACCACCACCCCACCCAAGCCCAATCACCTCTACCCTGCGGTGCATATTGGAGAGTGCCTCAACGACTGGCTTGGCATGGCTGGTTTCAGAGACCGACGATGGAACTATTTACAAGAAGGAAATGAAGCAACTCATTGAACAAACTATTTCCAATGGTAGCAACGATCGACCGCTTTCCCGGTCAAAGGTCACCAATCACGGGTCAACTATCAAAGGTCAAAGATCAGACGCATGCACAGAGGTGGATACTCTCATCTACCCACTCTTTCAGATGGCACCTTTCGGAATAAGACACGAGGAAATTGTGATGAAGGCGTTGTTCGAACAGACGCCTCCAGAGGACACTATGCACTTAGTGTCACCGTATTTCAACCCAACTGACGATTACATCAATTCTATTCTGAATAGAACAAGAGGGCGCTTCGAAATCCTTACCTGTTCTCCACAGGTGACGTATTACACAGTGGAACCAATTTTTAAACTATCCCTCAATAACTTATCGTGCCAGTTCGACAAGAAATCTCGTACGTAGGCCTATGGGGCCAGCGCTCGTGAATAAACTGGTGCCCTGCACTTGAATATCGAGGGCGCTTTAGAGTTTGGAGTTAACGGTTTAATACGATTCTTTAAAAATCGTTCCTCGGCTCTCCTTTACAGCGTGACATTTTTAAAACATCGGCATGGCACGATCCGTAAATCTACGCGGGCATCTGAAATGGCGTGGCGTGATTTCGAACAGTGTTAGAGTCGAGTGGTCGATTCATTGAAAAATAAGCAGGGTCGAGGTCATACAGAGGCGGAGGCGGAGACATATGGGGGCAGGAAAGGACGTTCTCCTCCAAACTGTCAGCGGGAGGGAAGGAGCTGCCCATACCCCCTCCCCCTATATTTCACAAATGCTTCCCACACAGTTTTTTCCACTGCTCATCCTTTTTACTGAACCATGTTTGAGAATTGAAATGTTTCCGATCTGTCTCCCAAACTCCACTTCCTTCGATCTGTCCCAAACCCCAGGACCATGTCTCCACCGATGTACGCGTGGCCTAGGGTAGATATATATATATATAAAACAGAGGTGTGACAAGGCATTGAAAAGTGGGGGGACATAATTTGAATCTAAAATTTTTTTTGCACCCCCACTATTTGAATTTTGCCCCTCCCCACAGAAATTTTAAAAATGGGGTGCCCAAATTATCCTAACTAAAGTAACCTTAAAAAGCCATTGGATAAACATAAAAAAGAACCGATTTGAGAGGTAAATGCGGGCACTGAGCACTAAAACTGGGGGGCAAAGCCCCCCAGTTTTGAAACTGGGGGACCGGTGCCCCTCTGTTCCCCAGTTTGTTACACCTTTAATATATATATAATATATCTATATGTCCATATTTGTGTCGGCCTACAATCTTGCATTAACATTTCTACTCTGGCTGGGGCTAAAAGCCCGGACCAACGAGTTGACAGTGCAATTTTGTTAGCAGACAATGACCAGTATTTATCTTTTGTCGCTTTGTGATTGATTAACGGAACTGTTGTTTGAACTGTTGACAGGCCAACTGTTTCTATGGCCATCCTGGCCTCATGGGTTTCATACCAAACGTCTATTCGTCAATCGTCAAACAGTTCGTCGATGTCGTTGCGGGAGCAGGACAGGGTCAACGCATATCCATGTATGAGTACCTCCGCCCTGGATGGACGATGCACTCCAAGGGCATGTGGTACTACGTGGCCGATCATGTGCTTCCTGTTATGACGATCATCGGATCTTCTAATTTCGGTACGTGCTTAATTCAGGGACAACCCTTAAAATTAAAAGATGCTCACAAACGACGACCTAGCTCTTTCGCAATGCAGCGACCTCATTACCCTATTACCTTCATAAATCTCTTTTGCAGACGCCCGCAATTGTCTAGAGTATAGTGAGGCTTAGGCAGTGGTCAATTACAGCCGGAACGAACCGGAACACCTTTCCGGCACCTCCTAGAGAGCCGGAACGGCGTTCCGACACCTCAGCAAATAATAAATAGGCGGAACGAAGTTCCACGACGTTTATAATTTTTGCTCCGAAGTTTTGACTGCACCTATATAGCATTAGCACCTATACGAAAGATGCTCAGTTTCTCATCTCTAGTTCTCCGACCGGAACCATATCCTACGCTACACCACGTCTCTGAAACAATCTGCCTGCTGAGTTCCGTACACTTTTAGTTCCTTCATCATCAACGCCTGTCATCTAACATCATCTGTTTCAGGCTCCTGCAGGAGGCCTATCCACCAAATCCTGGGCTTACCATTCTAAACTTGAGTCTCACCTTTTCAAGAATTCTTACCCACCACTCTTTACTTCAAAAGCAGCGATCTCGTTCGACAGGTGTGGGGGGACACCCAATGACAGGGGTAGGAAATGTGGGGGACACACGTATAATGTGTCCCTCTCTGTAAAAGGTGAGATGACTTGTCCTCCTCGACTCCCCGGGAACGCCGCCTCTGCCTTACTTTATAGTAATCAATATTGTGCTACCCTGTGAATTTCTAAGCTTGACATTTCAACAGTATTGAAGATATTCTATTATAACTAAGCGCAGCCTTTAAAACAATTCCACGCCGCATGCCCAATAGATCCATCAACAGACACACGTGCGCACCGCCACATTAACCGATCAATAAACACAGTCGCGCTCTACCGCATCAACTGATCAACAGACACACGGTCGCTCAGCCGCATTAACTATTCAACAGATACATTATATGGTCAGCTCTAGGGATACAACCCAATAAGACGAGCAGCGGAAAAAACGGTACTACAAATAATTATTTTGCTAATTATTATCACTGTTATACTCATATTTCTGTGTTGCCAAGGTTACCGATCGGTCTACAGAGACTTGGAAGCAGAGGTTGTCATAGTAACAAAAAATAAAATACTCCAAACACAGCTTCACGAGGTCAGTTTCACTTAAACGGTCGTTTTCTGTCAAATTATCAGTTCCACTAAAATGGCTATTGGTCAGTTTTGCTCAAAATGGTCAGTGTTAGGCCTACTCACAATGGTCAGTTTTACACCAGATGGTCTTTGCTTAGTTTCATTCAAAATGGTCAGTTTAACTAAAATGGTCAGTTTCAATATAGTATTCGGTTTATCCACCACTATTTACAGAAGGAAAAACAAGCGTCCAACACTGAAGCAAAGAAGGCACTTAACATAAATCTGAAATGATTCAAGTTGCTATTAAAAAAAATAAGTGCTAATAACAACAATGATGGCACATTGGACTTGGAATACATAAAAAATCCAGCTAAACATTAAAATAAGATACGACAAGTACGCATCAGCGTATATACTGTAGGAAAATGTTCCTTTGTAGGTCATAACCATCTTTTACATATGGGTAACATTTCACCAGTGACCAAGAATCTTTTAAACAGCCTGACCACTATACTTTCGAATGACAAAGCATTTATGGAAACAGAGGCCCAAAAATGCCCAAAAATGCATAAGAATTTGTCTAATATATAGATGAATTAGCATAAGTAAAATCACAGCACAAACTGAGTTTTCCATTTCAATGATGACATATGCTGCAGATGCCACTGTAAATTATAATATTTTAACTTTGCAGGAACGGTTGAAGCTGTACAGTTGTTCGTATCACGCAACAAGCGAGACGTTTCTAGAGCCTCAACGAAAGATTCCACAATTGATCACCAGCATAACTCCAATCATAAAAAGCTTTTTCTGAAATACTTTCAACTTACCTAGGTCTTTACAGTCATACCCGTATGAGTGGGCTGCAATACACATCAAAAGAATTTCCAAATAATTCCCTGCAACATATGATAACCAATTCACCATACAGAACTTAAATTCTTGCACAAACTGATACATTTTTGCAAAACATTAACACACAGGGGCTAGCTGTATTACACCCCATATCTCTAAACTCCCCAAACACAAAAATTCAACTTAAATTCACAGGTCCACTTAACAATTGTAGTCAAAAAAACATTTTCACTCTTTATATGAGTGAAATTTGCACTTTTTTTTACATGAATTCAATCCGGCAGAATCATTTAGATAGTTCTATTGGTAGGTTAAAATCATCAACGAACACCGTTATTTGACATTTCCAACATATCTAAATGAAGGAAAACGAGGCATTTCAGACATGCTTAAATGGTGCAAAATTGTTTTTCTAAATTTCTCTAATTTTATAGATAGATAGATACATATGCATCTCCTACATGTAAATCTTTGCTACTTTGCCAACTGATATGTAATCTGTACTGGGCATTTTCATTCTTTCCCCATCACCCAGCACAGTTCGACCTGATTTCACAGCCAATAACGGAACATGGCCGAATACCTTTTCATATAAAAAAATAGCAATGCACAATTTAATACCAGGAGCATACATATGAAACCTCTGCCGGCACATATCAATACATATTAAAATCAACAAACATAAATTCTGAATGCAATTTAAAATTTTCTGTTTATTCTTCAGCTTCTCTAAACAAAAGCATTCATTTTTACAAATTTACAGCATTTTAAGACACTTCTCTGGAATCAGAGATTTCCAAGACACACTTCAACCCAACATACAAACCCAAAGAAATGAAGATGGAACGAATTCCACAATAACTTTAAATAATAATCAGATCTGATTTATCATTGTGACTGTCTTTGCACAGGAAATAACTCACACTTTACAAAAATAAGCAAATCATAATAACGACATTGCTATTAATCAAGCCTTCAGAGTAAAACGAATTATTTTTAAAACATCTTCATTTGTTTTGTTCTATATCTGGAGTGATCACTGCTAAAATGTCTAAACTAATGCAGGAATAAAACATTAAAAAATAAAACGATCAATCATAATTCTTTGCTCAAGGTAAAGTAGTTCTATGCAAAAGGCCAAGAACATGTGATAATTTTATGCACAAGTCAAGTACATGTGATAGTTCCAAACAACTGGCTTAAAAGTCAGTCATGTGGAATGAAACACCTTAAACCATTATCCTCGAACAAGAGTTAGCAGCATCTTTTTGTAGTCTCCTGAGGTATCACCCTATAAAGTAAAACATTTCCCGTTATTAGTTCTGCAAGTATTCAGAATTTCAATAACCTAGAACGCCACACAAAGAAACAATGTGATAATGACACATGTTAAAACAAATCTACACCTATACATGCCTACATAGAAGAACAATTTGTGGTTGGAAGTTACAGGGCGACTCCACAAACAGCCCAAGAAACATTCTCTGCTCAAGTCAAACATTTTAGAACTACTAGATATATCCATGTTTCAACGTATAAAACAGATAGACAATTAGATACGCACAATGTATGTTCATAAATAATTGACACACTTCATACCTGTATTGACGTGAGAATACTGAACAATCAGTTAACATAATAATATATTTATTTTGTTTGCAATTAAATGGAAAAACAGCCGGAATGCAGCTTTATTTTCAACATGCAAACCAATACTTCATTACAACAAGCTTTCATAAAACACAAAATAATGATATAACACAAATTTTTGAATAGAGATAATTGCTCACTATAGAAAATGAACACAGAAGACAAGACTTCGTTAAATGAAGGTTCTCTATTACGACTTCCAAGACTGTTGTAATGAGCTTCTACTGTCTACAGACAGTAGACTGAAGTAATTGATAATTGCAGACTGATAATTGCAGTCATTTATCAAATTGTTACAGCGATTTATGGCATGGTCATTTATTAAGGTGCAACAGTATTTAATGTTCATGAATTAAGTTTTTCGGTGATTTATTATAATTATTATACAAAACTTATTTCAAAGGTCAAACAGCAATGTATACCTCAATGAATGATTCAAGGGTCTGTCCATACATGTGCTGAAACTCCTGTTTAATTTCATACATGTCGACTTCACAGCGGGATACAATCACTCGAATCAGGATGTCATCACTTGTGCCAAGTCCCTAAATATCAACACACACCATCTGTCAGATTTAATTTAGATACATTTTTTAATACAAGGCAAACAATGAGCCATAAATTTCAAAATATTTTTGTGATCAGCTATGTTGGTATCTGATTCCTTCTGACAGATTTGTACATCGTTTGAGAAATTTGCTTGACAAACCTCATTATGTTCACACATCTGCCATATAGCCCAGCTTATGCTCAATCGCCTACTTTGGATTTCATGCAATGTTTAACAGACTCCATTCACACCAATCCTAAAGGTTCATTTTGAGTTGGATGATGTATAACAGCTCAAAACGACTATCACCGAATCCTAATGGGATATTCACACAAAGCCACTAAAAATTTAATAGCAAAAACATATCACATGTCTTGGGCATCATAACAATGGTGTTAGATAAGTTATTAGATCAGATACCGGATACATATTATTCCAACTTGCCTTCATTGATCGGTAGAGGCGCTCAGCGAAATACCGACGGGGATTTTGTACGACCGAAACTAAAATCACAGTAACATATAACTTCATAAAATATTAAATTACATTTATTTAAGTAGATCAGGTTAATGCAAGCATCCAGTTTATTTCAATCCAATCAATTGGACTCAATTATAATCAAAGGGGATTTAATCCAGACACCATGACAATGCATTCTATAATATAAGCAATAAAGTACCTACACACAAAGATGAAAATTTAGTGACTTTAGTTGTACTGCAACATTGCACTTGCTGCTAATAAATTAGGTTTACTTATTTGCCAGTATAGTATAACAAGTATTCCTGTTTTCATATTATTTAAACTGAATCTCTTGTTATTGTCATTCACTATAATCAGATCCCCAGAAGGAAATTAAGTAAAAAAATCATATTCCCACCAATAGCGAGCATTCCCATCTGGAGATCTCCGGACATTTCGCTTCGAATGGATTGTTCCAGGCTGCGACTTGCGATTCGCTTGTATTCCTCGAATACACAACGCAGCTGAGCATGGCTCTGTGCGCATAAGATCTGGTTGAACTTGGATTCATCAGTGCCCCACTTTCTCTCACCCGCCTGGTACAATTCCTGTGTGATGAAAAATTCTTCGTCAATATACTTTTTTCAACATGATCACAACAACATGTATCTGCTGTAACCTACGACAGCACCAGCTAGCGCAGGCAGCACTTCAGAGGTACTTAAAATGTGCCATATTAACTTTAATTGCTCATTTAAATGGCACCTCTTTAAGAAAATACGTACATCAGTAGCAGAAAACCATCCAACAGAAAGAACACCAAAATGAAAACAAAGCGAGAAGAAGAGTTACCATCTTAACGATGAACTGCATTGATTTCCCAGTTGCTATTAGTACACTCTTGTCATTAGCGCTAAAACAAGCACAAGCACAGAACAATACTGTACCATTGCGTCTCGTCGAGCCTTTTCAATGTCAATGTATCCATCTTCTCGTCTACCACCCTACAGAAAAAAATTCATAGACAATTAACATCAAGACAATGTAGCGGGATTCGTGTCTATTTTGGGGCTTCCAATGTAGCCAAATATTAAGTCTGTTTTTAATGAAGTATTTTATTTCAATTGGTTGCAATAAACACTTTTGACTGATTTGATTGATTAATTAACAAAAGCCAATAAATAATCGGAAGTTATGTGCAATCACTGTGATTTGAGCGAATGAAATATGCTATGATATTGATTAAAGTTAGTTTGACAAAAATGTAACCTCTGAAATTTAAAAGGAATTTTTTTTTCCTTTTAATCATAAACTTTTAGTTAATTACTCACCTACTGACCTAATGAATCACCCCTTACTAACATAACACAGGCTGGTTTCCAAATCATGTCTACTTTAGTGAGCACACCTATAATGTCACAATTATACACCTCTGGCAAGAACAGCAATGTTCTTTCAACTGCAACTGTCACCAATCTGCATCTCTTGGCTCACAAAGGGTTAGTCAAAGCTTATTAACTACTATATCACTCATACCGTAGACAATGCGACAACCAGGCGACGGAAATGTCCGGACGTGTCTCCCACAAGGTCACGTTCCAGTTCTCTGCGACATGCTACAATCAAAATAAATCTCTTCAGAGTGGAAAGCCATCAAAATCTCTTCAGAATGGAAAGCCATTAAAATCTCTTCAGAATGGAAAGCCATCAAAATCGCTTAAGAGTGGAAAGTCATCAGCACAGTGTGTCTAATTTAATACTTTGTTTGAATTAAATCAGCAGTTTGCAAATATAACAACACTATCCAATGGTTTATTCATTCATTCCGATGATTTATAAAGTGTCTTTTCAAGAGAAAGAGATACCTATTCAGAGGTGCTCCCAGTCAAGCCACAACGTCTCAAACACAATTTCTAAATGAATGTTCCATGATTCTTGTTTTGGGTACTAAAATATTCAGTCATTTAAAATGCTTCCAAATGTAGGCTTTAAAAACACCTCCAAATGTAGTCTTTTAAAACACTTACAACTGTACTCTTTTAAGACACTTAACAATGTAGTCTTTTAAAACACTTCTACATGGAATTGTTTAAATCACTTTCAAATGTTGCCTTTTAAAACACTTCAATCATATATAATATGCAATATTCAATAACCCAAATGTAGTCTTTAAAACACTTCCGTATAATATGCAGTATTCAATATAATATGCAGTATTCAATAATTTGAAAACACTACATTTAAAGCACCTCCAAACACAGAACGAGAAATTTCAGTTAAGATTTGTTACCATTTTAATATTTCTAATGGAGTACAAAGATTACTGTTAGAAGAAACAAGACAGATATAACAGAAAACACAAGCTAGCAAAAAAATCCCATATATACTCATTACTTTTTGCCTCTGAAATCAGAAACTTCCTGTTATAATAAAAATTCTGATAACATACAGTTAAGGATTATATCCAGATTAAGTACAGCTTTACAAGATGACTTCACTACAAGACAACCTGTTATAAGATATGCAACAGAGCATTTCAATGAGTTTCCAGAGTAATAAATAATGTTTCCTCTGAATGCATTGCAATGTAACTCACTGTTTCTGTAGGCTGCCTTTATTTCGATTATTTGCTGATTTGTACGGGAACACAGTATTTCGATGAGAGTCTCTTCATCCGTTCCAAGGCCCTAAAGAGACATCTGTAGCTTGGTAAATGCCCATACTAGAAATCAGCAGCAGCTGTTGTATCACCTTAAGACTTGAATTTGGTCAAATAATCTTGAGACAGGTTGTCTATGTCCTAAATCTCATTCTCATTCTAAGTAACATAATGTCTTCGTCTCAATCATGGCCTTGATGGACTTTATAAAAACTGTTCACGTTCTGACTTAACCCTTTAATGACCAGCGTTATTGATTATGCCTTACACTTTAGTACACGCTGGTCATTAAAGGGTTAAACAAATGGTCATAAGTCTCTTGCAAACTGTCCTTAGTTCTTAATACAATATTCGGTAAATTCAGAGATCTAGCTGACACAGTTGCAACTTAATATATCTTAAACGAACCAAATTGCCAGCCTATTTAGACACGCAGTGAGCTGGGATCCGCTCAGACTTGAAATAGGAACCAGACGAATTAGTAAACACTTGTGAACAGGAGATGAATAAAATTGGCCCAAGCCAATATGAACAGGTCTCTAGCTGACGCTATGCTCAAGGATCTTGCATTCATGACATGTAACGGCATTTAAGAAAAGCTGGAAAACTGATATGTCGACATTAGTTGTTTTCTATCATTTAGTCTGTTTCATAGAGTGGAATAAATTCCTAAAGTGTCAGTCTTGTACTGTCTTGGACCTTGTGTCTTGATCTCAATCTTCGTACCCGACAATCTCTGTCTTGGTCTCGGTCTAGGAACTCCACTGTCTAAGTCCATTGTCTTAGAAATAAAAATTTATGGCAGTGGCTATGGTCATAGTGCATTTCATGGTTTCTTCAAACTGTAATTTTCAAAATCGTCATTAATTTTTAATTTAAAAGATTAGACAGACTGCTGGTCTAGTAGAAATAGAGCCTCATACATGGTTAAGCACAAAAATATCACTGGTGAAAAACGTGTCTCATGATAACCGAGTATTTTGAGGATAAGAAGCAGCAATGGTTTGAATGAGAACAAAGTACAATTGCTTCATATTAGTGCTGTTTAAATGATATCAAGAATAAAAGAATAAAAACTTATTTAATGCAAGAGAGTAAGATGTTGTTGACTCAATCATAAACTAGTACAAGTAATTGTTTCAATAACTGAAACCAGCAATCACAATATTGAATCTGTTTATTTGAAAACAAATCGCACAATTTCATAGATTACGATTTTAAGAAACTATTACCATAACCACAACAATAGATGATTATTCTTCACCAACAATCAATTAAGATAAAGACATCAACAGAAACTAAATTAGTGATAATTAGAGAACAAAAGGAAAGAATAAAGCCCTAGATGGACTATTCATACTGAGCAAAAGCAGTCATTATCCCAAATATAGTTTCATTGGCATTAATAAAACATATTACTAATTAGTAAAGGATTGACATACCCGGATAGCTTTAATGAGTTCTTCAGCATCATACTCTGCGGGCGTCTTCATGACTGCAAGAACTGCCTGCTTGAATTTGAAGCTCAGCTCACTGGACAAATCACTAACCAGATCCTGTTTCAACGAAAGCATAATTTCACAGTTTACCTCATTTATGTAGCATCAACACTTGCTCAAGCATGTAATTGTAAAAGCACATTCATATATTACCATCCCTTCAAGAAAAATTCTTCCTCAAAGGCACATAACGTCATGTTCTCCAACATGTTCATCCATCCGATCACATATGTTTTTTCAGATTCATAAAGAGTAAAGACTGTGTGTTCACTCTGAACCAACCACAGTGTCTTTGTGAGTTACCTAAAATGTGCTATATAAAATTTTTTCACACACACATGCATACATTCATCTACAGACAATTTTTTTTACTACAACACATATGGGCACTCTAATCTACTAATTAAGTGATCATATAAGGAAAAGCCTCAGACAAGACAGTTTGCATTGCAAGGCAAGGCAAGAGTGAAATGATCAGCCATCTGAGATTAACCATAATTATCAGAAACAATTAAGTAGAAATAACAATCCACTTGCAACACAATATCAAACCATACAGAAGTTTATCGCTGCAAACACAGAACATGAAGGCAACATTGCTCGTGGAACACAGTGCAAATGGTTGTTATGAAGATGAATGGTACCATGAATTAATATGTTGCTGTCACGTAGTTTTGGTATGTTGCTATAAAGTAGTAACAATTGGTATGTTGCTATATGGTAGTTTTGGTACGTTGCTGTGAAGTAGTAAGGTACTGCAAAATGTGTTGCTGCTGTTTAGTATGAAACTGTGAATTAGTATGTTGCTGTGAAGTAGTTGCCGTGAATATGCAATTGTGAAGCAGTGACATACTAAGCTTCTGTTGCAAAGTAGTAACCACTTCTAAACCATTACTTGACATCTGCTGCCTGGTTTTCATCGATGTTTGATATGATCATAAAAATCAATAATCTATTCTAAGAATTGATGCAACGTTGAGACTCACGCGGCCAAACATCGTTTTGTATAGGAGTCGAATCTGTTGTCTCTGACTGTTTGATCGATGACCCAACAGATCAATAATCGTCTTCTCGTCCGTCCCTTAAAAAATGCGAAATATTATAAATGGAAGTTCCAGTACATATCATTACTACATAAGTCATTTCCCCAGTTAGGCAATGGTTGGTTTCTCAAACACAAAACACCACATAAATAAAACGTAGCCTAACTTCTGGTTTCTTTGTACTGTCAGATTTAAACCGTGGTTGCTCCAATAGATAATGCGTCTCATTGCTCAATCAATCAATAAAAAAGACTTGATATAGTATCCTTTCCAGACGACTCGGAGGCGCTCACGGCCCAACCACGGCTGAAAAATACAGATTTCAGAGAGGCGTAAAATGCAGATGAGTCAACCATCAGCTGAGGCTCTGGGCATCATGACAATGCCACTAGAAAATAACTCATCAGATTAGATTATAATCTTACTCTCTAGAATGATTAGAGTGTTTCAGTGGCGAAAGTCATGTCCTGATGATGAAAGTGAATACCACAGAGATGAGACAGAGAGTCATATGTCATAGAAACCACATCTTCCATTGGATGAAAGGAATGAATCACCGTAAAACAGAACTAACATGATATTCAAAATGCATAGCTGTTACAGATGACTCCCCACAACCTATTAATTACTCTTACCAAACCCCTTCATAGCTTTTCTCAAGACTTTCGCGTCTTCCTCAGTGTTGAACGTCGAACTGAATCGGACGGTTCCGTGGCCCTAAAACAGAAATTCCAATATACAAGAACAACCCACAGCTAGATACATTAGGTAACTACATAGCCACAGATTTTTAAGGGCGTTAGGTAGACATCTAAGCTAAAAAGGCAGCCATAGACATTTAGGATGAATACTGAACATAGCTGAACATGTATTTAGATAAAGAATTAAGCAGAACAGAGTCCTACCTGACTCAGGTGCATATTGCCTGGCACAGCGGACGATGTTGGATAGGCAGACTGAACGGCTGCGTACGATTGGGTCATGGGAGAAGCAACAGGGTAGGCAGAGGCGGCAGGGTAGGCAGGCACGGCTTGGTAGGCAGGCGCATTTTGGTAGGCTGGCGCGGCAGGATACGAAGATGGAACCGATGGATATAGTCCAGCTGCTCCTCCTGTGGCTGCATAATTCCCGGCGTTATATCCCATTGCAGGAGGGTAGGATGGTTGAGGAGGGTACGAAGGATACACCCCCTGACAAAAAAAGGCTTAAAACGTCAACCTAACAATATCATGATAAAAAAATAATATACAACTTCCAAGTAGCATGGACAATATTTTGAAACAACAGATATGAAGAAAGTTGCAATCACACAGATTTAGATCGATATTATATCGGCTGCTTATGACCAAGATATGGCAATAGTGTACTTAACAAATGATTATTGTTTACAGGCACATTTAATTCATAAGCATAATTTACACTCTGAAAAGTCATCTCTGGTAATAACAGATACTAATGTGTTCAAATGACTGATCGAAAAGTAGATATACTTCGAGATCAACAGTTCAGCATCACAAAAAAATCAGTTCGTTGTCTAATTTACTGCTGGGTAAAGTAATTTCTCACTCAAAGCCTCTGTAAACAAAAGTCATTGTCAATAGATACATGTCCGTAAGAGACTGCCAGTGGAGACCTTTTCAACCACACAAGCATCATCCATTACTAAAGAACCTGTTGTTCCTATCAAAATACGAAACTAATCACATGATACGCACATTTGACCTGCTGAAGAAATGCTCTTTTAATACACGGAACAAACTTACACAACAACAGTAAGAATGACAAAAGAAATGCAACAACTGGCTGTACAACTCTATCCACACTGCCTCACTTCGCAATAGCTAGCACTCTAAGAAACGCTATACAAATTTTCAGATACGATACAATTCTTCTCCCCTTGAGGCTTGAATTAATCCCTCCAAGGGTCAGTCACATGGGTCGATCTCCTCCACCTCATTCTATCACCAGCATTTTCTTTCTTTGATTTTAGAAGTTTCAAGTCTCTTCTAGAGTCAACGTTCATACAACAGAAGAAGAGGTGAGGAGATATGATACAGCAGGACTTGAAACTTCATAGCATGGCTAAATAACAGGAAGTTCATCTTACTGAGGCTGCTGAATCATAAGATGGCATCACAACAGGTGGCTGTGATGTCATACCAGGATATGACGGTGCTCCCTAGCAACAAAAGGCAAAATCCAGTCAGCAACCAATGAAGAAAACAATAAAAAAAGTCACAAATTCAATCAACCTAAGCAATCAGAATTAGGTAATTTCATTGACAGGTTGAATGATTGCAAATGTGGCACACTGTATTTTAAGCACAACAGCTGTAGGTTTATTATCAAAGATTTAACACATGAAGAAACCTGTCCATCAACTTTGCTTATAACACTTTCTTCTGTTTATAAAGAATCAAGTGTTAATAGATTATACTGGACATGAGTGCATGCGATGCATTTGCTTCACAGCAAATAACTTGAGACAGCAGTAAATGCACACTGAATGCCATCACGGTACGAGACAAGCGCTCGATCAGTTGGCCACATCACTAATTCAATCAGTAATTAATTGCTTCATTTATTTATACATTCATTCATCTTTCAATCCATTCATTCATCTTAAGATAGTTGCTTTCCATCCCCTAATCAACCCATCTATTTCAACATCATTGCTGCCTAATATATTTAAAGAATCAACAATACACAAAAAACCAGAAGTACACAAATAATCTCATGGATACATACAATCGACAACAACTGCTATTACTCTTTGGGAAGAGCTGCTCTTTCTCCTCCCTGCTGTCTTCCAGAGGTGCCTGAAGACTTTCTTGTTCTCCATTTAGGTATGTGTTGAGTCGAAAGCACATCTGATCTTGAGTGGTGCCATATAAGTGCTCCATTACATTACATTACTATGGGTCCTACGAAGGTATGAGAATCACAGCATATAAAATGGGATTGAATTCAACAGACAGTTCAACAATCTCATACTGATCAACTTAAATGTCCAGAACTTTTTAATTCACTGGGCAGGCCAGTATCCAGTACAATTACACATTGTTTTTTTAACAATGTTGTCAGCATGTTTATTATTAAATAAATGACCACATGACAAATAATCTGTTAATAAATAATATTTCAGTAGAAAGACTTGCCGGATATCCAACGGATGATGGTTGAGAGGGATAGGGCAGCGCTGATGCAAAGCCAGGCACAGGGTAGGATGGACCAGGGCCACCACTGAATGGCTCTGGCATGCTCATTGCACCCTATAAACAACATTATACAATCACAAGTAACAGAGTTGTCTCATCATATCACCAAATGTTGAGAAACACATTACATACACTAGAACAATACAAGCAACTGAATAGTCTCATTACTTGTAACCTATTTCTTATTATTTTTTAGCCAAGTCTCCCACTAACAACAAATTTCTATGTCAATTCAATTGAGTTTCCCATGAAAAGTTTCATAAATGAGCAACATCATGGGAATCAATCCCCCCTCTGAGTGATGGAGGCAAACCCCGGTCCCAAGTGTCAGGAAGGCAAAATATTTCCCCCTTAGACTCAAAAATTATTTCCCCCCTCTACCAGAAATTGAAGGCCTTTGCCTCCGGACCCCCTATCTGGACGACCCTGAGCAACATAAATGTCCAGTTGCCATGGTTAACAGAATGAAGTTAATCTATGTTGTGTAGAGCAAATACTCATAATAATTTTTTTTTTTTTAATGATGATGATCCACAGAATACCAGACCATGTGATTCATCACTGCTGCCACCTTATCTAGCTCAATGCACCGCTTTAACTGACACTGGCCGGCTATGTAATGTAATGTGTTGCTGTAACCACGTTTAATAATGTTTGCAAGCGGCCAAATAATCAAACTCTGGGTTATGGACCAGATGAGGTTCCATACAGATAAGCCAACAAATGAGTTACATAGATGTTTATTATGAGGCCTCCTTACGTGAGGATGTCAACGTCTAGCAAGTAAATAAAAAAGTGCTCTACCTGTGAATATTGATGCCCGGATGATCCCGTGTACGGGTCATACACGGCCCCCCCAAAAGCAGGAGCCTGTTGAGAAGGCATAGGATATCCATTTGATGGAGGGTAGTAACTCATTGCCAACTTCTCCAACTGAACAATGCTACAGAACAAACACATAAAAACAACTCTACAAAATAATGGCAATGTAAAAGCCAGCAAGTATCCAAAATTGCCCTGAAACCCTCGCCCTGGGTTCCCTCGGCCTATCTTCTCATCTGCTGCCCATGTTCCTCTCGGTGCTACACTGAACAAAGAACTCTTTTCACACGGCACATCCGCAATTGTTATTATCATACATATACTTTTTACTGAGAAAAACAAAAATGCTAACATAATGAATGATAACAGCTAATGAGGCATTTAGAATTGTAAAATAAACTAGTAAATATTTTCATATAAGTATCTTGGGATAAACTGAGTTTTGTTGTTGCGTGGGAGAGCATGTGTGCGAGCACTAGGTCTTAATTTGTGAATGGAGTGGGGATAGAGTGGAGGTAGGAGCTGGTGAAGGACAAGCTAGGGGTTGCATATTATAGAAAAGAGTAACATGGTATCAGCTATGTTAGCAAGTTCTGAGACTGTTGGGAAGGATTGTTCTAAGAACATAAGCATTTGGGTATTCTTAGGAGTTTTTCCATGCATTCCTTATCAGGGAAAGAAATGAGAGATTAATACGGTGAGAGAGAGTAATAAACGAAGATGGCAGTGATTCAAAGAACCAATTCTTGTGCCAGCCTAAAAAGCTATCCTGTTCCCTGTCCCCAATGCGGTCATATCGCTTATCCACTACTTTGTGGTATCTCACCTTGACTACTCAAGCGCCCTCTATGACAGGCTTCTTGAATGCCCGATTGGGTGCCTCAAATCAGTTCTGAGCATGGTAGCACACCTTGTTGGCTGTATTCCAAGATTCTCCCATGTGTCTGAAAACACGCAGGTCGTCCTTCATTGGCTCCCAATCTCTCAACGGATCACATACAGAGTCTCTGCATTGAAATGGTATTACATCGCAGAATCAACTCCCCTATCTGCAGGACCTTTGCTGCTATACCAAAGGGTGCCCACTGCCATATATAGTTCCCTTCGTTCATCTGTACAGGAAAAGCTAATAGTCTCTGACAAACACAAGGCAGCGTCGAGCCTTCTTGGTCACTGGCCTTGGCATCTGGAATGGGCTTACCTGTGACACTTAGCCCAGTGCCCATGGGTCACTCCACCATGTTCTATACTAAACCTGACACCGTCCTATTTAGTAGGGGTTGGGCTACTCGAGGTAGGCTTAATACACACTCGCGTACTTCAAAAACTAGTTTAATCTGTGGTTTTACTCTCTATCAATCTTGGGGAAGTCAGGTCGTCGATATCTACATTAGAGAACACTTACCCGTTTAAAAATAGAAGACCGGTATAAAACTTGAAGGATAGCAGCGTATTATTACACGTCAGTATCTTCGGATTTTGAAACGCAAGAACAGTTCCCCTATTTGTGAAAACTGGTCATTACCGGGTTGCGTAAGAATTCTACACTCGTAAAAGCATCACCGACACACGCAGCTCTGATGCTACTTTTAAAAGGGGAAGTAACTAAAAATAGGCGTTTTGCGTCACGACATCCGTTGCCCTATAATGGCCCACTGACTAAAATAGTCCAACTGCGTGTTTGATGTATAATGGGTGTTTATTGTCTTCGAGGCTACAATTTGTTCGTATTATGTGAATAACTGGTAGAACTGGGTTCTTAGAAGTATAATATGACCATCCAATGAGTTGCTGAATGACGTATGCTATGTCTTGTGCAAATGTTTGTGAATCACTAAGACCGATCAAATTTTTCCATCTTACAAATTACAATTCTTTATTTTTAGTAGTACTTCCAAAGATGTCAGAGTAAAGAATCTAACATCTTTGGTATTACTAAAAAATCTTTGGCACTCGATGACTAATTGACTATGAGAGTCAATGACGTCCAGCTACGGCAAAATGTGCACGCTTTTCAGAGGCGAGTCAGATAGGCAACCAGATAGCACTAAATTTTGATTAGATCATCTGCTACTACAGTTACTGTCATATTATGCCACAAAGGAGCACGTTTTTTGCATTTTGACGCCAACTCCTCTGTAAACGACAGAATGATTATATGCCCATCTAGCACTATATGCATGAATACTTGTGATGTTACTGCAAGTCTGTAAACTTGGTATTATCGCTTACATCTGGTCTTTCGTAGGTGAGTTAAATTTATTATTTTGTTACACTAGTCTTCTGTAGCGTCTGTTTTGCAGCTGTGCAAACGTAACTAAAAATCTCAGGACGCTATTAATTTTCGTAGAAGTTTCTTACGCAAAGTTAGACTTGATAACAGCATGACCTCTAGACTCTAGTTTAAGTGCCTACGATTGATTTGGCGAGTTCATGCATTGGACAAACATGCAGTATCGGGGTGCGTAAGTTCATTATAATATACAACATAGTTCTGCATGCTGTACACTAATGAACTTATATTACTCGTGAGGATAATAGAGATTTCAAACCTCTATAGAAAGTGCTTTATGAAAGCCAAGTGCGGAGCACCAGCTTATTCACGAGCGCTGTGAGGGGAGGTCTAATTGGGTCAGAGTAGCTGTTAAGGCGGGTTTCGTTGTCATCAAGAATTGGAAGGTGAGTTTAGGTAAGAGTTCTTGAAAAGTTTTGAGTGGAAGAGCCTGAGACCAATGATTGTGGGTGAGAGGCAGAAGGGTCAGTTAGACATCGTGAGGGTCAGTTAATGTCATCTGTAGAAAACATGGTACTTCCATACAGCATTCCAAAAGATACCTATAAAACACACCTCTATGTGTATTTAGTCTGTGATTGCTTCCCACCAATGACAAGTCGTATATTATTTGAGACCTATGCACCTCAATTTTGCATGTTTGCCATGCATTGTAGAATCGTTTTCGTTATGTTCAAGATGCCATGATTGAAACTACTGTAGTTTTCACACATGTTGCTGTTTTCTTTTAGTACACAGCCTTGCTTTGCATGTTTGAGCTAGTACAGCTTATACAGAATTATAAATGTATTGTATTTGGTAATTATAAGCGCTTCTCACAGCACAAGCCCTTCAGAGGCACTTCCAGTGCGAGGTGGCCTTAAAGAAAAGAAAGGTTTAGCACATGAGAAAAGGCTAGAGGTTCCAATCCACAGAGAGTGATCTTTGCAGCCAAAGGAGCTGGATTTAGTTCTTCCAGTTGGAATAAGTACTTCATCCATTAGGTGCAATATGGATTGCTGTAACATTGGTTATAACACTGGACATACCATCATTGTAACCACTCACTGATTAATTTTTTTAAAATCTGTCAGAACCTGGTGTGGCCTTATTGTTTCTCAGTAGGGCAACCAAGCAGAGTCGTTTCTTTAGAATGACCCTTTATGTATCTATGTAGGTTTGAGCACTTTTGTATTGACATGATTATACCACCAATGTTTGATATTTTTATAGGCATCGCTAGAGAAATGGGCCGTCTCACGGATGACTTGCTAGCAATGTTTGGATTGAAACCATCTGATCGAGTCTCGTCACCTGCTGGAAATAGCAAGGCTCCATCAACCAATACAAACATCCGTTCTTCACAAGAGTCTAGCTCTGAACTTGAAGATAATGGAAATAAAAAGAGCACAGAAGACTGTTTATCTTGCAAAGTAATTGGAGTTGGGACATTACTAGGTGCCGCAGGATTTGTCTGTCATTTCACTTTAAAAAATGCAAAGCAGCATAGAGGACTGAAACGAGTGGCTGCCTATGGACAGGGAGTTTCTCTAGTAACGTGTAAGTCATGGCAACATTCACTTCCCATGATTTAATTGTAACAATTGTGTTGTCATTGCACACATGTTTCGCCAGAGGTCAAAACCCATCACTTGTTGTTTTTTACTTTTTTATTGAATCATATTCTGCAATGCATGTGCTTCCAAATACGTTTTTATAGAATCAAAATAGCTTTTTTCTTACTTAAGTTATACTCGTTCGACTTTTCCATTAGTAAAATAATGACAGTTAAGAAAATCGAAGTCAAAGTTTCAGAATATTTGTGTCATCAAAGTTCTTAGCAACCCTTACACGAATGCTCCACAATTTTGCTGGGCAATAAATGGCTATATTCTGTACGAAATAAAGCACAGAGAATAAAAATCTGGTTGCTACTTTGCAAATTTATGGCAGGTATGCAATAGAAATCTAGGTCGTTCACCTCTGAAAACATGCATATTTAGCAATGCAAATCTTGACACAAAATGCATTAAAAGTCAATTCAACATTTTTAATTCCAGATATTGAAAGAAGACATATTTATTTGTAACAATATACCATAAAACGATTTTCTGTGTTTTTGACCACTCTTGCCTATTGTAGCCTGCATCTCAATAACTAGAAACTGACAAACGGCGGGTTTTGACCCCTGGCCTCACATATTGCATGTGATATTATCATATGTAGGCTAGAATACCCAAGGTGTGTATCTCGTACATCAACAACTGTCATTTCAGAAATATTTACATTATCAAATGGCTATCCAGGCCACTCTTCTAAAAGTGCATTTGTTGCTAATGTGGCAAAGTAGTCTGTTTTATAGAAAGCAGAATCTATAATCTTACAGTTTACTCTAGTTGAGAGGATCCAATCAACATCCTAGAAAATATTTTGCACACTGTAAACAATCTAAAAACTTCAATAGTTAGTAACATACACAAGATATCAATCCAAGATTGCTTCTCATGGAATAGGTTGAGTTCCAATTTAAGGTCAAAGAATCCAAGTTAGGCTCTCTGACTGTAGGGCAGCAGTTCGAAATGGACTGTCTTCAGATTAAACATGAATCAAAGTCTTCAGTTTAAACATGAATCAATTCAAAGAACTGAAGGTTCCTTGCTGTTCTTAAATGCATGAAACATGTTTGTAATGAATATTCTCTTCTGTGTGGACCATGAAACATTATAAAAGTGGTGTTTGTGGCCAAACAGAGTCAGCTGTGTATGGCATGTTACTTATGCATCTATCTTTCTGTATAAGATGTCGTACCACATTAGTTGTTGGCCACATTACGATTTCTGAATGATTTTTTTATATGATTTCAGTGCTAAGCATTGCAGCTGGCTGTCGTGCATTCAACAAGGGACCTTTTGACGCCTTGAATCGAGATAAAACAACAGCAGAACAGTTCAAAGAAGACTTCAAGACATTTCAAAGTCTAGGAGAGAAGTGGGATCAATGGAGGACTAGTAAATAAATGCTAAATGTGAACTGATCTAATGTCATTCTTGTTGTGGCCAAGCTTACATTTTTATTACATGTATATTGTTTCAAGGCATACTATTAGCTGAAGTATTTTGTTTAAAAAAATGGGTGGGGGGGGAGGGGGCAGGTAACAAATACAAACTACTATTCATACACTAAACTTTACATAGGATCTTGAGCAATTTGTATGCAGATGTGTAAGAAACTGCAAGCATCGGTAACGTCAAATTGCAAGTACACGTAAGAACAGGAGGCGGCGATCTTGTTTGACAGGTGGGGGGACACCCAATGAGAGGGTTAGGAAATTTTGGGGGACACACTTACTCGACCCCTGGAATCGCCGCCCCTGGTGAGAACCAACGTTATGCTGGTCTTGATTATGTTAACAATTTTCTACTTGAAGCTAATTTAATTAAAAGCTCTTTTAACTCGGAGACCATCATCGACAGGGACATGTCCAAAATTAGTGATCGCAATCATTTTTTAAACTTCATACTAAAACAAAGACACTCTTGAAAACTTTAATTTATCAACTGTGTAGAAAATATATCAGATTAGTAAGTTTACTTGCATAAACAGCTCCTCACAACATCAATTTTTACAGTTTCCTGGCTGTTTCAATCTTGTCAGAATTGGACCAGCTCTAGATGTTGACCATGACAGCTTCAAACAATTTATAATTAAAGTTCTTTTAACACTGTCAGCATAAAATTTGTAAAAGTGACACAAAGTTGCCTCGTAGGAAATGAGGATTCAGTCTCGAGTGGCAAAGAACTTGAACACTCGTTCTTTTGCGTCTATGTACTAGAACTGCGTGTAGTTGCTAGAACTGCGTGTAATTGCTAGAACTGCGTGTAGTTGCTAGAACTGCGTGTAGTTGCTGCCGTACCCGGTGCTTGTCGTGTAGTTGTCACAATAAGCGGCGTCTGAAAGCAAAATTTCGATCATGTTTACTGTAAGGCGACTGTCATGAAATTCGGCTCATCAACAGTCTTGGAGCGTTTAGTACTGTGATGCAATTTTATCCACTGTTTACAATTACACAATAGTTATACTACAATTTTCAAACTTAATGACCCTACAATTACACAACAGTTATACTACAACTTTCAAACTTAATGACCCTACAATTACACAACAGTTATACTACAACTTTCAAACCTAATGACCCTACAATTACACAACAGTTATACTACAACTTTCAAACCTAATGACCCTACAATTGGACATTACTAATGCTTACATTTGTTGTACACAACTGTATGCAATTCACTTCAGCTTCAATTAAAGTGCACAGCCTATGTTAAGTGGCCAAGTAGTGCTGGAGGTCATGCACACTACCGTGGCCTACCTAGAAATGAGTGATCAGCTGGCAAGATAGCACAGATATCTCAGTGTAAGTGCTTCCAGCAGGACTACACAGTTCTGTGGCATTGCAACTTTCAATAAATTATCTGCTACACACAATATTGAATGAACTTGTCTGCAATGTTATGGCCACTACTCAAATTTAAGAGAAATTCATCTACTCTACCTCCTCCATAACTGTTTCCAGAATATCCTGAATTGTCATCGGAATGCAAAAACAGCTCAATGTATCGTCGCTCTAAAAACAGAGCAAAACCAGCGATAAACATATGCAAATAAAGAAATCAATCACAATGATACGAAGGGTAACAAGCTACACAGACATGACTTCAGTAGACGAATCTACGTTTTAATCAATGCATCACACAAAAATATTTACTATAAAAGGATGTTGCAGAATAATTTCATTTGTATAATCAAGTATAAAATAATAACCATTACACGATTGAGCTTCATTATGATATGAATTCTGATATAAGACAATTTGAGGACAATTCTCGATATCGCTCCCAAAGAGAGCCTTCTAAATGAGTGTCTTATGCACCATATAATTATCACAAAACAAGAATAGAGAATGTGTTGTGCATTCACACAGTTCCACAATCAAACTGAAGTGTTGCCTGATTAAGCAAAGCAAGAGTGTGCAAAGAACTTACTGAAGATCATTACACAGCGACCACATAAAGTAAAGTTACGCATGAATCTGCATACTCTATGGCCACTAAGGCTGTCAAAAAATGTTGAAATGACGGCCCGGGTACCCGTCGACCCACGCAGTCGGGTACCCGACCTTTTGAATATTTTGTTAGGAAACGTAGAAAATGTTGCATTTTTACGGAATATTGGGCACCCGAGAATAGATTTCATTGACCGGGCAGTCAGCCAATATGACCAACGTTATGTTTCTGGCATATGTTCGGGTAAAATCGCGCATTTTCATGGTATGTCGTTACCCGAGAACCGATTTTCAGTGCTCGGGCACTCAGCCAATATGACCAAGGGGTTATTTCTGGCATATGTTCAGGTGATATCGCGCATTTTAACGAAATTCCGGGTAACCGAAACCCAATTTCATTACCAGGTTAGTCAGCTTCAGTCGGGTACCCGGGTACCCGTTGACAGCCTGAATGGCCACTGCGATACATCAAACAATGTAACGATACAGAAGAAAGAATCCATTTCACCCATCAGTGCATTGTTCTTTCTCATCGCCTGAACTGCGTCAGAGTGAGCTGCAAACTCAACATCTGCCTCTCCAGATGGACGACCGTCACCGTTGTATCCAATCACAATGTTCTCAAGATTCAGTGGCATGAAGAACTAACAACAAAAACCATGCCATCAGGAAACAGTGGAGTGAGGGTCAGACAATAATAACGACCAACCTGGAGCTGCACCTCCTTCTTAGAATACTCTTTGACATATTCGATAGTCACTTAAAAACTGTTCTATTTTGTTGTACTGGAGCTAGGAGTGCCACTGAGTAGACCCCTTGAAGATGCAATATATAAATTCCATAATGACCAGTGATGGGCAAAATACTTTTGAAAATACAAAATAAAATACTTTTCAAAAGTATTTGAAAATAATTTTCAGAAGTATTTTGAAAATACAAAATAAAATATTATTTTCAAAATACTTTTGAAAAATATTTTTGAGAAATCAACATTTGGTACTTTCATCCATACTCACCAGCATGTACGTTTTACATTGAATGAGTGTAGGTCACTGTGCACTTTATATGTCATTGTTTCTTTTGACTTGTCTCAAGTTGTCTGAACAAATGGACCTCACATTCAGTAGGCTTTACTTAGACTGTCTAATTAATCAACAGCAAAGGAAAATATAAATAATATTCAGAAAGAAGATAATCATTATACTTTTCCGTGTAACAGTACATTCTTTTCTCGTCTTTAATTCTTACGTCCATCACCGGTGTCACTTTATCTCAACCCTCTCCTTTCACCAAGATATCTTGGTGTCATCTTCTTTCACGCCTCCGTTTGGACCGTTTCCTGCATATACAGCCTCTAAAGCATAATCTTCTTAATGTCTGTGCCCTCCTTCGTCTTCATCCAGTATTTCTGCCTCTCACTCTGTCACTGTGTCTCTCTCTCTCACTGTCGTCCTTTAATTATGCCAGATGCACGGATCAGGTATTGCACTGGCTGTGTCTGATTAATTAAAGGCTATTAAATAAACTATTAGCACACCGATTATAAAAGCGATTAGCTAACAGTTGCATTTGTGTTCCAAGGATTCTGTATTAGACTGAAGCAGGGATAATATTTGGCCTGAGGCTGATACCACAAATTGATAGTACTGGTTGGCATGAGCTTATAGGTCCATAGGATTATTATTTTTTTATCGAAATCCTAATAAAATTATTTTGGGAAACTATTTTGGAATTCTCCAAAATACTTTTAAAACTATTTCGAAAATGCTTCTACAAAATACTTTTCAGAAGTATTTTTGAAAAGACAAAATAAAATAGTATTTTATATTTTGAAAATAGAATTCTATTTTCAAAATACTGTTGTGCCCATCACTGATAATGAATGAATTTCAGTTGCACATGGCACCTGTCCAAAGCTTCTTGAAATTGGCATTGCCAACAGTTTAAATTGTTATTAATTAATTGTTAATAATTAATAAATTGTTATTTAATTATTGAAGCTGAAAAGGGGTCATTGCATAATTACGTAACGCTGAAAATGGCCGTTTTTTGTGGTCATATAACTAGTAGCAGCATGTCAGTCATCACTAGGTGTTTAACTAATGAGCCTTCAGATGATGTGATTGGAAGTAGCAGTTCATTCAATATGTAATCTTAAAATGTTCAAATTTTGAAAGTTAAATGTAGACAATTTGTAATGTCATATGATTTGACTTAATTTAACTTGACTTTGGTTTGAGTTTTTGACCCCCCACCCCACCCCCATGTAACGCATCATAACGTTTCCATAGACCCCACACCCCCTCTGAGCGGGTGGGGGTCTATGAAAACGTTACGATGCGTTACAGAGTGGTTGGGGGGGGGGGTCAAAAATGGCAATTTTCAGTGTTCTGTAATTATGCAATGACCCCTAAGCCGATGTTTACTACAGCAAGATTGCTTTGAATTCATTGCCCATTTGCAATATATATTTAGCATGACAACAGCGCTAGAACCACTCATGTTTCTATTCTAATGCACCATACAACAACCGAGGACAAAACACCAAGCATAACGTGGCACAAATACCAATTCAGTTGAAGATGCATTATACCTGAAGAATGTCATCCTCAGATGCAGAGTATGGCAGGCCTCGCATGTGAACGGAATGACCAGTCTTGCTGATAAATCCACTATCTCCGCCACCACCTCCTCCTCCTCTTCCACCACGCATGCCACCGCCACGACCGCCACGGCCCCCTCGACCCATGCCACCCATACCGCGCCCCCCACCGCGGCCGCCTCCAAATCCTCCTCCCATGCCCATTCCTCCTCCTCTACCACCATATCTGTAGGATGACTCACCGCCATAACCATAGTCATCGTCGTCATGGTGACCTAGAATCAGTGTCATCATAAAGATCACTCAGTACCGTTTAACCCAATATGTTAATCCTCATTAACACATAATACAATATGTTAAATCCACAAGCACAATGTAAAATAGCAAGTAAGGTCCAGCATCATATGCTCCATATGTAAACCATCCACTACCATGTCTCCAAAAAGACAGCACTTGTTAGATAATATGACCAGCAAAGGCCAGTGTGGGATTTTAAAGTCCAGACATTAGTCTAACAAATGCCAATAAAACTTCAAAACCTTCTTTAATCCTTCAACGACGAGAGGAATTATTATCCTGCAATTTTTATTACATGCTAGAACTTTATTAAGGTGCTAAAAATGGCTTCCAGTAAAAAAACAAGCACACACAAAACACTTACTAACATTTCATAATTTTAACCAAATGCACTTATTCATCAGATGGTTAGCAGGTTAGACATAAATTTCACAGTACAAATTAACAAATCAGCAAGATTTTTTCCTTGTGTTCAAAGTTACTTATAAAACCTAATCTTCAATTCATTTACAAGGTAATGACACATGCATTAAAAATATACATGTCTGGAAAAACAAATATAACAATAGCATTTATAATCAATAACTTCATGATAGATGTGTAAAATAGAATGGTGGATAGCGTCACTTACTCATGAGTCCTTTAATGTTGCCTCTGCCCATTCCGAGACCAGCTCCATTGATTGACTTACTCATGAGCCCTTTAACATTACCTCTTCCCATTCCCATGCCAGACCCTCTGTTGCCATAGCCAGGGCCCATGTCAGACCCCATTTGCTTATACATCCGATCATAAGGTCTCGGTCGTGAGAAGCCAGCATTGGTTGGGGAATGGCTGTGTGCATTTATGGCTGAACGAGCCTCTGTCAAAGTGCTCTTGAAGATCTCCACATATCTAAAATGGGTGAAAAATCAAATGCCTGCATCAGATTCAAGACACGACAGCTCCTCCTCCATCCATCACAACTCGATCATATCCTTAAGTCTCTTAACAAGAATGGTAATGACTGCCTCACTGCAGGTCAGTGCCACAATCCTTTACAATTATAACACAGCAGTCACTTCAGATGTTGCACAACTTACGCCCTGTATGCTGTGACTAAGGAGGTCACAAAAAGCCCTTCCAGCAATAAAAACTTTGCTCACGAGCCTCAATTGTACTTATATACCCGTCAATCATTACTCCATGCTGGTCCCAGCAAACATTCATCTGCACCTCATATTCACTGAAGGTGCATGTAATAAGTGCTTCAATTAAAATAAAATTTAGTACCAAGAATATCAATTGTACGTAGCAACCCATGTAAAACAGTACCAACTCTGTGAGTAAATTTCACCGATCCCCAAAATTCACGCATTGCTGGATCATAGGACGACGAACTCATGGCTATGATTCAACTTTTTAAATTAAGAGTTAAGAATTAAAAATGACCAATTGTCAACTATGATTTAACTCACATTCTAATTTCTATATAGACCACCACTTTAAAACATGAATGCACCCATCGTGATTCACACTATGAAGGCACTGATGAATGGCTATTTAATACTTTAAACAATTCAACCACTGAATCATAACTATTTCGTTTCCAATGAATCATTAAAGACAAACCCTATTACAAAACTGCATATGCTATGCTGCCCATTAAGGGTATTTACTTTGAAGCACTAAACAATATAAAAGTGGTACGACAGACTGCTGCATAAAAGAGAAAGGTGTGCTTAAGAAATCTACTGTAAACTATTAGAGATAAAATGCCTGTGCTAGTACACTGTTGACTATAATAAGTGCTTGGCACTAAATGTGTAATAAAGAATATCTGCCAGCCAAATTTAATAACTACAAGTGTCCACAACCCAACCCATTATACTTGTATAACACAGCTGGTCCCTCCATGGAATCTTAGTAAACCCAATTGACAGTGTTTAATACTTGAACACTATTAGTTTACTTTATATCCCAAATTCTACATTCAGTTGATCCACAGGACCCCACAACACTATCATAACACTTCTTGGTTCAAATGAAACTATTCTGCATAATAATATCTTTTCTTCTTTATGCTTACCAAGTTACTGTTACATCCTACCAATTTCAGTTACAACATACAATACCTCTACCTGGAACCAGTAATATCACCGGCTTATGTTCTGACACATAAAAGCAAGATAATTTTAAGACTTGATCTGTGTATGGCTGTCCAGAATGTTGGACACAGCCCATCGTAGTACCCCACCTGCGCCCTATTTTCTCCTTGTGCTTTTGAAGCGCCCTGTCGGCTATAGACTGCGATGTAAACTGAACATAGGCGTCCCCCGTGGCTCGCCCCATCTGGTCGGTCAACAGGGAAATCCCATTAGGTACAATCGAAAGCCCTGTGAACCCACAACCCATAACAATCACATCAGTGTCATCCCACAAAAACACTCATTAGATATTATCATTGCAATACTCAATGAATTTAAGTTAGACTCTAAATTCAGTACTGACGTCACAATCAAATCATGACACACATTTTGTTGTTTTTAAATATTACAATTTCATTAACCTAGAGTTAGAATAAAATATAAAAACAATCGAGAACATTACAAACAAAAATAATAGAACCATATCCCTTGTTGGCTTCAATGCCTTTTCGTTCCCAGGAAAGAACCCCAGAGCTCTTTATTTAGTTCAAACTGGTCCCAGGATTCATTCAAAGGTGTTGCCCAAATCATCATTCTACCCCAAAAGGTTTCCAGTCATATCCTTGGCCTAAATTAGTCCCCGGAAAGAATATTTCTGGCAACCATGCTCAATAATGACCCCACTGCAGAACACTACATGCCATCAATATGTCTTCAATGTTTCTTAAAAGTCATTTAATCTAACCACTATAGCTTGCAAAATAAGTGCAGTGGATTCTTAAAATTAATTCTAAAACATGTTAAAAATGACACACCAAACAGCAGTTAAGAATTACAGACATTGTTCACTCATTCTGCTGACAAACAGTTGTTCATGCATTGACATTCCTCTTGTGTGAATTGTTTTAATCAGTAAATTGTATCAAAACACACTTGTCCTAGATTTGAAAGAATAAACACAATAACAGCTAATCACCTAAAACAAATCTTTAACACAGTATCGAAATTCCTATCTAACAATGACTAGGAAGCAATCGTCGTTATGAACAGGATATGATTTGTACTCAAAAGGTAATCTATGTGCCTTGATGATAATGGAATAGCACAATGAAATTACCTTCAGCATATTCATACAAAATCCTACTTTATGATTTGGTAGAAAACCAATAATGCTGAAAGATTCTACCCTGAAATGAATGGTTTGATGGACATCTACATCATCTAAGCTACTTGTGATAGTAAATAATGAATTACTCCTCAAATACTCACATGAAACCATGTTACAAGAATGATTTCTCTTCCACAAAGCTGAAAGTTCAGAGAACATACTAAAATACTAAAAAAAACAGACGACAACTCATGGAAAACAGCACAAGTGGCATGTTCACCAATACCTTCAAAGAAGTTACTAATATCCTCCTTGGTGCACTCAAAAGGCAATCCACGGAGTCGAATGACAGAATCGGCGTTGTCAGACAAGTGGCTGCGACCGCTGTGTTCCACAACCCATTCCATCTCACTTCGCTTTGATTTGAATACTAAAACAAATGAAAAGAATCTTTAAACCACAAACTGATTAACTCAGTAATTTTTCAATATTAATGCCTTTCAGTATGAAAAAATGATACACTCTCCATCATAATACCAGCAAATAATGCTAATGTTTTGTCTTTTAATGTAAAGGACTACATGATTTATATAGCTCTTCTTAAAGTAAATATATGCACTCAACAGCTCATAAATGCAATGTAAACAAATACACAATTTAAAGTATCAACTAGTCAATAAACCTCTTCAACAATTCATTATAATTGTGCTGGACAGTTTGTAATGCAAAAAACCAAGATATATTGCAACTGTTAGAAGTCTATCAACTTAGAACACCAATTTGGTGCACAGATCTTCTGCTCTAGATTCACATGAAATGCACATAAAGCAAAACTTTGACAGTGACAGTGGCCTGGGAAATTTATGTCAATCATTAATAAATTAACATACTCTGGCTTTCTCTGTGTATAGAGTATAGGCAAAGCTACAAGGTATGTTTTCTTCAATGACAAGGTGGCAGACTACCAAGCACTAGATTAGAACCTTCTGCACCAGTGACTGGTATGCAAATGTGTAACCACTTAAAACTTACCAGAAATGTCATTATCACTGGCTTCAAACTATAAGCCTGAGCCAAGTAGAAAGTCCATAACCAGGTAAGCACACAGTTTTCACTGAGGACAGACTGAGAACTTATTATCAAAACTACTACCTTCGATGTATCTCTTTCCCATGTGCTGTTGATTCTTCTCTAGTGCCGCCAGGCAATCACTCTCCGAAGCTAGTTCCACATAGGCCTCTCCGCTCGGTCGACCATCCCGAACGAAAGTGAAATGTATATCCAACACGCTACAACCTATAACACAAAGCAAAATCCAACCACAATCACTCGTAACAGCATTACATCATGCAAAACAAAGCCAAACAAACATATCAAGCAAAGGCAAGAAAGATCAAACATGTATGCAAACTCATTCACTGCTGTTAACTTGTTCTTAGTTATGTCGCTTTTCATGACTTTAACCAGAGTTAATATGAAAACAAACACCTACATTTATTTTTAAAAATATATGCTATATATCATTTTGTTTGTCTTTTATTCAGCAGCAACATTCTGCCATGACAAAGTTGATGAGCCTATATTTACCTGAAAGCTAACAAACAAGAGAAAAATTCTAAGCAATAAAAATCAGATTTATGAAATTATAAATTCATATAAAATTTAACACTGACTGCTGAACTTTGTGTTTAAATGCATGCGATAAGGGACAGGTACACAGCGCTACACACATACCTACCAGTCAACATGGCAAAGAGCAGAATGAGATACAATTTAAAAAGAGCAAACTTAAGCCACTGGTAAGAAAGACTTGAAGCATCAGGTTTCTAGAGCCAAAAATGCAACTAATTTACTCCAAAATATCAGTTAATCTCTGATCGATGACACGGTCACCAACAACGTTCGTTAGAGTCACATCATCAAAAGCATGTGTACCTCGCCATGAATACACGAGAGCTCTACAGTTGCCACATAAGGAGCTCTAAGATACACCACGGCCGATGTTTAGCGACTCTGAGCAAACCCTTCTTAACTCACAAACACTCAGTGCCACCATCGACTGCTGCTTTGTAATTAGGCAAAAGCACTTCAACAATGCATAATAAACAAAAGGAATAAGCTAAATAAATTGTCACGATTTCATTACGCCGTACTGTACTGTGTTTGTTACTGAAGCCAATAATACAGTAAGACATTACAATATTATCAGATTCAAACAGCATGCCAATGTAGCAAATAAATTTTAAAAAAAGCAAACTTCAAACCTTCTAAGAAGTTGATCACTTCTTCGTTGCTTACAGACCAAGGTAGTCCACGAAGACGGACAACGTAACCTTCTTGTAGTAAAAATACAAAACGACGCTAGAACACACGTTACCGAACAAACGGCACATAAAAAATCAGGCAAATGCAGAGTTCATTGTAGAGTCACTAACTCAGCATTCAACAGACAATTTGCAGCAAACGCTAAAATTTAATTTCCAAAAATTCCAAGCACTAGATGTAATATGCATGTTTAACAAATGCAATAAGGTGTAAAAAAATATGCATAGAAGTGATAAAGTACAACTTATCTGAAACAGCATAAGATTCAGCAGTCATAGCAGTATGGTACGAAATTAAATATCTTACATTACAGTCACGTTACATGTCTATCAAGTGAAGAAATGATCAGATGCGCTCATGAACATAGCTCGACTCAGAAACTAGGTAAGCAATGTTAATAAGAAGATTGTTTCCATAATATAACTTCAAGGTAGCAGAATTAAACAGAAATTTCTATAAATATCATAATTACCAAGGTCCATGGTGATCTTAGTTGTGGACTGTTCTGCAAAACCAAAATGCCGAACGTGATTAGCAATCAAACATATGTAATTATACACAAACATATTCACATAATTTGCTAATGGAGAAATGGCTGAACATATGACCTGAGATAGGAGCGTCTGAATTGGAACAAATACATGAACACACAAAAAGCAAAATATTTACAAATACTTAACTAATGAACGATGACCATAAATTTACTCTTACTTTTGCTGGATAATACCTTCCATGCAAACTGTGTGTGATTAATGATTTTCAAGGAAAGGTTTCCTCTACTTTCAATTAATATCTATTAACAATTTGTTTCTCTCCCCCAACAAAATGTTGCTCCTGAAATAATTACGGGTTAATCAGTTGTTTGTGGCCAAGTAGTGACCTAGTGGCCAAGTAGTGTCCTAGTTTCTGTAGGCAGTGTCAAGCCCCCTAAAGTTCGTACTCAGATACAAATAGTTGGCTTGAGTAAAATGCTGATTTTCTGTGGGTAACATGCTGGTTGGTCAGCATTTAACAGAACTGACAATAAGCAATGCAAAATGTAATATGCTGATTGTTAACTAACAAACAGAGGGTGTTTGTGAAGCATTAATCAGATACTAAAAATTGCATTAATCGCAGTTATTTAGAACTCTGTGGAAATCAGTGGATCCTAGGTTATACATGTTCACTACATGGTTCCGTAACAAGTGGTTCATGAACATATAGTCCATGACAATTGGCTCATAGACAAAGGTTCATGATTAAGATGTTATTATTTGCCCATTATATTGAGCAACATAGAAGATGGGTTGACGAAAAGAATCCAATGGTAGTCTGATTACTCCAAAGAATTCGTCCTTAAATAGCGGTTGCATCGAAGAAAAGAATTTGGCCTCAAAGGAAACTGGAGCAATTAAAAGAATTTCTTGTAAATTGAAGTTGGAATAATTCTACTTAAATGGAAGCTGGATTGATTAAAAGAATTATAATGTAATAGATGTTTCCTGACCCTAAACAAAACTCATGAGACCTAACCTGACCCTAACAATGTGAATTTAGAGAAAACAACCAATTCTTTTCATCAATCCAACTTCTATTTATCGAATAATCACTTGGTCAGCAACTTTTTATCCGTGAACCATTTATCATTAAATATTTGTAAGTGAACCGTTTGTTGGTGAACTATTTGCCATGACACCGTTTAATGTATATGTTTCTGTTCTAACAGAAAAAAGAATACATTTGTGATAAGTGCAAATAAATATTGGTCATGAATTTATGTAAATTCATTTATAATCTCAGTGAGTGTTGGTCACGAGACTGCGGTCTTGGTCTCGATACCGTTTCCAGACCAAGACCGCGATTGTTATAGTTTTATGGCATGCTGACCATCTTTATATACATGTTACTATGGGCAGGAAAAAAAAACTTACAACAAAGCCACCCATTTCAAAATTTGTTTTAACAAATTTCAAGGTTTTGGAACAATCTAATAATTATGTGGTCGGCCATGTGTACACACTGTTAACCTACAATTCCGAGGTCCGTGGTTTAAGTACATCATTTAAACGAAACATTAATCTACTTGTTCATATGTCTTAAAGTATTTAGGCTTAGACTGTTGTTAAGATCAGTATTCCTCAGCGATAAAATTAACGTTTTAAGCGTGTTATTCCGTTTTAGCGGCTTAATAATTGAATTGTTTAAAAAAACAGTTTCAGTCTTGGTCTCAGACCATCGGTCTCGGACCTCTTGGTCTGGAGTTTTTGGTCTCGTGTCCAAAACTGGTGGTTTAGTATTGCCAACAGAAAGAAAATATACATTTGTGAAATGAGCAAATACAAGTTTATTGCTTAATTGATGTTAGTAGCAAAAAGGCTAGTGCCTCATTATTAATAAGGATAAATCTTCTACGGCCAAAAGACAAATGAAAATTTTACTTCAACAGTTGAGCACTTACAAAATTTTGCGAGTGAAAACCTATGCGCCAGGGGGTCAATCACCCCTTGAGTGATAGAGGCAAACCCTGGTCCCAAGTGTCAGGAAGGCAAGATAACTTCCCCCAAGACATAAAAAACATTCCAGCCTACCTGAAACAGGAGGCATTTGCCTCTGAATCCCCTTTCTGGACGCCCCTGCTCTGCAACCTTCGGTGCATGCATACTGTCAAAAGCCCCATTATTTTCTCCATTACGTGTCGTGAGGGTCGGTAAGTTAGGTTACGCATCGAGAGGGTTGGCTAATGTCAGGTTACGCGCCGTGAGGGTCGTTTAGTGTCAGAGTTAGGGTTAGAATCGTTTTTAGATACATACATGCGAAAAACCTTTAGCCACAGTAGCAATTTATCCGCGCATCAAGAGGCCAAAGTTTCTGCTGCAGAAGCTCTATGCCATTAAAAAAACTCTAAGCCACTTCCATATAATAATGACAATCAGCAATCATCAAATCAGCATTTTACCCATCACTCAGCAGGACCAATATGCATTGATTGCCATGAGCAATAAGTTGCCTTGGCATTTTCAGATCAGTATTTTATCCACTGATTCTACCCTCGATCAGCATTATACCCGTGCTTTCAATTTCAAATTATAAAATAGAGTAGGCTGAATTTATTCTGCAACTCATGTGATAAAAATCGGGCTACGAGTAACGATCACATTTGAACCATGTTGGTGTATATCAATGCGCTCATTTCGTATCAACAATTAACTGAATATCTTTCGTAACATTTTGTTAAGTAGCTAAGTAAATTTCTAGTCGTCTTAATATGAACCCATAAAGCACGCAAATCGATCATCACTCTTTGTTCCTGATTTAACCAGAAATCTAAATAAACAAGACAATAAATTTAGAAAACATTGGCACTCCAAAAAACCACACGAGATTTACTTAATACTTAAATATAACGATAGAATACGCAGAAACTCACATTTGCCTTCAAGAAAATGTCCGCGACTCCTAGAGATTGCGGAACAAGATCAATGAGAAAATACAAAGAGATAATAGAAAATTTTTTGCTCACAATTATAAATTAATTATCTAATATCTATACAGATTTTTCCAGAAGTGATGTTGTATTTACGAAAATGATAGTTTTATCAAAGATGGTCTTTGGTTTTATTATTACCAAATCAATTCGGTCCGGATTTACTAAGTTGCTCCAAATGTCACAAAACAACTACCCCCCGGTGATGCCGAGCACCGAAAATAATTTTTTTATCGAAAAGCGCCTAAATACTAAACTCTTAAATGATCAACAAAATTTCATAGTGTTGAAACGCGCATTATCATACCTATGGCGGCAAACAGGCTGTTTTTTGGTTATTTGCTTTTTGTTGTTTTTTTTTAAAAACCAAAAGTTCCTAAAAATGGCAATTTATGGTTTTTTCGTATTTTAAAATATTTTTATTAAATTTACTAATAGTACTATTATTATTACTAATTGTGTACTATTATTCAGTCCGAAATCAAGCTAATTTAATCATAAAAATGAATGGAAGCTCTTTTTCATGCTGTGTTTGATTCTTTTTATAACAACACTGTTGTGACAAAATCCAAAGGAAAACTAAAAACCAAATAAAACCATAAAACCAACTTTTGATTATAAAAAATCTTGTTTTTTTGCACCCCTGGTTGTCCACAACCGACTTTTGCGTTTGCCAGGGCCATTCTGCGAAGAAGAGACTTCTGCAATCATGTTTTAGTCTGCAATCGTGTTTTTGTGTGTCTGACGTTTATAGTACGACGGTGTTGAAAAACGTCATCGCTCACGTGTAACACGTACATGAGCGATGGTGTTTTCCAGCACCGTACGTCGTACTTAATTATCACGTAGGTTTTATAGGTCACAATAGGTGCCACTTAGGCCTAAGTAGGCTGTACGACTTTACTGTTATTCGTAAGGAACTTTATTGCATTTGCAGGATCGATCAACCATTATCGACTGAGCCCATCACGCTGCCCATGGACTCAAAGGCCAATGGAACAAAGAGATATGTGGCAGCGACGCCAGCGAGCTGGCCGTACTTGGCGTTCTTCCTGGTGGTTGTTACGTCCGCTACCGAACCGATCCGCCGAAGATGAAGTGTCTCAATTGGAGTCGGATCCCAGATCAGGTTCCGTCCTCTTCGCTCTGAAATCAGCGTGAGATTGTCAGCTCTGGGAGTCCCATGTATTGGTTCCAGTTTGAGGCTCCGACTGATCAGGTCGTTTAAAGCGGCGTGCCTGGCGAACCGTCCTAGCCCAAGTCCACAGGAAAGTCCGTGTGCTTCGTCAACCTTGACTCGAGCCCGCATGGGCTTACGTGTAGCTCGCATAATTATGCGTGTCCCCAGACGAAGACCCCATGACGCCATAATTAATTTTTATTTCAATGTGTGATGAAATCGTCAACTTATGAATGTATAATATATATATATATATATGTATATATATATACATATATACACACAAGAAATTCAACACATAATTACAACTCCGTTTCAATATTACAACACCGTTACTTTGGAATAAATATCCTGATATACAGTTCAGGAACAAATCACCTTTGAACAAAGATAGTAACTGTTGTCACAAGGTAAAACAGTTGCTGTAGCCTACGTGGCCTGCATGCTTGCTCAGTCTCAAATAATGTGTCTCGAAATTTACAGAGAAATGCTGGCATTAATTTAGTTTATGTTCATCAGCTCTTTCCATGTCTTCCTGAGGACAAGTACTTTGTTTTCAAAAGAGGACGTCCTTGTTAAATCTACATACAATGAATGTAGTCTTGTAGCATTTATTTACGTCTGACAAGCCCATGGCCATATGCATCACATTTTATAGAATGATCACATACATATTGGGCAGTTGTTGCCAAGGGTCCACTCAGACTCCTTTTATACTCACCTACACATAAATCACTATTAAGCTTTAAAAATACATCACTTTTGGTGTGGATCCCTAGAGTAATGGATAATACAATGAGGCAAAGAGATGAGGAAACAAGTTTGATACCCATATCTTCTGTAAGGTTGACTAGTCCTTCTTTCACTAGGCGGCATTGGTTAAATCAGGTAAGGTTTTATAATTCGTTCACACTGTGTCTGTACTCTGTAGTCATACTGCATTGTTGTCAGTTAGAGAAATAGGCCTAAACGAAAATTATAAATTATAAAATGTTTTGATTTAACAAAAATATCTTCTCTTGCAGAGGATTTGTCATCATGAACAGATTGTAATTGTAAATTTTTAAAGATGGAAAGATCTGATAAGCACCAATGCTTACTTACTCATTTAAATCCAAGCAGTGTAAAAAATGTCTTATGATTTGTAGAAAACTATTGCTGTGCACTCACCAACATCTATGATTTTCAATGAATTGGATATTCAGTGGATGTTCAACCACGAACAGCTCACAAGTTGTTCATATTTAACTAGGGTACATTTAATTTTATAGACTTTCTAACAGTACTGATATTTATTACACACCAATATATACAATTTACAAGGTAGGTGCTTTTAATTTTGCGATCTGTGGTAACTCCAGCCCATCAATATCAACATCAGAACTTGACACCTGATGCAAGTAATCCTTCAGCAACTGTTCCACAGGGCTTCTACGCTTCCTTCTCTGCTTCTTACTTAGAACAGGAGATGAAGCCCTCAGTACATGTCTTGCTTGGCTTGCTTCACTATCACTGCCATCTGAAGAAAGCATTGATAAGCCACCTGAGCAACGCTGTTTATCTCGAGCTTTTCTACTTCTCCGTTTTTGTATAGGCGAGCCTAGAGTAGCTGAGGATGAGCAATGTTTATCTTCTTTTGTCAGAACTCCTTGAAGAGATTGGACTTGGGTTGGTGCCTCATTATAACAAATGCTGCCTCTGACACATTCAACCACAGTAAGTTTATTCTGGTCCAGTCTTTCAAAATCTATGGGAATTGAATATCCATCAACACACGTAGAAAATCCCTGTAAGAACGTGGTAGAAGAAGCTATAGAAACAACTTCATCAACATTACTCGTAGAAAAGTTACATGGAGTCTGCCACGCAGCAGACTTGCAGCACAACTCCATTTTATGATGTACAGAAACAGTGCCAGGTTTTTCAGGCAGCAAAACTTCTTCCCCTATTTTACTTGATATAAAGTCACGTTCAGGCAGTGACAGTAAGGAATCGTCTTTGAACAAAAAAGAATCCTTTTCACTACGTAACCCCGGCTCACAACTGGTCAGAACTGGCAATAAGGATTCCAGTTTCTTTTCTGTCAGAGATTCACATATTAAACCATAAGGAGATGAGGATGAGGGTGGTTCAATTCCAAAACATATACTGGGCGTATTATAACCTAAAGAACCAGAAGTACTACATTGATTTGGCATTTGAGTATTTCCAATCTCCTCCATTGGTTTTATTACAAGGTCTTCTTCAGTCCCTTCTGTGATAGCAGTTGTTAAGCTATTCACATGAATCGATTCCAGTTCAAAGAGAGAAGAATCTCTGTTATAATTCGAAAGTGCCAGAGCTTTCAGGAGTGGAATTGTCATGCTCTGATCACTAAAATGAGAAGACATGGCAGACATTTTAGCATTTTTCTCCTGAACACTCACATTTGGAACAACACCTGATGTTTGATCTCTGACCACAACATCTACAAAAACAATAAAAATTAGCATTAAAACAGATTGTATTATATACATTTATTTAATTCAGTAATGAAAACTAACACATTAACATACAAGAAAGACATCAGTGTTGGACTATGTTTGCAACAATACAATTAAACAAGGCTATCTCTATAGGAAACAAATTTTTTTCTTCAAACTGCAAACCTTATGATGAGAGGCAAAGAATTCCTGCCTTATGAAAATATTTGAAATGCCATTTGCTAAATTTTCATGTGATAGAAGAGCAAATAATGTTAATTTTATCTTTGTTTCCCAACTGCTGCACTGAGTGCTGCTAACAATTGCTTTATCAAATGATGCGCTTTTGTCAATATAAGTTGTTCAAATTGGTGTCCCTATCCTATTTTATATTTTAACGCTGCCAATGTTGTGATTCAAGAATTGTTTATATTTATTTTAACCAATGATTGGTATTGCTGCATAAAATTTAAAATTCAACCAATTAGTGTAGTATTATAAAACTCAATTTTATTTGGTATTTTTATGCTTTCAACAACTTTAAATTACATTTAACTTTCATACCATCTGAGTCCTGACATCTTTCAAGCAACATTTTCTTTCTGACAGCAAGCAGCTACAATTCAAAGACAAAATGCATGACTTGCTAAAATCAAAGCAAAACTTGCAATTTTAGTAGCACAGTATTAGAGCACCATAAATTTTCAATAATCTAAGTACCACCATTATTTTCCCATGTACAGAAGCATTGAGTTCCAGAGCTTTTCCATATACATAACTGTCTGGCTACCTGTGCTCCATCGTGTGTTAGCGAGCTACTTTATTTATCTCATTTTCATCAGTCCCTGACCTCATCCAATCGGTTCTGCATCACCAGAATCTCTTCATCTGTTCATATCATACTATCGATATGCAACATGTTCTCTGGAACAGATTGCCGAGTAACCCGCGATATGAACCCGAATGGTTTGACTTCAGAAGTTGTAACTGTGTTGGGAGAAACTCTGAACTCAAAGGGGTTTCCATAACAGGTGCTATATAAATGTGCAATTATGATTTTAAAATCCATAGGTAAGTATGTCAGTTAGTGGGCTGGTCAGTCATTTTTCGACCAGTCAGTCAGTTGATACAAATTATTTTGACAGCAATTCCAATAAAATCTGATCTGTTGATGTAAAGTGCATAAAAATGAAAATATAAATTCAGAAGTCTAATTGTGAACTACTGACCTGGTGCTTTAGCTGGCATTTTGCTTCCAACCGTTGACAGGCATCCCTGATAATTTCATTGAGCACCTGAATATCCGCTTCAGTTCTTCTGAGCTGCTTCCCTATTTCTGCTTCCTGTTTGTTGGACCGGAGTAAAGCAGGGGCTATCCCTTTATCAGACATATAAGGTGCCACAGAGGTACAAGGTATCACAGAGGTATGAGGTATCATAGAGGTACAAGATATCACAGAGGTACAAGGTATCACAGATTGCTCCAGTCTTACAAGCAACTCCTCTGCAAAGGCACCATGATTACTAAATCCATTTTTACCCACATGAGGCAGTAAAAATGTAGAAGTCGGCACCTGATAACTTGATCCAGGGTTTCCCGGTATTAGAGCAGCAGAAATTGGCACCTGATAACTTGATCCAAGGTTTCCCAGTATCATACAGGCAGAAGTTGGCACCTGATAACTTGATCCAGGGTTTCCCGGTAGCAAAAATTCAGAAGTTGGCACCTGATAACTTGATCCAGAGTTTCCCAGTAGCATAGATTCAGAAACTGGCACCTGATAACTTGATCCAGGGTTTCCCGGTAGCTTAGAGGCAGAAGTTGGCACCTGATAACTTGATCTAGGGTTTCCCAGTATTAGAGCAGCAGAAATTGGCACCTGATAACTTGATCCAGAGTTTCCCAGTAGCATAGATTCAGAAACTGGCACCTGATAACTTGATCCAGGGTTTCCCGGTAGCTTAGAGGCAGAAGTTGGCACCTGATAACTTGATCTAGGGTTTCCCAGTATTAGAGCAGCAGAAATTGGCACCTGATAACTTGATCCAGGGTTTTGTGGTAGCAAAAATGCAGAAGTTGGCACCTGATAACCTGACCTAGGATTTTTTGGTAGTAAAGTGGCAGAAGTTAGCACCCGATTTGAAACACTTGGTCCAACTTTCAATTTTGGCATGAGGTTGGCATGCATAGGAGTTTCTTTACGAGTATGCTCTGATAAGGTTTCAGCATTTTTCCAAGATACTTTCGAGGAAATTGCTAACAGAGCTGGAGTTCCTGATGATCTTCCAGTGATGAATGGGGTTTCAGCAGACATGCAAGACTTGTCATGCTTTGAAGGATTGCCAGAGTCATTCATAGCAATTGTTTCAGCAGCTTCTCTGTGCTCCACCACTTCTACAGAATGGGTTCCATGAGGCAAAGTTAGAGTCCAGTTAGAGCATTGCTCTTCACACACTGAATCACTCACAGGAGATTTCTGTCCATTTGGAGATTTAAGTCTTTCAGTCGTTTTGGCAAAGGAAGAAAGTTTAAATGCTTTATTAATGGGACTCGGATGTCGATTCTGTGACACCCCTCCAAATCTGTTACTTACTTCTGATTCATTCACATCAAATAACTGTACCTCCGCTTGCTTCGGTTTTTCGCGGTCATTAGTATACTTTGAACAAACATCTCCAGAATTTTGCAATACCCTTGAACAGTTTTGCATGTTATTTAGACCTGCAACTGGGCTGTGCTCTCTGTCGTCAAGGTTCTGCCCAATTGCAGCCAATTGCTTATGATCTGCTTCACAGGGAGAAGCTGTTACTGTTTGCACACTATTTTGTGATGCTTCTAACCTATCCACTGATGACAAATTGCGAGTTTTGGCAACTTCTGCTTTTGGGCAAGGCTCATTCATTCTAGTCTCTTGTCCAAAACCTGGCTTTATAAATCTGTTCACAGAAGCTGGTGTTGGCAATCCAAACTGCCTATCTATTGTACAATATTCAGATTTATAGGAAGGAGTAACAAAACCACCACTTAACTTATTTTCACGGTTTGTAGCCAGTTTGCAACTGTTCAGCTGAAGCTGATTTCTTTTCAGATCTTCATCAGAGTTATGGTGATTTTCCTTAGATACCATACTCTGATGCACAGAATTCTCTTGGGCAAAACCCGGGGTACTGAAATTGCAAACACCATTCTTGCTTTTTGTATACATATTGTTTTCAGACTGTGTTCTCCAAGTTGCAGGTTTCAAGACAGTTTTTCTATAGTGCACGCATTCTAACGGGATTTTGGCAGGTGGTATTTCAATGGCACTGTTTGGGGTATGGGACATTCCTGAAATAACATGTTTTGAAAGTGGCGACTTTTCACTAATGTTCCTATTAAATGATGCATCAGATTGTACATGATGGAAAGATGGTATTTTGAAAATATTATCTTGCAAACAACTTATTCCAAGATTGCAATTGGGATCTTTGTCAGAAACTGTTCTCGAACTAACAAAAGTTTGATATTCATTAAGTCTTGGCTTCCTGATATCGTTTCTAGGGATTCCTCTCATTCCTGTCATTTCTTGTGCATAGTGACCCTTCTTTTTAAACCCTTCAAGCCGTGCAGGGTCATTTTCAGTAGTAGTTGATAGATTCTTATCAACAATCCCTAAACTATCAATACTCTCTGATCTGTCAAAATCTGAGCCAGACCTTAAAGAATTTTCATGTTTAATACTCTTCTTGACATTAAACTTTTCAATCCCATGGTGATCTATAATTCTGAAGCAGCTCTCCGTTGCGCTAACAATTCCATTTGGATTCTGGTGGGAAGGAATGATGTTATCAATGCTTGGGGCTACAGATGTATTGTCAAACATACTTGGAGCAGTACTGGAGAAATTTGTTTTGTGGACTGATGATGGTCGAGGATGTCTGCACTTTTGGTGGCACGAAATTTCTGAATAACTCCATCGCTTTCGACGTGCCCAGTATTCTGGATTAGATACTTCACCATTAGAAGTTCTTGCACTGCTACTGAGATTTTGGTTCAGAGTTGTCATTTCTTTAAAGCTGCCATCTACAAGATATCAATGCATTTCAACGTATTGAAATAATTAATATTAGTAGTGTACAAATTTTCATGGCTAGATTGACCCTTTAAAGACCAGCAACATGTGTTTCCCATACATTTTTGTACATGCTGGTCGTTAGAGGGTTAAATAAGACTCAATGAGATTTAATGCACTAATCTGCCAGCTCAGCTGTAAATACAACAGCTGAGTGCTCGTAGAAATGATCTTTCAAGTCTTTCTGTGTCTTTGCTAGTTTAAGCTATTTTCAATAATACTCTTGTTATTTATACTTCACATTAATAATTTTCGAATTTAACTTCAAACGGCGCTATAAAAGTTATACAGAAAAATGCATAAACATAGATTGCACTATTACCAATGCCATTAAGTTAGTGTTCTCCCATTTAATTGAACTATAGATGTGCTCGCCGACATGCAAACCCCGCACCGTTTGCACAATTCATCGCGTCCCTAGAACGCGCACTTAGAACGTGCAAAACCTTGAATACGCATATACATTTTTGAAATGCAAAATATCAACTCTAGCATGAAAAATAGCAATGTGAAAACTTTAAAGTTCTCAGCATAATTTACACGCAATGCTGCTAGGCAACCGTGCACTCGTTCGTATCCTCACGAATTGCACGCATCGACCTCGACGGACGGCGCGTGTAAATGATATTGAAGCGCATTTCACGCTTTCCTTGCGAAATCGGTATGAACAGTAGAAAGTCGCCAAATTGCAGTATAATCCAATCGAGCACGAACTATAGATGTTGCAAATGTAGATGCAGTTTTGAAATCGGACTCTCGAATCACTTCACTCATATTTCCGTCTCTTGCTTCATGCATAATAACAATAGAGCATAATGACAATAAATTATTATGCACCACTTCACGTCTGAGGCGGTACTGACGCAGGCCCATGTTATCTCTGATGAATAGGGCAGTTTCAGGTGCTTACGGAACTGATCAAAAGTTAGGAGGAATAGTTGTTCCTAAACGACTGAGATAGCCCGCTCCAGCTGGAGGGACCCACAGATGGCGAAACTTCTAGACGGAGTCATAGAAGTACGCGTCCGCGGGTCGACTAGGGAGCCCCGAGCTAAGAACTGTAGGGAGTAACGACTTAAGCCTAATGATGCTTAATTGCAGTGAGCCCTGAGGTAGAGTGGACCAGAGCCAACAAAACTGTTCCGCATGAGTGAGCAGATCTTAAATAGAATACACTGGCGGATAGGGAGCCAGTGAAGAAATTCTTTGATGCAGCATTGTAAATGGCCTATCGCTGGATCATGGAAGGAAGGTCCATACAGACTGCATTGCCACAGACAATCCTAGCATAGATCAAGGCATGAGCCAGTCTTGATTACATGGTTAAACTTGTTGTTCACTGATCAGAGTAAAACCCTATTGATGTTAAAATAGAACAATGCTCTATTGTATCCAATTTCCATTAAAAGTGGAATTAGGGATTGCAGTATAGTACTTTCCAATCCTCTTATATCATTATGTGATTATAATTACATGCTCTGGAAATTTAATATATTGGTTGCGAATTGGTCAAACTATGTAGGCTGCATTGCTTACATGAAGGACATTATACAGCTATTTGCCTGTTTTAATATGTGGAGGACATTATACGGCGATATGAAAGTGTAAACATTTTTAAATCCAAGAAATGATTAATACATGTGTTAAGAACGGCGCAATGCTTGATGTCATATTTCATGCCAGCAATTCTCAGCCATTTTGTGTTGGTACATCATGTAATAACCAATGCTGTAAGCTGTGCTATTAAACAAGAGATAACACATAGATAGCTCTGTCGACTCTCATACCATTAGGTAAGATATAAGATACGGCTTACTGACAGCTTCTGTGCCGTTAAGCCAACGATTTTATGTTGTGTCCTACAGATTTTATCCATTCTTTTCTTTGTTAACAGCTTGAAATCCTCTGGTCCATATACTGATCGGTAGAGCAGAACTCATATTAGTGTTTTTATTATTCTTTTCATCAGATTCCTATTTAGCTTTCATTGAGTAATTCTATCCTCGTTTAGAAATCTACTTTTCCTATTGCTATCCTTCTTTTAATTTCTCAGTGGCAATTTTTCATGCTCAAACTTTGTGTTCTATTTCTCTTCTTACAATGTGAATTCGGACTAGTTTCTTTTCCTTATCCTTGTAACCTTTAACTTATCTTCAATACAAATGTCTTTTTATGTTTATTTTCTTTCTATATTGCGTTCAGTCTATACATAATCACCTGTAGACTTTTCCGGCATCTTGTCATTATTGCCTGGTCATCTCCAATTTATTCCCATCCATTTCAATACATCTAATAGTCTTCTCCAGTTAACTCTATAAAATGCTTTCACAATTCAATTTTTGTTAGTGTTCAGATCGTATTTCATGGTTCCCATGCTCTTTCTAAGCTCAAATTAATCACATTCTGTCTGTCTTTGCTTGCATTGTCTTTGCTAGTATTCCTATCATGACTTTGAAGGCCAATGGTTTTGGTGGTCTTCACAAGCTGTCACATTTTGCTTCTTTTTTATCGGTGTTATGATGGATTACAAGAAGTTTTTGCTGGGACATACTATCTTGTCGTGGCTCCTTCCTCTAGACATTTTAACATCTCTGCTGGTATATACCTAATCTACTCCTTCCGCTTTGTTGCTTTTCTGTTCCTTTATGGCTGCTTGTACCTCCTCACCCAGCATCTCAAGCACAATGCAATCCTCTCCCTCATATCTCATATGGCTACTGAGTTTAAGATGCTTGAGATGCGTCTGATGAAGAATGACAAAAATGAAATAGCGGACAATGAATGGATGTAGGAATGGGTCAGATGCAATGGGAAGATTACCTTTAGATACCACTGTTAAGTGCCGTACCAAGCTATAATTAGGCCCTGTGTCTAGCATCAAGCTGGTGCCTCCACATTTCGAAAATAGTGCATTTTATGGAATAATAAGTTATTCCATCTTGAAATTTGCGCCCTTTCCATATTTGCGCCCTGGGCCATGGCCCCACTGGCCCCTCCCTCGGTACAGCCCTGCTACTGTTGCAGAAATAACAACAACAAAGAGACATGTTACTTCTGTATTAAAAGACAAAACATGCTAAATGATGTTCTAGACAAAAAACATGTACACTTTACTATGTAGAACTCCCAGCATGTGAAAATCCAGATTGTCATGAACACCATAGTCACTTGTGAAACAAAGTCATGCATTTAAACTGCAGTTAATCCTTTAACGACCAGCATGTACTAAAATGTATGGGAAAACATATGTAGCTGGTCGTTAAAGGGATAAAGAAACAGTTCATAGAAAGTCACACACAACAACTAGTAGAAGACAATATACAGCTGCTGGAGGCATACGACAGTCAATAGCAAAATCTTAAATTGTGACTGATTTTAAAAATAGGAAGGAGTATCTTGCAAGAAACACCAACAGAAAAAAAACTAAAAAACACCAGTAGGCAGCAATTATCATTATCTGCTCCTTGAAAGTCCAGAAACACACATAATTTATGGTTGCTGTAAAACTGTGTTAATATAGTTTTCTACAGAACGTAACTTCACACACAAAGTTTACCAGGGAAGTTGCCAGGAAACAGTTTTATGTGGCTCCTTTGAACATGGTCATATGTTTCTACATTTTTACTCTTTTATAACAGTAATGCATTTTATTTTGGTGGGTTGAATCCATAAAACCATCCACAAAATATGTTCATTTCCCAAACATTAGTCTTGAGGAAATAACATTGTGTTTCAGGCCAAGGCTAGTAGCATTTTGTAACAGCAATTCTCCAGAAGTGAAAAAACAACTAAAATAATTGCACAGTGCATTTACAATTTCTGGACTTTGTCTATAAAGCCCCTTGCAAAAATGGAAAACACAAATATAAAATAAGAGTCCACTTTTCCAGCTTGATGGTTAGCACAAGACTTCAACTGATTATCAAAGTTAAACATAATTTATACAGCCAACTACTGCAGCATGACTAAAATAATTAACTTATGATTACTTCTAAATGGTACATTGTTCAAAAACTCTAAAAAATATACTTTTTTACGACGGGAGTTTCACATGCATGGGAGTCCCATGGTGAACAGCTTTGAAGGCCACATTAGCAGAATCAGACAGAAGAGCAGAAATTCAAACTATGGCATACTTTTGAAAAACAGCAGTCACCAAATCCTCATTACCAATATCAATTCTTGTCTGCCAAACAGAGACTCTCCCAGAGCGAAAAGTACTGGCCAATAAAACCATTAAATGCACCCAGAAAACTAATCAAAGTTTTAAATGTTTCTCTGGCTGCACCTCTACAAGAATCCAACACCATTACAAACTAATAAAGCAGGTTAGTTCTAGTACTTAGTCCCTTCACAACAAGAAGTATTGCTGTTTAACAGTAGCTTTTAGTACCACCTCATCTAGAAAGGATCAAATTACACTTAGGTACCAAACTGAGAAGAAATGTCCGAGCACTTGGATAAATTGTATTTGAATCAAATCAGGAGTTGTTTATGATTCTTCCCAATTTAGGAAAGTGATCCAAATTATAATTTCAAGGATAGCAGCCAAGAAGAAGGCGATGAAGATTACAAGAATGGCTGCATCGCCAAAGAATTCCGCAATGTGGCGGTCAAAGTAGTTCACCAATCTCATTGTCATTCTAATTCCTCTGGCCGCACGTCCCTCGTAAAAGGGATAATCGATTTCTTATCAATGTCATGCGAAAGTGCCTTTCGCATATCTGAAATACACAATAAAAAATCAGATTGCAAAAACAGTAAAACTGTTTAAAAAATGTTACAAATCATTAATTTACATTTTATAATGAATTTCTAAGTCAGAGTTAGCCTAAATATATCAAAAGCTCCAAGTTCAGCTAATGTCTTTTGGAACACCTGACCATCCCATCACACTTGTAACTATTGCACTAACAAATACCCAAAGAAATCAAGGTTGTTTTGACAGTAGTCCTTGGACAGCTTATGTCAACACTCTTGATACTTTCTTAACATTATTTTCCATTCCATCTTGATTCATGACCAACCATCAGCGTCGCGATGGCTCCCAGCCTTTAACCAATGTAGATGCCAAGCCCAAATACTTGATGTTGCAAAGTAAACCATGCCACTGTGACAGACCAAACACTCGTGCAGCGTAGTGTACTTTGCACAATGAACAAAGACCAGAACAACTTAGAATGCATCTCAGTAAGTAAATGCGTTCAAAATGCCATGAAATCTTTGGTTTCAGTGCTGGACTCTTTGGCGAGCAGTGGTTTATTTCACCACTAATTCTACTTTAACTGCTTCTTCCTATTTGGTGAAACCTAAAATTCTGACTTTGTTACATTATTTAGTTCATTTTATTACCAGAGCAAGATAAGAAATCCACAACCTGCAAGGTCACAATGTGTGAGAACTGACTAATAATCATGGTCTCTCGACAGTCAGACAGTGTTTCAAAAACAATCTCCAACGGAAATTCAGACTACCCGTTACTAATGGCTCAATGACGTTCTAAGGTTATGCCAGTCTCATCTTTTTAGAGCTGTTATACAGGCTATAGCCTAGCTTTGCCACCAGTGCAAAAAACTGTGCCACATAAAAATTCAGATACATAGCAGCTTCACAAATGCACATTTTCACTGTAACAAGAACTGGCTAAATAATCCTGTATAATAGAGTATGACGCTTCGAATTCGCACAGTAGATATTGTGAGCAATAATGTAATCCAATAACCTAGACTAACCATAAGCATCTTCGTCAACGTCTCCAGAGTAGTATTCGAGTACTTTACGATAGATGATGTAACCAAGACGTTTGTACATGTCCACAGCTACGTGGTTTGATACTCTCACAAACAAGTCTACGAAGTAGCACTTCTTTCTATAAAAATTCAAAATATAAACACAAAGATATGTAAATATTAATTGAGAGGTTGTGAGTTCATACAAGAAACTTAATTTATTCCAGCTGTCTGCTCCACTCGCACTCACTAGGCAACATTCATAACCGTCGGTTGCTACTTGGGACTGGCTCTTTAGTGACAAGAGGTCAGTAAAATAGTTTGGGAAAGGAATGCAGCACTCTACCTATGCAGCTTGTTAAAGTGTCACGGGGCTGTCAATACTCGTCGTTGCTAACAAGATAAATACGTAAATGCGTTTAAAATCCACTATGCCTATTAACAGAGGAATAAACAGTAAACATGTTTTCAAACATCCATCCAACCTAATGAATTCCATAATCCACAGCACGAGGCATCAACCAGTCATCACTCAAATCGAAATCAAGTCATAATCTGTTGATGATATTGAGTGAAATTCCAATATTGCTGCTGTGATTAACATTAATGAAGACTAGTAAGTAAATGCTGAACCAAAGAAATATTACGTTTTAAACAATTAATGAACAACTGACAAAACTGTGGATATCAATCGTCACACCAGGAAAATCCTTAAGAATATCAGCCTAACACTCAGATGGTCCTTCCAACAAAGACTGCAAGACTAGTTCAAAGTGGCAGGTAACAGCTACGTACATGCATATTACAATGTGCAGGTCTAAGAAAAAAATCCATTCAAAATAGATAGTGTTCCCTAACAAAAGGTTCTACCAGTTCAACGCATATGAGTCCTCTTCCCAAATGCAGTTCCTTTGTCTTTTATGTCATCTGGAGATGAGTGAGGTGGTTTTCCATTGCCTTCCTCTCACACATTTATGGGTGAGTAACTTGGTTCAGGGTCGCTACCAATTGGATTGAGATAGATTTGAACCTGCGACCCTTTGTTTACAAGGCACAGAACATACCGATACACAACTGTACTCTTCAGGGACGTCATTTCAGCGTTTTTTAGAGGGGGGCAAGCAAGAATTTTTTGGCAATGAGGTGGGGGAGGAAATGATTGCCAAGCAAGCATATTTGTGGCGATGAGGGGATTTTATGCAAAAAATGCTGATACAATTTCAAAAAAGTGAAATTATTCAATTATAGGCACCTGTGATATGATATAATGTTAATATATATGAAATTCAATGAGATTTACTTATTATTAATATGGCTATAAATTATGACCTTGTATGGAAACTTGCATGCACTATGATCTAAATCAGAAAATTCAGGGGGGGGGGCAAATGGCCCCCAAATGCGGTTTCTTGCTTACTTTTCTGATATATCTTCCAGTATGTTCATGAGCTTTGCTGCCAGACCAAGTCGTCGATATTCAGGGCCTACAGTCAGTGCAGTTACGTGTCCATGCCAGTTCTCGGCAGGCCCCTCGGCCTTTCCCATTACTACAACAAACATAAAACATCACTCAAATACCGATACTAAAGTTCAGCTGATGGTGCAGAAACTACAGGTTTATAATATACAAAGGTTCTGAAAATGATGACAGACAGTTCACCAGATAATTTCAAAGTTAACAAACAGACCAAGAGCTTAACAGTTGTAATTTAAATTGCTCTTATAATTGGTCTGATTGCGTTCTCAAATTCAATTTCGCATTCAAATACACTGGAATACTAAATAGACCTGCTGTGATGCAATCAATTTGATTGGATATTCCTTTCTGTGGATTACTTTTAGGCTAAACTCGTTATGAATGACAACAAATCAAACCCCACCTATGAAAACCAAACAGCGCATTATCACAAAGTTTATAAAAAAAGAGGCAGCATTCAAACCTGAATTTGGAATAAATTACTATTATTTACTATTATTAAATATCCTCTCTAGCATTAATAAAATCCACAAGGCACCAAAATCAAGCCAACACCCAGATGAGACATAACGATAGTTCATGGAGGATTAGCAATTTGAAAAGGACAAGTCTCAAGTTGGGAATGAAATTAAATGAGCAATTGCACAGAAAGAGCAAATACAGAGAGATAATTTCAAAATTAGGTTCAGCAACAAAAAGGGTTGCAGAGCTTTCATCTGTGCAATATCACACTATCCACTGTATGTATTATGATAAGAAAACTTGGACCTACTGTATCCCATGATATCTCCAGATGGTGACTCTGCAACCTGGAAGTATTCTGGCCAGTGAGCCATATACTGGAGATAGAACGGCAGGCCATACTGTGTAGTACAGCTGTTAAGGAACTGAACTTAATAAATTAAAAAACATTGTTTTATTAGGAAACTCCCAAAAAATATGAGAAATTCTTTGTGACACCTCAGGTTTCACTTCTTCCTGCTGTTAATAATGTGTATTATAGAGAATGATTTCCAACGAGACCATTAAGACGAGCAAAAAGTAATTTTTTTACACAAAAGTTTAAGCAGTTTAGCCCATACATTTTTTGCGTGGCTCTCGGCTAAAATTTTTTTAAAGGATACAGTTTCTGTAAGTGGATCGAGGTTCCTAAAACAGAAGATACAAATTCTTATAACGAAATACAAAATTGCTTCACATTCCTTATAGACACTAAATAAATTCTCTTCATATAAGCACTTCCATATTTTTGATTATTCGGTATACACTAGCATGATGACATGATATAGTAGTAGTAACAAATAATAACTAGTTTAATACGAGTCAAGTACAATTAAGGCAGCCGGCAAGGCAACCATCTGTGCCACTGTTCATTTTACCAATGCCCCAATCGAAATGAAGGATTTGACAATCCTAAGGGGCTAGCAGGTATCCATCTGAACTTCGTGTCATTCAACTATCTGCCACCCCAATCATCATGATTAGCTTAGCTTAAACTCAGTAGTTCAAAGAGCAAATGAGTGAAAAATAGGTGTTCAACGTGCAAAGTTGTTTACCATGATAATCTGTACCTTTCTATAGGTAACTTTAAAGTTCATACATTAGTTCATAAAATGTAGAGTATGCCTACTATAAATTTCCATACACTAGTTCATCTAGAGCACGTGTTGTAGTAGTCCATATAAGGCCACAGTAGTAAACTACTGTATGCCATGATGACTGCCCTTTATAAATCAGGTTACTGGGGTTTCTGACTACTTTGTTATGTCATCTTCAATTTCTAAGCCTCAGAACATATACAAAGCAATGACTGTGGGCTTGTATAGCTCATCGTTAGTTATCTTTGTTATGCACAACAGGCTACCATAAGTACCTAGCCACATTACAGATGCATCAGTTTCTCTGACAACTGTTAGACAAAAATGTATGTTTGTTATGAAGTCTGCTAATAATAAGTTTGGATTCAAACATTTTTTAAATAAACTGTGGTAATCTTAGGTTTTAACGTGATTAATAGGGCATAACCGAGTAGATAATTTCCACCAAGTACCGAATCCGAGTATTTGGATGCACTATTTGCTGGATCCGGGTACGAACCGAATTGTAGTGGCAACTCTGGCCCGGCGAATACCCTCCGCAGGCAAATCTTGAAATTTTAGACTTTTGTCACTTTTGCCGTTTCACACAATGAAAAATTATCAAAATAATTGTTTGAGCATGTAATAACTACTAATATTGCCTTAAATATTAATTTTCGTATTTAGATTGTTAAATTTTTTAAAAATCTTTGAATAAAAAACATCATCTTAACTATTTGTGTGTGCTATATTTGCAGAGGCAAATACTTCCGAATAGTCCTAAAAAACCTGGATATTCGGCAGAGGCGAATGTCCGAGGCGATTTCCGATTATGTCCTAGTAATTAATTATTTCCTTTTTTATCCTCTTAGGTTTTTAGCATAATTAATTATTTCAGTTTCATCCTATTAGGTTTTAGCGTAATAAATTATAAAAAATTAATAATGTACAGTTTTCCCTTTGAACACAATTGCTGGGTACCCCGACAAAACGGCCCCGACATATGGGCACTGGACAAATGAGCCCCAGACAAATGGATAAAGCATATGCACATAACCATCCATTATGATGCACAGACCATACACTCTCAAGCTGATTGAAACAGATGCTGGACTGATGAAAAGAATCAGACTTAAATAGAAGCTTGATGGACATAAGAATTCTGGTGAAATAGAAGTGAGCTCGTTGCAAAGCCTGTATTGGATGATTCTATTCATCAGTCCAGCTTTCATTTGAATGGCATCCTTTTCATCAACAATTTGGTCAGGTTTTTAAAACTATTCCTCAAACATTCAAACAAGAATTAAATAATTAATTACGCAAAAGCCTAAGAGGATGAATGGAAATAATTAATTACGCTAAAAACCTAAAAGGGTGAAACTGGAAATAATTAATTACGCTAAAACCTAAGAGGATAATAATTGAAATAATAAATAATGCTAAAACCGAAAATTACTTGAACAGTAGCGGACTCATTAAGAGACCTCACGGCTTACTTATAGTTCTAGGGACTCCAATTTACACATAATAATTTGGGCATGGCTTGTGTGGAAATCTCTGCACAACCTTTAGCACATGTGCACTCTAGAAATCTATAATTTCTTATAATCATGCGTTGTGAGGGTTGGTTAGTTAAGCATCATAAGGATCTATACGATCAGGTTAAGCATCGTGAGGGTCGGTTAGGCGTTGTGAGGTTCGTTTAGGGTCAAGGTTAGAGTTACCATAGTTTTTATACATATACAATAATTCATCCTATTTACTCCTTTGTGTCGATCACACACCAGAAGTATTTTATTCTGACCAATGGCAGCATATCAAAAGATCAAAATATTATGCTCAAGTTGGAGTCCCCAGAACTATAAGTAAGCCAACCTCACAAGGAAAGACTTAAGAAAAGTGCTGTGTGGCATATCTTCTAAATAAGCAAGAATAATTTTATCAACCCAACTTCTTTTTAAGCATGGGTCAATTTTATCAACCCACCTGCTATGTAAGCAAGAATTATATTAATCAATCCAATTTCAATTTAGGCAAAAATAACAATGCTATAACGCCAGATTGCCGAAGCTGTACAAAAACGTGGTAGGAAACCATTATCTATCGCTCTAAGCAGTTTAATCATAAAAACGATTCGCGTCAGTTTCCCAGCGATAAATGCATCGGTGAGCGATAATTAGATTTTTCAGAGCACAGCTGTCATAAAATCTAAGTTATAACAGTTAAATCAAAGTCGTTAACTACATACTGTACATACTAACACATTGTTAAATGTGAATAAATCGTCGCAAGTAAAAGGCCGAATGGTAGTCATATCTCAGTGTAATTTGCAAATTCTGACATGCCGACACAGCAAAGACTATTGATCTGATCGGTGATCGCCCCAGATACAAAACTCTGGATTTCAGTTTTATACAGGCTTCCCAAAATGCAATCAATATTAAAAATTTCACAATCATCATTGATATATTATTATATAACTATTATCATTCGCCAATATATATATATTTATATTTATCTTCATCTTTTTGTATTTTACGCCTTCATATTTATATAGAAGGTCATACATACCAAGGTGAGAAGAAGGTATATAATATAAACAAAACAAGGAAAACGATACAATGTTCATTGTATGTCCTCGTGTGTGGGCTCACGCGCAATTCAGAGAACATGGGTTCCGTTCGGGTTGCTGTACTAAGTTGAATTTCTGCTATATTATCATTGAAAATTAATTTGAACTCTTAAAAGTAATTAAGCTATTGCTGTCGTATATATAACTTATTTATTATTCTTCTTACAATCTTTAATGTCTATTGCTCTGATATTATGCCTTCCTACATTTGAGATTAATCTAATCTAACTCCAATGAATAGTAGTCATTAATCAATCTGTTGGAGCAGCTGTTAGAATGGTAGAAATATGTGTTGGCCTACTTGCATGCATGAATGAAACTTCTCTGTTATGCGGAATTTAACAGCTTTTGCTGAAACTTAGTATATAGTGTGAGAAATCGTTCGATGATAAAACACTGGAAGAAATATGTAACAGGTTCGTATGAATAGTATGGGAGACGGCATAGTTTATTTTAAATGGTAAATGAACGTTATTATCCGGTGAAAAATCTATTGGAGTAGTCCCTCATTAGGTGACTAGCTCTTAAAACCTATACATTCGGGACCCCGCCGAATGGACACTTGAATGCAAGCACAAGGTTAGATGTTCAGTTTTACTTTCTAGTGGCACTTTAGAAGTTCGGTTATTACGAATTTATGACTAAATTCTTATTGTGCTTTGTAGATGACTGGGGCCAATAAAGGACTAGGCTTTGCAATTGTACCTGGCCTTTGCAAACAGTTTAATGGTGATGTGTACTTGACTGGTGAGTAACCAAACATTGATGGTCATACATTTTAATGATGATATTTTATTGACAAGTAAGTTAATATGTTGCTATTAATGAGAATTATAGCAGTTATGCTAATTAAAATTTTTCTTTGCATTTGTTTCAATAGTGAAATTTAGTCCCACTTCATGCATAAGTCAAATTTTATTGCTGCTGCTTTTAATTGGCATTGTTTAGTAGGCCTATAGTTGACTTGATAGATATTAATTTCTAGATTTCATTTATATTTGCTGGCAACCCTAAAATTATAGTTACATAGGTATGTTTTAACATTTAATATATGATAGAAAGCTTTGGACGGTTTTTTATTAATGTAAGGAACAAACAATGGAGGAGGATCACATAGGGAATGAACAGATGACATTGAAAAATGGGGTGGTATTGGTATACTAGAGTTGAATCATGCTGCAATGAGCAGAGTGGTGGGGAGAGATGTGGTCAGAAAAGCATCAGTCACCTACTGGGCAATGAGCCCATGGTTGTTGATTGGCATGATTATCATGAACAATATTCCCTCAAATAGACCTTGTGGGGACAAGCATAAGATGTGATTGTGTAATATGTGATTGCTATCTTGATTGCCAGTGATCAGAAGTTTCCAATGAAGTTCATTGTGGACTTTAACAAATCTGTCTGAGTCGTGATTCCTATTATTAATGTACATTTATTTTTATGAACATATTGCAATTTTAATTTTTAATACAGCTAATTTAGCATGCGATGAAGGAAGGGGAAGAGCAGCTGTTGTTGAACTGGAAAAGGAAGGACTTCATCCCAAGTTCCACCAGTTGGACACAGATGATCTAGGGAGCATTGAGAATTTGAAGAGATTTCTGGCAGACGATTATGGTGGATTGGATCTGTTGGTAAACAATGCTGGAATAGCATAGCAGCGTAGCAGTATACACTATATACTGTACAGTATCGCTACACTATCTGTTTCTGGATTATTTTGCAGAGTAGTCCATGTATCAAGTTTCTTATCCACTACGGCACTGAACCAGCGTAGCACGGAGCTTTGGAATCAGCTGACCTTTGTGAAGACCATCAGTGAGCTTGGTGGATACATGGAGAAATTTGTGGAGTAAGTACATATACTATGAAGCCACATTTCTGTTACACAAGACCTTAAAGTTTGGTGACCAATAGTAGCCCATGTATTACAAATCGTCTATTGGCTGCATGGGAACAGTATTCATAGACAGAAGAAGACTAGAATGGTTTTAAGGCATGTGATATAAATGAAGTTATACTTTATTTTACTAAATTACCTGGTTCATTGGTGGCTGCTAAGACCTATTGGTTTATATACTGGAATATCAATCCAAAAACATGAAGACTTGCTATAAGGATTGTCAGGTCAAATGTTGGGCTTCAAATCCATGCAGCAATGGAAGGATTTGTTTATCAGTGAACAGAATAAGAAACGTGTTTCATATGGAAATGTTCAGTTCTCTACATCCACTATATCAGTGGTTATTAACCTGGGGTGCCAGTACCCCAAGGGGTGCAAGATTGAGTTCTTGGGGTTGTGAGGAGAGAGTCCAGTAAGACATTCGATAACTTTTGACATAACAGATAGCAGCGTTCCTGAGTAAATCACTTAGTCCATTTCATCCATGTATTATATTATTCAATACAGCTGACATTTGTTAATGCTTCTTTTACATTTCAGAAGTGCACGTCATAGTTTGAAAACTGAGCTTCAATAAAAAAGGTGTCTAAGTTTGTGAGAATGCAGATGGCTGATAATGTTACTGGTTTGAATTTTGATGTGAAGACTGGTAGACATGACACATGTGGTTGGCCCTCAATGGCTTGTGGTGTCAGCAAGATTGGTGTTACCCTCATGGCAAGGATTCATCAGGAAGTCTTTGATCAAGATCCTACAAAGAATGGAACTGTAGTAAATGGGGTGAGCTTTCTAAACCTCAGATATTTAGATTGGCATCCTCTATTGACAATAAGGCATGTAGCAACCGTGGTAGCAGATCGTTATGCCTTTAACTTTTGATAATAAGGCATGCCACTGGAGTTCTTTCATGTTTAAATGTAGATCTTTGATTAGGGAATCTGATTCAATATGAAGAAACAAGATGATAGTATAATCTTCCCCATTCTTCTCTTTCTTTGAGACTGTTATGTTTGACCAAAGCTGAGCTGTGAGCACTTCTGGGTAGATGGCCATAAAGGAGCGATATAATGATCTGCTGCAATAGTAATAATAGTATATATCAGTATTCAATAGGTTTATCCCAGCACTGCTTGAATTGGCAAGTTGGTCATCTGCCTGATTAAAGTAGATATGACTTAGAGCAAATTATTCAATCAAGTACATGTACAGTTAACATCACCCTAATTCCAATAAGTTTCTATAAGTTGTGTTTAATATTCATTTCAGTGTTGTCCTGGAAGGGTGAAGACTGATATGAGCAGTCATGGTGGAGTTAAGACTATTGATGAAGGTTTGTTCGTTGACACTCGGCTACTTCTATGCGTAACAAACAGTTACATGATAATGCATTTGCAAGATATGAATTTGAATGCCTTCACGGCCTAGGACATGTGTATGACACCAACACAGGATTCTGCAGCAAATCATAGCATGTTTAAATTAAAGCACAGAATTAAAAACTGAACACCTGTGTCAAACATGTTTGCAACCATTGAATTTTATCACTTTGATGATGAGAGTGTACTAAAAGTGACTGGTGGAACACAAATCTAGCTCGTCGTTAATGTTTTAAGAACTTTTGCAGCAGAGAACTGATTTCGTGTATTTGGGGTTGAAACACAATTTTATGCTGTTCGAGGAATATAAAATTTAGGTGTCCAACTTGTTGGAACGCATTTAATTTGCGTTTTTTAAAACTTAACACCTGTGTTCATTGCGTTTTTAATCGTAGGTCTAATACTTCAGATTTATTTTCAATATTTTTCTTGTCAGGTGCGGATACTCCTCTGTACTTGGCGCTGCTACCAAAAGGAGTTTCTACCCCAAAAGGAAAGTTTCTTTCTGATATGAACATTCAAGACTATTAGTTGGCGCCTACATAGGTTCTAACAGATCTGGTTCACATGGCACCATAATTGAATAAGCTAGTCTCCATGATATGGTTTTTGTGTGGTGCTGAGAGATTTACAGTTACCTCAGAAATGTTTTGATAGAGTTTCTGTGATTTGATAATTGAACATGTTTATCATTGCCAGTAAACTATTTTTGAATACTCTTCTCTTTTACTTATTGCAAAGATGTAATGTAATGAAATTTAATGAATTGACTTATAGTAGCCTTCATGTTGTGCTGTAGAGGCAATGTTTTGCAAGATTTTGATGTTTATAAGAACCATGACAACCTTGTTCCTATTGAAAGGCTCGGAACACGACATAATTATCTGCTCCGATCGAAGTTCATCCATGCTATACAGCATGGGTGGGTCTTGGTATTGGGAAGACCGGTGTATTTGTAAATGCTATAACAGGTGACACGGTGTACCAGGAAATTCTCCTCATTCTATTGTTCTGTCCAATTATTGTTCCTATTAAATCCTTTCTGTCACCCTTGCTACATATTAACTCTCAAGAGTGTTGTGTTGCAGGAGTATAATTTGGATAGGATAGCTAGATGAGTTCGATTTTCAGTTGCGATTTGAGAGTAGCAGAGCTCAGGTTAAATTTAGGCGAAAAGGGGGCAAGCAAACTGACGGATATGCCTTACAGCCGAATGCAGGACTCTTATCGATTCGCCCCAGGACCACGAGAAGGCTGACAAATAACGAGAATACAAGTGATATAATTATTAATTATATCTCAAATTAACTGAACACCACCCTCTGGTTCCAGTCTGTTTTTAAGAATATGAAATCTGTAGCAGCAGCTGATAACAGAGCTCCAGCGTAAATGTAACATGCACATAGTATGTGACTAAATGTGATTGTCTTGAATGATATCATTCAGTTAAACATTATCATGTAGGCCAATTGAATCTTATTGGGCACAATGCTTCTCACATGGGGATCCTGCTTTGAACAGTTAACAGGCAAACATACTTGCTGTGCACTGATGCAGATGCTTATCACAAGTTTATAAATTTTGTGTTTCGGTCAGACATAGAAGTACTGCTACGTTAGTGGATCCAACGTTGCACCAGGTTGAAGTGTCAGCCTGACTGATAATAAAAGAATACAATGAGAATGAGATCCAAAACCATATTAGTAGTTATTACTGGCACAAACATTTATTTTGCTAATTTTTCATTATGTGAAACGGCGAAAGTGACGAAAGTCTAAAATCTCAAGATTCGCCTGCAGGGCCAGAGTTTCCACTACTAATTGGTTTGTACCCGGATCCGGCAAATAGTTCATCCAAATACTCAAATTCGCTACTCGGTGGAAATTGTCTACTCGGTTATGCCCTACTCGGCATCTTCCGTTTTCTTGTAATATATTTGAATTTGTTTTCTGCAACTGATAATATTATTGTGATATGGGTTTTTGGTCAGTACTCATACTTCGTAGTATTACTAATCAGATCATTTGTAACACTTATTAAACTTTTGCTACAATATCATACAGTTGCCTTTCAGTACCAAACAAAGAAGTCCTACATGTTTTAATATCTGGTATGCACATCATGGTACGTTAACTGTGCTTTATGCAATCAAGCTACGACTGTACAAGTAGCATACCTCAGCGTCCTTCGTCTGCCATCCCCTTGGCCCCAGACGGGTGATGCAAGTAACACTACACTAGTTTGTTTTGCCACACAGCATTACTTTGGTTCAGGGTGGATAAAAATAATGATTTTTTTCAAAAAATCTAAAACTCGGGTGTAAACATTTTTTTAATCAGATTTAACAAAATTCTAGTTGGATTTTTTTTATTTAAATCGGATTTTTTTGATTTTGATCAGAGTGCTATATTTTAAGTGCTATATTTTAAATGAACATCAGAATTCTGTAGAAATTATTTGGTTTGTCAAATAATAACTACTAAAATATAACATACTAACATTGCCACAGTTACAGTGCGGCAAGAGGCCTATTGCCACTGTAACATTGATAAACTTTAATTATTTACAAGGAAAGGAATTTTTCACCAATGAGTCCACAATGCAGGGTTGATAAAAATTGTGATTCTTTAAAATTAAAATAAATCAGATTTTAAAAATTTTAATTGGATTTTTAAAATTTAAATCAGATTTTTATTTAAATCAGATGTTTTAGTTTGATCCAAGTGCTATAATTTTTAGAACTATATTTTAAGTGAATGTCAGAATTCTTTAGAAATAACTTGGTTTGTCAAATAATTACTACTGTAACATAAACATTTACAGTTGTTGTACTGTAAATTAAAAATAAAACATAACATGGTCTACTAACATAGCCACAGTTAAATGAGTTAAATTAAGTATCTTAATTCCATGGAGAATTTCAGATATTAAAAAAATGTGGCTTAAGCTGAGATTAAGTACGAGTTACTAGTACTACTAATCTTGTCAATTAGTATTTATTATCTTACTAATCGATTTTCATTATCTATTGTCTTAAAAATAGTCTACAGGTTTCTAGTTTTCGTGAAGTCTTTTCATTCAATGTTTTCATTTTTTCCAATTGTATTGATTTCTCATTTAGCAATTATTGTCCTGAAATTTTATCATTAATTCATTCTTGAATCTTTATTCGACCTTGAAACATTTTTGGATATAGAGGACACGCCTTTGTAAAATTTCTAGTGTCTGTCATCTATACACTGTACAATGGAACCGTCTGTTTGGTTTGGTTTTTCCAATGATGCCAATGTACTTGACTGTCAAAATCTATGTTCATGCGCAGTTGTTTTTTGGGTAATAGTGACCTCGAGTGTCTAGCCTCCATTTTACTGAAGACTTTAAAACTACAGTAGATTACCAACACTATTGAACTATTTTTGAACTGTTTTTTTAATCACCATCTGTAAATTTCTATGAACTGTATTGCAAGTTAACCATAATATTGTTAATATTTCTATTAACAGTTTATGAAGTTGGACATAAATATTGCGCATGAGCAAGGCCTTAGTGCACTGTGTGTCAAATGGTAGACTCTACGACATGTAACTTTGGCCCTGCCTCCAATTTGTTATCCACATCTCTTTCTACTTTATAGTCTTTCCCATAAATTCTTTCTTCTCCTTTCATTGTTGCATTCTTCTCCCATTCCAGCTGTAGTTCAGAGGACACTTCCATAAACAATCTCTCCCACTCCCAAGTGACGTCGTCCTGCAACAAAATTACATACTTTCCACTAAAACATTATATACATATAGTTGCCCAAACTTGTTCTCCATGTTCACGTAAAGTTTCCCATGAGCATACTCTGAGCTAATGAAATTGAGGATTTAATTAATGTCAGGATTTAATTAATGGACTTCATGAGCAGTTACTTTGAATGTATCCAAAGTTTGTCTAGAACAGGAGTGTCAAACGTTTTTGTGATGGCAGGCCAGTAGCAATATTATCCAGCAGGAGGCGGGCCAGAGTTCCGAAGGCGTATGAGGAAAATGAGGTAGAGATTTCACAGGGAGGCCATACAAAGTTAAATTAGACTTTGAAAACGTGATTCTGATAAGCATTATCAATTACAAACAGCAGAGAAAATTCATAAAGCCTTAAAAATGACAAATTATACCTTTTATTATTCTCAATTGTGTTGTCTTTAGACAAGGCTCTGTGGGCCAGAAATCATAGGCTCTTTGACACCCCTAATCTAGAACAACTATTAAAGGTAGACAAGTCTTTGCAATGATTTCACAAAGTATAAAACTTATTTGTTGTGTTGTCCTGCCATACCTTTGATGACCGTCATCATAAATTTAGTTTTTCCCTAATTAGCCACCACCACCACTTCTCACAATGATGGTGCAGTGCGTGGATGAATCCGAAATGGCATGTTCGGTCAAATGGATCAGCAGTTGCCAAACTTATATTGAGCCAGGACTGACTTGACAATATCTTGACAGTGTGTAAAAAATGTACTTCATAAACTTGACATTAAAAATGTAAAATATGTGAATATCGGCTATGTACAACATTCACAAATGACCCATTTACAGGTGGGGCGGTATAATATGTGTGCCTCCGTGTGTTGGTGTGACAGCTGGTCTGTGCATGTAACAGTTCGTGCGTGCATCAATTGGCCTGTGCATGTGTGTGTCTCTGCATGTGTCGGAATGTGCGTTCGTGGATGTGTGCGTCAGAGGAGAAGCGTGGACAAAATCAGAGAAACCATAAGATCAGACTGTGGCAAGTAAGCATGTGAAGTAGATGAGGTTCAGATCTCAATTATATTAACAATGAGTTACAGTAGTTTCCCAGTCACCTTTAGCACACGCTCGTTAAATTGTTCAAGAACTAGCAATAACTGGGCAATGAATTTTGAAATGAAGGTCACACAGAGTGCAAGTACACTAACCTCTGCAAGATCTTCTTCTGCAAACAGCATACCAACTTGACCGAGCAGTTTGAGATCAAACTGATTATCCTAGGAGATAAATGACATCGTCCAACTTAACACATAGATTCATACACGAAATTCAGACATGAAGGACCAATCAAGGACAAGCAATGAACGTCGTCATAATTTCTGTTTTAAGCTGAAGCAAAATGAAGATTTAAAATGTTTCACAATTTGCTTTACTATTGGTGCATCAACTGTAGACATGTGCCATTTATTATATATTTCTTCTGCAGTGATTTTTATAAACTCTGCTTCTGTGTGTAATGATTTCTTTCTGTCAAAGTCTATTCAATATCACCAGTGCTTTTTTCAGAAGGAATGATACAGAACAGCATTCCAGGGCCTTTTAATAGCTAGTTAACCTTTTAACAACCAGCATTATTGATTATGCCTTATGTTTTACTACGTTCTGGTCGTTAAAGGGTTAAATGTGATTAATTACGTTAAAGCTTTTATGAAAGTTATTTATATTACGATATTATTTAATTTTCCAGCTTTATAAATGTTTAAAAATAATAAGAGGCCAAGGTTTAGTTCTTTGAAACCCTTCCATAATTGTTCTGAATTTGTTCAGCTTCAGAAAACATTTTTAAGATAAAAAGCACGGAATTGCATCACACTTCCCATATGACCAATTAGTAGTATTATTATGATCATAATAATTATTATCATAATCCTCTATTTTATCACAGAGCTGCACATCTAAAAGTGAAGTGTAACTTGTGTACCACATATTGGAAGTTGGGACGTTCACGCAGTTCTTTTTCCAGCTCAAAGTATGTGGTCACCTTCAGATTAGGATCCCTACAGAAGAAATAATGCTACTTATTTAAACCAGATTTACACAATAAATAAGCTAGGTCAAGTATTCAAAACCCACATGAAGCTGTCGAGGCTTGCTAGACGCGTATGTGTGTATCCAAGACTAAGTATCAATGTATGTATGTATGCATCTATATAAACCAAAGGTGTAACAAGGTTTTGAAAAGTGGGGGCATAATTTCTAAAATATTGCCCAAAATGCAAAATTTTGGTTGCCCCCCCCCACTTTTTAAATATTGCTCCTCAAGAATTTGAAAAATGGGGGGCGGCACAAATTATTTTAACAAGGGTAATCTTAAAAAGGCATTGGATAAACATAAAAAAAGAACCGATTTGGGGGCACATGGGAGAGGGCACTGAGCACTAAAACGGGGGCTTTGCCCCCAATTTTTACACCCCTGATATAAACATTTATGTTGTACCATTAAGGCACACACACAGTGCTGAAACATGGCTTAAAGATCTAAAATGGTACATCTCAATACAATACAACTAGGCATTTATAACGCGCTTTAACAAGACAAGTCTTGCACGAAAGCAAACACATGTCTCGACGACACAACTGCAATTGTAATGCAAAGCAATTGTGCGCAAAGGACTTGCTCGAGGTGTCTACAGAGTGATACCTTGGACGAGGGTGGAACCCACTCACTTGGTGCACACCGAGCATTACGGGCCGACCGCTCTAACCAATCGGCTACCGTGCCACCATTAAATAAACGGGAAATGTGCTATGTAAAATTCTGTTCCTAGGTTATCCAATCGGCCACCGTGCCATCATTAAATAAACGGGAAATATGCTATGTAAAATTCTGTTCCTAGGTTATCACATACACACAAACACACCTACACACACACACTTGATTATTTATCTGGACATTAACACAGCACCTTCTCAAGTACCTCTTCAACTCATGATGTTCCAATTACATTTTGTGGTGCAATGCAGTGTGTAAGACCTGTGTTTAGGAACATATGAAATAAAGAGCAGTCCATTAGCTAGGCCATCCTTCTCAAATGCAGTTCTTAGATGAGCACGCTAAAGGTACAAGGAGAACTGAAACCTAATTTTCTGCTCCATGTACCATGCACCATATTTAGTTACAGGGATTTGAAATCCAACCTTTTGATTGACATTCCTGCATACCAAGCACTAAACTACAGCAACCGTAGGAATACAATAAAAGGGATTATGTAGACCAAAGAAATACTCAGGTGAGGGAAATTCCCACTCTTCTTCCAACTATATGGACCCAAGTACTAGTACATCCAGCGTGTGTTATAATCATTGCTGAGGTATTCAGCAAACCAGCCAGCCAACCAGATGCAATATGCTTCTTACGACTCTCTCGTCCATCGCTAGAACTAACAGTTCCAACAGTGGCTTGTGTTTTGAAAGTTGAGTCAAGTGTAAGACTTCTTGAAGCCAAGAAACAACAGGTGAAAGAGTGTAACAAGCTTTCAGACTAACTGGTAGTTTGGAGCAGCAGCAAAAACTTGTCCAAACACTTCGCTTTCGGAACCCAGGGCGTCGTGGATCACTGGAATGTCCGGAATAAAATCTGCCAACAAATGGTACCAACTTCATCAGAACATGCATGCTCCATAACCAACATATTTTGATCTTGGAGTCGTCAATAAAGGACGACTGCATAAAATACCTACATTGAACCCCTCCCTTCCTATTTGTCTGAATTTAGCCTTACTCCCCTCACCCCTTTGAAGACGTCCACAACTCCATATGTCAAAATGAATGATCGCAAGAAAACGCACACACCCACACCGTGAAAACATCATCAATACAGTTCTCGTTCTACATTATTAAAAGTCATTTATTTAAATGTCAAACAGTACTACACTATAGCAACAGAATATTAGTAGATAAAGAACCAATGCAATAATTACAATTCTACCATCTTACTGAAGTTGGTAGCTGGTTCTTTATACCACAGGTTTTTATATGGCACAGGTTGTAATCAAACAAACAAGTGCCAAATTTAGGCACAGATCTCCTGGCAGGTCATAATCCCTCTTGGTGTCCCTATTTTAATGACCCAACCCTCCACCCTCATTGTCTATATAGACGCTCCCATTTTAGTCTGAAAGATCCACAATACAATAGGAAGGTGTTTCTGTAAAGCAACCAGTGTCTGATACCTACAGCATTGTGAGTGGTGCTATATTTATGGAAGCTTTCAGTTTAGAGTAGAATGTGAACACCTCTGTTAGCAATACTTTGTTTTATGCTTTTTTTCTCCATCAGGCAGCAGAGTCTTCAAAGATTATGCTTTTAATTAATTAACTTAATCCAAAAGCATTATAACAATTAAAACCTAAAAATTAATTAAATCACAATACTTCAAATTGTGTGAAGAAAATGATATGAAAAATTAGACTCACCATCACCTTCTTCGAGAATAACAGGACATTTGCCAATTTCTTGGCTGTAAAAATCAAGTAAAAATCAATCAATCAACAAATTAAAATAGATTATGTTACTGTACCATAGTAACGATAGTAATGCCCCATGGTAACCTGTAGCTAGAATTACGTTTTAGCTACACATAGCAATAATGGTACTATAAGCTGCCTGATAAATAGTTGTGAAAATGGCATTGAGAATATAGCGATTTCCAGTAAGTTCTCTGAGGAAGATGTTGAATCGTCCACTTTTATCCTGCTCTCGTTGGTTGAAATGGTAATGGCAATACTTGGCGTCAAATGTACCAATGCAAAGCTTTTCGAATTCTTCTATGATTTCGTATATGTCTCTCTCTCGTCCGTGGCCACGTCAAAGCAGCAGTAGACATCGTAGGTTTCACTGCTGATGCACATCAGGAAAACTGCTGCACTCTTTATCACTTTTTCCTCTACTCATTTCCAAAAAGTCACCTGCCAGCACAATTCTACTACTGGTCGTGAAACCCTTGCCAGCTTTCCGCTACCAGTCAAATTTAGTGGCCCTGGTAGACCCAATCCTAAATAGTTGACTGCTCTGATTATCACTTTCTGGTTACCTCAATTTCTCGGTTTGCTTTATCAGTGCAAGCTTCAGCATCAGTTCTCGAATCCAACTTCTGCATAATAGCTTCTGTGAACACCACAGCTACTTAGAATTTTGATTATGATTCCATTGGGTTGACCGCAATTTAAGTGGGCCATCTGAGTCTCTGGTTAAATTACCTGCTGGTCGTGTGTGTGTGGTTATGGCATTGTGCCGACTACAGAGATTATTTTATTAGATAAGTCCTGACAAACTATTTTATGCCATATCTACTGATGCTTTGCCAACTCTTTAAATATAAGAGAATTGAATGAGAATTAAAGAAATAAATGTAACTAAATTCTTGCTGTACCTGCAAGTCATCCAACTGTCCGCTCTCTTCTCAGAGTTTCCCTGAAAGACAAAAGTCAACACATTTGAGTACATTATTATGCTTCAAAACATTAAGACCTTATTTGAAATTCTGTGACATACAAAACTCTAATGATATTCATGTTCTTTCCAGGGCTTGAAGTGGGGAAAAGAGGTGCCGGTATGGATACAAGTCGGCCAGGAGAGGGGCTGGTATTGCATACCGTTTCATTCCGTCCCACTTCAAGCCCTGGTTCATTCCCAGCCTCTCATTTTGAGTGTATGTAATGCTTAGTGCATTGTTAATCATGATGGTTTTGCAAAAGAAAAGTAAGATGCCTCAATCCAAACAATTGGTCTGCAGACATGGTTTCTTATTGTCAATTGAATACCTCAACTACAGCACTGTCATAACAGGGCATCAATCGCTCTTTAAAATGTCGTATAGATGTTTGACCATATTAATATCTACAGTTAACAGACATTACAAATGATTTGCTTATTCAGCTAAATTTATTTAATAATTCAATTTAACATTCTTTACACAGCATAATTTGTCAAAATGAATCTGATGACCTGTGAGCTGCAAAGATCAAAATACTAAAGAAATTGCAGGGAAGTTATAACAGCAACGTAAACTAGTAGCTTTCACCTTTGCAGCCTCACTGTTCTTGAACTCTGTAAATGCTATCTCCTCTGAATTCACTTTTAGCTGCAATCAACAGATGCAAACTTCAAATATTAAAACAAGACTAACCATTCACATTACTGTTATGATCCTATACCCAGGGCAGATTTCTCCTATATATGTGAATCCAGGATATATTTCTCCTAGGTGAATCCAGGGCAGATTTCTCTTAGGTTAATCCAAGAGACTTCTCCTAGGTGAATCCAGGGCAGATTTCTCCTAGGTCCACCGGTGAACTTGCTTTCAGAATGATAACATGATAACAATGAGTAAGTAAGAAAAGTAAGTAAGTAAGTAAGTATATTCTTTAATACTGTCTGAAAATGCACTATGGGTACAAGAGAAAACATAAAAACCATACAATTTATATGAAAGTTTAGAGATATATAAATTTGAAAAAGAAAGTATTAATTTTCAGCCATTCATATTGAAACCACATGCAGGTGGGCATTAATGAGGAAAGGAAAAATAACATGAACAGGGCCGGGAGGCGAGATGAACACAAGCAAAAAGGGTGACCTTAAGATGTGTTCAGAGTAAATGGTGAATAAAGATCCCAAAAGATAAGAAAATGAAGTTGCTAATATTTCATATTTTACAATTCTATTGATTGCTTTTAGGACATTATTGGGTCTAGCCCCAAAGTGGCTCTTTGACTTTATTGGGTGACATGGTTCCGCTGTCTCTGGTCGCTGTCTTCAATGATTGGATGGTCTAGTTCCATAATCTCGGACAATAATTCCCCAACATCATGCTCATGGTTCATGCTTCTGTTTGTTTTTCACTCTGGAATGACCTTCACCATGAGATTAAGCTGTACTCTGAGAAGTTCTTTGGATGTTACTTAGGTATGATACGATACCCAAGAGTACAAAGAATTCAAGGGAAGGACAAAGATGACAAAGAATTCAAAGGAAGAACAAAGAGTATAAAGAATTCAAAGGAAGAACAAAGAGTACAAAGAATTCAAGAAAAGAACAAAGAGTACAAAGAATTCGAAGGAAGAACAAAGAGTACAAAGAATTCAAGGAAAGAACAAAGAGAACAAAGAATTCAAGGGAAGAGCGAAGAGTGCAGAGAATTCAAGGGAAGAACAAAGAGTACAAAGAATTCAAGGAAAGAACAAAGAGAACAAAGAATTCAAGGGAAGAGCGAAGAGTGCAGAGAATTCAAGGGAAGAACAAAGAGTACAAAGAATTCAAGGAAAGAACAAAGAGAACAAAGAATTCAAGGGAAGAGCGAAGAGTGCAGAGAATTCAAGGTAAGAACAAAGAGTACAAAGAATTCAAGGAAAGAACAAAGAGAACAAAGAATTCAAGGGAAGAGCGAAGAGTGCAGAGAATTCAAGGTAAGAACAAAGAGTACAAAGAAGTAGGTCTGGTAGCATTTCCAATTGAAAGCTAGTAAAACTATAATTATTAATTCGTTAAGACAATTAACATCATATCTATAGGCCAGTGCAAAGCGCACCTCTGAGTAAATATCTTGAACAGGCGCTTTATTAAAGCTTAAAACCAAATTTTAAAACCAAATTTTTAAATAAATTTTCTAAATGAAAAGAATCAAAATTGCACAGAATTCATGGAGAAGTAAGAGTGTACCAGTCATCTGTATACTAAGCAACATTGTAAAGAACATTCTTACCTGTCTAACAAATTTTTCCAATGATAATTCAGTATCTTGACCTTCTGCTTTCATTGCATCATTTTCTACTGCCTGTGATGGTAGACTCGCTTAAATGTACATAAGAAAAGAACAGCTCCAACTGACAGTTAGTTAGAAATAATGCAAATAATATCAAAGTTGAATAATATCAGTACAGATGAAAAATTCTTTTAAAGCACTTGATGCAAGAAATTCAGAGTTCACTACTATGGTGGCATTGTAATTGAATATGTGTTGCAAAACTGCAATAGGGTAAGTTTATCTAAAGTTTAACTGTGTAAACAAGTATGCTTACAATCATCCACTGGAAGTCTAACCTTTAGCGAAGTTTAATATAAATGCGCTGGTTAAATACTTATAATAATATTTCTTTTATTGAAAGATGACAAATGTTGACACATTCGTTTTATTGAAGATGACACACCACAACACTGTACAGCTGATACATAATTAGAGACAGTTTAGGTGAACGTAATAGGGTTAACATCTAGGTAACAACACAGTCAACTTCTAAGCAACATAATGAACCTTTGTAGAATTCTATTCTAGGAATAAAGTTTTCATATCTGGTTGGTAATTGAATGTCAGATTATTGGTTGAGGGAAGGTTGTTTTGAGAACATGATGACCTATGTGAGATGACGGTCTTCAGCCTCTATCACTCTCACATCCACTCTGAGGGAAGACACTCAGATCATCTTGTGCAAGAGAGAAACTTCTCAATAACTATGGTCTTTGTCTCCTGAGTTAGTGAACACTCACCATGAAGACACACCACACAACTACTTCAGCAAACAATTGCCCAGCTGCAGAGGTTAAATCTGAGAATTCTCAACATGTACAGTGAATTGGCACATGTCCTCAAGACGTCATCGAAATATAGTCACCCCTAGGATATTCGGTGATGAAAAGCGCTAGACCTCATCTGCCCCTCCCCGTAGGAGGTTAGCAGTGATATTTTCGTTAACGGAAATAGGAATTAGAAGTAACATTATTAATTTCCATTAAAGATAATAAGAACGAAAATTGGGAAGTATTATGAGAATAGAATTAGAACGGAAATACGCTGCAGGGAATGGAAACAGGAATAGAAATAAGAATTATTTCAGTACGAAAATTATTGTTCTATGAAGTATATGCTGTATGTTATCTATACACTATTATAAGTGAGACAATTCGTCTGATCTAGAGTCTTCTAGTTCGATAATCTTCGGTTATGCACAAAATATCTCAGCGATTTTATGGCACATATCCAGCTGATTCAGAAAAATGCTTAATTATGATTTATATCTACAAGTAGCATTAACTAGCAATGTCCCAAAAGAAATGTTTTAGGTTGTCTTTCCGTCGTTTACTTTTGCAAAGTTGAGTTGATGTTGTGCTTCTTAGTTTCTGGGAGAATGAATCTATTACGCAAGTTAAAGGGGAGAAAGAAAGGTAGTTAAGTTTGGGAATTTAATTCGGGTAAATTGGTCCACACCGTACTGGACAGTCATCAGTGTTGTTTGTGGGACATTGCTTGCCACCAAGAATTCCAGCGATTTGATGGCACATATCCAGCTGAGAAAGATAATTATGACTTATATCTGCATGTAAGCCTAGCATTGACTAGCAATGTCCCAAAAGAAATGTTTTAGGTTGTGTAACAAGCAGGAACTGCCTAGCAGCTATTGTGCTTTTGCACTGTTATCTTGATATCTGAATCGATATTAGGCTCTATTTGAAAAAAATATCTTCAGCGCTGGAACTAGTCTTAAATTGAAATTACTATAGGGCAAGAAATAAAATTGAAATCATATTTAAAACTTTAATTAAAAGTGAAACTATTTCAGAACTTGGAATAGAACTGAAATTGTTTAGAACTTGAATTGTAACTGAAATTATTTCAGAACTTGAATAAGAACTGAAATTATTTCAGAACTTGAATTAGAACTGAAATTTGAATTATGTTAAGAATAGGAATAGAATTAGAATTGAAATTCGACGCCTAGAACTGAATCAGAATGAAAATTGGGAATTATATTTAGAATTGAGATATCACTGGAAGCTAGGATCTCTCAGACTCAGATGTCTGAGGACTAGCATCTCCCTGAGGTGCAGATTGTTGTCATGAGCACTGCTGATAAATGATTCAACTCGTCAGTAACGTATGGAAAAAGCAATAAGCAAATAAATGTCATGGAATTGCCAACAACGCGTCAGATTAACGTATAACATTATAAGTTAGTATAAGCTCTGACCTTCCGTAGAATCCCTTTCACAGAAGATGCGTTTCCACATGTTCTGTCTTCGGATTCTTGATGATTGGGGTGCACAGCTTGATCGCACGTTAAAAAAGAAAAGTGCTTGCCAATAAACTTGTGTCCTGCACTTGGCTTTCTAGTGGTGCTGTAGAAGTTTGGAGATTACAATCAAGATCAGATCAACCGTAGAGTTCACAAAGACATATGTAAATATAAACAATAAATAGACATAAGCTGCATTGAAACACACAACATGGGGAGGGGACTTCGAGTGATGGATAACACTCGATCTGGCGTGCAGAGCTGAGGAACCCAGTTCGCTTCCCATATCCCTGTAAGATTGACAAGAAGTTGTTGTTGCCAAATCAGATGTATAATGTGATGAGCGCCTTGCATTGCAATCGACAACTAGATTAGACCCATGTAGGCCTAATAACTTGTCATCATCTGTTTATAATATACTAGTAAACATACTGCGGTTTGTCAGTTTGAAATTCAATTAAAATTATTATTATTGTCATTATTATCACTTGAATGACCAAATTAAAACCGCAAAGATAGGAAAATAAAGCTTATAACGCACATCGATTCTAGCAGACATTCTCTAAACATTAATGTCTTTCAAAGTCGCCCAATTGGAGTTGCTAACAGAGCCCAAAAGAAGTTCGACAGAAGCAAAGTTATTATTTAGTTAAAAATGATTATTATACAGAGTTTAGCCTGGATATGCAGGATATCCCTTCTGTAACACATTTTTTTCGACGGGTCATCACCATGGCCCTTAGTTGTGTCTACACCTTCCCGCAACTGGCCGCAAGTAGGGCCTACATGACAAATAACACGTGTTATGGCTTGCCTGTAGAGCGCAATCGTAATTTTCAAACTTTCTATTTACCACTCGAAAGTAAAGCACAGGCACTGGCGTTGTGTCGTTTTTGAGAGCTTGTCGAAAGGGTAGTAAAGAGGTCAAAATATTAATAGGCCTGTCCGGTTTCCAACTTTCCATAGTGGTCTGACATCTAAAGTACACAGCACACTTCGAATAATCATTTACAAAGTGAAACAATAGAAACAATATCTATATTCCCTAAATACGGAGCAATACGAGACTCATACAAGGAATCTGCGCAGCAGCGATAGGCCTACCTTGCTGCGATACTTCGTTACAAAGCTCTATTTGGCTTGCTCAACTTTTGTGACGTAAACACAACGACCTCTAAGCATAAAGTTGCTGATCAGCCGCTTTGTAGATAAGATCGGCTTTTGGCGGTAATCACTGTTAGCTAAAGGTTGAGTTCTGCCGACGCATCGGTCACGTACAGCTGAGCAAAATTTTCGTGAGCGTTAGATACGCGTTGTTGTTTTAGAGACGCATGTTAACGTTTTGTAGGCCTAACTGGAATTGTCATTATGCGAAGTAGTCGAATATCTCGGATAAGTCGTGTGAGCGAGTCTGCTGGTAGGAAGATGGTCTCCGTGATCGAAACCCAAGCGCCCGAAAAACACATCGGCGTACGTTCACCGCGCTGTCTAGGTCCATCCTCTCCGTTCGCCTATCTAAAGGAACCGGATGACATGAACATTTTGCCCTTGGATACAAAGTCCGGAAAATTCTGCACGGTCGCAGTGCAGAATTCTACCTACAACACGAAGCGCAGAACCCTTGCTGCCACTCTGCAAGCAATTAGCATGGTATGAACAGGCGTCTATGTACAAGAGGCGAACTTACAGTATATGTGACGCACTTTAATCCGTATAATACGATACAATTTCCGTAATTTCCGCTCTATTTTAACTAGAAGGTGGATTGATTAAAAGTTATCTGTTTCACTAGAAGCTGGATTGATGACTGAAGAGAATTGTTGAAAAGAATGCCCTTTAATTGGAAGCGGGAATGATGAAAAGATTTCTGTCTAAGTGGAAGCAGGAATTACAAAAAGATTTCTGCCTACACAGAAGTGTGAATGATGAAAAGATTCCTGTTTAACTAGAAGCAGGAATTATGAAAACAATCATGCAATCCAGTAAGGTGTAAAGTGCGTCACCTCTACTGCTAGTTCGTCAAAGAATCTAGTATACAACAAAAGTATAGCCTAATGGGTTACTGTAACCACTTTTCAAAGGGAAATTAAGTGGGGTGTCTTAATTTCAGCACTGGCACCATTGGCACCTTTCCCATAAGAAAGTTGGACATGAATGTGTAGCAAGAATCACCTTCACAATTAGTTTCAGTCGCCCCATAGACTCGTGATCAGTAAACAAGTTTGTATCAAATCCAATTAGGAAACTTGAAATCTCATCCTTAATTTATCGCAGTTGCTTCGTACTGATATCACATGTTGACAGTTGTTATCCATCTAGAACTCTATGTCAAATACTAGAAATAACTATTTGCAGTTGAAAGTTATTATTTTAGTAAGTAATTGTGTAATTTTAATTTACTTAAAATATGACCTTCTCGTAATATTGATGAATGAGAAAGTAGTAATAGGCATTGAAGCAGGAACGATAAAGAATGATGTACTTGCCCTAAACTTTAAACATGCAATAATTACTGTTCTCAAAGTGAAACATGCATAATATTCAAGATAGAAATATTTCATACTGATATGTACAGCAGGCTGTTATTCATCATTGTCCATCAAAATCGCGCACACACACAAGTATGCCTGCATTTCAAGTTGAGTTTCCATATAAGTTTATTCTAACTTTACGTCAGTCAGTGAGTGTTTATGTTTTTTTTGTTATGACACTGTAGGACCTGGAACATGTTACCTTCCTTTTCCAGGAAATTACTCCACAGGTAAACTTCTAATTTCCAGCATACAGGATACAATACCACAATTACTGTATCCTATCTGGCATTGGGTACTTTTATGGCATATGATGCATTGAATAAGTGGTGGCACTTACCTTGGATGTCACCTTACATAGTAGTGGTTTCAGTTTAACGACACTGATAACAAAGAGGCTTTGCCCTCCTTCTTTATTCAGGCTTGGGAATGGCACTGCCTGAGTGCGAGCATTGGACTCTGGTGGAACTTATCTTTTATGTCACCTTACTATTTATGCCTCAGTGTTTTGCAAAATGCAGCTTAAATGTCTTGATATGTGTACCAATTATGATCAACAAATTTGCCTCACCTTACCTTACCTCTCCTTTTCTTGATCCACCTCACCTAAGCTCCATCCCACGTCACCTTTTTGTTGTTACAAGATTAGATAAGGTATAGGTAATAAAATTATTAGATACAACGTTGTTTTATCATTATTTGATGTTTTGGGTGTGTGGTTGAAGATGTAGTGTGGAATAAAATTGATTTTTTTGCAGGCACCTATCAAGATTGTGAAAGATGAAAAAGATATTGCAAAAGAGAGTCGATTGCAGGTATGATATTCCTATTTACCTTTGCAATTACCTTTTTATTGTCTTGCATTATTTGTAGATTGTGTTGGTGGGTGCAGTTCTTGACTACCAGTAGTTTTGTTGTAATGGCACTTGCCGGTAGCCGGTTGGTTCAAGTGCCTGCCTTCTGAGCGATGTGGGGAAGATATTACCAAATTACAGCTGTATTGTATAATGTATATTGTATTTTATTATCATGGAGCATTCTGTTTCCTTCCCATAGCATGAGGAACTCGGGCATCTACTTCAGACCACCCAATAATCTTCGAACATCCCCTAACATGGTTACTTAGTAGGAACGTAGAGCAAGTCCTTCTCTAATAAAAGCTCAACATCATCATTTTAATAATAATACATGCAATATTAATAATTATAATAATGGTAATAATAATGACGCACAGTGTTGCAATGCTGTGGACTTCAATGGGAACGAGGGCCATTAGATCCAGAATCATTCTTGCTCTTTCGGTAATATCTAGGAGTCTGACGGATAATAAATCAGTTGAATTCACTCTTTTCAGAATGGTATCTGTGATCTTTGTTTCTTTTTTATGGTCAATAACAGGGCTGTGACACCGATGTTTCTCCTGCTGACTCATTTCAATGGTTTGTGCTGTTTGCAGATATTGGAGGCTGTCTTAGGGGTAAGATGGTAACACGAATATAATTCCACACACTTTTGCAAAAAAATGTGTTGATGTTGTCATAAATTTTACGAATTCAGACTATAATTCTTACACATTGCATTGATAGCAATTTTGGTGAGAAGCAGTAGTTGATTATTTTACACTCAACTGGAACCTGAAAAGCGTTTTCAACATTGGACTTTGGATGAAATTGTATTGGTTTGACTAAATATAGGCATGAGACCCATGAGTGGTGATCGTGGTCATGTGAGCATTATTTGGTTACATGCTGCTATTAGTTAACTTTAACGATACTTAATCACCTCACACTAGTGAGCAAGCACTTCTAGGAGGTAATTAATATTTTTTTGGTCCTGTTTATGGTCATATGAAGATTTACATAGCACAAGTGCTGACAATAAGAATATTGCTGTTTTCATTTGCACTGTTTAACGCATTGATACACATTCTGTGCAGATGTCATCAAAATCAGAGGTGGTCGAAAGGGAAGCATTTGTTTATTTGAGATGGAATGACCCTGTTGTGTTATTGTGGATTGCAGTGGCTGAATGCTGCCAATTTCGATTTGGTTTGGGCCACATCTGCCATTGATGACACGGATTTGGATAACTATTATGACAAAGTCCAGTCAGTTTATTCATATTCCACTTGTTTTATTGTTTATCATGTTTCTGCCTAGAGGGGTACTGATATACTCAGATATACTCATAATATAAACAGATAAAGCTCGTGGTGGGGTTGTATGAACAGTCGACAATTCATGTACCCAGATATATTTTCTAGAAAACAGTCATGTCAATAACATGACTGTTTTCAGTCAATAAAAACATATTTGATTTGATTTGATTTGATTGATGATTTGATGTAGCATTTGAGCATAAGAGCAAGCACTACTTTTATTAGAATAATAGATTCTTCATTTTTGGTTCAAATTTTATCATTGAGTCAATGAAATATTTGTGACATACTGTAAATACAACTAATGTAACTGAAGGTTTAGTTTAAAATTCATCATAGTAATGTTACACGATGAGATTGATACATTGTTATTTATTCTAATAAAATTTAGCAAAATTGGCTGATGAAATATGCTTTTACCTACAAAGAACACCTATCTGGCCAGACTCCTTTTGTTGAAATTACATTGCACTTTAGCATGTTTGGATGAGGGTCAAGAACCCTTGGAAGCACTGTGAGTATGGCTGTCTAAGGGATTTAAATGGATGTGCCTTACAATTGAAGAGAAAGTAACCGACTTATATACATATTATATATATATATATATATATATATATATATATATATATATAAAAAACAGAAATGGTATGAATCTCCAGCAGAAGGAAGTCTGTTTTAGGGGACGGACGTAATTCTCGACAGTGTGCGGTTTTCTTGTGCTGACTTTGTGGAAGCGAGGGACCAGTTGATCTCCCTGGGGGACCAGTGGATGGCCCTGTTTACTATTTGCTGTCCAACTGTGACGTGACATTGCACTATTCTCAGTGTCTGGATCTGCTTTGACTGGTGTTTATATCGTCCACATTTCAGGTCTCAGTTGCGCGACAGCATCCGAAGCATTGATAGACTTCGAGCAATTCAGAATCAACTGATGGTCAAGTTCAACGAGTATTTCAGGTACCTATAATTATAATTAGTCGTTTAGTGGATGTCTACCTTTTTGTGTTGTCTTCTAGTCATAGTCAATGTTTTACCAATGGTAATATTGGCTATTTTATCCTCAACTGTGCTGCCAGAGATGCATGCAACCTGCACAATTGTATATGTATTGTATATGTGTGTATGTTATGTGTATTATAGCGTGTGCCAGAAACATTGCATTCGCATCCTGTTAAGGGAATGAATACAAATCAAGGTCCTGTGTTTCGTTGGTTTGTTTAGTCCTTTGATGCTTTCCTCTGTCACTGATCAGAACACTTGTTCTGATGCCATCTGATGCATTCCAAGACCTGACCTCGTCGGCAATCTTCCACGCAATAGACCCGCTGGATGGTTTGTGTGTATCTATTGCGTATTGTTTGCCTTTAGACGTCTCTTTTAACTAGTTCCTTTTCAGCAGATCTGTATAGCTTTGCTTATAAACACCCTTTTGATGTTATCAATACAGTGTTATCTGGGGGCATTACTGTCTGTACTCTGCGCTGCAAGATTTTTATTTTCTCAAGGGGTTTACACACTGGGAGCACACCTCTGAATGGGTTGTACTTCAGGAAGCGTATGAGAAGTTGTCAGATACAGTACAATATGATTAAGGTCCACGTTGAGTTGGAACTTAAGTAGAAATTACATGTTTTATCATGTGGTTCTATGATGCTTACAAAGGTAATTTTTCCACTGGTGTGCTTTTAAATTTCTTGAGTCTCAAGCTGCTGAATCAAATATTGACTTACCGAAAGTTTTTACCTGACGTCACTATTACATTGATTTTATTGCTGAGCATGAGTTTCTTTTTGAAGTGTTGACATGTTAAGCATACACGGACGAACATTCTAATGTGTGATCGAAACTTCTATTCATGTCTTTGTAAATGTATTTATTTTTCTTAGCTGAGCCATTCAGAAGATTCATTGCATTTAGTTACAATAATTAAACAGTGATTACATCGCATTTAATGATGGGCTTGGATTTATTCAGTTGAGCTGGTGATTAAAAATTTATGTGTTATGACTATGAACTTCTGATTGTACTCTCAGAATGGAGATAAAGTTTTAGCATCCATTATCATTAACTACACAATGATTACATATGTTTGACAGTGCAATTTGTAGGTGCAGATTTAAGCAGCAGGACTAAGGGTGTCTACACTTCTGTGTTTTGTTTAGGCTTAATTTTCGAACTCAGAGTTCTATTGCGGGTAAGCCCTTATTATCGTGATGCAGTTTATTGAATACAATTACTTGTATGAGGGTTCTGACCTCATTGGCATCTGTTATTTAATTAATTAGGTAATAGACCCATCGTTTTTATATCTTTCTTAAATAAAGTTCTAGTAAAAAATTTTTTAAATTAGATAATTAATTGATTGCTAGTAGTGGTTAGTTTCTATAGACTGCTGTTGTGTATAACAATGATGCTTCAATCAAAGAACTTGTAACAAGCTAGTCTTGCTTATAACCTATCAATTGCTGTTTGAATAAAAGAATAATTGAGGACTGGAAAAAGTTTCAGGTTCCAGGTTCATATCAAGCTGAGCAATGGAGTACATGTTGATGATAAGGCAATTGCAAAAAGTACATTTAAAGGCATTTTATGGATTTTTATTTGATCAGCACTTGATGTGAAGGGTCTTTGGATAAAAATATACTGATGCACGATTAATGAGAGCTGTAATAAATAAAACTAACCTGAAGAGGTCGTATGGAAATTGTGTTATCGAATGTATATAACGAAGGATATTACTCCCCATGCATTCTATGCAACCCCTGTAACATATGTTATGCATTGTAATTTTGTTATAGAGTCTCTCCAAACAGTGTGACCAAATTGTTTTTTTTGCAATCCTCTCGTTGTGTTGTTGCTTGTATAGGCCTTAGCCATATGGTCAATGATTGGTCATCAATACAGTTTTGTTCAGTTCTCAGTCCCTGAGCTATTGACATTCAGCTTTAATTCGCCATTGGACTTTAAACATCAGTCACTGTGTAGGGACCTTGAGCAAGACCTTGAAGCACAATTGCTCTGCAGTACAACTGCAATTGCGCCTTCGAGGCGTGTGCACTTTTGAGCAAAAGACGTCGGAAGAAGGGCGATAACAAATTTCGAGAATTTCAATTTAAGTTTTTCAATGTCGGATGTTGTTTCTCGTAGTTCATACATTGCATGTCATGATAAAGATACTATAGATGTTGATAAATATACTATAGAAGTCGCAAGATTACATTATTAATTTTATTTTATTTTACATGCATACATGTATTCATGTATGTATGTATGCATGTATGTATGCATGTATGCATGCATACATGTATGCGTGAATGCATGAATGCATATTTGTATATATGTATGTATGTATTGATTGTGTGTGTGTCATGTCTTACCCTTATACTATTCGGAGGGTTATTATCCCGCTGGTTGTTTGCATCGGGGTAATTGTCCGGGGGGGGGGGAGGGTAATTGTCAGAGGGTAATTGTCCTAGATCCGAGGCCAGTATCGAGGCATTTTGTTGCTCCTTTATTTAATGAAACTATGGTGCATGCATGTCTTATCTTAACGACCACTTGGTAAAACTCCAGATGTTACATTACAGCTGGCGAATCGAGCGTTTATCCTAAACTTCCAGTATCAAGAACTGAGTCTGGTATAGACTTCAGTGCATTGGGCGCTGATGTCATCGACCTTCTAAAGCAAGAACGTACCAAAAGTATGTGTTTTCCTTTTTTGATAGCGGAGATGGAAAGGCGTGGTTATTGCAGTCTCAAGATGTACTGTGCAGTGCCCAAAAGGTGGAGCTATGGGAACCAGCTTGTTCACAAGCGCTTTGTCAAAACAAATTTGATTGGCAGGTAGAGTCATAATCGGTTCCATGTCAGGTTCCAAAGGTGTCAGGCAGACAGGTCAACTGGTCATTCATTCATTCATTCATTCATTCATTCTGAACATTTAAGAACCTACTCAGGAGTCATTCCATTACAAGTGATTGATCCATCTTGGAATAAGTTGCCTAACAACCTGTGATGTGAACTCTTCGACTTCTCTCTGATTCTTTTCTGCAGGCGCTTTGAAACCACATTTTCGATCGTGGTTTCATTTTTGTTATTTAGGGAGCATTTACGAGTCTCTCATGTTATGGCGCTATATAAATTACAATCCCAGCTCAGTCTCTTGTGCCAGTTTGTCTTGGCTTATCTTTTTCATTGAGCTTATCCAGCATATCTGTCTCTGTATGTCAATGATTGATCTGGTCATGACTTGGTTTTACTGCACTGTTGGTTGAGCACTGAACATTGACGCTGTAAAAGTTGCTCATTCATATTACTAATAATTTCTTAACAGTAGTCTTAAGATGTTGTACGTTTTGGTTTGATTGAGCTTTCTGCTCACAATAGTCTTAAGGTGTAAGATCTTTTGGTTCAATAGAACTTACTGCTGACATAGCTTTTAAACACTTTAAAATGTGATAGTTTTTATAATCTATTAACAATAGTCTTAAGATCTTTTGGTTTGATATATCTTTCTGCTGACATAGACACTTTAAAATGTGGCCCAGGAACTGTGCTAGTGGATATTTCGGTCATAAATATTTCTGAATTTTGTAAACATATTGACATCTCAAGGTGAAATTGACCTTTTAATTTTGTTAGCTGCTGAAACGTACGAAGCGAAACTAAATTCCATGAGGACTGCATTATCTAGCCAATCTATGCTGATTAAACAGTGAGTGATATTGTCTTGTAATATATATTTTGTCTTTATAGACAGCAACTTGTATGTAGATCAATCAATGTTCCCTCTAATTTTTTGGAGATTGTGTGTGCAAGAAATTTTGTGTGTGCAAAATTTTATAATTGGTTATACTTTCGTGCACAGGCCCGAGCTGAATGCAATGATAGTCGCATAAAGATCATAAATTATGCAAAGTCTATGGTGATGAGTTCTGATGACCTAAGAAAAGCCCATTGTCTAAAGATAAATAAGGGGACGTGTCGGCCAAGGAGCTAAATTTTCTGGAGTGGGGTAGGCCACAGCTGTCTAGGATACTCGATTTACATAATTTCATTAAAACAATTTGTATGTGCATGCTAACTTGTGGTTGTTGACTCCACGACCCGTTCGCGCACACATGTGCACAGCTCAGAGAGTAAATAGTAGCCTAGAGGATAATAAATGTCTTGTAGATGTACATGCATTTGAAGATTTGATTATATAGTAAAGTGTATTGCTTTGGAGAGGCTGCTAGAGACATATTATTATTATTATTATTATTATTGTTATTATTATTATGGTGATGATGATCATCATCATCAATCTTCAAGCTTCAGTCGATGGTGTTGAGGAATGCTGCATAAATATTTAGGTACTAATATGCATGCATACATTTGTACATGCATTAGAGAGTTATGCGAATGTACTATGGGTCCATCTATGTGTTACGTATGCATTGAGGGGAGGGGTGATTACGTTTAGGAGATATGTGTTTTTATAATTTTTTAAATAATTCTGTTAAGATTGTTCAGACCTTTAGATTATGGAATATTCAAGTCAGGACTAAAGACCAAATCACTGACTGTATCCTACTTTTCCATCTTATGTGGTATTAAAATATATTAAGATGTAGGCATTAGTATTTTTAGTATTTTATTTCTTCATTACATTTGACAAATTTTAGCTACCAAACACCATGAAGTTTTACACAAGTAAATAGTAGCCTACAAGAAAATAAATATCTTGTAAATAACTGAAACTTATTATCTTTTGTAAAGAGAGCTGACAAGCTTAGTTGTATGTATGCACAGGAAGGGGCTGACTTTGTGTATGAGATGCAGGCAGAGGGATATGAAAATATTCTTTTTTGCACACATAATATATGGATTGGGCCCTAAGTGATTGAAAATCCTAATTTCTTGAGAGTCATAGGTTGCCTTTGTCTTCATGCACAACTTTGTAATGTATAGTAAGCATTGCTCCACACTGAATGCGATATGTACAGCACCGCATCTACATGGCGTTATTTTGTGTGACATGATAAAACGAAGGTTCTTTTTTCTTAACAGGTTAACTGTTAACTTAAAAGGCACGAATATGGTGAGTACGACTGAATCATCGTGATGAGCTAATTAGCATTTTCATATAATTATTCGGATTCATGTTATTATTTTAATTAGTATTGATACTTCAAAGTGTGTTCCATACCCTATTCATTGGCTGAAACTGAATAGATTGTGCTGGGGAAAATGAAATTACAATTTAAACTAAAACTATTAGGTGTTAACTAAATAAAAACTGGAATTAAAATGATTTCCTGAATTGTCACAACAACATATGTAGCTGTGAAAGTTGGAGATTGCTGTTTTATTAATTGATTAATTAATTGGACATTTGTATACTGCTCAAAGAGCAAGACTAGTCAGAGAATGTCAACACTGAACTTCTGTATGATTGCCATGTTAGACAGCTGTGTGAGATTCCCAAAAGCTGTTACATAAGGGCCCTCAGTATGGAATGACCCTCAGTATGGAATGACCTTCAGTGTGGAATGGCCTTCAGTATGGAATGGCCTTCAGTATGGAATGACCTTCAGTATGGAGTGGCCTTGAGTATGGGATGGCCTTGAGTATGGGAATGGCCTTGAGTATGGAATGACCTTCAGTGTGGAATGACCTTCAGTATGGGATGGCCTTCAGTATGGAGTGGCCTTCGGTATGGAATGACCTTCAGTATGCAATGGCCTTCAATATGAAATGGCCTTCATTATGGAATGACCTTCAGTATGGAATGACCTTCAGTATGGAATGACCTTCACTCATCTCTGCATGTTACCATTTTTTTCTGGGTCTCTCTTTGTCTTTAGTGCCTCTCATCTTTAGTGGAGCTATATGAGCGTTCCATTGCAAGTTACTTCCTTTTCCATCCCCAAAAACTTTTTCTATTCTCTGGGTTCCTGCACTAGGAGTGCCACAGAATGGCCATGTGAGCATCATACGGCGCTACATAAATTAACAAGTACCATTCATACATGCAAGGAATGGTTTTCTTTATACCCTCAGTGCTAGTTGTACTTGCATGTTTATTAGGCATCTGTTAGAACTGATAATTATTCTGATTGCTTTAGTATGTGGCACCAAAAGGCTGGGAGAGCAGTGATGAAGCAGACACTGAGGCTCTGATATCGAAGAAGGCCAAGTTGAAGGTAACATTACAACTCCTTCTCTTCTTTCATATGCATCCTCGACATCCTGTCAGCAATCTTGTAACGGTTGTAGATTTATCTTAATTTTTTAAGAGTGAAAGGAGTGCAGATATGCAAAGATATTCTGTTTTGTAGGAGTGATTTCCTTTTGGCTCTGGTTGTTGAAACTAGTTTGAATTTTTAGAGTTTTGTAAAACTTGACACTTCTTTATTGTTGTTATTATTGTTATTATAAAGTTAAATATGGATAAGTGTTTAACAAGATAACTTTTCAGAATAGCGTTTGGTGTTTCTTCTTTGGATAGCCAGTGCTGAGAGAGAGAGAAGAGTCTTTGCTGTAGAAGGTGACTGGTCTCCAATTGATTGTGAATTGCAGTAGTCAACAGTCATCTGAACTCTTACAGAAAACTCAATCATTCAGTACTCTGTGTGCTGCATGTCCACAGTGCATGTGCCTCAAAAGTATCCATGGATTATTATTATTATTATTATTTATTGTTATTTCATATTTGTAATGCACAACCATTTAATCATCATCATTAGTGCCTTTATGGAGGTTCTTTAGCACCTTTATGAGGTTCTTATAAGGCGCTATATAAATGGCCATATACATAGATACATACATCGTATGATGCTTACTCCATTATGAAGCCTTGGCATTTCCTCATTGTTCAGCTTGCATCTCTGGTGTGCAACCCGAAGTTCAGGGGCAAAGGTCGACTTTTACTGCTCTTGTGGCGTGTGGCGAAGATTTCCAACTGGTCTTTTCCATTATTATTCGCAAGGCCTAGACGGGGTCGGGGTCATCTAATAACTTTGCCTTAATCAAAGGTACTCAGCAACTGTGGTGTGGAAAGCTCTCTCATCATCCCTGTGCATCAGTTGTCTCAGGGTAGGCTCTAGAATCTGCTCACTGTGTTTTTCATGGTGAGCAACAAGCACATAAGCCCACACTGACTTTGTCGCAAAAATATATGGTTGGGTTTGAGATCAATGGTTGTTACCAGGGGCGGTGATCCCAGGGGTCCGAGGGGATAAGTCCCCTCACCTTTTACAGAGAGGGGACACGTTATATGTTTGTCTCCCTCACATTTTCTACCCCTCTCATTGAGTGTCCCCGACCTTTCAAACGAGATCGCTGCCTCTGGTTGTTACTGTGAATTCTGTGCTCAAAATTTTAGAAAAAGCATCATGGTGCTCATAATGAGGATGGAGAGGAAAGTTCAGCCACCGATGAAAGTCGAGCAGTGAGTGTGGCAAAGGAGTTCTGACTATTCAATATCTGAAGGCATTTTCCAGATCTGTACTTTCCATTTGTTTGAAATGTGTCCTAGTGTAGAAAATATCTGCTTGAATCTTGTCTCAGAAAATATTTTAGTCTTGGCTTTGCTGTCATTAATAACAAATTCTCAATTTATCGATAATGAATGAAATTTCTTCAGTAACTGACTTAGAAACTATGAATAGTGGATTAAAATTTTGTAATATGCCAGATATTGATTGAGAGACTATTGATAATGAATTGAAATGAATCAGAAGCCTGTCATTTGAAGCTAGGCCAGGTACGATGCCTCAAGATCATTTTTTTACAGCTTAAATTATTAGGATGTCATTGACTGTGTTACTGGTATGTAAAAGCTGGTACTATTATGAGGCTTGTTATGACGAGTCTCGGTTGTACATGGTGTCTGGTACAGGACATATTGCACTGCCTCAGTTCTAGTAATAATCTTGTAGACTTCCAATTAGGTCTCCTCCTCTGCTCCTCATTCTCTGAACTGGTAGTCCAAACTTTTTCATCATTTCTTCATAGCTCAATTACTTTGTGTAACTTTTTTTTGAACTTTCTCCAGTTTTTCCATGTCCTGTTTTAGGTATAGATTCCACATTTGGATGCAGTATTCCAACTGTGGTATTCACCTAGCCAGTGATTTATACAAACTCAGTATTGTATCCTTGTCTCTGGTGACTATTGTCCATCTTTAGCATCTCAAACCAATTTATCCTTCTGTTGTGGACCTTTCCTAACCCTAACCCTATAGTGAACAGTCTTCCTCTGTAGTTGTGTGCTTTATTCTATTCTGCACACATTTAAGAACTGTTCCGAAATGTGTTTGTTTGGATCATTGAGATCGATGCAATGTCTCTGTTGGGTACTTAGAAAGTGCCTGTATATTAATGTGTCTTGGTACATATTGACATATATATTGGTACATTTTGAGATGATCGATTTTGTAGGCGAGCGAAGTATCAGCGAAGGATTTAAAAACCAACAAAGAATTGCTGAGCTTGCAGAAGACGCTGCGTACCTGTCAGGTGGACTCGTCTCGACTCTTGCAGGTGTGGGTCCTTTTCTTTCTACAGAAGAAAAGTCCCTAATGTTAACTCGAACAGGCAGCCATCTGTATGAAGTATCAACGACTTCATTTTCTTAGCCTTGGCATATGGCTGCATCGACAGTGTTCACTGTGTATACACATTACAGCTGAGTTTGTGTCTTTATACATGAAATTATGACGTTGAAGAAACTGTCATTGGTTTAATTTTTAATGTATTCTAATTAATGTATTCTAATTAATACATTAATTTTAATAAACGATTGGAATTTCTAGAAGAGTTGTGATTAGTTTTAACTCACCTTTGTTTACTGTGATCTGGTAGGGTTGGAATTGGTTGTTTATCTGGAATATGCTACTGTATACAGTTTACTAGGATGTATTTTATGGCAGCCCTAAGACTGTTCTTTTCAGCTGGGGTTGGGTCAAGAGTGCTGCTTGAAGCAGTGCTATATAAATCTTCCTGATTAAATTTCTATCTAGGTATTAAAGGTATTGTTTGCCTTATCATTGAGTGTAAGCTTTCTTCGTTATTCCATCCATGGCCCTTGTATTGTGTGCAGACTAATTTTGTTGTTAATGAGGCGTTATACGTTTGTCCACCTGTTTTTCTTTATGAATGCTTTTAACAGACAAACAGAACACTGCTTGAAACAAAGAAGGAGCTAACGACATCTAATGCACATAAGGTGAGTTATTATTCTAAGTGGTTTTGTTACTTGATTGAATAACTTGAAGTTATTCAGGCAATTGCTGCTTTCAGTCAGGGTCCTTTTCTTTCTAAAGAAAAGTCCCTTATTTTAACTCCAAGAGGCAGCCATCTGTATGAAGTATCAATGACTTCATTTTCTTAGCCTTGGCATATGGCTGCATTGACAGTGTTCACTGTGTATACACATTACAGCTGAGTTTGTGTCTTTATAAACGAATACATAAAATTATGACGTTGAACAAACCGTAATTGGTTTAATTTTATTTATATTGCAGATTGATTTACCTACTTTATTTTTGACTATTTCTATTTGATATTTTTTTGTCATGCCTCTGTCCAATGTCCATGCAATCCCTTAAGACTTTACTAGACTGAACCCTAGCCCTTAAATTTGTAAAATGGGTGTTCCATTAGAGGAAATATATGGGCTTTATAGAACCAGCAACTACTGTGTAATGTGTTTTATTAGAATTTAAGGCTAATTATATTTGGCTTTAGCAAGAGAGCAGGTTTCCCAGATCAAGATTACAGGTTTCTCTAATTCATTAATTTAATTTATGCATTAGTCTGCTTTCACAAGCTGTACCTTGTGATTGCCAGGAATCTAAAAGCTTAGGTTGTTTTGCTTTAAACAATAGGAGCTAAACGAACCAATCAATTAGTTATCTCATTGTAATTTCTATTTTATATAGCTCCAGTTTAAGAGAGACTCATCAAGGCACCAGTTGTACGTGCCTGTTAATGATTCATTTGTCAGGTTTTGATTTTGATGTTTATTGGAAAGTGTTTCAAGTCTGTTGCTGTGAAAATTCATGAAACTGTTTCTGTTTGTAGGATAAAGTAATAGGTGAACTGAAAGCAAGATTGCTAGAAAGCCAATATGCGGACAAGCCGAAACTCGACAAACTTGTTGTAGCGACGCCTAAGTGAGAAACAATTCAAACAATTAACTTCATTCAGATCTGCCATAAACGTGAACAGCCAATGCTTTAAGGAGGATAGTTTTTTATTTTTTCAAATTGCCAAGTGCTCAAAAGGGGCTTTCTTGCTTGCATTTCTTTCACTGAGCAAATGTTCAGACACGTACAATGGAGGGTCTTAGCATAACCCTTTAATTGCATCGGTTTCCCAGAAACTTTAAGTTCACATTCGTCATTAGAGGGTTAACTAAGGCGGTGGATGCTTCTCCAAGGCACATACGGATTTAGAGTCATTTATATTGAAGGTAGTAGATGATCTTTGAACATGGCTATGCAAAAGTTACGCATGCATTTGAATATATGGATTCTCTGTTCAGCACATTGTGTGTTATTCTGCATTTTGAAAGCGTCATGACGTAAAATTACCCTGAATCGTTGTGCCTTTCATTTCAGACCAACCCGAGAAATTCAGCCTCCAGGAAAACTCGAGAGGCCTGCGAGTCCGCGCAGCCGATTCATCTACATCGACAGTGCCGTGGGAGGTGAACATCCCCCCAGTGCTGGTTCATCCACCCCAGAACCACCAGTTCCAATGATGGAACTGTTAACTCAGAAGAGGTTGTACACAGATGATGATGATGATGATGATGCACTTGAAAGCGGAGCAGGCAGAGCCGCCACTAAGGGCAAGAGTTCAGGCGATGTCAGAGATTCCAAGATGCGAGACAAGGATAAGAAAGTGAAGAGAATTTCAAGTGACTTTGAAAAGGTGCGCATTGATGACAGAGGACAGGTAGATGCGGAAAAGACTCGTGGAAGTGCTGACAAGACAGAGAGACAGATGGAGGGCACAGACGAGGAGAAAATGGCTGGAGACGGATCGGCTGTCACCGGCGCAGGAGGAAGAGTGGTCTCTGGCCTCAACGTTCACGGCGTGGTGGGGGGAAAGGGAAGAGATGCGAGAGGAAAAGGTGGTAGGACTTCGGATGCTGCAAGTGCCGGTGGCGTCGATGCTGCTGTGGCGAGAGAGAGGGTCGGAGTGCCAAGGTTGGGACACAAGAGGGAGGTGAAGGGAGCGGAGGACGGGGCTGCCGGAAAAGCCAGGGAAGGTTCCAGCAGCAGTGGCAGAAAGACTTCAGTGGATGACCATCTTCAGGAAGCCGGTCAGCTCTATGACCAATCTGGTGATGCCATGGTTAGACTGGACAGAGATGCTAAAAGGTCAGACATAGTTAGCAGTGAAGTAAGCTTGACAGATACATCGGCTCAAAGAGGGCTATCTCCTGGCACGGATCAGGCTGACTTGATGATAGGGGGCATCAGAGTAAGACCAATGAGTGGCGCTGAGAAGGAATCAGAGAAGCAGCGTATGGGTTCTGCTTTGAGTGTGGGACGTGGGTCTGTGGTCAGTCTACCTTTGGAAAGAGATGGGACTGAGAGAGGAGACTTGTCGAATGTGGCTTCTGGTGTTTCCAAGTACTCGCAAGATCGATCTCGGGCACGCGATGAAGACTCGCGCGCACACGTTCGGTATGGCACTCCAGATCAGAATTTTGTCAGTGGTGTAGATGGTAAAAGCCCAGTGTTTGGAGCTGTCGGTGGGAAGGGAATGCCTGAAGGTAAAGGCCCAGTGTTTGGAGCTGTCGGTGGGAAGGGAATGCCTGAAGGTAAAGGCCCAGTGTTTGGAGCTGTCGGTGGGAAGGGAATGCCTGAAGGTAAAGGCCCAGTGTTTGGAGCTGTCGGTGGGAAGGGAATGCCTGAAGGTAAAGGCCCAGTGTTTGGAGCTGTCAGTCGGAAAGGAATGCCTGAAGGTAAAGGCCCAACGTCTGGAGCTGTTGATTGGAAGGGAATGCCAGACATGGGTGCAAACTTTGGCTATCCATCCACTGTTCGGCTAGGCTCTGTCGGACAAGATACATCGGGATTCGAATACAATTTGGGTGCATTCATGCCTCAGCAGATGGTAATTTCTGTTCATTTCATTTTGAAAAAATTACTTTTTAATAGGCATGTAACTCCTTAGATAAAAGTATGAACAGTTTACATAATTATACAATTATATTGATCTTTGTTGACACACGGATGAATGGATAAGAATATTTAGAAGTGTTAAGGAATGTGAAATCGATTTATGTGATGAAGTGTGACATGATCTGCACTTGCGTGATGGTTTTGATATCTCGGGATTATCATTTTGGCACAAATTTGCTCGATGGAATCTCACTGTCTTGGTTTTTTTCTGATTTTAATTTCATGCCTTCTATTTTGTTCCATATTTTACTTTAGTATAACTTCGTAATTTATAATTGTTTGTGTTTTAGGAAGATGATATCGTGATGTTTAAAAATTTTGGCTCTCATTTTCAGGGTCAGCGGTTAGCCTGGATGAATAGTGAGAAGGAGGGGGTTGTCCCATTCGCTGAAGAGCTACCAGCGGGCCTTAGAGTGATTGGTGCAACAGCCGTGCATGCTGACACAGGAAAGGTAGGTCTATCATGTCACTTGCTGTATTGCCTCTTATGTGTCATTTCTGCTGTGCTGTTTTACTTACAATGATTAGTTTTGCAGTGAATATCATCTTTCTTTGTGTTGGGCAATTCTGAGTATTCAAAGATGTGTACATGCTAGAATTCAGTTCTGAAACTACTTTCTATATATTTTAAAGTTTACTTGATAAACTGATAAGCTAACCGTGTAGCTTCGTCCGTGGGAGTTCCTACTGATGTTTAGTATCAACCAGTAACAATTATTCTGTGATGGATGTATACCTGTTAATGACTGCATAACTGTCATTGGGTTCTGTTTTTTACTTTTGTGCATGCGTTTGTTGATGCCTGTTTTTTTAAATGAATAAAACACTTGTGGATATTTCTGTATTTCTGCAGGGAATAACCAGTACCTTTCCCTTGATTCAACCTCTGGGGGACTGGACCGGGATGGCCAGGGTTCTCAGGTAACAAGTCACACAAAATCAGTTATCTTTCTTCAATATATAAGATTGTTTTTTATATGCATTTTATTGGTGTAGAGGTCCTATTTTGGATATTCCTGTTCAGCAGTGCAATGCGAATAATGTATGACTTACTTCTCTCGTTTTTCAGATCTAGGTACAAAGTGATTATTGCATTGCATGCATATATAATTGATTATGTATTTGTCAAGCATTAAAAGGACCACTCACTTCATTTGTTCTCTTGCTACATTTACTCATAATAGCTCACCTCTGACATCACTCACTTTATGGCAGAATAAACATTGAATTAGTATAGGATTATGAGTGAGGTTTTTATGTCACTAGATCTTCCTTATGGCAAGATACCTTGATAATAACTTGTCTTGCTAAAACATGCATGGTATGCAATATGGCTGCCAAATCATTTTTCTATAGAAGTTCTAGGATACTTCGAGTGAAAATTCACTTAGCCATACAATCCCTGGCAGCTGTGTAAATTGGGTCTGCATTGTAGTGATCCATTCACCTTTGTCCTAAAGAATCGTGGTTCACCTCTCGATGCTGACTTATTTAAGAGATTTTACCACGGTTCATGCATTAAAACTCTAATGGCGGTGACCAGAGAATTTGGGGACATACAATTTGGCAACAGATAATTCAGCGCTGAGACAATTCGTTGCTCAGGTATCTTTAGGCCTCGTCAGAGTCAATTACGTTCCGGTTTAGCCTCGTCAGGATCGGTTGGGGTCAGGGTTAGGCTTAGTGTCATTCAATATTTAAGCAGAATTCTTTTCATCAATCTATCTTGCATTTGAGCATAAAACCAATCAAGTTTTTCATGCACTGAATTGTCCTGTCACTGAATTGTCTGGTGCTGATTTGTTCAAATTATTGTTGTCACCGAAATGTCTGTTGACGAACTGTCTGTCGCTAAATTGGCTGTCACTGAATTGTCCTAGCACCATATTAGCACCTATTCTAATGGGCAGCAGTGGTGAAGAATTTCACCTGATCAATTCATTGAACAGTTAGTGCGGTGTCTGGTGTCGAGGTGTATGTTTGGTCGTTTGCTATATATTACCTATACATTAATATTGCTCGTGGGCTCTGTAAGCTTTCCTTTTTTGGCTGATATTCTATTCCCAATAGTGTAACCACACTAACATTGTAAATAGTCACTGTTTTGATTAGCAGTCTCCCTAATGTTTGTAATAAATAATTTAGTATTAGTGTATGACCTAATTTGTTTCATCATCTTTAGGTCTTATGCGGTCAACTTGAATGATCCCAACACATTTGAACGGCAGTTGGACTGTGGGTAGAATCTTTCCTAGTTACAAATTAAACATTGCTAGGGTCTTTTCACTTATGCATGACACATAAGTGACTGTTTATTGAAAGTTTAGAATTACTTAACTTTTTATTGCTTTTATGTATTAATATTCAATGTGACACTGAAGTTTTTTTTATGAGATGCTGAATTAAAATAGATTGCCTGAGAACAATTAAGATTATGGTAACAATGATAAATTAATTATCATAATGATAACTGACAAGGGTATGAAGGAAGGCTAACATAATGCAAATGGCATTTAATGGAAGCCACATTTAAATGAAGAGCAGAATAATTACATCATTAATTGTGGCAAATGAACTCATTTTTCTTTGACAGTTATCAAGCACAGTGGCACCATGGATGGTCTAAGAGAAGCAATGCGACTTCTGGCTCCACATCTGAAACTTCTTGGAGACAATGAAGAGCAGGCATTTATTTAATTATTTTCAGCCTTTTGTTCAGATTTATTATATATTATTATGCAACAACAAAGATGTAAAAATAGGGGAAACGTCTCCTACAGAATTTTTTCGGTTATTAAGCAATCATTAGAGTTTGTGAATTCTGAATTTGAAATATTCTTTGATCATTGAGTCAAATTTCAAACCAATCGATCAATCATTGAAACTTGATGTAGCACCAATTAAAACAAATCTGCACGGAAGCGCTCATGTCTAACCTCGGCTAAAGAAAACAGATTTCAGAGTATAATTGAAAAGGGATGAGTAAACAGGAAACAAAATGCTAGGATTATTTCTGGTGTGCATTTTTTCCCCTTATATTCTTGTTAGAGCTCTCACGTTTATTTTTAACAGAAGCAGAATGGATCAAGTTATCATGCTCAGTTGTATAAATGATGACAGTGTTTCAGGGTGAGAGTGTGAATGTGCTGCTGGATGTCATGCGCACCCTTCAGAGACGCCATGTTGAGATGATAACTGAGGAGTTTCAACCGGCTATTGGCAAGGACATGTTTAAAATCTCAATTTTTGAAACTTATTTATTTACACAATGTTGTTTTAAATTAAATATAATTTTTTTTTTTATTGACATGTGTAAGCACCCTACCATGTGCTTGGTTATGTGTTCCTTTATATAAGTGCAAACATGAGCAACTTTAGTGTGTGTCTCTCTCTCTCTCTCTCTCTCTCTCTCTCTGTCTCTGTCTGTCTGTCTCTGTCTGTCTCTCTGTCTCTGTCTGTCTCTGTCTGTCTCTGTCTGTCCCTGTCTCTGTCTGTCTGTCTGTATGTCTGTCTCTCTTTCTCTCTGTCTCTCTCTCTCCATCTCTGTCTCTCTTTAGATATGCAATATGAATATATGTGATTGCAATTATATAATTACAACATGCTCTTATGTACTTTGTGAGCTGCTTCATTGTGACTTTTTCTGCTGTCATACAGCACCATTAAAGGACCAAACTGCAACTTGTTACAACTGCTGTTGGCAGCAAAGTGTCTGTAAAGATGCTCTTAGAAGGCACTATATATATTATAGTAGGGACTAATAATTTCCAGGTACTCAAATGTAGCTTGAAGGATTTGTTGGTTCTTATGAGCCATGGTTTGACAATTAAGTGAAATAATGCCATGTTATGTTGTGAATTACTTGCGAAAATAAATTATTATATTCAGTCAGTGGGGATATAACAACAGGTCTAAATGTGAATTGTCTGTAGAGTGAACATAAGGAGAGAAGGTGCTCTATAAAGAGAGAGAGAGAGAGAGAGCAATTGAAGCACAAGATTTAGACTGTGCCAGAGCAGTTGTAGGAAGGGTCATTTAAATTCCCTGTGTATGAAATGTGCTAGCTTAAGATTAAAACTCTTAAATGAGACACCATCAGTTGGCTTATTGAACTGCCAATACACCTGCACAGAAGCTCATGCTATGTACATTCTAACCTGTGTTGCGAACAGGACAAGTTGAGGATCTACATTATCTTTTTTATGTTATGACTGTTCTGACCTTACAAAGGTGCATGCATATAAAAATTCTGCATGTGGCATTCACTTGAAATGAATTTGCCAATGCCTTGCTGGCCATACCTTTCAAATAGGCTGTGCAGGCTCTTCCCTATGACTATATTGTCACTAGTTACTAATGATTGCAACAGCGTGTACCAATATGTATGGGAACCAATGCAGCTTAAGGGGTTTAGCTTGTTGGTTCATAGTTGATTTTCTAAAATACTAATCGTTAATGCAACATAGATAATTCCTATGCACTCACTATCCATTGTATGATTATTATTTAATTGTTTGTTCTTCTAATCCTATTGTAGGTTCAGGTACAACTGACGCTAAACAAAGGAAACTGTTGACATTTGACTCCGACAAAAGACAAGACATCTGTAGCGCACGTGCCCGTCAACGGGCGCAGTCGACCCAGGGTCTGGCACGGGGTCTTGTCCACCTGAAGCCCCTCATTGGCCACGAAGCGAACGCCCTCTCGCCGTGCCCGCCCTATCTTCCAGCTGGATACATGGAGCCACTTCTGCAGAAAATAATGAGAAATACCTTTCCTTCACAGAATGGTCAGAGGGTGGAACAGGTGACCTGTCCCAGACGTACCAAACTCAGATCGGGAAACCAGCACCTAATGGTTGATAATCTGCTGAAGACTATTGATAAATTGACAAGGGTTAGTGACCTCGTGATCTCTGGATTGTAATACTTTGGTCTGAAAGTTGCAATTAATTGAGGATATGCACCATGTAACTGCTGTGGCTCCATCATTTATATCACTACAATTCCCAGATAGCTACATTTATTGGGCCTGCATCAGGCATTATTGTGCCTATGGCAGAAGCTTGCATTGAGCGTTCTCAAGTGTGGCTGTATAGGTTCAGAAGGCATTCCAAATTAATGGCTTTTGAACTCTTACTTCTGCTTGAACTTGGAATGGCCATGCGCTCATGATCAGTGTTCTGTATTGGTTGTGGACACTGCAGATGGCTCAAAAGATCACTAGACTACTTCTCTTTTACAGGGGTAATGTTATTAACACATACAAGTAGATAATTATCAGAAGAAGTGGTATGTTATTTAAATCAAGTTGCTGTTAAGACATGTAGGCAAGGAGGTGCAAAACATGTGAACGCACCATCCCCACTTGGAAGGAAGGTCCCCTCAAGGTATTTGCCTATAGTTAAATTGTGTAATACCCACACATCCTAATTGTCACATTGTCCATTTTTTAAAGTTCTCTTGTCACCCAAAACGCAATCCCCTGCTGGAAGGCTGCAAACGGGCCTGCTGTTTACAATCTCACTGTTGGTCTGCATGGTTTCATTGCATTCTGAGTGTTCTACTACTAGAAGGCAATAAATTAAGTGTTTCTTTAACTAATTTACTATTCTAGTTTGCAACTATTTTGGGATAGATTGGAACTTTATTACTGAAATTCAAAAGTTGTAGCTTTGTAAATCAGTACATCAGTAAGTTTCTTTATTGTCAACGCTTATTGTACACACATTTTGTAAAGAGTTGTGACCTGCAGAAAGATTCGTATTGTGTGTAACAATAAGCAAAACGATTTATTGAAGGGAACTTCATATCTTCCAACCTTGACAGCCACATTCGTTGGGCACATAGGACCCTAACCAGGCCACCAGCATGGCACAGTGAAGGCTGCTATATTTACTCAATGAATGTAACTGTCTTGGAATCTGTGATGAGCAACTAATTAATTATAAACTAATTAATTACTTTGGTAGCTAGTTTTATTTTGATTAATTAGTAATCAAAATGTTGCTTGTTCTAATTCTAATTATAATTGACTAATTCTAATTAACATTTCATGATTAACTTCATAATTACGTTGCCTAAATATTTTCTGTTTGTACAATTTGTTAGCTGATTTTGGTGTGACTTAAACTGTCAACAAATATTTTGTGTCTTTAGTTTTTATATCTTTTGTAAAAGAATTGCCTTTAGTTGTAACTTTTTTGCAAATATTTGAATGCACAAATGAACCAAAAATTAAAGTAAAAATAAATTCAAAAGTTCCTGTTTTGGCATACACAATCTTAAAAGAATGAGAATTTTCAGACTTTCCAAATGCATCTGAAACATCGTGTTGTCCTGCCACATTGGCATCAGTGAAAACAGCCTCTAGCATAGCAGCATAGAGTCACAAATGAGTAGATAAATTGGCTTGAAAACAATACTATTGGAACTGATGATAATTATTCCAAAGAACAATTCATATCTCTTGTAAATAAAATCATTTTCACAGTAATGAGCAGAGATTAGAGGAACAGCTTTAAATTTGAGTGATCATCATTTTTCAAAATATTTGTCTGGTACATTGTATGCTAAACTAGTAAGCTACATTTTGCTTTCATTTTGTATTTGACTGGAATAACTAATTGTAATTAATTGATTGAGTGCTAATTGTAATTAATTAATTAATTAGCTCTTCAGAAATTGCTAATTATTATTGTGAAATTTAAAATAATGCCATTTCTAAGAAGATCTAAATTAACCCATCATTGAGATGATGTGAAATTATGTTTAATGTTTGTATTTTTAGTGTGGCCAGGCAGCAAGCAGATGATTGGTTCACCCAACAGCACTTATTTTGATTGTAAATGACATGCCAGTACCATTTGTAAATACTCTGATAAACTCTATCCATTGGAGTTATGTGTTGAGGAAATTGTACTTTGTTGATGAGGTTGACGAGTTTACAAGTCAAGTGTGTGTTTTATTGTGGACCTTTAATGGTCATACTGATTATGTCTTTAACAGTAAATTATTGAGAAACAGTGAATGCTTGAGAAATGGATAGGCCTATGTTGTTGCATTATGCTTCAAGTAAGGTCGGTGTCAGCATATTGACTTTTGACGAAGAGCTCTTTGAAATTGTGTTTAAAGTTAAAAAAAGTAGCAGTTTAAGAAGATGCCAGATGCTACTTTGACTTTGCACACATTTATGGGTTGTCAATTGCTTTCGACCCTATTTGCCACTATAACAGTAAAATGTATTTGAATTTTTATTGTAATACGTGCATTGTACCGGATTTATGAGTTAGCCATAATATTTTCAATTTAAGTTACATGACAAGAAAAGCACAGCAAAACACCTAGGAAGAGCCAAAGCCTATGTTACTTAGAAAAATCCATTTCAGAACTTGCTGATGCCATACTCCTTTTCAATATTGCACAACCTCTGGCATGTCCTTCACAGTTTATACGTCCATTATGTCCCCTCTCCACTCACCAATTTAGACTTGGAGCACACAAACAACTATCCCACCCACCCAACCAAAGACAGCAGTAGTCAGTTTATTCCCAGATTTTTACTATACAAATATTTACATATTTATTTTACAATCAGGACTTCTTTCTTTTGCCATTATGACTCATGCTGGTGTTTCTGTTTTTATGTTACATTGTTTTCTCAATAAAATGAATTTGTGATATGATATCAAACAGCAATTCATTTTTCATAACATGTTTTGAAATTTGTTTCAGTTACATGAAGCTATTTATAAAACGGCAATAAATCAATTTAATAATAGTTATCTTTTCCAACCGCTCTCAATCAGCTTCCAGCTCTTCAACCCTGTTGTATTTTGCGATACTTTATATCAGGATCGGAGGAGATGTCGCTGTTCCAGAACCCCGTTTTTTTCTACGGACAATTTCTATATAATCTGAGGGACCAGAACTACCTTAGGTTAATATAGCAATTCCTCGGGTTAATATTAATATTTTCGTTTCATTTTAAACTGACAAGCTGCTGTATGATTATGAACACGAAGACAGTATGAATGAATGATGACAGGCAATATTTTAGAGCAGTCGATTTTAATTGTCGACAACCATGCAAGGTACATAAGTTATACATCTAATTTTACCAACGCCGCCGACTTGCAAAAGAATGACTAGTCAACCTTATGGGCCGTCCACAAATGACGTCACGCTCCTATAGGGGAGGGAGTCACACATTTCTGATGATGTATGACGAGGGGAGATGAGTGTACTGTAGGCTATTTAGAAACAGAAGAAGGAGCCTAATCATGCAGCCTAGGCGAACAGACGAAGGTTTCTAAGTCGATAAACCGAATTCTAATGTTGCGATTAGCAGGGATGTGGTCTCGAGACGGTCTCAAGACCGAAAAACTGCGGTCTCAGTTGGTCTTATTTTCGAATGCATTGGTCTTGGTCTTAAAGGAACGGTCTTGGGATTGGTCTCCGTCTTAGATTAGCGTTCTTGGTCATTTGCCGTATCAGAGCAACTTCTTTGATATTTGTCAGTTATTTTGCTTATTTATACTGTGATATTCTCAGGCCGAAGCCAAGGGCTGAACCCGCAAAATTTCTTACTGGCCGGTTAAGCTGTTTTCTGGACCATTATTATGATTATAAATTTCCTCAGCAATAAAATTAATGTTTTAAGCGTGCTATTCCCTTTTAGCGTCTTAATAAATTGAATTGTTTATAAAAAAAAGTAATGGTCTTGGTCTTGGTCTCGAACCACCCGGTCTTGGTCTTGCATGGTCGAGGACCTCTTGGTTTTGGTCTCGTGCCCAACACTGGCGATTAGTGAGAAAATCGTAGGAAGCGCATTTAGGTGTCGCCACGGCTTAAAAACAAGCTTGACGCGCATAAAACAAGCCGGCATATCGACACATATGCCTGTGAAGACCATCACTATATGCTCTGAGAATCTTGACTGCAGTCAGTGCACACGTCCTCAAGAGACCAGGTCTGCATGACGTGATGAGAATGTACACTGTGATTCTGCCGACCACTGCGTTCAATCTTAATTATAAGAAATTTATTCGTAGCTATAATAAATATGATATAACAATTTCGTCAAGCGTTCTGGAAACCATTGAGCACCACGTTTTGCTACGCGCCAAAGAAAGCCGCTAGAAGAATTACATGCATAACAACTAGGTCAAATAGCCTCGTCGTCGGTAAACGCTGCACTGGCCGAAAACTTATTTCGCTGACAATTTGGACCTAACATGTTGTTTTCGTGTATTTAAACAATTGAACGTCTAAACTACTTTAATTCGGCAATCGCCGGAGATGTAAAAGTACGCAAAGATAAAAAAGACGAAGGATCGCAACCTGTCTTATTTAATCTTAAACGATTTAGGGGTTTTGCAGTGTCGTTACTATGACATCAGAGACGCCGTGAAACTTTGCCTGTAAGTGGAATGTATTCTGTGCATTGCTTGTACTCTTGGTTTAAAGGTGGCATAAATAAGCAGTAGAACTGTACAAGAAATCTCAAAACTGAAAGTCGTAGACCTAGAATGATAAACATGAGGTGATAAGAAATGTACACCGTGGTTCTGCTGACCACTGCGTTCATTCTTGATTATAAGAAATTTATTCTTAGCTGTAAGGAATAGAATAGAATATATGGCGTCAACACGTATTTGTTTTTACGCATGTGGCGTATAATTATAGAATTCAAGTTTGAACCAAACCTAACTTACAGCAAGGCATGAGCATTGTCCAGAGTTGATTAAATCGGATATATTGGTCTAAATGACATGATTTTGATTGGACAAATGAATTTGGATGTTGAATTTTTGGTTGGCCTAATACTGGTATTTTGCTATGCATATTATTTTGTGTTCTTCAGAATTGCCATGCCATAAAATAAAGCAAATTGAATTGTGGCCAGGCATTCATGAGTTTTTCTGTTTTATTCCCAATAAAATCACTGGTACACTGGTTATTTGTATGCTCTCTCACAGCAGTGGCCAGCCATTCAGTAGTGCTTTCAGTGTGAGGACCACGAGAAAAAGGTTTGAGGAGGGAGCTGGATGTAGGAAGAGAGTTCAAGATACCCAGAAAGAATGTTAACACATAGAGATGAAGAAAGACAATAGATCTAGTTTAGTCTATAACTCGCAGAACAAAGAGAGTAGGAACAATGATCGATGCTGAATTCCTAGACAGTATATTCAACCATAGTGTGTACATTTCACAGTGTATTTGTTTCAATTTGTGGTGAACTATGGTTATCTATTGTTTTATAAACTTGATCAGTAACTTCATTTTCCTTAAGCGATATGATGTCTTAATTTTAAGGTTGAAATGAGGAAGCAGAATAAAGGTGGTGTTGGAGATAAAACTTCAACCAAAGACACTGGAACAAACACAGACAGTTCGGTGCTCGCAAGTGACGACGATGAACTGCCAGTGGAGTATCCTGTAACATTGCCCTCACTAGAATTCCTTCCAGCACAGTCACAGCTTAAACCAAAGCTTGACAGAATATTTGCAGAAGTTGAAAATAACCTTCCTACAATCAACTTTGAATTATCTGATGTAAGACCAAAGTTGCTGCATTTATGTGAATTAAATTATTGACTAATCCAGTGGTGTATCACCCCCTCCCCATTCCCTATGTGGAATTGGGGAACAGACACAGTCTAGTCGCCATATATCAAATTTCGTATTGGAGGCTGTGATGCTACTGGAAATCAGTAACAACCCAGTTTAGGCCCTATGTCCAAAATGCACAGCCAGTAGGCACCCAACTTTTGGCAACTGTAGCAGATTGCTTTCCCAACCCCATTGGTGTCCACCACAGACTAATGAATGAACCCCTATAAGTCTAATAAATATATTTAGCCATTTCTGGCAATGGCCTCTGTTAAACCATAGATAATATTCTTATGTTCAATCTTTTTAAACATGCTGAAGTTGGGAGCGCTCCTGAGTAGTAGCCTTGAAGGGGTGCTATATAAATATCTGTAATGAATGAATGAATGAATGAAATACAGGCCATGGATGCCGAATGAGCCTCAATTTCGAATTATGTTTGAACTGAAAGTCAGAATAATATCAGAGTTTTATTTTTGTTGTGACTGTTATTGAACCTATTATTAGAACTTCATGATGGCATTGGTGGCAACAGAGTGTCAATTTCTCATCTGATCTTGTATGTCATAGCAATTCTTATGAAGTGCTACATATCAGTTAAGCACATATTGTGGGGATGATGTTGATGAGGATAATGACGATAATGATGGTATACAAATGATGAAGCAGGTAATGGATGAGGTGATGATTCCATAAAGGAAGACAGTGTTGTGTTTCTGGTGGGAATCTGAAATTTGTTAGATATTGACAATGTAACGGCAAGCTGCATTGCTTTTTCAGTTGCTTTAGTACACTTTCATCGTTAAAGTGTTAAATGTGTCTGTAAAGGTGAATTATATAGTCCTGCTAAAGCATGTAGTGCTTACATACCAGTGCTTTGAACCTGCCTGTAACTATCTCATTTGTACAATGTTTTGTTGCCAGCTAAGTTCTGAAGAGGATGTTCCAATATTCAACCGAGCATTCAAGGCACAAGCCCTGCTTGGCCCTGACTCGCTTCACGATTCATCAGACGATGAAATTGAGAAGCAGATTTATGAAGAATCCACACACAGAATGGGACAAAAGGAAATGACTATAATTAAACAACTCGTTGTACCATCTGACCTCGTCATCTCTGACTCACCCAAACTGGCTTTGGCAGCAGGCAGGATGCTTCGCGCCCTAGGAAGTGACACAGGCATGCCTCTGACAGGTTCCATCAGTAACAGAATGAGCAACAGAGTCATAGAAAATGAGGATATGAGTTCAATCGACAAGAAGAAACCGCTAGTAGAGAGTAGAACTCAAGAAGTTGCAAACACGTGTAATTGTGAACAAATTGACCTATGCATTGCTGAAGCCAATGAATCGTCTGCACAGAGCAGCAGACGTAATGAGTTGCTTGGCAGCAACAGAAGGTTTAATGCTCGAAGGAGAGCAAATCCGCTGCAGATGAGTTCACAGAAAATGGTGGCTATGTTCTTTCCGGATAATTCCATGCAGCTTGATCTAGAACTAGACAACATTGGTGAGTACTGACTGATAACTTTAAAATGGTCTATAGTTGTTACATAAAACAGTTTGCTACTGTAAATATTGAAACAAGATAAATTGATTATTAAGTTTTGATTAATTGTGTTGCTGGTAATGAAAATGTTATGTCTACTTTATGCGATTTTTTATTACCTAGCAACTTAACTGTTTAAGAATTAATGCGTCATTAGGTGACAGAATACCAGAGAAATTCTCTGATTGTATGTGAATAATTGTCAGTTGTTATTCCAGTGATGAGAATGATAAACTTTTTATAACGATTATTTTGTCATCTTTGATATTTTTTTATTTCATGTTTTATGTAAAAAAATATTACTTTACATCATAATTTTTAATTCTATTGTTAATCCTAGTTTTCATATAATAGCATGAGAACTACATGTATGTTTAAATTTGTTCCTGAATAAGTTTCTGTTGTTGGTTTCATTCTAGATGAAATGCTTTCTGGGAATGAACATTATGGCTCCCCTATGAGCCATGGAGACAATGCTGCAGTCTATGGCTATGATGTACCATCTCTAGGTTTACATTTATTTTACTTTGTTTCCGCAATCAATGTGAAAAGCTCATCCATACATGATTTTAGACAAGATAGAACAAAGATTAGTTATGGTATCATGTATTTGAAAGTTTGTTTGATTGCATTGTGAAGCCAATTTGTTATTTCCAATTCATCAAAGTTTAACAAGTGGACCTTACTGTATGCATCTCAGCTTTTAAGTAGAGCTTTTAAAGCCTTTCAATAGTGTTGAATCATAACCATGACAACTGACATTACAGCAGTGTTACATTGAGCAATGAAAGTAAGGGGCAACATCTAAGGTTCATTACTGAAAATCAGTGTGTTTTGTTCAGTGAATGTAAGCATTTGGCTACTTTCATAGTTCATTTCAATAAATCCACAAGACCACTATGCTTATTTATCTAAAAAGGTCTTAATAGACATGACTCCCCTGCTGATTTTGAGCGCCACTATATAAATGTTTGATTACATTATTAAGGTAGGCTCTAACTGCTTCGTAAACTCAACAGAACACAGGCTGATGTTAGAGGAAGACATTCTTTAATGACTGTCCAATGCATTTGAAAAGTACATTGTCATACTGGAGCCCATGACCGTTAGTCAAGTTAATTAGCTGACCATACCTTAAGTAACCAAGCTTACCTTAATGGGGAACTCTGTGGGCAGTTCCTTAAGTAGAAACAGGTGGCGCCAGTATGCACATAGGTCTAAGAAAGCAAATTTTATTGGCCATGCGTTGTTTATTTATGTTGTTCCGGTCAATGGCTGGAGTAAGAATGATAATTATGGATAAATACATAAATTTTATAATCTGGCAAACTTTTAGATTATTTTTGCATGAAGAACATACAGCACAACAACCAATCAGCATCAAGCACACAATTTTACCTCTGGTAGCTTACCCACATTTGATACTGGCGCCATCTATTTCACAGAGTCCCTCATTAGCTGACCTCTTACTTATATTAGGTGCAGCATTTTGAGTCCTGATGACAAAAGTTACTGAATTATTCCTTTGAAAACAGCTCCTCCTGAAGGAAATGAGGAATCATTGATGGAGAGGCTGGTTAAGTTTGCAATGTCAAACTCTGCACAAGAGAATGAAGATGGCAATTCTTCAACAGATCCTAATACAGGTAATTATCAGTTTGGGTATACAGCTCATTGGGTAACCGAACAAAATAGCCCAACAAATTCGCCCAAGTCATATTTTGTTGGGGTTCCGGCTCAGTTTATCTAAGCATTGACTGAGTTACGAGATTATCTGACATCCTATGAGCATATAGACAGAGTTGCTCTATTTTGTGGATATGTCTATTGAATAAGCAATGGTCTTGCTTTATTAACACACAGCACTTTTGGGTATTAAAATTACTAATGAACTGTGATTTATTTATTTGAGACACAGTTTTTCTAATCACAGAGTCTTCAGTGAGCAGTGGAAAAAATGTCAGAGGGGAATTTGTCTCAAGTGGAACAAGTACTTATGGACATCCTTCACAAAGACAAGAAAGAGGTTAGTTGGCATTTATTAAGGGTGTATAAATATATATAGACTGTGATTCTAAACTGACCTTCATATTAATTAATTATTTCTAGTAGTGTAGTGGTAGTAATACTATTGTTTATTTATTAATTATTATTTTTATTATTATTATTGGGATATATTCATCAAATTGCCATCACAATCCAATGCTTTAAACCAGTGGTTCCCAACCTTGTTTGACTTGCGGCGCACGAAGAAAGAACGAAAATTTTCGCGGCGCACTACGCAATACTTACCATTTTTTAATCTATTTTTCACTATTATGTAATGTTCTAATTTTAATATTCTAATTGTCTAATAATAAAGTTTAGACTTTAGAATACAGTACAGATTTTATTTAAAAAAACCGTTTTATCTCTTTTGTAGAGCATTGTTCTGAACTCATTATTAATTAACAACATATTAGAATTTTTCCAAGGCACACTTTTATTAAATTGTCGTGGCACACTAGTGTGCTGTGGCACACAGGTTGAGAATTACTGCTTTAAGCCATCACCTTCTGCAGCACTCATAATTTGCTATGATTATGTCTACCTTGTATTAACCATGAGATCAGTAGAAAAGTTTGTAATTATTAGTAGTAGTATTAAGGTTTTGCTTTTCAATTTGTTCTAGTTTTTCTATGATTTTATGATGATTTTTATTTTCTTTTTCAAAGAATCTCTGAGGAAAAGTGCCGACAAAGAAAGTGACACAATTTTCATCGATCTGAGGACATTTGACGACCAGAAGCGAAAAGAGCAGGATAATGTTGAGAGAATTCAACGCGTCCTTGGTCTCAGTGGGTCAGTTTTCCTCTGAAAATTTTAATATGCAGCACTTTAACAAATTGGAACCAAAAATCGAAACACCTGTATCGGATTAAATGTGATACAATCTATTTTATCTACTTAAATATTATTCCAAGGACACTCAATTCACATATATCAACAAAATAAACAGAATCTCTCCAACTATTCTACATCCATAAAAATTGACCAGTGGGTCAAGTGTGCCCAAATCAATCGCTTGACATTTTACTATTACGCAGTCAACGATATTCATCACACTGTTATGTTTCTTAAGTTGTTCATTCATCTGGCATTATTGTGTATAGTCATTTAACTAATGTAAGGTAACTGATTCAATGTAGCATTATTTGTATCTAAGATGCTGTGCAGCCAAAACTCACTATAATGCTGTCCTTTGGAGCCATATCGAACATGTGTTATTATGAGGTCATGTTATAATGAGATCATTTGCTGGATGAAGTTTTGGATCCATTTCCCTAACGCATGTCAATTCATGATATAATGAAGAATGTTACGTGTTTCTCGCATCTTATGTCATCATTTTTGTAGCTCTGCCATCTGCATGTGTCAATGGAGTGGGTGATGATTCAAACATAAACTATGAATGCAAATAAATGTGTCTGATTAAAATATTTGTAAAAATGCTTCTGTTATTGTAATTTATCTTTGGTTTTCTTTTTCTAGACATCATGTTATGTAAATAGTTTAGGGCTGTCTATTTTTTCAATAAAGTCGACTTTAAAATAATAATAATAATCTATAAGGAAACGTGCCGATGTAGGAGAAGACACAATTTCATAATAATTTCTCTAAACCTGGTGGTACTGTTAGTGTTTATTTTGATGTCTAATTGATGTAAAAGAAATTGTAAGTTTTATTGTATATCTTGAGTCACTCTATCTGAGATGCTCACCATGTCTGACAACATTAGACTATGATGAAACAGAACATCTGGCTGGTTTATAAAAGGCAAAGAAAAACTACAATTCAACTGTAATTTACTGATAGCGAATTAGTGTGCTCCTTAAAAACTTCAGAAGTGTGCACACTGAGGCTGGGTAAACAGTAAGAAAGACCAAGGAGGTCATGTCCTGCTTTGATGAGCAGCCTAAGTGCTACTCTGTCATATACTAAGTTACATTGACTTCTGCTTTATAAATATTCATATTATAATAATGATTATTATTCTTTTAATGCTACTACTACTACTAATAATAATAATTAGTCAGAGGGTTATATGGAATCTGAATTTTGAAACTGACTTCCACAGTTGACTTGGCCTCAGTGTGTATGTTCAGTTTTCCTGATTCATCTGTTCATGTGATGTTGCTGTTTAATATGATTTAATTGGTGCAATTCTTATTGATGCCTTGATTATAAGAGCATGATGTATAACTGTTTTTTTATTACATGAGGAATTGAGTTTCTTGTAACAAATTTGTTGATTGGAGGAGCATTTGTTTACAGTACTGCTACAAGTGAATCATCCGATGAGTCAGAACCAGAGCTCGAACTCTGGTTTGAACATCGAAAGCGAATCAAACAGTCTCTAAACTCGGGTAAACCAATGTCAACTGAACAGATGCCACCGTCAGAGTAAGTCAATCAAAGTCAATTGTTAACTTTTCATAAATCTTTTTAACTTTGGGAACTTTATTTATTTTTAGTTTACTTGTGCTTTTTATGTCCAGAGAAGCTACTGGTAATCATTATGACTGATTTACCAAATTGTTTGTCAATGACTAAGCTATTATGAGTACACTGACTGTAAGCTGAAGACAGGTGTGCTTGAACATCTAGTCTGTGGTCATTACATGGAGTTTGCTCAACAGGTCTGAACCTACAATCTTCGAATTACAGATTGTGTGCGCTACTCAGCAGACCACCATTCCGTAAAATATGCCATTGTATAGACCACAAATATATAGATGCAATATTTATTTTTTTATTATCGAATGTTGGCCTTCTCCCTACATTTTTTGCTCAGAAGTGCACACACATGCCTCGACGGCGCAATTGCAGTTGTACTGCAGAGCAATTGTGTGCAAAGGACTTGCTGAAGGTCTCTACACAGTGACTCCCCGAGCGAGGGTCGAATCCGCTCGCTCAGCGCACACTGAACGTTGCGGGCTGACCGCTCTAACCGATCCGCTACTGTGTCACACCAGCGTTTCCCAAGCTGTGTTCCGCGGAATCCTAGGGTTCAGTGAGGTGAAGACAAGGGTTCTGCAAAAGCTGTCAGTGTGAACATTAGACCTAAGCTTCAAACATTTAAAATAAATTGTATTAATATTACTTAGGGGGCTTTTGCTTGACATCTCTGTATAACTTTATTTGAACGAGAATTCGTGTGTCATTGTCATCGATATTTGGGTTTTATTAATCTAATCTAGGCCTAAACCTACAATTGTCTGCATTCTCAAGCATTTTTAACTACAACAGAACATGTTTAGTTGTAGCTGGGGGTTCGTGAAAAAAAATTTAAAGCAAAATTGTTCCGCAGCCAATGAAGATTGGAAAACTCTGCAATACACTATGCCACAGAACTTGAAAGTTGTTTTGCTTTTGACCTGCAGGTCTTCAGGAACGAAATGTTTACCAAAGTCTGTCTTATCATCCGATTCTTCAAGTACAAAAACTTCATCTGGCAAACCGTCATCACCTGTGATGAAATCTGTTCTAAAAAAGCCCTTTAAGTCTTCTTCAATGGTGTCAGAGTGCACTTCAGTCAACAGTTTAATGGATTATCGCCTGGTTAGACACATTGGCGATGCTATGTCTGTGTCCAACGTGGATGACCCACCAACTTCTGTCAGTAAAAAAGTAATTCTTGAGGAAACACAAACTGAAACCTCAACAAAATCTATAACTGAAGAACCAAAAACTCCGACCGTGAAAGTTGACAAGTTAGTCCATCTAATGTCTGTTTATTTGTGCGAATAAAAGTTTTTATGCCAGTAACTGGATGCAATTTCCAGGATCCATTTAGTGGTTCCAGTGTAAGGACTTACACTGGAGTTCTTAAACCAAGTCCTTTGCACATTATATGAATACATTTGGTGCATGAAACTTGTTAACTTGCTGACTTTTTTGAACAGGGCATCTTGTCAGCTGAAGGAGTTGGATAAAGAGTCGCGTTTGAGACTGGAACAGCAGCTGAGAGCTCTGCAACCAGACAGGTCATGCGGAGGAAAACAACCAGCGGCCGATGCAACCCATCCAGTCTTTGACATAGTCAGCACCTGCTTTATGTTTATACTATTTAATCTGATCTGTGTTATTGACTAAGATCTGATCTGGTGTTGAGCTATATAAATCAGCTATTTATGAACTTCAGAGTCAGATGACCCTCTATCGACATTTTTTAAGTCCAATAACAGATGATGGGCATCACCCTCTTTGCTCAATATTTTCCTGATGTGATCAAAATATTCAGGTCATTTTCTTTCTCTTGGAGTTTTTAAGGACTTAACTAATATAATGTAATGTAAGTGGACTTAAGTCTCAAGTGAACTTAAGTCGCAAATGTACTTAAGTCACAGGTGTACTTAAGTCACAAGTTTACTTAAGTCACATGTAGACTATTCACTTTGATGTCACTTTTAGTTATGAGATGAGTGCCACAGAGTCATTAACAATCAATCAATCAATCTATCAATCAATCATAAATACTTGATATGGCTCCCCTTCAAGATATCTACTCAGAGGCACTCCTGGCCTAACTACAGCTGAAAAGGACAGTTTTAAGAGAGGCATATAATGAAGATGAGGAGTTCTTAGGTAAGAGACGGAGCTCTAAGAGGAGTACATTCCAGATGGTAGGTCCACAATCAAGAAAGCCCGATGCTGCATTATGGAAGTGCGTGCAAAAGGGACGATTAGGTCGCCATGAACTGCAACGCGAAGTGGCCGTCAACCACTACTGGATGTGATAGGGCGACATAGCTCCTGCAAATAAGCAGGCGCAGTACTGGCAAGGCAGTGACGAACAAAGGCAGATGCCCTAAATAAATACACTTGATTAGATTAGAGTCATTACATAAGATTTGATTAGAAGAAGAACAATGAGAGAAAGTTACTCTGATATTATTTTATCAAACACCTGCCTTGTCTATTTTATTTGTTGACAAGGTCCTTGTGAATAAGCTGTTTAGCAACTTTTGAATGTTCACAAAATGGGCAGATTTAGATTATTGATTTGCTTACAGACTGCGTCTTATGAGCCAGAGCCAAAGTCTCTTCCGAGCGGGTGGTCCAATTACCCAGAAAGCACTCTGCTGACGATTCATCTGTCATGCAACGGACAGATCGTCTGCCATGATTCGATTCGCAGCAACATTAAGAAATCCATCGATCAAGGTCAGCATGTCCAGAGTTGTTGAATTTTAATAAGAATCGAAATATTCGTTCAGGATAATAGAATTTTTTTGCTAGGCTCGATCAATATCTTGAATGTGATAGTGCCATTCCCAAGCATGGTGAAAGGAGGAAGTCAGCACTGTGATGGAGTGTCGATAAGCAGCAGCTAACCAAACAATTGTGACTTGTGAGGATTTATATAGCACTGTGGGTGGTGACCTACTTTTAGGTTTCTTCACGATATCAGCTGTCGTCAGAAATGCGTAGAGTTGTTTAGTGTTTAGATTTCAGCTGTTTTTTAAACACAGATACGTTTGGCTTTCTTAATCGATGCAAATAGACTGTTCCAGGCATTTTGGCAATGAGTTTGCATGTACCCTTTTACTAGAAGAGATGTCCCATGAAGTGGGTTTTGAATCATCTGAGCTCTGGTATTAGGGAATGAAACTCTCTTCCCAGCATGCAACATGACAATGGCAATTGTTCATCTAGTTAGTATTTCCATATTGGTTGAAGCCCAGAGGTCATGTGTTGTAGTGTCTGAGTTTCTGGAAACATCTGTGGACAAAGAAGCTATTACGTTAACCTTTTAATCCTTGATGACAGTGGGAGATAAGTTGTCAATATGTGCTGAAATTACTGCATTTGAGTTAGCACTTTAATATCACTGGCAGTTCATGCCTTATAACCACACTACTGACAATGGGTACATGAAATAATGCTTATGTATATTCCAGATACGATCAATAATTAATGTGCACGAAAACTACGCAGACACATACTTTTATGTATATTTAGATGTATGATGTGATGGCGCCTTGCATGACTGCCGACAGTTAAATTTGGCTCATGTTATATCTTATCATCATCAGTTCATATTGTGCTTGTAATCGTAATGCTGTTTGTTAGTTTGAAAATAAGCAAAATAATGTTCTTATTATGTTTCGTACTAGCATTATTATTATTATTATTAATATTATTATTATCATCATCGTCGTCGTCGTCATCATCATTCATCATCATCATCATCATCATCATATTCAGATTTAGATAATCTTGGTGTTTGACTGTAGGAACTGGTATGTCAGCAAGCTACAATGCACTCGTCGCATGGTTGTTGTCTCTCGTACCGACAAATTTTGATCAGATCGGGGAATCATTGATCGAAGAGGGTGACGCCCCATTTTGTGTTATTGGACTACAACAGATGTCGCTAGAGGGTCATCTGACTCTCAATGCTGTCATTGTTCCAGTTAAGCAGTTCACAAACAAAGACATTGCTATGAAAGGCAAAAAGTGTCAGGTGAGTCATATGGGTATTACTCGCTGTTCATTGCTTGGTATGTGTATTACGGTTACAGCCATGAAGCCATTGGTATGTATTTGGTACAGTGCAATAGGAGTCAATAAAAGCCGTGTGGCTTATAGTAGCCTTTGCTTCTCTTTCTTTGTTAATATTCATACATAGCCATGGCCATAGATAGACTATTGCCTCCTGTTTGCACAATTACATTTATAACAGCATTAGTAGGCAATGGGAGAGAGACTCCTAAGGAACCAACGTTCCACTGACAGGGATACCCATGCACATGGGTATCCCATAGCAACATGTTTCTTTTCACTATAATTACAGCTTAAGTAATCACAATAACAAATGCTTACAATATAATAATAATAATAAAAATAGTAATAATAATAATAATGATAACTATGAAAATAGTAATGTTGATGATGGCAATGATCTTGATCATAATAGTCTAGTAAGTAAGTAGAATAGCATAATTATAGAGTAGTTGACTGAGTGAGCAAGTGCATATTATATTGGTAATTGTAAGTTGTGCTTTCAAAATCAGTTAGTAAGTAAGTTCTTGGATGGTTATCATCGTTATTTACTTTCAATTACGGTTCTTTTTTATACCATTGTATAAACAGAAAATGCTGCTTTTGCTGCTATTAATTTAATAAAATATTATATTTTTCCTTCTCTGATCAATCTGTTTGACCGTCAAATCATGTGATTAGTATTTAACCTTATATCTTTCTGCCTGTTAATCTAAACATATGTTATTGTAGTGCTGTGTTTACTTGTGTTTTTAACCACTGTTTCGTCCTAATGTCATATTTGCAGTGTGTTTTCTTGTTTCCTTTCAGATCAGAATTTAATTTTTTCGTATTGCTTATAAATTAGTACGATAGTTATAATTATTGTGTATACGTTGGACACATATATACATTTTACTTATCATAGATCAGTTGATTACTATTTGTCCAAATATTTAGAGTTACTACTTATTGATGCATAAAGCTTTGTAATCTTAATTTGCTTTGGTTTGTTTTGTGATGAATATTAGCCAATACCGAAGTTGTAATTTTCTTTAGCAGAAAGATGCCTACAAAGACCTCTCTCCGTTTCATAGAATTCTCAAACAGTTTCTTGTAAGGAACAATCTCCAGTCGGTTTGTCCCTTCCTGCAAGCGCTCGAATCTGTCGAGATTCACTCCTCTCCAAACGTCGATGGAAAAGGCATCATCTACATTCCTCCTCTTCCACAGATCTCAAATCAGCCGCTCTCAACCTTTATCCAGATGAACGTGGCAGTGGATGCGATCCAAAAGATCTTCCTTGCACCAGTTGGATTTTTCTGGCAAACGTTGGACAACGGAGAACCGTGCTATTCCGAGGATGTGTTGAGTAAGGAACCGGATGATGACGAAGAAACGCAGAGTATGATATGCCTTGTCCACAAGGTTTATCGCAACTGTTTCACTGGGATTGGGATCGTTAATCGACTCCTGCAGGATGGTCTCTGCTTGTGTGGACTAAGGCTCGTCTACCCAACCACTGAGCTGATGAAGGAGGTGGCACCAAAGCCAATAGGAAAGAGCACAAGCGACGCGACCCTCGACCCCATATTGGCCCTTGCGGTGCGGGGAGCCCAGGCCACAAGCGTCTGGCTCGACACGTTTGGTCCGGCCGACCCTGCCCTTGCCCGGCTCATCGACCCCAACTCGTTATGCGCTCGGTTTGGGGGTGAGTCGCGTGATGAGTGCCTGCTCTTCAGTCCTCGTACCCCGTATCGCATCCGCTCAGAGCTGGCGCGTTGGTTTGGCGGACGAGTTCCCCCGGGCGGGGTCATCGACCTCGGAGAAAGAGACTCCTGCGGATCCAGTCTTCCTCGAACTAAGAAAGGCGGATGTCAGACAAAGGAGAAAGTTTTGGACGGGACTGTGATCAGACCGGTCGCGACACTGACTGCGACGACCACGTCGAACGTGTTTCTCGTCGTATCACCTCTTGTTCCTGTGTCTTGTCTTGGACTTGTGTTGTCATTGTGTCAGCTGCGAGGTTATCAGCTGAGTGGAGTGAAACGCCTGCATCTCAGTTCAAAGCAGGCTACACATTTAGGTGGGTGATTAGAGACGTGTTTGTCACTATTTCTAATGTAAGTTGATTATGAAATACAGGAAGAAATTACCAAGCATTTTATGTTATATTATACAGCATTGCTACATTACTTTAGCAAGTAAGTATGTGTACAGTTGTGCACTCATAAATATTCTTGTGTGTTTTTACTAGGATCAGATAACTTCATAATCTTTGAAAATTGCTTTTATTACTAATCGTTACTGTGTAAATAATACTCGCAGAACGACTTCAAAAGTTCAACTTTCGCACACGATAGGCTTAAAACCACTAGAGTCTCATTCTGCTTTCAGTCTGTAAGTTTAGAGGACCCAACAAATGTTTGCGCCTAGTAAATGTAAATGTGTCATCCTCTATTTTAACATGACTTTTTGGCCTGAGTAGGTATTTTGGAGGTGACTGCCTTGAATGCATTGATTTGTATTAGATTAGGATAAATTAGTTGCAGTCTTTAAAGGAATTACCTGTTTTAAGGGGAACTCCTTTCTTTATTTTGACTGGCAATAGGAGTTGCAGATCGGTTGCCTTCATTTACTGTTGATCTCTCACATGATGAACGTCATTCAAAGACTGCTTCACTGCCTCCAAGGCCATCCACGATTTTCCTGTTGAAGAAAGAGAATGCTAGGAACACAGCACCCAGCTTAGTCGAAGTCATCATGACGCATCTGACACTGAAAGGCATTCTGGGTAAAGTGTTTAGTGTAGTTTGAATTCACAGTGCAATAATTTATGTAAATTAATATCAGTTTCAAAACCATTCTAATCGATCATGTTCCTTTTCTGATCATGTCCCCTTGATTGCATCAGTGTTTCAAAACCATTTTAATCGATCATGTTCCTTTTCTGATCGTGTCCCCTTGATTGCATCAGTGTTTTAAAACGATTCTAATCAATCATTTTTCCATTTGTTGTTTTGCCAAAGAAGAACTATTCTGTTTCACTACATTCTTATACTCTGAGATCTGAAGTATTCCTGATGAACTCTTGAGGAGGCAATGTTTATAATGTTTATGATGTTTATAATGTGTTGAGCGTTTGACTTGCCGAGTCAGTCAGATTATTATGCTCACTTTTCAATCGTAAACATGTATTTATATAGCGCCACTTTAAGTCAGAGGCAGTCCCAACCTGGGCCAGCGTCTTCACTGATAAAGAGGGCAATTTTCAGGGCTTACGGAACTGATCGGAGGTTAAGGAAGAGTAGTTGGTCCTAAAGGGTTGATGTTGCCAGTGCAAGCTGGAGGGACTCACAGTGGCAAAACTTCTAGACTGAGTCATAGAAGTATGCATCAGTTACTGTAATCTGTGTCTTGGATGTCCTATGATTTGTTTAGAATAGTTTGATTCTCAGTTTTAGCGACCGACCGATCTTCTAGATATTGACCTTTAACCTGATTATGGCCTTGTTTTATGTGTCATTGACTGATGATTTTGAAACCAATACAACTGAAGTTACTAATTAAAATAATTTTACTTGTTGATAGTACAATTAAAGGTGTGGTTGATTCATTCTTCAATTCATCTGTTCGTTCTTTATCCATTATTCTAATTTCAGGAGATTCTGGGCTGTCTGCTTCCGCTGTGGAGCCACTGAATTCCTCCGACTTCTTCCATGTTTCCTCTTTCTCTCCTACCATACTCCAGGCGCTGAAGGGCGACTTTTCAAAGGTCTGTCTGTATTTCATCATTTGCTGGTTAAACAAGAGACGATGGAAATAAGAAAGAATTTTCATTTTGTGTTTTAGAGTTTAAGAATAAGAAATGTCTTAGAATAACTAGATTTAATTTACTGATTTCTGCTATAAATCCCATGAATACTGAAAAAACACCTATTTATCTTTAAAAACCTTTTGTGATCATGTTGCATTTGGCACTAAGGTAGTATTACATGACTTAGCTGCCCTGAATTGCATGATGTTGTATTGTAATATTTAAAAATTTGCGTTTAAATGGCAATGCTTTAGTAAATCTTTTCGGCAGTGTTTTAGTGTTTTCAATCAAAGAAGTTGGCATATTGCAGTTTACCATTGCACTAAAATTTATTACACTGTAATACATTACAGTACTTCGTCTCACTCTGCCTTACTCTATGTTACGGTATGTGTAGCTGATGGAGAATAATTTGATTGTTCGACCTGGATGTGTTCCAACCAGTCTCTACACGAACCCCGAACTGGAACAGGTGGTTGTCGTGTCTGTTTGTGGCTCTAAGAACTGCAACAAGTCTGGCACTTTTCTAGGTAAGGGCATGTACATCCAGAGTGTTTTTGGGTCAGGCTCCACGCTATCTTTGTGATCTTATCCGCCGTCCTATTTCGTTTGCCTCTCGTCGTCCTCATCGCGCTTATGCGTCTGTTGGTCCCTTGCTTTGGAATGCCATGCCCTCTGTGACTCACTCTCTAACTTTAACTCGAGATGCTTCTGCTTCTGCTCGCATTCTTAAGACTTTTTTATTCCCACGGAGTTTTTCGCACTGAGAGCGCTTCTGATTAGGTTGTACTGGCAGAGGCGCTATAGAAATACGTAAATACAATACAATACAATGTGCTGTTGATATTTGATTTTGAATTTTGATCATTGCTCTACTACTACTAATAATAATAATAATCTTTGTTTAATTTCAAACTGACAAACCGCAGTATGATTACAAGTACAGTATTAGCAAATGATGACGAGTTATTACAGGAGTCGAATTTAACCGTCGCCAGCCATGCAGGGCGCCCATCTTCCTTTTTAGCAAACTCTGCCGCCTAGCAAAAGAAGGAAAGAAGTCAACCTTAGGGGGATATGGGTCTCGAACTCGGTTCCTCAACGCTGCGTGCCAGTGTGTTCACCACTGCTCTTTGGGAAGGGGCATAGAGTGTTGGTGAACACACTTAATTACTACGTTTGGGAAGAGCCGATGATGTTGAGGAATAGGAATGTAAGTATGGAAGAAAGGAGCAGAAATTTTAGTTAACCACTTATGATGACGATGATGATAATGACAAGCACGTTGATGATGATAATGACGATGATGAAGGCAGATGATGATGTACTATTGTTTGTTGTTTAATCCTGATATGCATTAGTAAAATGTCATTTGATTTACAGCAAAGTTACTTGGTGTTGTGCCTTGGTGTAAGAAGCAACCGTCTGATGATGAAGAAACAGAGACGTTTGAATTATTGGGACTGAAGTGGCTTCGACAGTTGACTGTTGGTTTGGCGAAGGAGTTGACTCCATTTGAAGTTGGTGATGCTGGATGGAAGACTAGCATTCAGAAGCTGTCATCAGGTGAGCAGATTCAATTATGTGGTTTTATTACTTGGATTTAATTTTGGGGCATTTAATGTTATGCATTTAATTATCTCGTTTAATTACTTGGATTTATTTTGGTGGATTTAATTATGTGGTTTAATTACATGTATTTATATTTAATGTTATTATTATTATTAATATTATTAAATTTGTAACGCGCACAAGGTCACACCTAAATGTGAATCTGAGGCGCGGATAGTCAGTCGCCAGGAGAAGATGCAATCAGATTTCCAAATCCTTGAAAGCCAAAGAGAAATAGTGAGTTTTGAGTCGCTTTTTAAAGGAAGGAAGTGAATTTGAGCTACGAAGAGAGAGTGGCAGTCGATTCCACTCCCTAGGAGCAGAGACATGAAATGCACGAGAGCCCATAACTGTTCTGCATCGTGGTTCAACTAAAAGACCTGTACTTGATGATTGTAAGCAACGAGGAGGAATGTAAGGAGTTAGTAGAGCATGAATATAGGTAAGTGTACTGGTGATGATGGCTTTGTAGGTCAAATAAGCTAACTTAAATTTGATTCTGAATTCAACAGGGAGCCAATGCAGCTGGTGGAGTAGGGCAGAGGAGCATGTTCGTAGTGGGACACGTAGCACTACTCGAGCTAACGTATTTTGGATACGTTGAAGCCTTTTGAGTTCAAGGTCTGAGAGACCGACAAAAAGTGAATTAGCATAATCGAGGCGAGAGGAGACAAGTGAGCAGGCTATAGTTTCAGACATATTTTGGGTTAGAGCCGACCTTATGTGACGTATTGCCCTGATGTGGTAGAAACAAGATTTACAAAGGCTTGTTATGTGAGGTCGAAATGTGAGCTTGCTGTCGAGGGTAACCCCAAGTGTTTTGACAGAGTATGAAAGCGGCACAGTTATGTTATGGATTTAATTATGTTATGGCTTTATCCATGTTATGGATTTAATTATGGCATTTAGTTAAATGGATTTAATTTTGTGCATTATATGCTATGGGTTTAATTATGTTATTTAATTACATGGATTTAATTTTGGTGCATATTTATATATTATATATATATTACTCAATATATATATGTATATATATCAATAACTTATTCATTATATCAATACATATATATCAATGCATGTAATATATAAATTATATATGACAATTGTATGCATCCATACATTTCATGCATATGCTAACTGACAGATTGGAAGGTAAACTGGCAGGAAGGGAGGCAAACTTGTAAACTGACATTTGGTGGCATATTTAAAATCTCCTTTAGGTGAAGTTAATTTCGATTGATTCTAACTGTGACCAATTGGTTTTTCATTGTAGAGCCTGTGCTGTTGATAGCTCTGAGAGGAGTGAATGCATTCAAACGAATGGAATCTATCATCTGTGTTCCATTCAATGCGTACGAGTGTCGCAGTCATCAGCCGCAGTGCAACCTCGACTATATAATGTCCTTTACGCCGGAAGTGGCTTACCGACTCATCACAGTCTTCTTTTCCGACAATGAATTGTTCAGCGACAATGCTTCCAGGCCGATCCTACCATTTCTACCTCCTCTTCTGACATCAGGAGGATTTGATGCAGATCAGCCAGGGTACTGTCTCAATCACAAACGGATTTTCCATCTTTAGTGCCATCATTGTCATTGTTGTTGTCGTCTTAACCCTTTAACGACCAGTGAATTGTAAAACGAAAGGCATAATCAATAACACTGGTTGTCAATGGGTCAACTCCAGAATTGTGGTATTGTTTACCACTTTAACATTTTCATTTACCTTGAGCTGAAATGATGTGGTAAGTGCATCAGTGCTTGTACCATATATCATTTTTGCATTTCTTCATTCATGTGTGCAATTCCATGGTCACTGGTCCAATCTTGTTATTTTATGTCCACTTTGCTGTTTATTTTGGCACTGAAGTCTCATGTTTCAAATTGCTTGTCTGTGTTAGCTGTCTTGTGGACTAAGGGCCTTGTGGATCTAGAGATTTCACTCTCTATGAGACCTGGAATGCAGGTCTGCCGGGAAGCGACCATCAATTGATATCTAGTGCACTGCACAGAGACCATAAATGGCATTCTGCCCATTAAAAATGAGCAGGGTCATATCCATAATTTATATGGTCACTATATAAAATGTGTAGATTTACATTTGTTTACATTACGGTAGAAATTACAGATAAGCTTAGCGTAGATTCCATATTGAGCTCTTTCTAGTTTCCAAAGTCCAGCTATGCACTGCCCGAGATATCTCTCTGACTATTTGTGAAAGCTGTTATCTCATTCCTTGTGCTCTGTTGATCGTCTTGATCTTTTTGTTCATAGTACTAAGACTGCCTTGGGTCCATCTACCTGGAATGACCTTCCTCCATCACTAAGGGCTTAAAGGCAGTTTTTTTCCTTGGGTTTTCCATGCTGTTAGCAACTCTGACGTTATTCTGCAATAGGCGCTATATAAATAAAAAGGTGACATGATACAATATGTGTAGTTTTCTGCTTTAGGGAGGGAAGCAGTAAACACTTGAAGGCATCCAGAAGAGTTGACCATGTGGACGTCGTTCAACCTCACTCCGAGTCCATCGTTCAATCTCTCTTACTGGAGCCTCAGCCATTCAATGCATTTCTTCTGATTAAGTCAGACGCAGTTCACAGACATACTGGTTCTCTGCTGAAACGGATCTATCAAGAGAACTTCAACATTGTTGCCATGAAACTTCAGATGCTCAGCAGGGAATTAGTTGAGCGGATGCTTGGAGGTTGTGCGGAACCAGTGAGGCTCAAATTTTATGCAAATCTATGCTAAAATTAACTACTATTTAAATTTAAAATTATCTAATTTTGATGAATATTTGTGATTTCAAATCCGCTATTCACAAATTCAAATTTAGAGTTTCGTGTATGTTTTTGCAATTGTTGGATTTGTAAAATTCAAAATTCATCTGTCTCCTACCACACACAGGCCTGCCGACATAAATTCCGGGCCCTATGCTGAGAATTCCTGGCCCCTACTCATGGTCTGAAGTGGATTAAAAGTATTATTAGGTACCGGCCTAAGATAGGAAGCAGGAGGCTCACAGCAACGGCCCGTAACGCTCAGCGTGCGCTGAGTGAGCGGGTTCGACCCTCATCCGAGGTGTCAGTCACTGTGTAAGGACCTTGAGCAAGTCCTTCTCGCACAATTGCTCTGCAGTACAAATCTAATTGTGCCGTCGAGGCATATGCAATTCTGAGCAAAAGATGTTGGAATAAGGGTGATATCAAATTTCAGAATAAATAATTAAATAAATAGCAACTACCGTGATGTAACATACTGTAATGTGCTGTAATGTGATGTAATCCATTATTAGCCATGTGCCCTAGGACCTTTGGATTTTTGTCTTTAGCATGTTCAAAGACTAACAAGCAGATAATGAGTTCCTCATATATTCGACTCTGCAATGATATGGCATTTTTTTAAAGATCCGTAATATATATACGTCATTAGTACTGGATGAAATGTAAAATATTCGCATGAGATGTCATTGAACATCATTTTATGCCTGCAGAGAGTAGATATCTTGAAATTAGCTATATAAATGTTCGATTATTCATTCATTCATTCATTTCGATAATTTATATAGCGCCTCTTCAAGGGAAACTACATTACATAGAGTTGAGAAATCTGTTGATTTTCAGTTTGACGTCGAGTACATATGTGGAGGAGCCTGCCTTCTGCTTGTCCTTCAACGAGAGAATGCTGTAAAGAAGCTTCTGGATATGGTCGGTTCTTCTGATCCGAAGGAAGCCAGAAGACAAGGAGGATATGGTTGGAGGACCTTGCTCGGCACAAACCAAGTGGTCAATGGCTTGCACTGTAAGCAGTTACTCACTTTGAACACTCACATCAGACTATTTAGTTGCTCATAGAGCTGTACCGATTAATCGGCCGGCCGATTAATTATAGAGATATCGGATATCGGCAAGATAATCGGAGCCGATATTAAAAATTATTTTTTTCATTTTAAAATATTATTTTCAGTCGTTGCGAGCAAAATGACGATATCAACATCATTGGGTCTGTGAAGGACAGCATTCCATTCGCTTTCCATAGCGTGGGGAACTCGGTCTTCTACTTCAGTCCACCCAGTAACCATTGTGCTAGATTGCTAGTACTGTGGGAAAGTGTCTACAGCTGTTGCCTAGAGTGAGTCATAGTGCCTGCATAATTACCCTGGGCACAATCATGTCAGCTTAGGCCAAATTGGCAAGTCGTAAAAGTGGCCTGTCTGGGGTGGGAATGGCATAATTGGCATGTTAGAAGAAGGTCTCTAGTTACCTAGATTGTCTTTCCTCTCCGGGCTGTGTGCATAATCTTTATTGGCTGCCAAGGATTAGTACCCAACTACATGCATACGTCTCCTACAAAGCAAGTGTTTTGCTTCTATCACAGCAATAAGCAGTAGCAGTAGGTCTATCTTTTAGAATCGGTCATCTTGGGAAACAATTAAATTATCAGTAAAATAATCAGTAAAACAATCCATAAAATAATTGACTAAATAATTGACTAAATAATTGGGTATCGACAAACGAATAATCGGCAATAATTGGTATTGGCAAAATCAACACAAAACGATATCGGTACAGCTCGAATCTATTGCCATCAAAATTTTGCAACGATATCTTTACTGCTTAAAACAGCATGGCAGAAATTAAGGTTTCATTATTTGGGAATATAACGCTGAACCCGGGTTCAATGACTGTTTGTTGAGAAACTCGACATACTCCAAACCAAATAAAATTTATCAAGCATCTGCAAGGACCTATTGGCATCAAAATTCTGCATAGATATCTTCACTTCTTCCAATAGAATAGCAAAAATCAAGGTTTCATTATTTGGGAAAATAACGATGAACCCGGGTTCACTGACTTTTTATCGAGAAACTTGACATGCTCCAAACCAAATATTATCTATGAAACATCTGCAGGGACCTATTGGCACCAAAATTCTGCATAGATATTTTCACTTCTTCCAATAGAATAGCAAAATATCAAGGTTTCTTTATATGGTAAAATAACGATGAACCCGGGTTCACTGACTTTTTATCGAGAAACTTGACATGCTCCAAACCAAATATTATCTATGAAACATCTGCAGGGACCTATTGCCATCAAAATTGTGCATAGATATCTTGACTTCTTCCAATAGAATAGCAAAATATTAAGGTTTCATTATTTGGGAAAATAACGATGAACCCGGATTCACTGACTTTTTATCGAGAAACTTGACATGCTCCAAACCAAATATTATCTATGAAACATCTGCAGGGACCTATTGCCATCAAAATTGTGCATAGATATCTTGACTTCTTCCAATAGAATAGCAAAATATTAAGGTTTCATTATTTGGGAAAATAACGATGAACCCGGGTTCACTGACATTTTATCGAGAAACTTGAAATGCTCCAAATCAAATAATATTTATCAAGCATCTGCAAGGACCTATTGGCATCAAAATTCTGCATAGATATCTTCACTTCTTCCAATAGAATAGCAAAATATTAAGGTTTCATTATTTGGGGAAATAACAATGAACCCGGGTTCACTGACATTTTATCGAGAAACTTGACATGCTCCAAATCAAATCAAATTTATCAAGCATCTGCAAGGACCTATTGCCATCAAAATTGTGCATAGATATCTTGACTTCTTCCAATAGAATACCAAAATTCTTTGTTTCATTATATGGTAAAATAACGATGAACCCGGTTTCACTGACTTTTTATCGAGAAACTTGACATGCTCCAAATCAAATCAAATTTATCAAGCATCTGCAAGGACCTATTGCCATCAAAATTCTGCATAGATATCGTCACTTCTTCCAATAGAATAGCAAAATATTAAGGTTTCATTATTTGGGAAAATAACGATGAACCCGGGTTCACTGACATTTTATCGAGAAACTTGACATGCTCCAAATCAAATAATTTTTTTCAAGCATCTGCAAGGACCTATTGCCATCAAAATTGTACATAGAAATCTTGATTTCTTCCAATAGAATACCAAAAATCTTTGTTTCATTATATGGTAAAATAACGATGAACCCGGGTTCACTGACATTTTATCGAGAAACTTGACATGCTCCAAATCAAATAATATTTTTCAAGCATCTGCAAGGACCTATTCCCATCAAAATTGTGCATAGATATCTTGACTTCTTCCAATAGAATAGCAAAAATCAAGGTTTCATTATTTGGGAAAATAACGATGAACCCGGGTTCACTGACATTTTATCGAGAAACTTGACATGCTCCAAATCAAATAATATTTATCAAGCATCTGCAGGGACCTTTTGGCTCCAAAATTCTGCATAGATATTTTCACTTCTTCCAATAGAATAGCAAAATATCAAGGTTTCTTTATATGGTAAAATAACGATGAACCCGGGTTCACTGACTTTTTATCGAGAAACTTGACATGCTCCAAACCAAATATTATCTATGAAACATCTGCAGGGACCTATTGGCACCAAAATTCTGCATAGATATTTTCACTTCTTCCAATAGAATAGCAAAATATCAAGGTTTCTTTATATGGTAAAATAACGATGAACCCGGGTTCACTGACTTTTTATCGAGAAACTTGACATGCTCCAAACCAAATATTATCTATGAAACATCTGCAGGGACGTATTGGCACCAAAATTGTGCATAGATATCTTCACTTTTTCCAATAGAATAGGAAAATATCAAGGTTTCATTATTTGGGAAAATAACGATGAACCCGGGTTCACTGACTTTTTATCGAGAAACTTGACATGCTCCAAATCAAATAATATTTATCAAGCATCTGCAAGGATCTATTGGCATCAAAATTGTGCATAGATATCTTCACTTCTTCCAATAGAATAGCAAAAATCAAGGTTTCATTATTTGGGAAAATAACGATGAACCCGGGTTCACTGACATTTTATCGAGAAACTTGACATGCTACAAATCAAATAATATTTATCAAGCATCTCCAAGGATCTATTGGCATCAAAATTCTGCATAAATATCTTCACTTCTTCCAATAGAATAGCAAAATATTAAGGTTTCATTATATGGTAAAATAACGATGAACCTGGGTTCACTGACATTTTATCGAGAAACTTGACATGCTACAAATCAAATAATATTTTTCAAGCATCTGCAAGGACCTATTGCCATCAAAATTCTGCATAGATATCTTGACTTCTTCCAATAGAATAGCAAAAATCAAGGTTTCATTATTTGGGAAAATAACGATGAACCCGGGTTCACTGACTTTTTATCGAGAAACTTGACATGCTCCAAACCAAATATTATCTATGAAACATCTGCAGGGACCTATTGGCACCAAAATTCTGCATAGATATCTTCACTTCTTCCAATAGAATAGCAAAATATTAAGGTTTCATTATTTGGGAAAATAACGATGAACCCGGGTTCACTGACATTTTATCGAGAAACTTGACATGCTCCAAATCAAATAATATTTATCAAGCATCTGCAAGGATCTATTGGCATCAAAATTCTGCATAGATATCTTCACTTCTTCCAATAGAATAGCAAAATATTAAGGTTTCATTATTTGGGAAAATAACGATGAACCCGGGTTCACTGACATTTTATCGAGAAACTTGACATGCTCCAAATCAAATAATATTTATCAAGCATCTGCAAGGACCTATTGGCATCAAAATTCTGCATAAATATCTTCACTTCTTCCAATAGAATAGCAAAATATTAAGGTTTCATTATATGGTAAAATAACGATGAACCTGGGTTCACTGACATTTTATCGAGAAACTTGACATGCTACAAATCAAATAATATTTTTCAAGCATCTGCAAGGACCTATTGCCATCAAAATTCTGCATAGATATCTTGACTTCTTCCAATAGAATAGCAAAAATCAAGGTTTCATTATTTGGGAAAATAACGATGAACCCGGGTTCACTGACATTTTATCGAGAAACTTGACATGCTCCAAATCAAATAATATTTTTTAAGCATCTGCAAGGACCTATTGCCATCAAAATTGTACATACAAATCTTGATTTCTTCCAATAGAATACCAAAAATCTTTGTTTCATTATATGGTAAAATAACGATGAACCCGGGTTCACTGACATTTTATCGAGAAACTTGACATGCTCCAAATCAAATAATATTTTTCAAGCATCTGCAAGGACCTATTCCCATCAAAATTGTGCATAGATATCTTGACTTCTTCCAATAGAATAGCAAAAATCAAGGTTTCATTATTTGGGAAAATAACGATGAACCCGGGTTCACTGACATTTTATCGAGAAACTTGACATGCTCCAAATCAAATAATATTTTTTAAGCATCTGCAAGGACCTATTGCCATCAAAATTGTACATAGAAATCTTGATTTCTTCCAATAGAATACCAAAAATCTTTGTTTCATTATATGGTAAAATAACGATGAACCCGGGTTCACTGACATTTTATCGAGAAACTTGACATGCTACAAATCAAATAATATTTATCAAGCATCTCCAAGGATCTATTGGCATCAAAATTCTGCATAGATATCTTCACTTCTTCCAATAGAATAGCAAAATATTAACGTTTCATTATATGGTAAAATAACGATGAACCCGGGTTCACTGACATTTTATCGAGAAACTTGACATGCTCCAAATCAAATAATATTTATCAAGCATCTGCAGGGACCTATTGGCTCCAAAATTCTGCATAGATATTTTCACTTCTTCCAATAGAATAGCAAAATATCAAGGTTTCTTTATATGGTAAAATAACGATGAACCCGGGTTCACTGACTTTTTATCGAGAAACTTGACATGCTCCAAACCAAATATTATCTATGAAACATCTGCAGGGACCTATTGGCACCAAAATTCTGCATAGATATTTTCACTTCTTCCAATAGAATAGCAAAATATCAAGGTTTCTTTATATGGTAAAATAACGATGAACCCGGGTTCACTGACTTTTTATCGAGAAACTTGACATGCTCCAAACCAAATATTATCTATGAAACATCTGCAGGGACGTATTGGCACCAAAATTGTGCATAGATATCTTCACTTTTTCCAATAGAATAGGAAAATATCAAAGTTTCATTATTTGGGAAAATAACGATGAACCCGGGTTCACTGACTTTTTATCGAGAAACTTGACATGCTCCAACCAAATATTATCTATGAAACATCTGCAGGGACCTATTGGCACCAAAATTCTGCATAGATATTTTCACTTCTTCCAATAGAATAGCAAAATATCAAGGTTTCTTTATATGGTAAAATAACGATGAACCCGGGTTCACTGACTTTTTATCGAGAAACTTGACATGCTCCAAACCAAATATTATCTATGAAACATCTGCAGGGACCTATTGCCATCAAAATTGTGCATAGATATCTTGACTTCTTCCAATAGAATAGCAAAATATTAAGGTTTCATTATTTGGGAAAATAACGATGAACCCGGGTTCACTGACATTTTATCGAGAAACTTGACATGCTCCAAATCAAATAATATTTATCAAGCATCTGCAAGGATCTATTGGCATCAAAATTGTGCATAGATATCTTCACTTCTTCCAATAGAATAGCAAAAATCAAGGTTTCATTATTTGGGAAAATAACGATGAACCCGGGTTCACTGACATTTTATCGAGAAACTTGACATGCTCCAAATCAAATAATATTTATCAAGCATCTGCAAGGACCTATTGGCATCAAAATTCTGCATAAATATCTTCACTTCTTCCAATAGAATAGCAAAATATTAAGGTTTCAATATATGGTAAAATAACGATGAACCTGGGTTCACTGACATTTTATCGAGAAACTTGACATGCTCCAAATCAAATAATATTTTTCAAGCATCTGCAAGGACCTATTGCCATCAAAATTGTGCATAGATATCTTGACTTCTTCCAATAGAATAGCAAAAATCAAGGTTTCATTATTTGGGAAAATAACGATGAACCCGGGTTCACTGACTTTTTATCGAGAAACTTGACATGCTCCAAACCAAATATTATCTATGAAACATCTGCAGGGACCTATTGGCACCAAAATTCTGCATAGATATCTTCACTTCTTCCAATAGAATAGCAAAATATTAAGGTTTCATTATTTGGGAAAATAACGATGAACCCGGGTTCACTGACATTTTATCGAGAAACTTGACATGCTCCAAATCAAATAATATTTATCAAGCATCTGCAGGGACCTATTGGCTCCAAAATTCTGCATAGATAGTTTCACTTCTTCCAATAGAATAGCAAAATATCAAGGTTTCTTTATATGGTAAAATAACGATGAACCCGGGTTCACTGACTTTTTATCGAGAAACTTGACATGCTCCAAACCAAATATTATCTATGAAACATCTGCAGGGACCTATTGCCATCAAAATTGTGCATAGATATCTTGACTTCTTCCAATAGAATAGCAAAATATTAAGGTTTCATTATTTGGGAAAATAACGATGAACCCGGGTTCACTGACATTTTATCGAGAAACTTGACATGCTCCAAATCAAATAATATTTATCAAGCATCTGCAAGGATCTATTGGCATCAAAATTGTGCATAGATATCTTCACTTCTTCCAATAGAATAGCAAAAATCAAGGTTTCATTATTTGGGAAAATAACGATGAACCCGGGTTCACTGACATTTTATCGAGAAACTTGACATGCTCCAAATCAAATAATATTTATCAAGCATCTGCAAGGACCTATTGGCATCAAAATTCTGCATAAATATCTTCACTTCTTCCAATAGAATAGCAAAATATTAAGGTTTCATTATATGGTAAAATAACGATGAACCTGGGTTCACTGACATTTTATCGAGAAACTTGACATGCTCCAAATCAAATAATATTTTTCAAGCATCTGCAAGGACCTATTGCCATCAAAATTCTGCATAGATATCTTGACTTCTTCCAATAGAATAGCAAAAATCAAGGTTTCATTATTTGGGAAAATAACGATGAACCCGGGTTCACTGACTTTTTATCGAGAAACTTGACATGCTCCAAACCAAATATTATCTATGAAACATCTGCAGGGACCTATTGGCACCAAAATTCTGCATAGATATCTTCACTTCTTCCAATAGAATAGCAAAATATTAAGGTTTCATTATTTGGGAAAATAACGATGAACCCGGGTTCACTGACATTTTATCGAGAAACTTGACATGCTCCAAATCAAATAATATTTATCAAGCATCTGCAAGGATCTATTGGCATCAAAATTCTGCATAGATATCTTCACTTCTTCCAATAGAATAGCAAAATATTAAGGTTTCATTATTTGGGAAAATAACGATGAACCCGGGTTCACTGACATTTTATCGAGAAACTTGACATGCTCCAAATCAAATAATATTTATCAAGCATCTGCAGGGACCTATTGGCTCCAAAATTCTGCATAGATAGTTTCACTTCTTCCAATAGAATAGCAAAATATCAAGGTTTCTTTATATGGTAAAATAACGATGAACCCGGGTTCACTGACATTTTATCGAGAAACTTGACATGCTCCAAATCAAATAATATTTATCAAGCATCTGCAAGGACCTATTGGCATCAAAATTCTGCATAAATATCTTCACTTCTTCCAATAGAATAGCAAAATATTAAGGTTTCATTATATGGTAAAATAACGATGAACCCGGGTTCACTGACATTTTATCGAGAAACTTGACATGCTCCAAATCAAATAATATTTTTTAAGCATCTGCAAGGACCTATTGCCATCAAAATTGAACATACAAATCTTGATTTCTTCCAATAGAATACCAAAAATCTTTGTTTCATTATATGGTAAAATAACGATGAACCCGGGTTCACTGACATTTTATCGAGAAACTTGACATGCTCCAAATCAAATAATATTTTTCAAGCATCTGCAAGGACCTATTCCCATCAAAATTCTGCATAGATATCTTGACTTCTTCCAATAGAATAGCAAAAATCAAGGTTTCATTATTTGGGAAAATAACGATGAACCCGGGTTCACTGACTTTTTATCGAGAAACTTGACATGCTCCAAACCAAATATTATCTATGAAACATCTGCAGGGACCTATTGGCACCAAAATTCTGCATAGATATCTTCACTTCTTCCAATAGAATAGCAAAATATTAAGGTTTCATTATTTGGGAAAATAACGATGAACCCGGGTTCACTGACATTTTATCGAGAAACTTGACATGCTCCAAATCAAATAATATTTATCAAGCATCTGCAAGGATCTATTGGCATCAAAATTCTGCATAGATATCTTCACTTCTTCCAATAGAATAGCAAAATATTAAGGTTTCATTATTTGGGAAAATAACGATGAACCCGGGTTCACTGACATTTTATCGAGAAACTTGACATGCTCCAAATCAAATAATATTTATCAAGCATCTGCAGGGACCTATTGGCTCCAAAATTCTGCATAGATAGTTTCACTTCTTCCAATAGAATAGCAAAATATCAAGGTTTCTTTATATGGTAAAATAACGATGAACCCGGGTTCACTGACATTTTATCGAGAAACTTGACATGCTCCAAATCAAATAATATTTATCAAGCATCTGCAAGGACCTATTGGCATCAAAATTCTGCATAAATATCTTCACTTCTTCCAATAGAATAGCAAAATATTAAGGTTTCATTATATGGTAAAATAACGATGAACCCGGGTTCACTGACATTTTATCGAGAAACTTGACATGCTCCAAATCAAATAATATTTTTTAAGCATCTGCAAGGACCTATTGCCATCAAAATTGAACATACAAATCTTGATTTCTTCCAATAGAATACCAAAAATCTTTGTTTCATTATATGGTAAAATAACGATGAACCCGGGTTCACTGACATTTTATCGAGAAACTTGACATGCTCCAAATCAAATAATATTTTTCAAGCATCTGCAAGGACCTATTCCCATCAAAATTGTGCATAGATATCTTGACTTCTTCCAATAGAATAGCAAAAATCAAGGTTTCATTATTTGGGAAAATAACGATGAACCCGGGTTCACTGACATTTTATCGAGAAACTTGACATGCTCCAAATCAAATAATATTTTTTAAGCATCTGCAAGGACCTATTGCCATCAAAATTGTACATACAAATCTTGATTTCTTCCAATAGAATACCAAAAATCTTTGTTTCATTATATGGTAAAATAACGATGAACCCGGGTTCACTGACATTTTATCGAGAAACTTGACATGCTCCAAATCAAATAATATTTTTCAAGCATCTGCAAGGACCTATTCCCATCAAAATTGTGCATAGATATCTTGACTTCTTCCAATAGAATAGCAAAAATCAAGGTTTCATTATTTGGGAAAATAACGATGAACCCGGGTTCACTGACATTTTATCGAGAAACTTGACATGCTCCAAATCAAATAATATTTTTTAAGCATCTGCAAGGACCTATTGCCATCAAAATTGTACATAGAAATCTTGATTTCTTCCAATAGAATACCAAAAATCTTTGTTTCATTATATGGTAAAATAACGATGAACCCGGGTTCACTGACATTTTATCGAGAAACTTGACATGCTACAAATCAAATAATATTTATCAAGCATCTCCAAGGATCTATTGGCATCAAAATTCTGCATAGATATCTTCACTTCTTCCAATAGAATAGCAAAATATTAACGTTTCATTATATGGTAAAATAACGATGAACCCGGGTTCACTGACATTTTATCGAGAAACTTGACATGCTCCAAATCAAATAATATTTATCAAGCATCTGCAGGGACCTATTGGCTCCAAAATTCTGCATAGATATTTTCACTTCTTCCAATAGAATAGCAAAATATCAAGGTTTCTTTATATGGTAAAATAACGATGAACCCGGGTTCACTGACTTTTTATCGAGAAACTTGACATGCTCCAAACCAAATATTATCTATGAAACATCTGCAGGGACCTATTGGCACCAAAATTCTGCATAGATATTTTCACTTCTTCCAATAGAATAGCAAAATATCAAGGTTTCTTTATATGGTAAAATAACGATGAACCCGGGTTCACTGACTTTTTATCGAGAAACTTGACATGCTCCAAACCAAATATTATCTATGAAACATCTGCAGGGACGTATTGGCACCAAAATTGTGCATAGATATCTTCACTTTTTCCAATAGAATAGGAAAATATCAAGGTTTCATTATTTGGGAAAATAACGATGAACCCGGGTTCACTGACTTTTTATCGAGAAACTTGACATGCTCCAACCAAATATTATCTATGACACATCTGCAGGGACCTATTGGCACCAAAATTCTGCATAGATATTTTCACTTCTTCCAATAGAATAGCAAAATATCAAGGTTTCTTTATATGGTAAAATAACGATGAACCCGGGTTCACTGACTTTTTATCGAGAAACTTGACATGCTCCAAACCAAATATTATCTATGAAACATCTGCAGGGACCTATTGCCATCAAAATTGTGCATAGATATCTTGACTTCTTCCAATAGAATAGCAAAATATTAAGGTTTCATTATTTGGGAAAATAACGATGAACCCGGGTTCACTGACATTTTATCGAGAAACTTGACATGCTCCAAATCAAATAATATTTATCAAGCATCTGCAAGGATCTATTGGCATCAAAATTGTGCATAGATATCTTCACTTCTTCCAATAGAATAGCAAAAATCAAGGTTTCATTATTTGGGAAAATAACGATGAACCCGGGTTCACTGACATTTTATCGAGAAACTTGACATGCTCCAAATCAAATAATATTTATCAAGCATCTGCAAGGACCTATTGGCATCAAAATTCTGCATAAATATCTTCACTTCTTCCAATAGAATAGCAAAATATTAAGGTTTCAATATATGGTAAAATAACGATGAACCTGGGTTCACTGACATTTTATCGAGAAACTTGACATGCTCCAAATCAAATAATATTTTTCAAGCATCTGCAAGGACCTATTGCCATCAAAATTGTGCATAGATATCTTGACTTCTTCCAATAGAATAGCAAAAATCAAGGTTTCATTATTTGGGAAAATAACGATGAACCCGGGTTCACTGACATTTTATCGAGAAACTTGACATGCTCCAAATCAAATAATATTTATCAAGCATCTGCAGGGACCTATTGGCTCCAAAATTCTGCATAGATATTTTCACTTCTTCCAATAGAATAGCAAAATATCAAGGTTTCTTTATATGGTAAAATAACGATGAACCCGGGTTCACTGACATTTTATCGAGAAACTTGACATGCTCCAAACCAAATATTATCTATGAAACATCTGCAGGGACCTATTGGCTCCAAAATTCTGCATAGATAGTTTCACTTCTTCCAATAGAATAGCAAAATATCAAGGTTTCTTTATATGGTAAAATAACGATGAACCCGGGTTCACTGACATTTTATCGAGAAACTTGACATGCTCCAAATCAAATAATATTTATTAAGCATCTGCAAGGATCTATTGGCATCAAAATTCTGCATAGATATCTTCACTTCTTCCAATAGAATAGCAAAATATTAAGGTTTCATTATATGGTAAAATAACGATGAACCCGGGTTCACTGACTTTTTATCGAGAAACTTGACATGCTCCAACCAAATATTATCTATGAAACATCTGCAGGGACCTATTGGCACCAAAATTCTGCATAGATATTTTCACTTCTTCCAATAGAATAGCAAAATATCAAGGTTTCTTTATATGGTAAAATAACGATGAACCCGGGTTCACTGACTTTTTATCGAGAAACTTGACATGCTCCAAACCAAATATTATCTATGAAACATCTGCAGGGACCTATTGCCATCAAAATTGTGCATAGATATCTTGACTTCTTCCAATAGAATAGCAAAATATTAAGGTTTCATTATTTGGGAAAATAACGATGAACCCGGGTTCACTGACATTTTATCGAGAAACTTGACATGCTCCAAATCAAATAATATTTATCAAGCATCTGCAAGGATCTATTGGCATCAAAATTCTGCATAGATATCTTCACTTCTTCCAATAGAATAGCAAAATATTAAGGTTTCATTATTTGGGAAAATAACGATGAACCCGGGTTCACTGACATTTTATCGAGAAACTTGACATGCTCCAAATCAAATAATATTTATCAAGCATCTGCAGGGACCTATTGGCTCCAAAATTCTGCATAGATAGTTTCACTTCTTCCAATAGAATAGCAAAATATCAAGGTTTCTTTATATGGTAAAATAACGATGAACCCGGGTTCACTGACATTTTATCGAGAAACTTGACATGCTCCAAATCAAATAATATTTTTCAAGCATCTGCAAGGACCTATTCCCATCAAAATTGTGCATAGATATCTTGACTTCTTCCAATAGAATAGCAAAAATCAAGGTTTCATTATTTGGGAAAATAACGATGAACCCGGGTTCACTGACATTTTATCGAGAAACTTGACATGCTCCAAATCAAATAATATTTATCAAGCATCTGCAGGGACCTATTGGCTCCAAAATTCTGCATAGATATTTTCACTTCTTCCAATAGAATAGCAAAATATCAAGGTTTCTTTATATGGTAAAATAACGATGAACCCGGGTTCACTGACTTTTTATCGAGAAACTTGACATGCTCCAAACCAAATATTATCTATGAAACATCTGCAGGGACCTATTGGCACCAAAATTCTGCATAGATATTTTCACTTCTTCCAATAGAATAGCAAAATATCAAGGTTTCTTTATATGGTAAAATAACGATGAACCCGGGTTCACTGACTTTTTATCGAGAAACTTGACATGCTCCAAACCAAATATTATCTATGAAACATCTGCAGGGACGTATTGGCACCAAAATTGTGCATAGATATCTTCACTTTTTCCAATAGAATAGGAAAATATCAAGGTTTCATTATTTGGGAAAATAACGATGAACCCGGGTTCACTGACTTTTTATCGAGAAACTTGACATGCTCCAAATCAAATAATATTTATCAAGCATCTGCAAGGATCTATTGGCATCAAAATTGTGCATAGATATCTTCACTTCTTCCAATAGAATAGCAAAAATCAAGGTTTCATTATTTGGGAAAATAACGATGAACCCGGGTTCACTGACATTTTATCGAGAAACTTGACATGCTCCAAATCAAATAATATTTATCAAGCATCTGCAGGGACCTATTGGCTCCAAAATTCTGCATAAATATCTTCACTTCTTCCAATAGAATAGCAAAATATTAAGGTTTCATTATATGGTAAAATAACGATGAACCCGGGTTCACTGACATTTTATCGAGAAACTTGACATGCTCCAAATCAAATAATATTTTTCAAGCATCTGCAAGGACCTATTCCCATCAAAATTGTGCATAGATATCTTGACTTCTTCCAATAGAATAGCAAAAATCAAGGTTTCATTATTTGGGAAAATAACGATGAACCCGGGTTCACTGACATTTTATCGAGAAACTTGACATGCTCCAAATCAAATAATATTTATCAAGCATCTGCAGGGACCTATTGGCTCCAAAATTCTGCATAGATATTTTCACTTCTTCCAATAGAATAGCAAAATATCAAGGTTTCTTTATATGGTAAAATAACGATGAACCCGGGTTCACTGACTTTTTATCGAGAAACTTGACATGCTCCAAACCAAATATTATCTATGAAACATCTGCAGGGACCTATTGGCACCAAAATTCTGCATAGATATTTTCACTTCTTCCAATAGAATAGCAAAATATCAAGGTTTCTTTATATGGTAAAATAACGATGAACCCGGGTTCACTGACTTTTTATCGAGAAACTTGACATGCTCCAAACCAAATATTATCTATGAAACATCTGCAGGGACGTATTGGCACCAAAATTGTGCATAGATATCTTCACTTTTTCCAATAGAATAGGAAAATATCAAGGTTTCATTATTTGGGAAAATAACGATGAACCCGGGTTCACTGACTTTTTATCGAGAAACTTGACATGCTCCAAATCAAATAATATTTATCAAGCATCTGCAAGGATCTATTGGCATCAAAATTGTGCATAGATATCTTCACTTCTTCCAATAGAATAGCAAAAATCAAGGTTTCATTATTTGGGAAAATAACGATGAACCCGGGTTCACTGACATTTTATCGAGAAACTTGACATGCTCCAAATCAAATAATATTTATCAAGCATCTGCAGGGACCTATTGGCTCCAAAATTCTGCATAGATAGTTTCACTTCTTCCAATAGAATAGCAAAATATCAAGGTTTCTTTATATGGTAAAATAACGATGAACCCGGGTTCACTGACTTTTTATCGAGAAACTTGACATGCTCCAAACCAAATATTATCTATGAAACATCTGCAGGGACCTATTGCCATCAAAATTGTGCATAGATATCTTGACTTCTTCCAATAGAATTGCAAAATATTAAGGTTTCATTATTTGGGAAAATAACGATGAACCCGGGTTCACTGACATTTTATCGAGAAACTTGACATGCTCCAAATCAAATAATATTTATCAAGCATCTGCAGGGACCTATTGGCTCCAAAATTCTGCATAGATAGTTTCACTTCTTCCAATAGAATAGCAAAATATCAAGGTTTCTTTATATGGTAAAATAACGATGAACCCGAGTTCACTGACATTTTATCGAGAAACTTGACATGCTCCAAATCAAATAATATTTATCAAGCATCTGCAAGGACCTATTGGCATCAAAATTCTGCATAAATATCTTCACTTCTTCCAATAGAATAGCAAAATATTAAGGTTTCATTATATGGTAAAATAACGATGAACCCGGGTTCACTGACATTTTATCGAGAAACTTGACATGCTCCAAATCAAATAATATTTTTCAAGCATCTGCAAGGACCTATTGCCATCAAAATTGCACATAGAAATCTTGATTTCTTCCAATAGAATACCAAAAATCTTTGTTTCATTATATGGTAAAATAACGATGAACCCGGGTTCACTGACATTTTATCGAGAAACTTGACATGCTCCAAATCAAATAATATTTTTCAAGCATCTGCAAGGACCTATTCCCATCAAAATTGTGCATAGATATCTTGACTTCTTCCAATAGAATAGCAAAAATCAAGGTTTCATTATTTGGGAAAATAACGATGAACCCGGGTTCACTGACATTTTATCGAGAAACTTGACATGCTCCAAATCAAATAATATTTTTCAAGCATCTGCAAGGACCTATTGCCATCAAAATTGTGCATAGATATCTTGACTTCTTCCAATAGAATAGCAAAAATCAAGGTTTCATTATTTGGGAAAATAACGATGAACCCGGGTTCACTGACTTTTTATCGAGAAACTTGACATGCTCCAAACCAAATATTATCTATGAAACATCTGCAGGGACCTATTGGCACCAAAATTCTGCATAGATATCTTCACTTCCAATAGAATAGCAAAATATTAAGGTTTCATTATTTGGGAAAATAACGATGAACCCGGGTTCACTGACATTTTATCGAGAAACTTGACATGCTCCAAATCAAATAATATTTATTAAGCATCTGCAAGGACCTATTGGCATCAAAATTCTGCATAGATATCTTCACTTCTTCCAATAGAATAGCAAAATATTAAGGTTTCATTATCTGGGAAAATAACGATGAACCCGGGTTCACTGACATTTTATCGAGAAACTTGACATGCTCCAAATCAAATAATATTTATTAAGCATCTGCAAGGATCTATTGGCATCAAAATTCTGCATAGATATCTTCACTTCTTCCAATAGAATAGCAAAATATTAAGGTTTCATTATATGGTAAAATAACGATGAACCCGGGTTCACTGACTTTTTATCGAGAAACTTGACATGCTCCAACCAAATATTATCTATGAAACATCTGCAGGGACCTATTGGCACCAAAATTCTGCATAGATATTTTCACTTCTTCCAATAGAATAGCAAAATATCAAGGTTTCTTTATATGGTAAAATAACGATGAACCCGGGTTCACTGACTTTTTATCGAGAAACTTGACATGCTCCAAACCAAATATTATCTATGAAACATCTGCAGGGACCTATTGCCATCAAAATTGTGCATAGATATCTTCACTTCTTCCAATAGAATAGCAAAATATTAAGGTTTCATTATTTGGGAAAATAACGATGAACCCGGGTTCACTGACATTTTATCGAGAAACTTGACATGCTCCAAATCAAATAATATTTATCAAGCATCTGCAAGGATCTATTGGCATCAAAATTCTGCATAGATATCTTCACTTCTTCCAATAGAATAGCAAAATATTAAGGTTTCATTATTTGGGAAAATAACGATGAACCCGGGTTCACTGACATTTTATCGAGAAACTTGACATGCTCCAAATCAAATAATATTTATCAAGCATCTGCAGGGACCTATTGGCTCCAAAATTCTGCATAGATAGTTTCACTTCTTCCAATAGAATAGCAAAATATCAAGGTTTCTTTATATGGTAAAATAACGATGAACCCGGGTTCACTGACATTTTATCGAGAAACTTGACATGCTCCAAATCAAATAATATTTATCAAGCATCTGCAGGGACGTATTGGCACCAAAATTGTGCATAGATATCTTCACTTTTTCCAATAGAATAGGAAAATATCAAGGTTTCATTATTTGGGAAAATAACGATGAACCCGGGTTCACTGACATTTTATCGAGAAACTTGACATGCTCCAAATCAAATAATATTTATCAAGCATCTGCAGGGACCTATTGGCTCCAAAATTCTGCATAGATAGTTTCACTTCTTCCAATAGAATAGCAAAATATCAAGGTTTCTTTATATGGTAAAATAACGATGAACCCGGGTTCACTGACTTTTTATCGAGAAACTTGACATGCTCCAAACCAAATATTATCTATGAAACATCTGCAGGGACCTATTGCCATCAAAATTGTGCATAGATATCTTGACTTCTTCCAATAGAATAGCAAAATATTAAGGTTTCATTATATGGTAAAATAACGATGAACCCGGGTTCACTGACATTTTATCGAGAAACTTGACATGCTCCAAATCAAATAATATTTTTTAAGCATCTGCAAGGACCTATTGCCATCAAAATTGTACATAGAAATCTTGATTTCTTCCAATAGAATACCAAAAATCTTTGTTTCATTATATGGTAAAATAACGATGAACCCGGGTTCACTGACATTTTATCGAGAAACTTGACATGCTCCAAATCAAATAATATTTTTCAAGCATCTGCAAGGACCTATTCCCATCAAAATTGTGCATAGATATCTTGACTTCTTCCAATAGAATAGCAAAAATCAAGGTTTCATTATTTGGGAAAATAACGATGAACCCGGGTTCACTGACATTTTATCGAGAAACTTGACATGCTCCAAATCAAATAATATTTATCAAGCATCTGCAAGGACCTATTGGCATCAAAATTCTGCATAAATATCTTCACTTCTTCCAATAGAATAGCAAAATATTAAGGTTTCATTATATGGTAAAATAACGATGAACCCGGGTTCACTGACATTTTATCGAGAAACTTGACATGCTCCAAACCAAATATTATCTATGAAACATCTGCAGGGACCTATTGGCACCAAAATTCTGCATAGATATCATCACTTCTTCCAATAGAATAGCAAAATATTAAGGTTTCATTATTTGGGAAAATAACGATGAACCCGGGTTCACTGACATTTTATCGAGAAACTTGACATGCTCCAAATCAAATAATATTTATCAAGCATCTGCAGGGACCTATTGGCTCCAAAATTCTGCATAGATAGTTTCACTTCTTCCAATAGAATAGCAAAATATCAAGGTTTCTTTATATGGTAAAATAACGATGAACCCGGGTTCACTGACTTTTTATCGAGAAACTTGACATGCTCCAAACCAAATATTATCTATGAAACATCTGCAGGGACGTATTGGCACCAAAATTCTGCATAGATATCTTCACTTTTTCCAATAGAATAGGAAAATATCAAGGTTTCATTATTTGGGAAAATAACGATGAACCCGGGTTCACTGACTTTTTATCGAGAAACTTGACATGCTCCAAACCAAATATTATCTATGAAACATCTGCAGGGACCTATTGCCATCAAAATTGTGCATAGATATCTTGACTTCTTCCAATAGAATAGCAAAATATTAAGGTTTCATTATTTGGGAAAATAACGATGAACCCGGATTCACTGACTTTTTATCGAGAAACTTGACATGCTCCAAACCAAATATTATCTATGAAACATCTGCAGGGACCTATTGCCATCAAAATTGTGCATAGATATCTTGACTTCTTCCAATAGAATAGCAAAAATCAAGGTTTCATTATTTGGGAAAATAACGATGAACCCGGGTTCACTGACTTTTTATCGAGAAACTTGACATGCTCCAAACCAAATATTATCTATGAAACATCTGCAGGGACCTATTGGCACCAAAATTCTGCATAGATATCTTCACTTCTTCCAATAGAATAGCAAAATATTAAGGTTTCATTATTTGGGAAAATAACGATGAACCCGGGTTCACTGACATTTTATCGAGAAACTTGACATGCTCCAAATCAAATAATATTTATCAAGCATCTGCAGGGACCTATTGGCTCCAAAATTCTGCATAGATAGTTTCACTTCTTCCAATAGAATAGCAAAATATCAAGGTTTCTTTATATGGTAAAATAACGATGAACCCGAGTTCACTGACATTTTATCGAGAAACTTGACATGCTCCAAATCAAATAATATTTATCAAGCATCTGCAAGGACCTATTGGCATCAAAATTCTGCATAAATATCTTCACTTCTTCCAATAGAATAGCAAAATATTAAGGTTTCATTATATGGTAAAATAACGATGAACCCGGGTTCACTGACATTTTATCGAGAAACTTGACATGCTCCAAATCAAATAATATTTTTTAAGCATCTGCAAGGACCTATTGCCATCAAAATTGTACATAGAAATCTTGATTTCTTCCAATAGAATACCAAAAATCTTTGTTTCATTATATGGTAAAATAACGATGAACCCGGGTTCACTGACATTTTATCGAGAAACTTGACATGCTCCAAATCAAATAATATTTTTCAAGCATCTGCAAGGACCTATTCCCATCAAAATTGTGCATAGATATCTTGACTTCTTCCAATAGAATAGCAAAAATCAAGGTTTCATTATTTGGGAAAATAACGATGAACCCGGGTTCACTGACATTTTATCGAGAAACTTGACATGCTCCAAATCAAATAATATTTATCAAGCATCTGCAGGGACCTATTGGCTCCAAAATTCTGCATAGATATTTTCACTTCTTCCAATAGAATAACAAAATATCAAGGTTTCTTTATATGGTAAAATAACGATGAACCCGGGTTCACTGACTTTTTATCGAGAAACTTGACATGCTCCAAACCAAATATTATCTATGAAACATCTGCAGGGACGTATTGGCACCAAAATTGTGCATAGCTATCTTCACTTTTTCCAATAGAATAGGAAAATATCAAGGTTTCATTATTTGGGAAAATAACGATGAACCCGGGTTCACTGACATTTTATCGAGAAACTTGACATGCTCCAACCAAATATTATCTATGAAACATCTGCAGGGACCTATTGGCACCAAAATTCTGCATAGATATTTTCACTTCTTCCAATAGAATAGCAAAATATCAAGGTTTCTTTATATGGTAAAATAACGATGAACCCGGGTTCACTGACTTTTTATCGAGAAACTTGACATGCTCCAAACCAAATATTATCTATGAAACATCTGCAGGGACCTATTGCCATCAAAATTGTGCATAGATATCTTGACTTCTTCCAATAGAATAGCAAAATATTAAGGTTTCATTATTTGGGAAAATAACGATGAACCCGGGTTCACTGACATTTTATCGAGAAACTTGACATGCTCCAAATCAAATAATATTTATCAAGCATCTGCAAGGACCTATTGGCACCAAAATTCTGCATAGATATTTTCACTTCTTCCAATAGAATAGCAAAATATCAAGGTTTCTTTATATGGTAAAATAACGATGAACCCGGGTTCACTGACTTTTTATCGAGAAACTTGACATGCTCCAAACCAAATATTATCTATGAAACATCTGCAGGGACCTATTGCCATCAAAATTGTGCATAGATATCTTGACTTCTTCCAATAGAATAGCAAAAATCAAGGTTTCATTATTTGGGAAAATAACGATGAACCCGGGTTCACTGACATTTTATCGAGAAACTTGACATGCTCCAAATCAAATAATATTTATCAAGCATCTGCAAGAACCTATTGGCATCAAAATTCTGCATAAATATCTTCACTTCTTCCAATAGAATAGCAAAATATTAAGGTTTCATTATATGGTAAAATAACGATGAACCCGGGTTCACTGACATTTTATCGAGAAACTTGACATGCTCCAAATCAAATAATATTTTTCAAGCATCTGCAAGGACCTATTGCCATCAAAATTGTGCATAGATATCTTGACTTCTTCCAATAGAATAGCAAAAATCAAGGTTTCATTATTTGGGAAAATAACGATGAACCCGGGTTCACTGACTTTTTATCGAGAAACTTGACATGCTCCAAACCAAATATTATCTATGAAACATCTGCAGGGACCTATTGGCACCAAAATTCTGCATAGATATCTTCACTTCTTCCAATAGAATAGCAAAATATTAAGGTTTCATTATTTGGGAAAATAACGATGAACCCGGGTTCACTGACATTTTATCGAGAAACTTGACATGCTCCAAATCAAATAATATTTATCAAGCATCTGCAGGGACCTATTGGCTCCAAAATTCTGCATAGATAGTTTCACTTCTTCCAATAGAATAGCAAAATATCAAGGTTTCTTTATATGGTAAAATAACGATGAACCCGGGTTCACTGACTTTTTATCGAGAAACTTGACATGCTCCAAACCAAATATTATCTATGAAACATCTGCAGGGACGTATTGGCACCAAAATTCTGCATAGATATCTTCACTTTTTCCAATAGAATAGGAAAATATCAAGGTTTCATTATTTGGGAAAATAACGATGAACCCGGGTTCACTGACTTTTTATCGAGAAACTTGACATGCTCCAACCAAATATTATCTATGAAACATCTGCAGGGACCTATTGCCATCAAAATTGTGCATAGATATCTTGACTTCTTCCAATAGAATAGCAAAATATTAAGGTTTCATTATTTGGGAAAATAACGATGAACCCGGGTTCACTGACATTTTATCGAGAAACTTGACATGCTCCAAATCAAATAATATTTATCAAGCATCTCCAAGGATCTATTGGCATCAAAATTCTGCATAGATATCTTCACTTCTTCCAATAGAATAGCAAAATATTAAGGTTTCATTATATGGTAAAATAACGATGAACCCGGGTTCACTGACTTTTTATCGAGAAACTTGACATGCTCCAAACCAAATATTATCTATGAAACATCTGCAGGGACCTATTGCCATCAAAATTGTGCATAGATATCTTGACTTCTTCCAATAGAATAGCAAAATATTAAGGTTTCATTATATGGTAAAATAACGATGAACCCGGGTTCACTGACATTTTATCGAGAAACTTGACATGCTCCAAATCAAATAATATTTTTTAAGCATCTGCAAGGACCTATTGCCATCAAAATTGTGCATAGATATCTTGACTTCTTCCAATAGAATAGCAAAAATCAAGGTTTCATTATTTGGGAAAATAACGATGAACCCGGGTTCACTGACATTTTATCGAGAAACTTGACATGCTCCAAATCAAATAATATTTATCAAGCATCTGCAGGGACCTATTGGCTCCAAAATTCTGCATAGATAGTTTCACTTCTTCCAATAGAATAGCAAAATATCAAGGTTTCTTTATATGGTAAAATAACGATGAACCCGGGTTCACTGACTTTTTATCGAGAAACTTGACATGCTCCAAACCAAATATTATCTATGAAACATCTGCAGGGACGTATTGGCACCAAAATTCTGCATAGATATAATCACTTTTTCCAATAGAATAGGAAAATATCAAGGTTTCATTATTTGGGAAAATAACGATGAACCCGGGTTCACTGACTTTTTATCGAGAAACTTGACATGCTCCAACCAAATATTATCTATGAAACATCTGCAGGGACCTATTGCCATCAAAATTGTGCATAGATATCTTGACTTCTTCCAATAGAATAGCAAAATATTAAGGTTTCTTTATATGGTAAAATAACGATGAACCCGGGTTCACTGACTTTTTATCGAGAAATTTGACATGCTCCAAACCAAATATTATCTATGAAACATCTGCAGGGACGTATTGGCACCAAAATTCTGCATAGATATCTTCACTTTTTCCAATAGAATAGGAAAATATCAAGCTTTCATTATTTGGGAAAATAACGATGAACCCGGGTTCACTGACATTTTATCGAGAAACTTGACATGCTCCAAATCAAATAATATTTTTCAAGCATCTGCAAGGACCTATTGCCATCAAAATTGTGCATAGATATCTTGACTTCTTCCAATAGAATAGCAAAAATCAAGGTTTCATTATTTGGGAAAATAACGATGAACCCGGGTTCACTGACTTTTTATCGAGAAACTTGACATGCTCCAAACCAAATATTATCTATGAAAGATCTGCAGGGACCTATTGGCACCAAAATTCTGCATAGATATCTTCACTTCCAATAGAATAGCAAAATATTAAGGTTTCATTATCTGGGAAAATAACGATGAACCCGGGTTCACTGACATTTTATCGAGAAACTTGACATGCTCCAAATCAAATAATTTTTATTAAGCATCTGCAAGGACCTATTGGCATCAAAATTCTGCATAGATATCTTCACTTCTTCCAATAGAATAGCAAAATATTAAGGTTTCATTATCTGGGAAAATAACGATGAACCCGGGTTCACTGACATTTTATCGAGAAACTTGACATGCTCCAAATCAAATAATATTTATTAAGCATCTGCAAGGATCTATTGGCATCAAAATTCTGCATAGATATCTTCACTTCTTCCAATAGAATAGCAAAATATTAAGGTTTCATTATATGGTAAAATAACGATGAACCCGGGTTCACTGACATTTTATCGAGAAACTTGACATGCTCCAAATCAAATAATATTTTTCAAGCATCTGCAAGGACCTATTGCCATCAAAATTGTGCATAGATATCTTGACTTCTTCCAATAGAATAGCAAAAATCAAGGTTTCATTATTTGGGAAAATAACGATGAACCCGGGTTCACTGACTTTTTATCGAGAAACTTGACATGCTCCAAACCAAATATTATCTATGAAACATCTGCAGGGACCTATTGGCACCAAAATTCTGCATAGATATCTTCACTTCTTCCAATAGAATAGCAAAATATTAAGGTTTCATTATTTGGGAAAATAACGATGAACCCGGGTTCACTGACATTTTATCGAGAAACTTGACATGCTCCAAATCAAATAATATTTTTCAAGCATCTGCAAGGACCTATTGGCATCAAAATTATGCATAGATATCTTCACTTCTTCCAATAGAATAGCAAAATATTAAGGTTTCTTTATCTGGGAAAATAACGATGAACCCGGGTTCACTGACATTTTATCGAGAAACTTGACATGCTCCAAATCAAATAATATTTATTAAGCATCTGCAAGGATCTATTGGCATCAAAATTCTGCATAGATATCTTCACTTCTTCCAATAGAATAGCAAAATATTAAGGTTTCATTATATGGTAAAATAACGATGAACCCGGGTTCACTGACTTTTTATCGAGAAACTTGACATGCTCCAACCAAATATTATCTATGAAACATCTGCAGGGACCTATTGGCACCAAAATTCTGCATAGATATTTTCACTTCTTCCAATAGAATAGCAAAATATCAAGGTTTCTTTATATGGTAAAATAACGATGAACCCGGGTTCACTGACTTTTTATCGAGAAACTTGACATGCTCCAAACCAAATATTATCTATGAAACATCTGCAGGGACCTATTGCCATCAAAATTGTGCATAGATATCTTGACTTCTTCCAATAGAATAGCAAAATATTAAGGTTTCATTATTTGGGAAAATAACGATGAACCCGGGTTCACTGACATTTTATCGAGAAACTTGACATGCTCCAAATCAAATAATATTTATCAAGCATCTGCAAGGATCTATTGGCATCAAAATTCTGCATAGATATCTTCACTTCTTCCAATAGAATAGCAAAATATTAAGGTTTCATTATTTCATTATTATCTATATTATTTCATCATTATTTCATTATTATCTATGAAACATCTGCAGGGACCTATTGGCACCAAAATTCTGCATAGATATCTTCACTTCCAATAGAATAGCAAAATATTAAGGTTTCATTATTTGGGAAAATAACGATGAACCCGGGTTCACTGACATTTTATCGAGAAACTTGACATGCTCCAAATCAAATAATATTTATTAAGCATCTGCAAGGACCTATTGGCATCAAAATTCTGCATAGATATCTTCACTTCTTCCAATAGAATAGCAAAATATTAAGGTTTCATTATCTGGGAAAATAACGATGAACCCGGGTTCACTGACATTTTATCGAGAAACTTGACATGCTCCAAATCAAATAATATTTATCAATCATCTGCAAGGATCTATTGGCATCAAAATTCTGCATAGATATCTTCACTTCTTCCAATAGAATAGCAAAAATCAAGGTTTCATTATTTGGGAAAATAACGATGAACCCGGGTTCACTGACTTTTTATCGAGAAACTTGACATGCTCCAAACCAAATATTATCTATGAAACATCTGCAGGGACCTATTGCCATCAAAATTGTGCATAGATATCTTGACTTCTTCCAATAGAATAGCAAAATATTAAGGTTTCATTATTTGGGAAAATAACGATGAACCCGGGTTCACTGACATTTTATCGAGAAACTTGACATGCTCCAAATCAAATAATATTTATCAAGCATCTGCAAGGATCTATTGGCATCAAAATTCTGCATAGATATCTTCACTTCTTCCAATAGAATAGCAAAATATTAAGGTTTCATTATTTGGGAAAATAACGATGAACCCGGGTTCACTGACATTTTATCGAGAAACTTGACATGCTCCAAATCAAATAATATTTATCAAGCATCTGCAGGGACCTATTGGCTCCAAAATTCTGCATAGATAGTTTCACTTCTTCCAATAGAATAGCAAAATATCAAGGTTTCTTTATATGGTAAAATAACGATGAACCCGGGTTCACTGACATTTTATCGAGAAACTTGACATGCTCCAAATCAAATAATATTTATCAAGCATCTGCAAGGACCTATTGGCATCAAAATTCTGCATAAATATCTTCACTTCTTCCAATAGAATAGCAAAATATTAAGGTTTCATTATATGGTAAAATAACGATGAACCCGGGTTCACTGACATTTTATCGAGAAACTTGACATGCTCCAAATCAAATAATATTTTTTAAGCATCTGCAAGGACCTATTGCCATCAAAATTGAACATACAAATCTTGATTTCTTCCAATAGAATACCAAAAATCTTTGTTTCATTATATGGTAAAATAACGATGAACCCGGGTTCACTGACATTTTATCGAGAAACTTGACATGCTCCAAATCAAATAATATTTTTCAAGCATCTGCAAGGACCTATTCCCATCAAAATTCTGCATAGATATCTTGACTTCTTCCAATAGAATAGCAAAAATCAAGGTTTCATTATTTGGGAAAATAACGATGAACCCGGGTTCACTGACTTTTTATCGAGAAACTTGACATGCTCCAAACCAAATATTATCTATGAAACATCTGCAGGGACCTATTGGCACCAAAATTCTGCATAGATATCTTCACTTCTTCCAATAGAATAGCAAAATATTAAGGTTTCATTATTTGGGAAAATAACGATGAACCCGGGTTCACTGACATTTTATCGAGAAACTTGACATGCTCCAAATCAAATAATATTTATCAAGCATCTGCAAGGATCTATTGGCATCAAAATTCTGCATAGATATCTTCACTTCTTCCAATAGAATAGCAAAATATTAAGGTTTCATTATTTGGGAAAATAACGATGAACCCGGGTTCACTGACATTTTATCGAGAAACTTGACATGCTCCAAATCAAATAATATTTATCAAGCATCTGCAGGGACCTATTGGCTCCAAAATTCTGCATAGATAGTTTCACTTCTTCCAATAGAATAGCAAAATATCAAGGTTTCTTTATATGGTAAAATAACGATGAACCCGGGTTCACTGACATTTTATCGAGAAACTTGACATGCTCCAAATCAAATAATATTTATCAAGCATCTGCAAGGACCTATTGGCATCAAAATTCTGCATAAATATCTTCACTTCTTCCAATAGAATAGCAAAATATTAAGGTTTCATTATATGGTAAAATAACGATGAACCCGGGTTCACTGACATTTTATCGAGAAACTTGACATGCTCCAAATCAAATAATATTTTTTAAGCATCTGCAAGGACCTATTGCCATCAAAATTGAACATACAAATCTTGATTTCTTCCAATAGAATACCAAAAATCTTTGTTTCATTATATGGTAAAATAACGATGAACCCGGGTTCACTGACATTTTATCGAGAAACTTGACATGCTCCAAATCAAATAATATTTTTCAAGCATCTGCAAGGACCTATTCCCATCAAAATTGTGCATAGATATCTTGACTTCTTCCAATAGAATAGCAAAAATCAAGGTTTCATTATTTGGGAAAATAACGATGAACCCGGGTTCACTGACATTTTATCGAGAAACTTGACATGCTCCAAATCAAATAATATTTTTTAAGCATCTGCAAGGACCTATTGCCATCAAAATTGTACATACAAATCTTGATTTCTTCCAATAGAATACCAAAAATCTTTGTTTCATTATATGGTAAAATAACGATGAACCCGGGTTCACTGACATTTTATCGAGAAACTTGACATGCTCCAAATCAAATAATATTTTTCAAGCATCTGCAAGGACCTATTCCCATCAAAATTGTGCATAGATATCTTGACTTCTTCCAATAGAATAGCAAAAATCAAGGTTTCATTATTTGGGAAAATAACGATGAACCCGGGTTCACTGACATTTTATCGAGAAACTTGACATGCTCCAAATCAAATAATATTTTTTAAGCATCTGCAAGGACCTATTGCCATCAAAATTGTACATAGAAATCTTGATTTCTTCCAATAGAATACCAAAAATCTTTGTTTCATTATATGGTAAAATAACGATGAACCCGGGTTCACTGACATTTTATCGAGAAACTTGACATGCTACAAATCAAATAATATTTATCAAGCATCTCCAAGGATCTATTGGCATCAAAATTCTGCATAGATATCTTCACTTCTTCCAATAGAATAGCAAAATATTAACGTTTCATTATATGGTAAAATAACGATGAACCCGGGTTCACTGACATTTTATCGAGAAACTTGACATGCTCCAAATCAAATAATATTTATCAAGCATCTGCAGGGACCTATTGGCTCCAAAATTCTGCATAGATATTTTCACTTCTTCCAATAGAATAGCAAAATATCAAGGTTTCTTTATATGGTAAAATAACGATGAACCCGGGTTCACTGACTTTTTATCGAGAAACTTGACATGCTCCAAACCAAATATTATCTATGAAACATCTGCAGGGACCTATTGGCACCAAAATTCTGCATAGATATTTTCACTTCTTCCAATAGAATAGCAAAATATCAAGGTTTCTTTATATGGTAAAATAACGATGAACCCGGGTTCACTGACTTTTTATCGAGAAACTTGACATGCTCCAAACCAAATATTATCTATGAAACATCTGCAGGGACGTATTGGCACCAAAATTGTGCATAGATATCTTCACTTTTTCCAATAGAATAGGAAAATATCAAGGTTTCATTATTTGGGAAAATAACGATGAACCCGGGTTCACTGACTTTTTATCGAGAAACTTGACATGCTCCAACCAAATATTATCTATGACACATCTGCAGGGACCTATTGGCACCAAAATTCTGCATAGATATTTTCACTTCTTCCAATAGAATAGCAAAATATCAAGGTTTCTTTATATGGTAAAATAACGATGAACCCGGGTTCACTGACTTTTTATCGAGAAACTTGACATGCTCCAAACCAAATATTATCTATGAAACATCTGCAGGGACCTATTGCCATCAAAATTGTGCATAGATATCTTGACTTCTTCCAATAGAATAGCAAAATATTAAGGTTTCATTATTTGGGAAAATAACGATGAACCCGGGTTCACTGACATTTTATCGAGAAACTTGACATGCTCCAAATCAAATAATATTTATCAAGCATCTGCAAGGATCTATTGGCATCAAAATTGTGCATAGATATCTTCACTTCTTCCAATAGAATAGCAAAAATCAAGGTTTCATTATTTGGGAAAATAACGATGAACCCGGGTTCACTGACATTTTATCGAGAAACTTGACATGCTCCAAATCAAATAATATTTATCAAGCATCTGCAAGGACCTATTGGCATCAAAATTCTGCATAAATATCTTCACTTCTTCCAATAGAATAGCAAAATATTAAGGTTTCAATATATGGTAAAATAACGATGAACCTGGGTTCACTGACATTTTATCGAGAAACTTGACATGCTCCAAATCAAATAATATTTTTCAAGCATCTGCAAGGACCTATTGCCATCAAAATTGTGCATAGATATCTTGACTTCTTCCAATAGAATAGCAAAAATCAAGGTTTCATTATTTGGGAAAATAACGATGAACCCGGGTTCACTGACATTTTATCGAGAAACTTGACATGCTCCAAATCAAATAATATTTATCAAGCATCTGCAGGGACCTATTGGCTCCAAAATTCTGCATAGATATTTTCACTTCTTCCAATAGAATAGCAAAATATCAAGGTTTCTTTATATGGTAAAATAACGATGAACCCGGGTTCACTGACATTTTATCGAGAAACTTGACATGCTCCAAACCAAATATTATCTATGAAACATCTGCAGGGACCTATTGGCTCCAAAATTCTGCATAGATAGTTTCACTTCTTCCAATAGAATAGCAAAATATCAAGGTTTCTTTATATGGTAAAATAACGATGAACCCGGGTTCACTGACATTTTATCGAGAAACTTGACATGCTCCAAATCAAATAATATTTATTAAGCATCTGCAAGGATCTATTGGCATCAAAATTCTGCATAGATATCTTCACTTCTTCCAATAGAATAGCAAAATATTAAGGTTTCATTATATGGTAAAATAACGATGAACCCGGGTTCACTGACTTTTTATCGAGAAACTTGACATGCTCCAACCAAATATTATCTATGAAACATCTGCAGGGACCTATTGGCACCAAAATTCTGCATAGATATTTTCACTTCTTCCAATAGAATAGCAAAATATCAAGGTTTCTTTATATGGTAAAATAACGATGAACCCGGGTTCACTGACTTTTTATCGAGAAACTTGACATGCTCCAAACCAAATATTATCTATGAAACATCTGCAGGGACCTATTGCCATCAAAATTGTGCATTGATATCTTGACTTCTTCCAATAGAATAGCAAAATATTAAGGTTTCATTATTTGGGAAAATAACGATGAACCCGGGTTCACTGACATTTTATCGAGAAACTTGACATGCTCCAAATCAAATAATATTTATCAAGCATCTGCAAGGATCTATTGGCATCAAAATTCTGCATAGATATCTTCACTTCTTCCAATAGAATAGCAAAATATTAAGGTTTCATTATTTGGGAAAATAACGATGAACCCGGGTTCACTGACATTTTATCGAGAAACTTGACATGCTCCAAATCAAATAATATTTATCAAGCATCTGCAGGGACCTATTGGCTCCAAAATTCTGCATAGATAGTTTCACTTCTTCCAATAGAATAGCAAAATATCAAGGTTTCTTTATATGGTAAAATAACGATGAACCCGGGTTCACTGACATTTTATCGAGAAACTTGACATGCTCCAAATCAAATAATATTTTTCAAGCATCTGCAAGGACCTATTCCCATCAAAATTGTGCATAGATATCTTGACTTCTTCCAATAGAATAGCAAAAATCAAGGTTTCATTATTTGGGAAAATAACGATGAACCCGGGTTCACTGACATTTTATCGAGAAACTTGACATGCTCCAAATCAAATAATATTTATCAAGCATCTGCAGGGACCTATTGGCTCCAAAATTCTGCATAGATATTTTCACTTCTTCCAATAGAATAGCAAAATATCAAGGTTTCTTTATATGGTAAAATAACGATGAACCCGGGTTCACTGACTTTTTATCGAGAAACTTGACATGCTCCAAACCAAATATTATCTATGAAACATCTGCAGGGACCTATTGGCACCAAAATTCTGCATAGATATTTTCACTTCTTCCAATAGAATAGCAAAATATCAAGGTTTCTTTATATGGTAAAATAACGATGAACCCGGGTTCACTGACTTTTTATCGAGAAACTTGACATGCTCCAAACCAAATATTATCTATGAAACATCTGCAGGGACGTATTGGCACCAAAATTGTGCATAGATATCTTCACTTTTTCCAATAGAATAGGAAAATATCAAGGTTTCATTATTTGGGAAAATAACGATGAACCCGGGTTCACTGACTTTTTATCGAGAAACTTGACATGCTCCAAATCAAATAATATTTATCAAGCATCTGCAAGGATCTATTGGCATCAAAATTGTGCATAGATATCTTCACTTCTTCCAATAGAATAGCAAAAATCAAGGTTTCATTATTTGGGAAAATAACGATGAACCCGGGTTCACTGACATTTTATCGAGAAACTTGACATGCTCCAAATCAAATAATATTTATCAAGCATCTGCAGGGACCTATTGGCTCCAAAATTCTGCATAAATATCTTCACTTCTTCCAATAGAATAGCAAAATATTAAGGTTTCATTATATGGTAAAATAACGATGAACCCGGGTTCACTGACATTTTATCGAGAAACTTGACATGCTCCAAATCAAATAATATTTTTCAAGCATCTGCAAGGACCTATTCCCATCAAAATTGTGCATAGATATCTTGACTTCTTCCAATAGAATAGCAAAAATCAAGGTTTCATTATTTGGGAAAATAACGATGAACCCGGGTTCACTGACATTTTATCGAGAAACTTGACATGCTCCAAATCAAATAATATTTATCAAGCATCTGCAGGGACCTATTGGCTCCAAAATTCTGCATAGATATTTTCACTTCTTCCAATAGAATAGCAAAATATCAAGGTTTCTTTATATGGTAAAATAACGATGAACCCGGGTTCACTGACTTTTTATCGAGAAACTTGACATGCTCCAAACCAAATATTATCTATGAAACATCTGCAGGGACCTATTGGCACCAAAATTCTGCATAGATATTTTCACTTCTTCCAATAGAATAGCAAAATATCAAGGTTTCTTTATATGGTAAAATAACGATGAACCCGGGTTCACTGACTTTTTATCGAGAAACTTGACATGCTCCAAACCAAATATTATCTATGAAACATCTGCAGGGACGTATTGGCACCAAAATTGTGCATAGATATCTTCACTTTTTCCAATAGAATAGGAAAATATCAAGGTTTCATTATTTGGGAAAATAACGATGAACCCGGGTTCACTGACTTTTTATCGAGAAACTTGACATGCTCCAAATCAAATAATATTTATCAAGCATCTGCAAGGATCTATTGGCATCAAAATTGTGCATAGATATCTTCACTTCTTCCAATAGAATAGCAAAAATCAAGGTTTCATTATTTGGGAAAATAACGATGAACCCGGGTTCACTGACATTTTATCGAGAAACTTGACATGCTCCAAATCAAATAATATTTATCAAGCATCTGCAGGGACCTATTGGCTCCAAAATTCTGCATAGATAGTTTCACTTCTTCCAATAGAATAGCAAAATATCAAGGTTTCTTTATATGGTAAAATAACGATGAACCCGGGTTCACTGACTTTTTATCGAGAAACTTGACATGCTCCAAACCAAATATTATCTATGAAACATCTGCAGGGACCTATTGCCATCAAAATTGTGCATAGATATCTTGACTTCTTCCAATAGAATAGCAAAATATTAAGGTTTCATTATATGGTAAAATAACGATGAACCCGGGTTCACTGACATTTTATCGAGAAACTTGACATGCTCCAAATCAAATAATATTTTTTAAGCATCTGCAAGGACCTATTGCCATCAAAATTGTACATAGAAATCTTGATTTCTTCCAATAGAATACCAAAAATCTTTGTTTCATTATATGGTAAAATAACGATGAACCCGGGTTCACTGACATTTTATCGAGAAACTTGACATGCTCCAAATCAAATAATATTTTTCAAGCATCTGCAAGGACCTATTGCCATCAAAATTGTGCATAGATATCTTGACTTCTTCCAATAGAATAGCAAAAATCAAGGTTTCATTATTTGGGAAAATAACGATGAACCCGGGTTCACTGACATTTTATCGAGAAACTTGACATGCTCCAAATCAAATAATATTTATCAAGCATCTGCAAGGACCTATTGGCATCAAAATTCTGCATAAATATCTTCACTTCTTCCAATAGAATAGCAAAATATTAAGGTTTCATTATATGGTAAAATAACGATGAACCCGGGTTCACTGACATTTTATCGAGAAACTTGACATGCTCCAAATCAAATAATATTTTTCAAGCATCTGCAAGGACCTATTGCCATCAAAATTGTGCATAGATATCTTGACTTCTTCCAATAGAATAGCAAAAATCAAGGTTTCATTATTTGGGAAAATAACGATGAACCCGGGTTCACTGACTTTTTATCGAGAAACTTGACATGCTCCAAACCAAATATTATCTATGAAACATCTGCAGGGACCTATTGGCACCAAAATTCTGCATAGATATCTTCACTTCTTCCAATAGAATAGCAAAATATTAAGGTTTCATTATTTGGGAAAATAACGATGAACCCGGGTTCACTGACATTTTATCGAGAAACTTGACATGCTCCAAATCAAATAATATTTATCAAGCATCTGCAGGGACCTATTGGCTCCAAAATTCTGCATAGATAGTTTCACTTCTTCCAATAGAATAGCAAAATATCAAGGTTTCTTTATATGGTAAAATAACGATGAACCCGGGTTCACTGACTTTTTATCGAGAAACTTGACATGCTCCAAACCAAATATTATCTATGAAACATCTGCAGGGACGTATTGGCACCAAAATTCTGCATAGATATCTTCACTTTTTCCAATAGAATAGGAAAATATCAAGGTTTCATTATTTGGGAAAATAACGATGAACCCGGGTTCACTGACTTTTTATCGAGAAACTTGACATGCTCCAAACCAAATATTATCTATGAAACATCTGCAGGGACCTATTGCCATCAAAATTGTGCATAGATATCTTGACTTCTTCCAATAGAATAGCAAAATATTAAGGTTTCATTATTTGGGAAAATAACGATGAACCCGGGTTCACTGACATTTTATCGAGAAACTTGACATGCTCCAAATCAAATAATATTTATCAAGCATCTGCAGGGACCTATTGGCTCCAAAATTCTGCATAGATAGTTTCACTTCTTCCAATAGAATAGCAAAATATCAAGGTTTCTTTATATGGTAAAATAACGATGAACCCGAGTTCACTGACATTTTATCGAGAAACTTGACATGCTCCAAATCAAATAATATTTATCAAGCATCTGCAAGGACCTATTGGCATCAAAATTCTGCATAAATATCTTCACTTCTTCCAATAGAATAGCAAAATATTAAGGTTTCATTATATGGTAAAATAACGATGAACCCGGGTTCACTGACATTTTATCGAGAAACTTGACATGCTCCAAATCAAATAATATTTTTCAAGCATCTGCAAGGACCTATTGCCATCAAAATTGCACATAGAAATCTTGATTTCTTCCAATAGAATACCAAAAATCTTTGTTTCATTATATGGTAAAATAACGATGAACCCGGGTTCACTGACATTTTATCGAGAAACTTGACATGCTCCAAATCAAATAATATTTTTCAAGCATCTGCAAGGACCTATTCCCATCAAAATTGTGCATAGATATCTTGACTTCTTCCAATAGAATAGCAAAAATCAAGGTTTCATTATTTGGGAAAATAACGATGAACCCGGGTTCACTGACATTTTATCGAGAAACTTGACATGCTCCAAATCAAATAATATTTTTCAAGCATCTGCAAGGACCTATTGCCATCAAAATTGTGCATAGATATCTTGACTTCTTCCAATAGAATAGCAAAAATCAAGGTTTCATTATTTGGGAAAATAACGATGAACCCGGGTTCACTGACTTTTTATCGAGAAACTTGACATGCTCCAAACCAAATATTATCTATGAAACATCTGCAGGGACCTATTGGCACCAAAATTCTGCATAGATATCTTCACTTCCAATAGAATAGCAAAATATTAAGGTTTCATTATTTGGGAAAATAACGATGAACCCGGGTTCACTGACATTTTATCGAGAAACTTGACATGCTCCAAATCAAATAATATTTATTAAGCATCTGCAAGGACCTATTGGCATCAAAATTCTGCATAGATATCTTCACTTCTTCCAATAGAATAGCAAAATATTAAGGTTTCATTATCTGGGAAAATAACGATGAACCCGGGTTCACTGACATTTTATCGAGAAACTTGACATGCTCCAAATCAAATAATATTTATTAAGCATCTGCAAGGATCTATTGGCATCAAAATTCTGCATAGATATCTTCACTTCTTCCAATAGAATAGCAAAATATTAAGGTTTCATTATATGGTAAAATAACGATGAACCCGGGTTCACTGACTTTTTATCGAGAAACTTGACATGCTCCAACCAAATATTATCTATGAAACATCTGCAGGGACCTATTGGCACCAAAATTCTGCATAGATATTTTCACTTCTTCCAATAGAATAGCAAAATATCAAGGTTTCTTTATATGGTAAAATAACGATGAACCCGGGTTCACTGACTTTTTATCGAGAAACTTGACATGCTCCAAACCAAATATTATCTATGAAACATCTGCAGGGACCTATTGCCATCAAAATTGTGCATAGATATCTTCACTTCTTCCAATAGAATAGCAAAATATTAAGGTTTCATTATTTGGGAAAATAACGATGAACCCGGGTTCACTGACATTTTATCGAGAAACTTGACATGCTCCAAATCAAATAATATTTATCAAGCATCTGCAAGGATCTATTGGCATCAAAATTCTGCATAGATATCTTCACTTCTTCCAATAGAATAGCAAAATATTAAGGTTTCATTATTTGGGAAAATAACGATGAACCCGGGTTCACTGACATTTTATCGAGAAACTTGACATGCTCCAAATCAAATAATATTTATCAAGCATCTGCAGGGACCTATTGGCTCCAAAATTCTGCATAGATAGTTTCACTTCTTCCAATAGAATAGCAAAATATCAAGGTTTCTTTATATGGTAAAATAACGATGAACCCGGGTTCACTGACATTTTATCGAGAAACTTGACATGCTCCAAATCAAATAATATTTATCAAGCATCTGCAGGGACGTATTGGCACCAAAATTGTGCATAGATATCTTCACTTTTTCCAATAGAATAGGAAAATATCAAGGTTTCATTATTTGGGAAAATAACGATGAACCCGGGTTCACTGACATTTTATCGAGAAACTTGACATGCTCCAAATCAAATAATATTTATCAAGCATCTGCAGGGACCTATTGGCTCCAAAATTCTGCATAGATAGTTTCACTTCTTCCAATAGAATAGCAAAATATCAAGGTTTCTTTATATGGTAAAATAACGATGAACCCGGGTTCACTGACTTTTTATCGAGAAACTTGACATGCTCCAAACCAAATATTATCTATGAAACATCTGCAGGGACCTATTGCCATCAAAATTGTGCATAGATATCTTGACTTCTTCCAATAGAATAGCAAAATATTAAGGTTTCATTATATGGTAAAATAACGATGAACCCGGGTTCACTGACATTTTATCGAGAAACTTGACATGCTCCAAATCAAATAATATTTTTTAAGCATCTGCAAGGACCTATTGCCATCAAAATTGTACATAGAAATCTTGATTTCTTCCAATAGAATACCAAAAATCTTTGTTTCATTATATGGTAAAATAACGATGAACCCGGGTTCACTGACATTTTATCGAGAAACTTGACATGCTCCAAATCAAATAATATTTTTCAAGCATCTGCAAGGACCTATTCCCATCAAAATTGTGCATAGATATCTTGACTTCTTCCAATAGAATAGCAAAAATCAAGGTTTCATTATTTGGGAAAATAACGATGAACCCGGGTTCACTGACATTTTATCGAGAAACTTGACATGCTCCAAATCAAATAATATTTATCAAGCATCTGCAAGGACCTATTGGCATCAAAATTCTGCATAAATATCTTCACTTCTTCCAATAGAATAGCAAAATATTAAGGTTTCATTATATGGTAAAATAACGATGAACCCGGGTTCACTGACATTTTATCGAGAAACTTGACATGCTCCAAACCAAATATTATCTATGAAACATCTGCAGGGACCTATTGGCACCAAAATTCTGCATAGATATCATCACTTCTTCCAATAGAATAGCAAAATATTAAGGTTTCATTATTTGGGAAAATAACGATGAACCCGGGTTCACTGACATTTTATCGAGAAACTTGACATGCTCCAAATCAAATAATATTTATCAAGCATCTGCAGGGACCTATTGGCTCCAAAATTCTGCATAGATAGTTTCACTTCTTCCAATAGAATAGCAAAATATCAAGGTTTCTTTATATGGTAAAATAACGATGAACCCGGGTTCACTGACTTTTTATCGAGAAACTTGACATGCTCCAAACCAAATATTATCTATGAAACATCTGCAGGGACGTATTGGCACCAAAATTCTGCATAGATATCTTCACTTTTTCCAATAGAATAGGAAAATATCAAGGTTTCATTATTTGGGAAAATAACGATGAACCCGGGTTCACTGACTTTTTATCGAGAAACTTGACATGCTCCAAACCAAATATTATCTATGAAACATCTGCAGGGACCTATTGCCATCAAAATTGTGCATAGATATCTTGACTTCTTCCAATAGAATAGCAAAATATTAAGGTTTCATTATTTGGGAAAATAACGATGAACCCGGATTCACTGACTTTTTATCGAGAAACTTGACATGCTCCAAACCAAATATTATCTATGAAACATCTGCAGGGACCTATTGCCATCAAAATTGTGCATAGATATCTTGACTTCTTCCAATAGAATAGCAAAAATCAAGGTTTCATTATTTGGGAAAATAACGATGAACCCGGGTTCACTGACTTTTTATCGAGAAACTTGACATGCTCCAAACCAAATATTATCTATGAAACATCTGCAGGGACCTATTGGCACCAAAATTCTGCATAGATATCTTCACTTCTTCCAATAGAATAGCAAAATATTAAGGTTTCATTATTTGGGAAAATAACGATGAACCCGGGTTCACTGACATTTTATCGAGAAACTTGACATGCTCCAAATCAAATAATATTTATCAAGCATCTGCAGGGACCTATTGGCTCCAAAATTCTGCATAGATAGTTTCACTTCTTCCAATAGAATAGCAAAATATCAAGGTTTCTTTATATGGTAAAATAACGATGAACCCGAGTTCACTGACATTTTATCGAGAAACTTGACATGCTCCAAATCAAATAATATTTATCAAGCATCTGCAAGGACCTATTGGCATCAAAATTCTGCATAAATATCTTCACTTCTTCCAATAGAATAGCAAAATATTAAGGTTTCATTATATGGTAAAATAACGATGAACCCGGGTTCACTGACATTTTATCGAGAAACTTGACATGCTCCAAATCAAATAATATTTTTTAAGCATCTGCAAGGACCTATTGCCATCAAAATTGTACATAGAAATCTTGATTTCTTCCAATAGAATACCAAAAATCTTTGTTTCATTATATGGTAAAATAACGATGAACCCGGGTTCACTGACATTTTATCGAGAAACTTGACATGCTCCAAATCAAATAATATTTTTCAAGCATCTGCAAGGACCTATTCCCATCAAAATTGTGCATAGATATCTTGACTTCTTCCAATAGAATAGCAAAAATCAAGGTTTCATTATTTGGGAAAATAACGATGAACCCGGGTTCACTGACATTTTATCGAGAAACTTGACATGCTCCAAATCAAATAATATTTATCAAGCATCTGCAGGGACCTATTGGCTCCAAAATTCTGCATAGATATTTTCACTTCTTCCAATAGAATAACAAAATATCAAGGTTTCTTTATATGGTAAAATAACGATGAACCCGGGTTCACTGACTTTTTATCGAGAAACTTGACATGCTCCAAACCAAATATTATCTATGAAACATCTGCAGGGACGTATTGGCACCAAAATTGTGCATAGATATCTTCACTTTTTCCAATAGAATAGGAAAATATCAAGGTTTCATTATTTGGGAAAATAACGATGAACCCGGGTTCACTGACATTTTATCGAGAAACTTGACATGCTCCAACCAAATATTATCTATGAAACATCTGCAGGGACCTATTGGCACCAAAATTCTGCATAGATATTTTCACTTCTTCCAATAGAATAGCAAAATATCAAGGTTTCTTTATATGGTAAAATAACGATGAACCCGGGTTCACTGACTTTTTATCGAGAAACTTGACATGCTCCAAACCAAATATTATCTATGAAACATCTGCAGGGACCTATTGCCATCAAAATTGTGCATAGATATCTTGACTTCTTCCAATAGAATAGCAAAATATTAAGGTTTCATTATTTGGGAAAATAACGATGAACCCGGGTTCACTGACATTTTATCGAGAAACTTGACATGCTCCAAATCAAATAATATTTATCAAGCATCTGCAAGGACCTATTGGCACCAAAATTCTGCATAGATATTTTCACTTCTTCCAATAGAATAGCAAAATATCAAGGTTTCTTTATATGGTAAAATAACGATGAACCCGGGTTCACTGACTTTTTATCGAGAAACTTGACATGCTCCAAACCAAATATTATCTATGAAACATCTGCAGGGACCTATTGCCATCAAAATTGTGCATAGATATCTTGACTTCTTCCAATAGAATAGCAAAAATCAAGGTTTCATTATTTGGGAAAATAACGATGAACCCGGGTTCACTGACATTTTATCGAGAAACTTGACATGCTCCAAATCAAATAATATTTATCAAGCATCTGCAAGGACCTATTGGCATCAAAATTCTGCATAAATATCTTCACTTCTTCCAATAGAATAGCAAAATATTAAGGTTTCATTATATGGTAAAATAACGATGAACCCGGGTTCACTGACATTTTATCGAGAAACTTGACATGCTCCAAATCAAATAATATTTTTCAAGCATCTGCAAGGACCTATTGCCATCAAAATTGTGCATAGATATCTTGACTTCTTCCAATAGAATAGCAAAAATCAAGGTTTCATTATTTGGGAAAATAACGATGAACCCGGGTTCACTGACTTTTTATCGAGAAACTTGACATGCTCCAAACCAAATATTATCTATGAAACATCTGCAGGGACCTATTGGCACCAAAATTCTGCATAGATATCTTCACTTCTTCCAATAGAATAGCAAAATATTAAGGTTTCATTATTTGGGAAAATAACGATGAACCCGGGTTCACTGACATTTTATCGAGAAACTTGACATGCTCCAAATCAAATAATATTTATCAAGCATCTGCAGGGACCTATTGGCTCCAAAATTCTGCATAGATAGTTTCACTTCTTCCAATAGAATAGCAAAATATCAAGGTTTCTTTATATGGTAAAATAACGATGAACCCGGGTTCACTGACTTTTTATCGAGAAACTTGACATGCTCCAAACCAAATATTATCTATGAAACATCTGCAGGGACGTATTGGCACCAAAATTCTGCATAGATATCTTCACTTTTTCCAATAGAATAGGAAAATATCAAGGTTTCATTATTTGGGAAAATAACGATGAACCCGGGTTCACTGACTTTTTATCGAGAAACTTGACATGCTCCAACCAAATATTATCTATGAAACATCTGCAGGGACCTATTGCCATCAAAATTGTGCATAGATATCTTGACTTCTTCCAATAGAATAGCAAAATATTAAGGTTTCATTATTTGGGAAAATAACGATGAACCCGGGTTCACTGACATTTTATCGAGAAACTTGACATGCTCCAAATCAAATAATATTTATCAAGCATCTCCAAGGATCTATTGGCATCAAAATTCTGCATAGATATCTTCACTTCTTCCAATAGAATAGCAAAATATTAAGGTTTCATTATATGGTAAAATAACGATGAACCCGGGTTCACTGACTTTTTATCGAGAAACTTGACATGCTCCAAACCAAATATTATCTATGAAACATCTGCAGGGACCTATTGCCATCAAAATTGTGCATAGATATCTTGACTTCTTCCAATAGAATAGCAAAATATTAAGGTTTCATTATATGGTAAAATAACGATGAACCCGGGTTCACTGACATTTTATCGAGAAACTTGACATGCTCCAAATCAAATAATATTTTTTAAGCATCTGCAAGGACCTATTGCCATCAAAATTGTGCATAGATATCTTGACTTCTTCCAATAGAATAGCAAAAATCAAGGTTTCATTATTTGGGAAAATAACGATGAACCCGGGTTCACTGACATTTTATCGAGAAACTTGACATGCTCCAAATCAAATAATATTTATCAAGCATCTGCAGGGACCTATTGGCTCCAAAATTCTGCATAGATAGTTTCACTTCTTCCAATAGAATAGCAAAATATCAAGGTTTCTTTATATGGTAAAATAACGATGAACCCGGGTTCACTGACTTTTTATCGAGAAACTTGACATGCTCCAAACCAAATATTATCTATGAAACATCTGCAGGGACGTATTGGCACCAAAATTCTGCATAGATATAATCACTTTTTCCAATAGAATAGGAAAATATCAAGGTTTCATTATTTGGGAAAATAACGATGAACCCGGGTTCACTGACTTTTTATCGAGAAACTTGACATGCTCCAACCAAATATTATCTATGAAACATCTGCAGGGACCTATTGCCATCAAAATTGTGCATAGATATCTTGACTTCTTCCAATAGAATAGCAAAATATTAAGGTTTCTTTATATGGTAAAATAACGATGAACCCGGGTTCACTGACTTTTTATCGAGAAATTTGACATGCTCCAAACCAAATATTATCTATGAAACATCTGCAGGGACGTATTGGCACCAAAATTCTGCATAGATATCTTCACTTTTTCCAATAGAATAGGAAAATATCAAGCTTTCATTATTTGGGAAAATAACGATGAACCCGGGTTCACTGACATTTTATCGAGAAACTTGACATGCTCCAAATCAAATAATATTTTTCAAGCATCTGCAAGGACCTATTGCCATCAAAATTGTGCATAGATATCTTGACTTCTTCCAATAGAATAGCAAAAATCAAGGTTTCATTATTTGGGAAAATAACGATGAACCCGGGTTCACTGACTTTTTATCGAGAAACTTGACATGCTCCAAACCAAATATTATCTATGAAAGATCTGCAGGGACCTATTGGCACCAAAATTCTGCATAGATATCTTCACTTCCAATAGAATAGCAAAATATTAAGGTTTCATTATCTGGGAAAATAACGATGAACCCGGGTTCACTGACATTTTATCGAGAAACTTGACATGCTCCAAATCAAATAATTTTTATTAAGCATCTGCAAGGACCTATTGGCATCAAAATTCTGCATAGATATCTTCACTTCTTCCAATAGAATAGCAAAATATTAAGGTTTCATTATCTGGGAAAATAACGATGAACCCGGGTTCACTGACATTTTATCGAGAAACTTGACATGCTCCAAATCAAATAATATTTATTAAGCATCTGCAAGGATCTATTGGCATCAAAATTCTGCATAGATATCTTCACTTCTTCCAATAGAATAGCAAAATATTAAGGTTTCATTATATGGTAAAATAACGATGAACCCGGGTTCACTGACATTTTATCGAGAAACTTGACATGCTCCAAATCAAATAATATTTTTCAAGCATCTGCAAGGACCTATTGCCATCAAAATTGTGCATAGATATCTTGACTTCTTCCAATAGAATAGCAAAAATCAAGGTTTCATTATTTGGGAAAATAACGATGAACCCGGGTTCACTGACTTTTTATCGAGAAACTTGACATGCTCCAAACCAAATATTATCTATGAAACATCTGCAGGGACCTATTGGCACCAAAATTCTGCATAGATATTTTCACTTCTTCCAATAGAATAGCAAAATATCAAGGTTTCTTTATATGGTAAAATAACGATGAACCCGGGTTCACTGACTTTTTATCGAGAAACTTGACATGCTCCAAACCAAATATTATCTATGAAACATCTGCAGGGACGTATTGGCACCAAAATTCTGCATAGATATCTTCACTTTTTCCAATAGAATAGGAAAATATCAAGGTTTCATTATTTGGGAAAATAACGATGAACCCGGGTTCACTGACTTTTTATCGAGAAACTTGACATGCTCCAAACCAAATATTATCTATGAAACATCTGCAGGGACCTATTGCCATCAAAATTGTGCATAGATATCTTGACTTCTTCCAATAGAATAGCAAAATATTAAGGTTTCATTATTTGGGAAAATAACGATGAACCCGGATTCACTGACTTTTTATCGAGAAACTTGACATGCTCCAAACCAAATATTATCTATGAAACATCTGCAGGGACCTATTGCCATCAAAATTGTGCATAGATATCTTGACTTCTTCCAATAGAATAGCAAAAATCAAGGTTTCATTATTTGGGAAAATAACGATGAACCCGGGTTCACTGACTTTTTATCGAGAAACTTGACATGCTCCAAACCAAATATTATCTATGAAACATCTGCAGGGACCTATTGGCACCAAAATTCTGCATAGATATCTTCACTTCTTCCAATAGAATAGCAAAATATTAAGGTTTCATTATTTGGGAAAATAACGATGAACCCGGGTTCACTGACATTTTATCGAGAAACTTGACATGCTCCAAATCAAATAATATTTATCAAGCATCTGCAGGGACCTATTGGCTCCAAAATTCTGCATAGATAGTTTCACTTCTTCCAATAGAATAGCAAAATATCAAGGTTTCTTTATATGGTAAAATAACGATGAACCCGAGTTCACTGACATTTTATCGAGAAACTTGACATGCTCCAAATCAAATAATATTTATCAAGCATCTGCAAGGACCTATTGGCATCAAAATTCTGCATAAATATCTTCACTTCTTCCAATAGAATAGCAAAATATTAAGGTTTCATTATATGGTAAAATAACGATGAACCCGGGTTCACTGACATTTTATCGAGAAACTTGACATGCTCCAAATCAAATAATATTTTTTAAGCATCTGCAAGGACCTATTGCCATCAAAATTGTACATAGAAATCTTGATTTCTTCCAATAGAATACCAAAAATCTTTGTTTCATTATATGGTAAAATAACGATGAACCCGGGTTCACTGACATTTTATCGAGAAACTTGACATGCTCCAAATCAAATAATATTTTTCAAGCATCTGCAAGGACCTATTCCCATCAAAATTGTGCATAGATATCTTGACTTCTTCCAATAGAATAGCAAAAATCAAGGTTTCATTATTTGGGAAAATAACGATGAACCCGGGTTCACTGACATTTTATCGAGAAACTTGACATGCTCCAAATCAAATAATATTTATCAAGCATCTGCAGGGACCTATTGGCTCCAAAATTCTGCATAGATATTTTCACTTCTTCCAATAGAATAACAAAATATCAAGGTTTCTTTATATGGTAAAATAACGATGAACCCGGGTTCACTGACTTTTTATCGAGAAACTTGACATGCTCCAAACCAAATATTATCTATGAAACATCTGCAGGGACGTATTGGCACCAAAATTGTGCATAGATATCTTCACTTTTTCCAATAGAATAGGAAAATATCAAGGTTTCATTATTTGGGAAAATAACGATGAACCCGGGTTCACTGACATTTTATCGAGAAACTTGACATGCTCCAACCAAATATTATCTATGAAACATCTGCAGGGACCTATTGGCACCAAAATTCTGCATAGATATTTTCACTTCTTCCAATAGAATAGCAAAATATCAAGGTTTCTTTATATGGTAAAATAACGATGAACCCGGGTTCACTGACTTTTTATCGAGAAACTTGACATGCTCCAAACCAAATATTATCTATGAAACATCTGCAGGGACCTATTGCCATCAAAATTGTGCATAGATATCTTGACTTCTTCCAATAGAATAGCAAAATATTAAGGTTTCATTATTTGGGAAAATAACGATGAACCCGGGTTCACTGACATTTTATCGAGAAACTTGACATGCTCCAAATCAAATAATATTTATCAAGCATCTGCAAGGACCTATTGGCACCAAAATTCTGCATAGATATTTTCACTTCTTCCAATAGAATAGCAAAATATCAAGGTTTCTTTATATGGTAAAATAACGATGAACCCGGGTTCACTGACTTTTTATCGAGAAACTTGACATGCTCCAAACCAAATATTATCTATGAAACATCTGCAGGGACCTATTGCCATCAAAATTGTGCATAGATATCTTGACTTCTTCCAATAGAATAGCAAAAATCAAGGTTTCATTATTTGGGAAAATAACGATGAACCCGGGTTCACTGACATTTTATCGAGAAACTTGACATGCTCCAAATCAAATAATATTTATCAAGCATCTGCAAGGACCTATTGGCATCAAAATTCTGCATAAATATCTTCACTTCTTCCAATAGAATAGCAAAATATTAAGGTTTCATTATATGGTAAAATAACGATGAACCCGGGTTCACTGACATTTTATCGAGAAACTTGACATGCTCCAAATCAAATAATATTTTTCAAGCATCTGCAAGGACCTATTGCCATCAAAATTGTGCATAGATATCTTGACTTCTTCCAATAGAATAGCAAAAATCAAGGTTTCATTATTTGGGAAAATAACGATGAACCCGGGTTCACTGACTTTTTATCGAGAAACTTGACATGCTCCAAACCAAATATTATCTATGAAACATCTGCAGGGACCTATTGGCACCAAAATTCTGCATAGATATCTTCACTTCTTCCAATAGAATAGCAAAATATTAAGGTTTCATTATTTGGGAAAATAACGATGAACCCGGGTTCACTGACATTTTATCGAGAAACTTGACATGCTCCAAATCAAATAATATTTATCAAGCATCTGCAGGGACCTATTGGCTCCAAAATTCTGCATAGATAGTTTCACTTCTTCCAATAGAATAGCAAAATATCAAGGTTTCTTTATATGGTAAAATAACGATGAACCCGGGTTCACTGACTTTTTATCGAGAAACTTGACATGCTCCAAACCAAATATTATCTATGAAACATCTGCAGGGACGTATTGGCACCAAAATTCTGCATAGATATCTTCACTTTTTCCAATAGAATAGGAAAATATCAAGGTTTCATTATTTGGGAAAATAACGATGAACCCGGGTTCACTGACTTTTTATCGAGAAACTTGACATGCTCCAACCAAATATTATCTATGAAACATCTGCAGGGACCTATTGCCATCAAAATTGTGCATAGATATCTTGACTTCTTCCAATAGAATAGCAAAATATTAAGGTTTCATTATTTGGGAAAATAACGATGAACCCGGGTTCACTGACATTTTATCGAGAAACTTGACATGCTCCAAATCAAATAATATTTATCAAGCATCTCCAAGGATCTATTGGCATCAAAATTCTGCATAGATATCTTCACTTCTTCCAATAGAATAGCAAAATATTAAGGTTTCATTATATGGTAAAATAACGATGAACCCGGGTTCACTGACTTTTTATCGAGAAACTTGACATGCTCCAAACCAAATATTATCTATGAAACATCTGCAGGGACCTATTGCCATCAAAATTGTGCATAGATATCTTGACTTCTTCCAATAGAATAGCAAAATATTAAGGTTTCATTATATGGTAAAATAACGATGAACCCGGGTTCACTGACATTTTATCGAGAAACTTGACATGCTCCAAATCAAATAATATTTTTTAAGCATCTGCAAGGACCTATTGCCATCAAAATTGTGCATAGATATCTTGACTTCTTCCAATAGAATAGCAAAAATCAAGGTTTCATTATTTGGGAAAATAACGATGAACCCGGGTTCACTGACATTTTATCGAGAAACTTGACATGCTCCAAATCAAATAATATTTATCAAGCATCTGCAGGGACCTATTGGCTCCAAAATTCTGCATAGATAGTTTCACTTCTTCCAATAGAATAGCAAAATATCAAGGTTTCTTTATATGGTAAAATAACGATGAACCCGGGTTCACTGACTTTTTATCGAGAAACTTGACATGCTCCAAACCAAATATTATCTATGAAACATCTGCAGGGACGTATTGGCACCAAAATTCTGCATAGATATAATCACTTTTTCCAATAGAATAGGAAAATATCAAGGTTTCATTATTTGGGAAAATAACGATGAACCCGGGTTCACTGACTTTTTATCGAGAAACTTGACATGCTCCAACCAAATATTATCTATGAAACATCTGCAGGGACCTATTGCCATCAAAATTGTGCATAGATATCTTGACTTCTTCCAATAGAATAGCAAAATATTAAGGTTTCTTTATATGGTAAAATAACGATGAACCCGGGTTCACTGACTTTTTATCGAGAAATTTGACATGCTCCAAACCAAATATTATCTATGAAACATCTGCAGGGACGTATTGGCACCAAAATTCTGCATAGATATCTTCACTTTTTCCAATAGAATAGGAAAATATCAAGCTTTCATTATTTGGGAAAATAACGATGAACCCGGGTTCACTGACATTTTATCGAGAAACTTGACATGCTCCAAATCAAATAATATTTTTCAAGCATCTGCAAGGACCTATTGCCATCAAAATTGTGCATAGATATCTTGACTTCTTCCAATAGAATAGCAAAAATCAAGGTTTCATTATTTGGGAAAATAACGATGAACCCGGGTTCACTGACTTTTTATCGAGAAACTTGACATGCTCCAAACCAAATATTATCTATGAAAGATCTGCAGGGACCTATTGGCACCAAAATTCTGCATAGATATCTTCACTTCCAATAGAATAGCAAAATATTAAGGTTTCATTATCTGGGAAAATAACGATGAACCCGGGTTCACTGACATTTTATCGAGAAACTTGACATGCTCCAAATCAAATAATTTTTATTAAGCATCTGCAAGGACCTATTGGCATCAAAATTCTGCATAGATATCTTCACTTCTTCCAATAGAATAGCAAAATATTAAGGTTTCATTATCTGGGAAAATAACGATGAACCCGGGTTCACTGACATTTTATCGAGAAACTTGACATGCTCCAAATCAAATAATATTTATTAAGCATCTGCAAGGATCTATTGGCATCAAAATTCTGCATAGATATCTTCACTTCTTCCAATAGAATAGCAAAATATTAAGGTTTCATTATATGGTAAAATAACGATGAACCCGGGTTCACTGACATTTTATCGAGAAACTTGACATGCTCCAAATCAAATAATATTTTTCAAGCATCTGCAAGGACCTATTGCCATCAAAATTGTGCATAGATATCTTGACTTCTTCCAATAGAATAGCAAAAATCAAGGTTTCATTATTTGGGAAAATAACGATGAACCCGGGTTCACTGACTTTTTATCGAGAAACTTGACATGCTCCAAACCAAATATTATCTATGAAACATCTGCAGGGACCTATTGGCACCAAATTTCTGCATAGATATCTTCACTTCTTCCAATAGAATAGCAAAATATTAAGGTTTCATTATTTGGGAAAATAACGATGAACCCGGGTTCACTGACATTTTATCGAGAAACTTGACATGCTCCAAATCAAATAATATTTTTCAAGCATCTGCAAGGACCTATTGGCATCAAAATTATGCATAGATATCTTCACTTCTTCCAATAGAATAGCAAAATATTAAGGTTTCTTTATCTGGGAAAATAACGATGAACCCGGGTTCACTGACATTTTATCGAGAAACTTGACATGCTCCAAATCAAATAATATTTATTAAGCATCTGCAAGGATCTATTGGCATCAAAATTCTGCATAGATATCTTCACTTCTTCCAATAGAATAGCAAAATATTAAGGTTTCATTATATGGTAAAATAACGATGAACCCGGGTTCACTGACTTTTTATCGAGAAACTTGACATGCTCCAACCAAATATTATCTATGAAACATCTGCAGGGACCTATTGGCACCAAAATTCTGCATAGATATTTTCACTTCTTCCAATAGAATAGCAAAATATCAAGGTTTCTTTATATGGTAAAATAACGATGAACCCGGGTTCACTGACTTTTTATCGAGAAACTTGACATGCTCCAAACCAAATATTATCTATGAAACATCTGCAGGGACCTATTGCCATCAAAATTGTGCATAGATATCTTGACTTCTTCCAATAGAATAGCAAAATATTAAGGTTTCATTATTTGGGAAAATAACGATGAACCCGGGTTCACTGACATTTTATCGAGAAACTTGACATGCTCCAAATCAAATAATATTTATCAAGCATCTGCAAGGATCTATTGGCATCAAAATTCTGCATAGATATCTTCACTTCTTCCAATAGAATAGCAAAATATTAAGGTTTCATTATTTCATTATTATCTATATTATTTCATCATTATTTCATTATTATCTATGAAACATCTGCAGGGACCTATTGGCACCAAAATTCTGCATAGATATCTTCACTTCCAATAGAATAGCAAAATATTAAGGTTTCATTATTTGGGAAAATAACGATGAACCCGGGTTCACTGACATTTTATCGAGAAACTTGACATGCTCCAAATCAAATAATATTTATTAAGCATCTGCAAGGACCTATTGGCATCAAAATTCTGCATAGATATCTTCACTTCTTCCAATAGAATAGCAAAATATTAAGGTTTCATTATCTGGGAAAATAACGATGAACCCGGGTTCACTGACATTTTATCGAGAAACTTGACATGCTCCAAATCAAATAATATTTATCAATCATCTGCAAGGATCTATTGGCATCAAAATTCTGCATAGATATCTTCACTTCTTCCAATAGAATAGCAAAAATCAAGGTTTCATTATTTGGGAAAATAACGATGAACCCGGGTTCACTGACTTTTTATCGAGAAACTTGACATGCTCCAAACCAAATATTATCTATGAAACATCTGCAGGGACCTATTGCCATCAAAATTGTGCATAGATATCTTGACTTCTTCCAATAGAATAGCAAAATATTAAGGTTTCATTATTTGGGAAAATAACGATGAACCCGGGTTCACTGACATTTTATCGAGAAACTTGACATGCTCCAAATCAAATAATATTTATCAAGCATCTGCAAGGACCTATTGGCATCAAAATTCTGCATAAATATCTTCACTTCTTCCAATAGAATAGCAAAATATTAAGGTTTCATTATATGGTAAAATAACGATGAACCCGGGTTCACTGACATTTTATCGAGAAACTTGACATGCTCCAAATCAAATAATATTTATCAAGCATCTGCAGGGACGTATTGGCACCAAAATTCTGCATAGATATCTTCACTTTTTCCAATAGAATAGGAAAATATCAAGGTTTCATTATTTGGGAAAATAACGATGAACCCGGGTTCACTGACTTTTTATCGAGAAACTTGACATGCTCCAACCAAATATTATCTATGAAACATCTGCAGGGACCTATTGCCATCAAAATTGTGCATAGATATCTTGACTTCTTCCAATAGAATAGCAAAATATTAAGGTTTCATTATTTGGGAAAATAACGATGAACCCGGGTTCACTGACATTTTATCGAGAAACTTGACATGCTCCAAATCAAATAATATTTATCAAGCATCTCCAAGGATCTATTGGCATCAAAATTCTGCATAGATATCTTCACTTCTTCCAATAGAATAGCAAAATATTAAGGTTTCATTATATGGTAAAATAACGATGAACCCGGGTTCACTGACTTTTTATCGAGAAACTTGACATGCTCCAAACCAAATATTATCTATGAAACATCTGCAGGGACCTATTGCCATCAAAATTGTGCATAGATATCTTGACTTCTTCCAATAGAATAGCAAAATATTAAGGTTTCATTATATGGTAAAATAACGATGAACCCGGGTTCACTGACATTTTATCGAGAAACTTGACATGCTCCAAATCAAATAATATTTTTTAAGCATCTGCAAGGACCTATTGCCATCAAAATTGTGCATAGATATCTTGACTTCTTCCAATAGAATAGCAAAAATCAAGGTTTCATTATTTGGGAAAATAACGATGAACCCGGGTTCACTGACATTTTATCGAGAAACTTGACATGCTCCAAATCAAATAATATTTATCAAGCATCTGCAGGGACCTATTGGCTCCAAAATTCTGCATAGATAGTTTCACTTCTTCCAATAGAATAGCAAAATATCAAGGTTTCTTTATATGGTAAAATAACGATGAACCCGGGTTCACTGACTTTTTATCGAGAAACTTGACATGCTCCAAACCAAATATTATCTATGAAACATCTGCAGGGACGTATTGGCACCAAAATTCTGCATAGATATAATCACTTTTTCCAATAGAATAGGAAAATATCAAGGTTTCATTATTTGGGAAAATAACGATGAACCCGGGTTCACTGACTTTTTATCGAGAAACTTGACATGCTCCAACCAAATATTATCTATGAAACATCTGCAGGGACCTATTGCCATCAAAATTGTGCATAGATATCTTGACTTCTTCCAATAGAATAGCAAAATATTAAGGTTTCTTTATATGGTAAAATAACGATGAACCCGGGTTCACTGACTTTTTATCGAGAAATTTGACATGCTCCAAACCAAATATTATCTATGAAACATCTGCAGGGACGTATTGGCACCAAAATTCTGCATAGATATCTTCACTTTTTCCAATAGAATAGGAAAATATCAAGCTTTCATTATTTGGGAAAATAACGATGAACCCGGGTTCACTGACATTTTATCGAGAAACTTGACATGCTCCAAATCAAATAATATTTTTCAAGCATCTGCAAGGACCTATTGCCATCAAAATTGTGCATAGATATCTTGACTTCTTCCAATAGAATAGCAAAAATCAAGGTTTCATTATTTGGGAAAATAACGATGAACCCGGGTTCACTGACTTTTTATCGAGAAACTTGACATGCTCCAAACCAAATATTATCTATGAAAGATCTGCAGGGACCTATTGGCACCAAAATTCTGCATAGATATCTTCACTTCCAATAGAATAGCAAAATATTAAGGTTTCATTATCTGGGAAAATAACGATGAACCCGGGTTCACTGACATTTTATCGAGAAACTTGACATGCTCCAAATCAAATAATTTTTATTAAGCATCTGCAAGGACCTATTGGCATCAAAATTCTGCATAGATATCTTCACTTCTTCCAATAGAATAGCAAAATATTAAGGTTTCATTATCTGGGAAAATAACGATGAACCCGGGTTCACTGACATTTTATCGAGAAACTTGACATGCTCCAAATCAAATAATATTTATTAAGCATCTGCAAGGATCTATTGGCATCAAAATTCTGCATAGATATCTTCACTTCTTCCAATAGAATAGCAAAATATTAAGGTTTCATTATATGGTAAAATAACGATGAACCCGGGTTCACTGACATTTTATCGAGAAACTTGACATGCTCCAAATCAAATAATATTTTTCAAGCATCTGCAAGGACCTATTGCCATCAAAATTGTGCATAGATATCTTGACTTCTTCCAATAGAATAGCAAAAATCAAGGTTTCATTATTTGGGAAAATAACGATGAACCCGGGTTCACTGACTTTTTATCGAGAAACTTGACATGCTCCAAACCAAATATTATCTATGAAACATCTGCAGGGACCTATTGGCACCAAAATTCTGCATAGATATCTTCACTTCTTCCAATAGAATAGCAAAATATTAAGGTTTCATTTTTTGGGAAAATAACGATGAACCCGGGTTCACTGACATTTTATCGAGAAACTTGACATGCTCCAAATCAAATAATATTTTTCAAGCATCTGCAAGGACCTATTGGCATCAAAATTATGCATAGATATCTTCACTTCTTCCAATAGAATAGCAAAATATTAAGGTTTCTTTATCTGGGAAAATAACGATGAACCCGGGTTCACTGACATTTTATCGAGAAACTTGACATGCTCCAAATCAAATAATATTTATTAAGCATCTGCAAGGATCTATTGGCATCAAAATTCTGCATAGATATCTTCACTTCTTCCAATAGAATAGCAAAATATTAAGGTTTCATTATATGGTAAAATAACGATGAACCCGGGTTCACTGACTTTTTATCGAGAAACTTGACATGCTCCAACCAAATATTATCTATGAAACATCTGCAGGGACCTATTGGCACCAAAATTCTGCATAGATATTTTCACTTCTTCCAATAGAATAGCAAAATATCAAGGTTTCTTTATATGGTAAAATAACGATGAACCCGGGTTCACTGACTTTTTATCGAGAAACTTGACATGCTCCAAACCAAATATTATCTATGAAACATCTGCAGGGACCTATTGCCATCAAAATTGTGCATAGATATCTTGACTTCTTCCAATAGAATAGCAAAATATTAAGGTTTCATTATTTGGGAAAATAACGATGAACCCGGGTTCACTGACATTTTATCGAGAAACTTGACATGCTCCAAATCAAATAATATTTATCAAGCATCTGCAAGGATCTATTGGCATCAAAATTCTGCATAGATATCTTCACTTCTTCCAATAGAATAGCAAAATATTAAGGTTTCATTATTTCATTATTATCTATATTATTTCATCATTATTTCATTATTATCTATGAAACATCTGCAGGGACCTATTGGCACCAAAATTCTGCATAGATATCTTCACTTCCAATAGAATAGCAAAATATTAAGGTTTCATTATTTGGGAAAATAACGATGAACCCGGGTTCACTGACATTTTATCGAGAAACTTGACATGCTCCAAATCAAATAATATTTATTAAGCATCTGCAAGGACCTATTGGCATCAAAATTCTGCATAGATATCTTCACTTCTTCCAATAGAATAGCAAAATATTAAGGTTTCATTATCTGGGAAAATAACGATGAACCCGGGTTCACTGACATTTTATCGAGAAACTTGACATGCTCCAAATCAAATAATATTTATCAATCATCTGCAAGGATCTATTGGCATCAAAATTCTGCATAGATATCTTCACTTCTTCCAATAGAATAGCAAAAATCAAGGTTTCATTATTTGGGAAAATAACGATGAACCCGGGTTCACTGACTTTTTATCGAGAAACTTGACATGCTCCAAACCAAATATTATCTATGAAACATCTGCAGGGACCTATTGCCATCAAAATTGTGCATAGATATCTTGACTTCTTCCAATAGAATAGCAAAATATTAAGGTTTCATTATTTGGGAAAATAACGATGAACCCGGGTTCACTGACATTTTATCGAGAAACTTGACATGCTCCAAATCAAATAATATTTATCAAGCATCTGCAAGGACCTATTGGCATCAAAATTCTGCATAAATATCTTCACTTCTTCCAATAGAATAGCAAAATATTAAGGTTTCATTATATGGTAAAATAACGATGAACCCGGGTTCACTGACATTTTATCGAGAAACTTGACATGCTCCAAATCAAATAATATTTATCAAGCATCTGCAAGGATCTATTGGCATCAAAATTCTGCATAGATATCTTCACTTCTTCCAATAGAATAGCAAAATATTAAGGTTTCATTATTTGGGAAAATAACGATGAACCCGGGTTCACTGACATTTTATCGAGAAACTTGACATGCTCCAAATCAAATAATATTTATCAAGCATCTGCAGGGACCTATTGGCTCCAAAATTCTGCATAGATAGTTTCACTTCTTCCAATAGAATAGCAAAATATCAAGGTTTCTTTATATGGTAAAATAACGATGAACCCGGGTTCACTGACATTTTATCGAGAAACTTGACATGCTCCAAATCAAATAATATTTATCAAGCATCTGCAAGGACCTATTGGCATCAAAATTCTGCATAAATATCTTCACTTCTTCCAATAGAATAGCAAAATATTAAGGTTTCATTATATGGTAAAATAACGATGAACCCGGGTTCACTGACATTTTATCGAGAAACTTGACATGCTCCAAATCAAATAATATTTTTCAAGCATCTGCAAGGACCTATTCCCATCAAAATTGTGCATAGATATCTTGACTTCTTCCAATAGAATAGCAAAAATCAAGGTTTCATTATTTGGGAAAATAACGATGAACCCGGGTTCACTGACATTTTATCGAGGAACTTGACATGCTCCAAATCAAATAATATTTATCAAGCATCTGCAGGGACCTATTGGCTCCAAAATTCTGCATAGATATTTTCACTTCTTCCAATAGAATAGCAAAATATCAAGGTTTCTTTATATGGTAAAATAACGATGAACCCGGGTTCACTGACTTTTTATCGAGAAACTTGACATGCTCCAAACCAAATATTATCTATGAAACATCTGCAGGGACGTATTGGCACCAAAATTCTGCATAAATATCTTCACTTCTTCCAATAGAATAGCAAAATATTAAGGTTTCATTATATGGTAAAATAACGATGAACCCGGGTTCACTGACATTTTATCGAGAAACTTGACATGCTCCAAACCAAATATTATCTATGAAACATCTGCAGGGACCTATTGGCACCAAAATTCTGCATAGATATCTTCACTTCTTCCAATAGAATAGCAAAATATTAAGGTTTCATTATTTGGGAAAATAACGATGAACCCGGGTTCACTGACATTTTATCGAGAAACTTGACATGCTCCAAATCAAATAATATTTATCAAGCATCTGCAGGGACCTATTGGCTCCAAAATTCTGCATAGATAGTTTCACTTCTTCCAATAGAATAGCAAAATATCAAGGTTTCTTTATATGGTAAAATAACGATGAACCCGGGTTCACTGACTTTTTATCGAGAAACTTGACATGCTCCAAACCAAATATTATCTATGAAACATCTGCAGGGACGTATTGGCACCAAAATTCTGCATAGATATCTTCACTTTTTCCAATAGAATAGGAAAATATCAAGGTTTCATTATTTGGGAAAATAACGATGAACCCGGGTTCACTGACTTTTTATCGAGAAACTTGACATGCTCCAAACCAAATATTATCTATGAAACATCTGCAGGGACCTATTGCCATCAAAATTGTGCATAGATATCTTGACTTCTTCCAATAGAATAGCAAAATATTAAGGTTTCATTATTTGGGAAAATAACGATGAACCCGGATTCACTGACTTTTTATCGAGAAACTTGACATGCTCCAAACCAAATATTATCTATGAAACATCTGCAGGGACCTATTGCCATCAAAATTGTGCATAGATATCTTGACTTCTTCCAATAGAATAGCAAAAATCAAGGTTTCATTATTTGGGAAAATAACGATGAACCCGGGTTCACTGACTTTTTATCGAGAAACTTGACATGCTCCAAACCAAATATTATCTATGAAACATCTGCAGGGACCTATTGCCATCAAAATTGTGCATAGATATCTTGACTTCTTCCAATAGAATAGCAAAATATTAAGGTTTCATTATATGGTAAAATAACGATGAACCCGGGTTCACTGACATTTTATCGAGAAACTTGACATGCTCCAAATCAAATAATATTTTTTAAGCATCTGCAAGGACCTATTGCCATCAAAATTGTGCATAGATATCTTGACTTCTTCCAATAGAATAGCAAAAATCAAGGTTTCATTATTTGGGAAAATAACGATGAACCCGGGTTCACTGACATTTTATCGAGAAACTTGACATGCTCCAAATCAAATAATATTTATCAAGCATCTGCAGGGACCTATTGGCTCCAAAATTCTGCATAGATAGTTTCACTTCTTCCAATAGAATAGCAAAATATCAAGGTTTCTTTATATGGTAAAATAACGATGAACCCGGGTTCACTGACTTTTTATCGAGAAACTTGACATGCTCCAAACCAAATATTATCTATGAAACATCTGCAGGGACGTATTGGCACCAAAATTCTGCATAGATATAATCACTTTTTCCAATAGAATAGGAAAATATCAAGGTTTCATTATTTGGGAAAATAACGATGAACCCGGGTTCACTGACTTTTTATCGAGAAACTTGACATGCTCCAACCAAATATTATCTATGAAACATCTGCAGGGACCTATTGCCATCAAAATTGTGCATAGATATCTTGACTTCTTCCAATAGAATAGCAAAATATTAAGGTTTCTTTATATGGTAAAATAACGATGAACCCGGGTTCACTGACTTTTTATCGAGAAATTTGACATGCTCCAAACCAAATATTATCTATGAAACATCTGCAGGGACGTATTGGCACCAAAATTCTGCATAGATATCTTCACTTTTTCCAATAGAATAGGAAAATATCAAGCTTTCATTATTTGGGAAAATAACGATGAACCCGGGTTCACTGACATTTTATCGAGAAACTTGACATGCTCCAAATCAAATAATATTTTTCAAGCATCTGCAAGGACCTATTGCCATCAAAATTGTGCATAGATATCTTGACTTCTTCCAATAGAATAGCAAAAATCAAGGTTTCATTATTTGGGAAAATAACGATGAACCCGGGTTCACTGACTTTTTATCGAGAAACTTGACATGCTCCAAACCAAATATTATCTATGAAAGATCTGCAGGGACCTATTGGCACCAAAATTCTGCATAGATATCTTCACTTCCAATAGAATAGCAAAATATTAAGGTTTCATTATCTGGGAAAATAACGATGAACCCGGGTTCACTGACATTTTATCGAGAAACTTGACATGCTCCAAATCAAATAATTTTTATTAAGCATCTGCAAGGACCTATTGGCATCAAAATTCTGCATAGATATCTTCACTTCTTCCAATAGAATAGCAAAATATTAAGGTTTCATTATCTGGGAAAATAACGATGAACCCGGGTTCACTGACATTTTATCGAGAAACTTGACATGCTCCAAATCAAATAATATTTATTAAGCATCTGCAAGGATCTATTGGCATCAAAATTCTGCATAGATATCTTCACTTCTTCCAATAGAATAGCAAAATATTAAGGTTTCATTATATGGTAAAATAACGATGAACCCGGGTTCACTGACATTTTATCGAGAAACTTGACATGCTCCAAATCAAATAATATTTTTCAAGCATCTGCAAGGACCTATTGCCATCAAAATTGTGCATAGATATCTTGACTTCTTCCAATAGAATAGCAAAAATCAAGGTTTCATTATTTGGGAAAATAACGATGAACCCGGGTTCACTGACTTTTTATCGAGAAACTTGACATGCTCCAAACCAAATATTATCTATGAAACATCTGCAGGGACCTATTGGCACCAAAATTCTGCATAGATATCTTCACTTCTTCCAATAGAATAGCAAAATATTAAGGTTTCATTATTTGGGAAAATAACGATGAACCCGGGTTCACTGACATTTTATCGAGAAACTTGACATGCTCCAAATCAAATAATATTTTTCAAGCATCTGCAAGGACCTATTGGCATCAAAATTATGCATAGATATCTTCACTTCTTCCAATAGAATAGCAAAATATTAAGGTTTCTTTATCTGGGAAAATAACGATGAACCCGGGTTCACTGACATTTTATCGAGAAACTTGACATGCTCCAAATCAAATAATATTTATTAAGCATCTGCAAGGATCTATTGGCATCAAAATTCTGCATAGATATCTTCACTTCTTCCAATAGAATAGCAAAATATTAAGGTTTCATTATATGGTAAAATAACGATGAACCCGGGTTCACTGACTTTTTATCGAGAAACTTGACATGCTCCAACCAAATATTATCTATGAAACATCTGCAGGGACCTATTGGCACCAAAATTCTGCATAGATATTTTCACTTCTTCCAATAGAATAGCAAAATATCAAGGTTTCTTTATATGGTAAAATAACGATGAACCCGGGTTCACTGACTTTTTATCGAGAAACTTGACATGCTCCAAACCAAATATTATCTATGAAACATCTGCAGGGACCTATTGCCATCAAAATTGTGCATAGATATCTTGACTTCTTCCAATAGAATAGCAAAATATTAAGGTTTCATTATTTGGGAAAATAACGATGAACCCGGGTTCACTGACATTTTATCGAGAAACTTGACATGCTCCAAATCAAATAATATTTATCAAGCATCTGCAAGGATCTATTGGCATCAAAATTCTGCATAGATATCTTCACTTCTTCCAATAGAATAGCAAAATATTAAGGTTTCATTATTTCATTATTATCTATATTATTTCATCATTATTTCATTATTATCTATGAAACATCTGCAGGGACCTATTGGCACCAAAATTCTGCATAGATATCTTCACTTCCAATAGAATAGCAAAATATTAAGGTTTCATTATTTGGGAAAATAACGATGAACCCGGGTTCACTGACATTTTATCGAGAAACTTGACATGCTCCAAATCAAATAATATTTATTAAGCATCTGCAAGGACCTATTGGCATCAAAATTCTGCATAGATATCTTCACTTCTTCCAATAGAATAGCAAAATATTAAGGTTTCATTATCTGGGAAAATAACGATGAACCCGGGTTCACTGACATTTTATCGAGAAACTTGACATGCTCCAAATCAAATAATATTTATCAATCATCTGCAAGGATCTATTGGCATCAAAATTCTGCATAGATATCTTCACTTCTTCCAATAGAATAGCAAAAATCAAGGTTTCATTATTTGGGAAAATAACGATGAACCCGGGTTCACTGACTTTTTATCGAGAAACTTGACATGCTCCAAACCAAATATTATCTATGAAACATCTGCAGGGACCTATTGCCATCAAAATTGTGCATAGATATCTTGACTTCTTCCAATAGAATAGCAAAAATCAAGGTTTCATTATTTGGGAAAATAACGATGAACCCGGGTTCACTGACATTTTATCGAGAAACTTGACATGCTCCAAATCAAATAATATTTATCAAGCATCTGCAAGGACCTATTGGCATCAAAATTCTGCATAAATATCTTCACTTCTTCCAATAGAATAGCAAAATATTAAGGTTTCATTATATGGTAAAATAACGATGAACCCGGGTTCACTGACATTTTATCGAGAAACTTGACATGCTCCAAATCAAATAATATTTATCAAGCATCTGCAAGGATCTATTGGCATCAAAATTCTGCATAGATATCTTCACTTCTTCCAATAGAATAGCAAAATATTAAGGTTTCATTATTTGGGAAAATAACGATGAACCCGGGTTCACTGACATTTTATCGAGAAACTTGACATGCTCCAAATCAAATAATATTTATCAAGCATCTGCAGGGACCTATTGGCTCCAAAATTCTGCATAGATAGTTTCACTTCTTCCAATAGAATAGCAAAATATCAAGGTTTCTTTATATGGTAAAATAACGATGAACCCGGGTTCACTGACATTTTATCGAGAAACTTGACATGCTCCAAATCAAATAATATTTATCAAGCATCTGCAAGGACCTATTGGCATCAAAATTCTGCATAAATATCTTCACTTCTTCCAATAGAATAGCAAAATATTAAGGTTTCATTATATGGTAAAATAACGATGAACCCGGGTTCACTGACATTTTATCGAGAAACTTGACATGCTCCAAATCAAATAATATTTTTCAAGCATCTGCAAGGACCTATTCCCATCAAAATTGTGCATAGATATCTTGACTTCTTCCAATAGAATAGCAAAAATCAAGGTTTCATTATTTGGGAAAATAACGATGAACCCGGGTTCACTGACATTTTATCGAGGAACTTGACATGCTCCAAATCAAATAATATTTATCAAGCATCTGCAGGGACCTATTGGCTCCAAAATTCTGCATAGATATTTTCACTTCTTCCAATAGAATAGCAAAATATCAAGGTTTCTTTATATGGTAAAATAACGATGAACCCGGGTTCACTGACTTTTTATCGAGAAACTTGACATGCTCCAAACCAAATATTATCTATGAAACATCTGCAGGACGTATTGGCACCAAAATTCTGCATAAATATCTTCACTTCTTCCAATAGAATAGCAAAATATTAAGGTTTCATTATATGGTAAAATAACGATGAACCCGGGTTCACTGACATTTTATCGAGAAACTTGACATGCTCCAAACCAAATATTATCTATGAAACATCTGCAGGGACCTATTGGCACCAAAATTCTGCATAGATATCTTCACTTCTTCCAATAGAATAGCAAAATATTAAGGTTTCATTATTTGGGAAAATAACGATGAACCCGGGTTCACTGACATTTTATCGAGAAACTTGACATGCTCCAAATCAAATAATATTTATCAAGCATCTGCAGGGACCTATTGGCTCCAAAATTCTGCATAGATAGTTTCACTTCTTCCAATAGAATAGCAAAATATCAAGGTTTCTTTATATGGTAAAATAACGATGAACCCGGGTTCACTGACTTTTTATCGAGAAACTTGACATGCTCCAAACCAAATATTATCTATGAAACATCTGCAGGGACGTATTGGCACCAAAATTCTGCATAGATATCTTCACTTTTTCCAATAGAATAGGAAAATATCAAGGTTTCATTATTTGGGAAAATAACGATGAACCCGGGTTCACTGACTTTTTATCGAGAAACTTGACATGCTCCAAACCAAATATTATCTATGAAACATCTGCAGGGACCTATTGCCATCAAAATTGTGCATAGATATCTTGACTTCTTCCAATAGAATAGCAAAATATTAAGGTTTCATTATTTGGGAAAATAACGATGAACCCGGATTCACTGACTTTTTATCGAGAAACTTGACATGCTCCAAACCAAATATTATCTATGAAACATCTGCAGGGACCTATTGCCATCAAAATTGTGCATAGATATCTTGACTTCTTCCAATAGAATAGCAAAAATCAAGGTTTCATTATTTGGGAAAATAACGATGAACCCGGGTTCACTGACTTTTTATCGAGAAACTTGACATGCTCCAAACCAAATATTATCTATGAAACATCTGCAGGGACCTATTGGCACCAAAATTCTGCATAGATATCTTCACTTCTTCCAATAGAATAGCAAAATATTAAGGTTTCATTATTTGGGAAAATAACGATGAACCCGGGTTCACTGACATTTTATCGAGAAACTTGACATGCTCCAAATCAAATAATATTTATCAAGCATCTGCAGGGACCTATTGGCTCCAAAATTCTGCATAGATAGTTTCACTTCTTCCAATAGAATAGCAAAATATCAAGGTTTCTTTATATGGTAAAATAACGATGAACCCGAGTTCACTGACATTTTATCGAGAAACTTGACATGCTCCAAATCAAATAATATTTATCAAGCATCTGCAAGGACCTATTGGCATCAAAATTCTGCATAAATATCTTCACTTCTTCCAATAGAATAGCAAAATATTAAGGTTTCATTATATGGTAAAATAACGATGAACCCGGGTTCACTGACATTTTATCGAGAAACTTGACATGCTCCAAATCAAATAATATTTTTTAAGCATCTGCAAGGACCTATTGCCATCAAAATTGTACATAGAAATCTTGATTTCTTCCAATAGAATACCAAAAATCTTTGTTTCATTATATGGTAAAATAACGATGAACCCGGGTTCACTGACATTTTATCGAGAAACTTGACATGCTCCAAATCAAATAATATTTTTCAAGCATCTGCAAGGACCTATTCCCATCAAAATTGTGCATAGATATCTTGACTTCTTCCAATAGAATAGCAAAAATCAAGGTTTCATTATTTGGGAAAATAACGATGAACCCGGGTTCACTGACATTTTATCGAGAAACTTGACATGCTCCAAATCAAATAATATTTATCAAGCATCTGCAGGGACCTATTGGCTCCAAAATTCTGCATAGATATTTTCACTTCTTCCAATAGAATAACAAAATATCAAGGTTTCTTTATATGGTAAAATAACGATGAACCCGTGTTCACTGACTTTTTATCGAGAAACTTGACATGCTCCAAACCAAATATTATCTATGAAACATCTGCAGGGACGTATTGGCACCAAAATTGTGCATAGATATCTTCACTTTTTCCAATAGAATAGGAAAATATCAAGGTTTCATTATTTGGGAAAATAACGATGAACCCGGGTTCACTGACTTTTTATCGAGAAACTTGACATGCTCCAACCAAATATTATCTATGAAACATCTGCAGGGACCTATTGGCACCAAAATTCTGCATAGATATTTTCACTTCTTCCAATAGAATAGCAAAATATCAAGGTTTCTTTATATGGTAAAATAACGATGAACCCGGGTTCACTGACTTTTTATCGAGAAACTTGACATGCTCCAAACCAAATATTATCTATGAAACATCTGCAGGGACCTATTGCCATCAAAATTGTGCATAGATATCTTGACTTCTTCCAATAGAATAGCAAAATATTAAGGTTTCATTATTTGGGAAAATAACGATGAACCCGGGTTCACTGACATTTTATCGAGAAACTTGACATGCTCCAAATCAAATAATATTTATCAAGCATCTGCAAGGACCTATTGGCACCAAAATTCTGCATAGATATTTTCACTTCTTCCAATAGAATAGCAAAATATCAAGGTTTCTTTATATGGTAAAATAACGATGAACCCGGGTTCACTGACTTTTTATCGAGAAACTTGACATGCTCCAAACCAAATATTATCTATGAAACATCTGCAGGGACCTATTGCCATCAAAATTGTGCATAGATATCTTGACTTCTTCCAATAGAATAGCAAAAATCAAGGTTTCATTATTTGGGAAAATAACGATGAACCCGGGTTCACTGACATTTTATCGAGAAACTTGACATGCTCCAAATCAAATAATATTTATCAAGCATCTGCAAGGACCTATTGGCATCAAAATTCTGCATAAATATCTTCACTTCTTCCAATAGAATAGCAAAATATTAAGGTTTCATTATATGGTAAAATAACGATGAACCCGGGTTCACTGACATTTTATCGAGAAACTTGACATGCTCCAAATCAAATAATATTTTTCAAGCATCTGCAAGGACCTATTGCCATCAAAATTGTGCATAGATATCTTGACTTCTTCCAATAGAATAGCAAAAATCAAGGTTTCATTATTTGGGAAAATAACGATGAACCCGGGTTCACTGACATTTTATCGAGAAACTTGACATGCTCCAAATCAAATAATATTTATCAAGCATCTGCAAGGACCTATTGGCATCAAAATTCTGCATAAATATCTTCACTTCTTCCAATAGAATAGCAAAATATTAAGGTTTCATTATATGGTAAAATAACGATGAACCCGGGTTCACTGACATTTTATCGAGAAACTTGACATGCTCCAAACCAAATATTATCTATGAAACATCTGCAGGGACCTATTGGCACCAAAATTCTGCATAGATATCTTCACTTCTTCCAATAGAATAGCAAAATATTAAGGTTTCATTATTTGGGAAAATAACGATGAACCCGGGTTCACTGACATTTTATCGAGAAACTTGACATGCTCCAAATCAAATAATATTTATCAAGCATCTGCAGGGACCTATTGGCTCCAAAATTCTGCATAGATAGTTTCACTTCTTCCAATAGAATAGCAAAATATCAAGGTTTCTTTATATGGTAAAATAACGATGAACCCGGGTTCACTGACTTTTTATCGAGAAACTTGACATGCTCCAAACCAAATATTATCTATGAAACATCTGCAGGGACGTATTGGCACCAAAATTGTGCATAGATATCTTCACTTTTTCCAATAGAATAGGAAAATATCAAGGTTTCATTATTTGGGAAAATAACGATGAACCCGGGTTCACTGACATTTTATCGAGAAACTTGACATGCTCCAAATCAAATAATATTTATCAAGCATCTGCAGGGACCTATTGGCTCCAAAATTCTGCATAGATAGTTTCACATCTTCCAATAGAATAGCAAAATATCAAGGTTTCTTTATATGGTAAAATAACGATGAACCCGGGTTCACTGACTTTTTATCGAGAAACTTGACATGCTCCAAATCAAATAATATTTTTTAAGCATCTGCAAGGACCTATTGCCATCAAAATTGTACATAGAAATCTTGATTTCTTCCAATAGAATACCAAAAATCTTTGTTTCATTATATGGTAAAACAACGATGAACCCGGGTTCACTGACATTTTATCGAGAAACTTGACATGCTCCAAATCAAATAATATTTTTCAAGCATCTGCAAGGACCTATTGCCATCAAAATTGTGCATAGATATCTTGACTTCTTCCAATAGAATAGCAAAAATCAAGGTTTCATTATTTGGGAAAATAACGATGAACCCGGGTTCACTGACATTTTATCGAGAAACTTGACATGCTCCAAATCAAATAATATTTATCAAGCATCTGCAAGGACCTATTGGCATCAAAATTCTGCATAAATATCTTCACTTCTTCCAATAGAATAGCAAAATATTAAGGTTTCATTATATGGTAAAATAACGATGAACCCGGGTTCACTGACATTTTATCGAGAAACTTGACATGCTCCAAACCAAATATTATCTATGAAACATCTGCAGGGACCTATTGGCACCAAAATTCTGCATAGATATCTTCACTTCTTCCAATAGAATAGCAAAAATCAAGGTTTCATTATTTGGGAAAATAACGATGAACCCGGGTTCACTGACTTTTTATCGAGAAACTTGACATGCTCCAAACCAAATATTATCTATGAAACATCTGCAGGGACCTATTGCCATCAAAATTGTGCATAGATATCTTGACTTCTTCCAATAGAATAGCAAAAATCAAGGTTTCATTATTTGGGAAAATAACGATGAACCCGGGTTCACTGACATTTTATCGAGAAACTTGACATGCTCCAAATCAAATAATATTTATCAAGCATCTGCAAGGACCTATTGGCATCAAAATTCTGCATAAATATCTTCACTTCTTCCAATAGAATAGCAAAATATTAAGGTTTCATTATATGGTAAAATAACGATGAACCCGGGTTCACTGACATTTTATCGAGAAACTTGACATGCTCCAAATCAAATAATATTTATCAAGCATCTGCAAGGATCTATTGGCATCAAAATTCTGCATAGATATCTTCACTTCTTCCAATAGAATAGCAAAATATTAAGGTTTCATTATTTGGGAAAATAACGATGAACCCGGGTTCACTGACATTTTATCGAGAAACTTGACATGCTCCAAATCAAATAATATTTATCAAGCATCTGCAGGGACCTATTGGCTCCAAAATTCTGCATAGATAGTTTCACTTCTTCCAATAGAATAGCAAAATATCAAGGTTTCTTTATATGGTAAAATAACGATGAACCCGGGTTCACTGACATTTTATCGAGAAACTTGACATGCTCCAAATCAAATAATATTTATCAAGCATCTGCAAGGACCTATTGGCATCAAAATTCTGCATAAATATCTTCACTTCTTCCAATAGAATAGCAAAATATTAAGGTTTCATTATATGGTAAAATAACGATGAACCCGGGTTCACTGACATTTTATCGAGAAACTTGACATGCTCCAAATCAAATAATATTTTTCAAGCATCTGCAAGGACCTATTCCCATCAAAATTGTGCATAGATATCTTGACTTCTTCCAATAGAATAGCAAAAATCAAGGTTTCATTATTTGGGAAAATAACGATGAACCCGGGTTCACTGACATTTTATCGAGGAACTTGACATGCTCCAAATCAAATAATATTTATCAAGCATCTGCAGGGACCTATTGGCTCCAAAATTCTGCATAGATATTTTCACTTCTTCCAATAGAATAGCAAAATATCAAGGTTTCTTTATATGGTAAAATAACGATGAACCCGGGTTCACTGACTTTTTATCGAGAAACTTGACATGCTCCAAACCAAATATTATCTATGAAACATCTGCAGGGACGTATTGGCACCAAAATTGTGCATAGATATCTTCACTTTTTCCAATAGAATAGGAAAATATCAAGGTTTCATTATTTGGGAAAATAACGATGAACCCGGGTTCACTGACATTTTATCGAGAAACTTGACATGCTCCAAATCAAATAATATTTATCAAGCATCTGCAGGGACCTATTGGCTCCAAAATTCTGCATAGATAGTTTCACATCTTCCAATAGAATAGCAAAATATCAAGGTTTCTTTATATGGTAAAATAACGATGAACCCGGGTTCACTGACTTTTTATCGAGAAACTTGACATGCTCCAAACCAAATATTATCTATGAAACATCTGCAGGGACCTATTGCCATCAAAATTGTGCATAGATATCTTGACTTCTTCCAATAGAATAGCAAAATATTAAGGTTTCATTATATGGTAAAATAACGATGAACCCGGGTTCACTGACATTTTATCGAGAAACTTGACATGCTCCAAATCAAATAATATTTTTTAAGCATCTGCAAGGACCTATTGCCATCAAAATTGTACATAGAAATCTTGATTTCTTCCAATAGAATACCAAAAATCTTTGTTTCATTATATGGTAAAACAACGATGAACCCGGGTTCACTGACATTTTATCGAGAAACTTGACATGCTCCAAATCAAATAATATTTATCAAGCATCTGCAAGGACCTATTGGCACCAAAATTCTGCATAGATATTTTCACTTCTTCCAATAGAATAGCAAAATATCAAGGTTTCTTTATATGGTAAAATAACGATGAACCCGGGTTCACTGACTTTTTATCGAGAAACTTGACATGCTCCAAATCAAATAATATTTATCAAGCATCTGCAAGGACCTATTGGCACCAAAATTCTGCATAGATATTTTCACTTCTTCCAATAGAATAGCAAAATATCAAGGTTTCTTTATATGGTAAAATAACGATGAACCCGGGTTCACTGACATTTTATCGAGAAACTTGACATGCTCCAAACCAAATATTATCTATGAAACATCTGCAGGGACCTATTGCCATCAAAATTGTGCATAGATATCTTGACTTCTTCCAATAGAATAGCAAAAATCAAGGTTTCATTATTTGGGAAAATAACGATGAACCCGGGTTCACTGACATTTTATCGAGAAACTTGACATGCTCCAAATCAAATAATATTTATCAAGCATCTGCAAGGACCTATTGGCATCAAAATTCTGCATAAATATCTTCACTTCTTCCAATAGAATAGCAAAATATTAAGGTTTCATTATATGGTAAAATAACGATGAACCCGGGTTCACTGACATTTTATCGAGAAACTTGACATGCTCCAAATCAAATAATATTTTTCAAGCATCTGCAAGGACCTATTGCCATCAAAATTGTGCATAGATATCTTGACTTCTTCCAATAGAATAGCAAAAATCAAGGTTTCATTATTTGGGAAAATAACGATGAACCCGGGTTCACTGACTTTTTATCGAGAAACTTGACATGCTCCAAACCAAATATTATCTATGAAACATCTGCAGGGACCTATTGGCACCAAAATTCTGCATAGATATCTTCACTTCTTCCAATAGAATAGCAAAATATTAAGGTTTCATTATTTGGGAAAATAACGATGAACCCGGGTTCACTGACATTTTATCGAGAAACTTGACATGCTCCAAATCAAATAATATTTATCAAGCATCTGCAGGGACCTATTGGCTCCAAAATTCTGCATAGATAGTTTCACTTCTTCCAATAGAATAGCAAAATATCAAGGTTTCTTTATATGGTAAAATAACGATGAACCCGGGTTCACTGACTTTTTATCGAGAAACTTGACATGCTCCAAACCAAATATTATCTATGAAACATCTGCAGGGACGTATTGGCACCAAAATTCTGCATAGATATCTTCACTTTTTCCAATAGAATAGGAAAATATCAAGGTTTCATTATTTGGGAAAATAACGATGAACCCGGGTTCACTGACTTTTTATCGAGAAACTTGACATGCTCCAACCAAATATTATCTATGAAACATCTGCAGGGACCTATTGCCATCAAAATTGTGCATAGATATCTTGACTTCTTCCAATAGAATAGCAAAATATTAAGGTTTCATTATTTGGGAAAATAACGATGAACCCGGGTTCACTGACATTTTATCGAGAAACTTGACATGCTCCAAATCAAATAATATTTATCAAGCATCTCCAAGGATCTATTGGCATCAAAATTCTGCATAGATATCTTCACTTCTTCCAATAGAATAGCAAAATATTAAGGTTTCATTATATGGTAAAATAACGATGAACCCGGGTTCACTGACTTTTTATCGAGAAACTTGACATGCTCCAAACCAAATATTATCTATGAAACATCTGCAGGGACCTATTGCCATCAAAATTGTGCATAGATATCTTGACTTCTTCCAATAGAATAGCAAAATATTAAGGTTTCATTATATGGTAAAATAACGATGAACCCGGGTTCACTGACATTTTATCGAGAAACTTGACATGCTCCAAATCAAATAATATTTTTTAAGCATCTGCAAGGACCTATTGCCATCAAAATTGTGCATAGATATCTTGACTTCTTCCAATAGAATAGCAAAAATCAAGGTTTCATTATTTGGGAAAATAACGATGAACCCGGGTTCACTGACATTTTATCGAGAAACTTGACATGCTCCAAATCAAATAATATTTATCAAGCATCTGCAGGGACCTATTGGCTCCAAAATTCTGCATAGATAGTTTCACTTCTTCCAATAGAATAGCAAAATATCAAGGTTTCTTTATATGGTAAAATAACGATGAACCCGGGTTCACTGACTTTTTATCGAGAAACTTGACATGCTCCAAACCAAATATTATCTATGAAACATCTGCAGGGACGTATTGGCACCAAAATTCTGCATAGATATAATCACTTTTTCCAATAGAATAGGAAAATATCAAGGTTTCATTATTTGGGAAAATAACGATGAACCCGGGTTCACTGACTTTTTATCGAGAAACTTGACATGCTCCAACCAAATATTATCTATGAAACATCTGCAGGGACCTATTGCCATCAAAATTGTGCATAGATATCTTGACTTCTTCCAATAGAATAGCAAAATATTAAGGTTTCTTTATATGGTAAAATAACGATGAACCCGGGTTCACTGACTTTTTATCGAGAAATTTGACATGCTCCAAACCAAATATTATCTATGAAACATCTGCAGGGACGTATTGGCACCAAAATTCTGCATAGATATCTTCACTTTTTCCAATAGAATAGGAAAATATCAAGCTTTCATTATTTGGGAAAATAACGATGAACCCGGGTTCACTGACATTTTATCGAGAAACTTGACATGCTCCAAATCAAATAATATTTTTCAAGCATCTGCAAGGACCTATTGCCATCAAAATTGTGCATAGATATCTTGACTTCTTCCAATAGAATAGCAAAAATCAAGGTTTCATTATTTGGGAAAATAACGATGAACCCGGGTTCACTGACTTTTTATCGAGAAACTTGACATGCTCCAAACCAAATATTATCTATGAAAGATCTGCAGGGACCTATTGGCACCAAAATTCTGCATAGATATCTTCACTTCCAATAGAATAGCAAAATATTAAGGTTTCATTATCTGGGAAAATAACGATGAACCCGGGTTCACTGACATTTTATCGAGAAACTTGACATGCTCCAAATCAAATAATTTTTATTAAGCATCTGCAAGGACCTATTGGCATCAAAATTCTGCATAGATATCTTCACTTCTTCCAATAGAATAGCAAAATATTAAGGTTTCATTATCTGGGAAAATAACGATGAACCCGGGTTCACTGACATTTTATCGAGAAACTTGACATGCTCCAAATCAAATAATATTTATTAAGCATCTGCAAGGATCTATTGGCATCAAAATTCTGCATAGATATCTTCACTTCTTCCAATAGAATAGCAAAATATTAAGGTTTCATTATATGGTAAAATAACGATGAACCCGGGTTCACTGACATTTTATCGAGAAACTTGACATGCTCCAAATCAAATAATATTTTTCAAGCATCTGCAAGGACCTATTGCCATCAAAATTGTGCATAGATATCTTGACTTCTTCCAATAGAATAGCAAAAATCAAGGTTTCATTATTTGGGAAAATAACGATGAACCCGGGTTCACTGACTTTTTATCGAGAAACTTGACATGCTCCAAACCAAATATTATCTATGAAACATCTGCAGGGACCTATTGGCACCAAAATTCTGCATAGATATCTTCACTTCTTCCAATAGAATAGCAAAATATTAAGGTTTCATTATTTGGGAAAATAACGATGAACCCGGGTTCACTGACATTTTATCGAGAAACTTGACATGCTCCAAATCAAATAATATTTTTCAAGCATCTGCAAGGACCTATTGGCATCAAAATTATGCATAGATATCTTCACTTCTTCCAATAGAATAGCAAAATATTAAGGTTTCTTTATCTGGGAAAATAACGATGAACCCGGGTTCACTGACATTTTATCGAGAAACTTGACATGCTCCAAATCAAATAATATTTATTAAGCATCTGCAAGGATCTATTGGCATCAAAATTCTGCATAGATATCTTCACTTCTTCCAATAGAATAGCAAAATATTAAGGTTTCATTATATGGTAAAATAACGATGAACCCGGGTTCACTGACTTTTTATCGAGAAACTTGACATGCTCCAACCAAATATTATCTATGAAACATCTGCAGGGACCTATTGGCACCAAAATTCTGCATAGATATTTTCACTTCTTCCAATAGAATAGCAAAATATCAAGGTTTCTTTATATGGTAAAATAACGATGAACCCGGGTTCACTGACTTTTTATCGAGAAACTTGACATGCTCCAAACCAAATATTATCTATGAAACATCTGCAGGGACCTATTGCCATCAAAATTGTGCATAGATATCTTGACTTCTTCCAATAGAATAGCAAAATATTAAGGTTTCATTATTTGGGAAAATAACGATGAACCCGGGTTCACTGACATTTTATCGAGAAACTTGACATGCTCCAAATCAAATAATATTTATCAAGCATCTGCAAGGATCTATTGGCATCAAAATTCTGCATAGATATCTTCACTTCTTCCAATAGAATAGCAAAATATTAAGGTTTCATTATTTCATTATTATCTATATTATTTCATCATTATTTCATTATTATCTATGAAACATCTGCAGGGACCTATTGGCACCAAAATTCTGCATAGATATCTTCACTTCCAATAGAATAGCAAAATATTAAGGTTTCATTATTTGGGAAAATAACGATGAACCCGGGTTCACTGACATTTTATCGAGAAACTTGACATGCTCCAAATCAAATAATATTTATTAAGCATCTGCAAGGACCTATTGGCATCAAAATTCTGCATAGATATCTTCACTTCTTCCAATAGAATAGCAAAATATTAAGGTTTCATTATCTGGGAAAATAACGATGAACCCGGGTTCACTGACATTTTATCGAGAAACTTGACATGCTCCAAATCAAATAATATTTATCAATCATCTGCAAGGATCTATTGGCATCAAAATTCTGCATAGATATCTTCACTTCTTCCAATAGAATAGCAAAAATCAAGGTTTCATTATTTGGGAAAATAACGATGAACCCGGGTTCACTGACTTTTTATCGAGAAACTTGACATGCTCCAAACCAAATATTATCTATGAAACATCTGCAGGGACCTATTGCCATCAAAATTGTGCATAGATATCTTGACTTCTTCCAATAGAATAGCAAAAATCAAGGTTTCATTATTTGGGAAAATAACGATGAACCCGGGTTCACTGACATTTTATCGAGAAACTTGACATGCTCCAAATCAAATAATATTTATCAAGCATCTGCAAGGACCTATTGGCATCAAAATTCTGCATAAATATCTTCACTTCTTCCAATAGAATAGCAAAATATTAAGGTTTCATTATATGGTAAAATAACGATGAACCCGGGTTCACTGACATTTTATCGAGAAACTTGACATGCTCCAAATCAAATAATATTTATCAAGCATCTGCAAGGATCTATTGGCATCAAAATTCTGCATAGATATCTTCACTTCTTCCAATAGAATAGCAAAATATTAAGGTTTCATTATTTGGGAAAATAACGATGAACCCGGGTTCACTGACATTTTATCGAGAAACTTGACATGCTCCAAATCAAATAATATTTATCAAGCATCTGCAGGGACCTATTGGCTCCAAAATTCTGCATAGATAGTTTCACTTCTTCCAATAGAATAGCAAAATATCAAGGTTTCTTTATATGGTAAAATAACGATGAACCCGGGTTCACTGACATTTTATCGAGAAACTTGACATGCTCCAAATCAAATAATATTTATCAAGCATCTGCAAGGACCTATTGGCATCAAAATTCTGCATAAATATCTTCACTTCTTCCAATAGAATAGCAAAATATTAAGGTTTCATTATATGGTAAAATAACGATGAACCCGGGTTCACTGACATTTTATCGAGAAACTTGACATGCTCCAAATCAAATAATATTTTTCAAGCATCTGCAAGGACCTATTCCCATCAAAATTGTGCATAGATATCTTGACTTCTTCCAATAGAATAGCAAAAATCAAGGTTTCATTATTTGGGAAAATAACGATGAACCCGGGTTCACTGACATTTTATCGAGGAACTTGACATGCTCCAAATCAAATAATATTTATCAAGCATCTGCAGGGACCTATTGGCTCCAAAATTCTGCATAGATATTTTCACTTCTTCCAATAGAATAGCAAAATATCAAGGTTTCTTTATATGGTAAAATAACGATGAACCCGGGTTCACTGACTTTTTATCGAGAAACTTGACATGCTCCAAACCAAATATTATCTATGAAACATCTGCAGGGACGTATTGGCACCAAAATTCTGCATAAATATCTTCACTTCTTCCAATAGAATAGCAAAATATTAAGGTTTCATTATATGGTAAAATAACGATGAACCCGGGTTCACTGACATTTTATCGAGAAACTTGACATGCTCCAAACCAAATATTATCTATGAAACATCTGCAGGGACCTATTGGCACCAAAATTCTGCATAGATATCTTCACTTCTTCCAATAGAATAGCAAAATATTAAGGTTTCATTATTTGGGAAAATAACGATGAACCCGGGTTCACTGACATTTTATCGAGAAACTTGACATGCTCCAAATCAAATAATATTTATCAAGCATCTGCAGGGACCTATTGGCTCCAAAATTCTGCATAGATAGTTTCACTTCTTCCAATAGAATAGCAAAATATCAAGGTTTCTTTATATGGTAAAATAACGATGAACCCGGGTTCACTGACTTTTTATCGAGAAACTTGACATGCTCCAAACCAAATATTATCTATGAAACATCTGCAGGGACGTATTGGCACCAAAATTCTGCATAGATATCTTCACTTTTTCCAATAGAATAGGAAAATATCAAGGTTTCATTATTTGGGAAAATAACGATGAACCCGGGTTCACTGACTTTTTATCGAGAAACTTGACATGCTCCAAACCAAATATTATCTATGAAACATCTGCAGGGACCTATTGCCATCAAAATTGTGCATAGATATCTTGACTTCTTCCAATAGAATAGCAAAATATTAAGGTTTCATTATTTGGGAAAATAACGATGAACCCGGATTCACTGACTTTTTATCGAGAAACTTGACATGCTCCAAACCAAATATTATCTATGAAACATCTGCAGGGACCTATTGCCATCAAAATTGTGCATAGATATCTTGACTTCTTCCAATAGAATAGCAAAAATCAAGGTTTCATTATTTGGGAAAATAACGATGAACCCGGGTTCACTGACTTTTTATCGAGAAACTTGACATGCTCCAAACCAAATATTATCTATGAAACATCTGCAGGGACCTATTGCCATCAAAATTGTGCATAGATATCTTGACTTCTTCCAATAGAATAGCAAAATATTAAGGTTTCATTATATGGTAAAATAACGATGAACCCGGGTTCACTGACATTTTATCGAGAAACTTGACATGCTCCAAATCAAATAATATTTTTTAAGCATCTGCAAGGACCTATTGCCATCAAAATTGTGCATAGATATCTTGACTTCTTCCAATAGAATAGCAAAAATCAAGGTTTCATTATTTGGGAAAATAACGATGAACCCGGGTTCACTGACATTTTATCGAGAAACTTGACATGCTCCAAATCAAATAATATTTATCAAGCATCTGCAGGGACCTATTGGCTCCAAAATTCTGCATAGATAGTTTCACTTCTTCCAATAGAATAGCAAAATATCAAGGTTTCTTTATATGGTAAAATAACGATGAACCCGGGTTCACTGACTTTTTATCGAGAAACTTGACATGCTCCAAACCAAATATTATCTATGAAACATCTGCAGGGACGTATTGGCACCAAAATTCTGCATAGATATAATCACTTTTTCCAATAGAATAGGAAAATATCAAGGTTTCATTATTTGGGAAAATAACGATGAACCCGGGTTCACTGACTTTTTATCGAGAAACTTGACATGCTCCAACCAAATATTATCTATGAAACATCTGCAGGGACCTATTGCCATCAAAATTGTGCATAGATATCTTGACTTCTTCCAATAGAATAGCAAAATATTAAGGTTTCTTTATATGGTAAAATAACGATGAACCCGGGTTCACTGACTTTTTATCGAGAAATTTGACATGCTCCAAACCAAATATTATCTATGAAACATCTGCAGGGACGTATTGGCACCAAAATTCTGCATAGATATCTTCACTTTTTCCAATAGAATAGGAAAATATCAAGCTTTCATTATTTGGGAAAATAACGATGAACCCGGGTTCACTGACATTTTATCGAGAAACTTGACATGCTCCAAATCAAATAATATTTTTCAAGCATCTGCAAGGACCTATTGCCATCAAAATTGTGCATAGATATCTTGACTTCTTCCAATAGAATAGCAAAAATCAAGGTTTCATTATTTGGGAAAATAACGATGAACCCGGGTTCACTGACTTTTTATCGAGAAACTTGACATGCTCCAAACCAAATATTATCTATGAAAGATCTGCAGGGACCTATTGGCACCAAAATTCTGCATAGATATCTTCACTTCCAATAGAATAGCAAAATATTAAGGTTTCATTATCTGGGAAAATAACGATGAACCCGGGTTCACTGACATTTTATCGAGAAACTTGACATGCTCCAAATCAAATAATTTTTATTAAGCATCTGCAAGGACCTATTGGCATCAAAATTCTGCATAGATATCTTCACTTCTTCCAATAGAATAGCAAAATATTAAGGTTTCATTATCTGGGAAAATAACGATGAACCCGGGTTCACTGACATTTTATCGAGAAACTTGACATGCTCCAAATCAAATAATATTTATTAAGCATCTGCAAGGATCTATTGGCATCAAAATTCTGCATAGATATCTTCACTTCTTCCAATAGAATAGCAAAATATTAAGGTTTCATTATATGGTAAAATAACGATGAACCCGGGTTCACTGACATTTTATCGAGAAACTTGACATGCTCCAAATCAAATAATATTTTTCAAGCATCTGCAAGGACCTATTGCCATCAAAATTGTGCATAGATATCTTGACTTCTTCCAATAGAATAGCAAAAATCAAGGTTTCATTATTTGGGAAAATAACGATGAACCCGGGTTCACTGACTTTTTATCGAGAAACTTGACATGCTCCAAACCAAATATTATCTATGAAACATCTGCAGGGACCTATTGGCACCAAAATTCTGCATAGATATCTTCACTTCTTCCAATAGAATAGCAAAATATTAAGGTTTCATTATTTGGGAAAATAACGATGAACCCGGGTTCACTGACATTTTATCGAGAAACTTGACATGCTCCAAATCAAATAATATTTTTCAAGCATCTGCAAGGACCTATTGGCATCAAAATTATGCATAGATATCTTCACTTCTTCCAATAGAATAGCAAAATATTAAGGTTTCTTTATCTGGGAAAATAACGATGAACCCGGGTTCACTGACATTTTATCGAGAAACTTGACATGCTCCAAATCAAATAATATTTATTAAGCATCTGCAAGGATCTATTGGCATCAAAATTCTGCATAGATATCTTCACTTCTTCCAATAGAATAGCAAAATATTAAGGTTTCATTATATGGTAAAATAACGATGAACCCGGGTTCACTGACTTTTTATCGAGAAACTTGACATGCTCCAACCAAATATTATCTATGAAACATCTGCAGGGACCTATTGGCACCAAAATTCTGCATAGATATTTTCACTTCTTCCAATAGAATAGCAAAATATCAAGGTTTCTTTATATGGTAAAATAACGATGAACCCGGGTTCACTGACTTTTTATCGAGAAACTTGACATGCTCCAAACCAAATATTATCTATGAAACATCTGCAGGGACCTATTGCCATCAAAATTGTGCATAGATATCTTGACTTCTTCCAATAGAATAGCAAAATATTAAGGTTTCATTATTTGGGAAAATAACGATGAACCCGGGTTCACTGACATTTTATCGAGAAACTTGACATGCTCCAAATCAAATAATATTTATCAAGCATCTGCAAGGATCTATTGGCATCAAAATTCTGCATAGATATCTTCACTTCTTCCAATAGAATAGCAAAATATTAAGGTTTCATTATTTCATTATTATCTATATTATTTCATCATTATTTCATTATTATCTATGAAACATCTGCAGGGACCTATTGGCACCAAAATTCTGCATAGATATCTTCACTTCCAATAGAATAGCAAAATATTAAGGTTTCATTATTTGGGAAAATAACGATGAACCCGGGTTCACTGACATTTTATCGAGAAACTTGACATGCTCCAAATCAAATAATATTTATTAAGCATCTGCAAGGACCTATTGGCATCAAAATTCTGCATAGATATCTTCACTTCTTCCAATAGAATAGCAAAATATTAAGGTTTCATTATCTGGGAAAATAACGATGAACCCGGGTTCACTGACATTTTATCGAGAAACTTGACATGCTCCAAATCAAATAATATTTATCAATCATCTGCAAGGATCTATTGGCATCAAAATTCTGCATAGATATCTTCACTTCTTCCAATAGAATAGCAAAAATCAAGGTTTCATTATTTGGGAAAATAACGATGAACCCGGGTTCACTGACTTTTTATCGAGAAACTTGACATGCTCCAAACCAAATATTATCTATGAAACATCTGCAGGGACCTATTGCCATCAAAATTGTGCATAGATATCTTGACTTCTTCCAATAGAATAGCAAAAATCAAGGTTTCATTATTTGGGAAAATAACGATGAACCCGGGTTCACTGACATTTTATCGAGAAACTTGACATGCTCCAAATCAAATAATATTTATCAAGCATCTGCAAGGACCTATTGGCATCAAAATTCTGCATAAATATCTTCACTTCTTCCAATAGAATAGCAAAATATTAAGGTTTCATTATATGGTAAAATAACGATGAACCCGGGTTCACTGACATTTTATCGAGAAACTTGACATGCTCCAAATCAAATAATATTTATCAAGCATCTGCAAGGATCTATTGGCATCAAAATTCTGCATAGATATCTTCACTTCTTCCAATAGAATAGCAAAATATTAAGGTTTCATTATTTGGGAAAATAACGATGAACCCGGGTTCACTGACATTTTATCGAGAAACTTGACATGCTCCAAATCAAATAATATTTATCAAGCATCTGCAGGGACCTATTGGCTCCAAAATTCTGCATAGATAGTTTCACTTCTTCCAATAGAATAGCAAAATATCAAGGTTTCTTTATATGGTAAAATAACGATGAACCCGGGTTCACTGACATTTTATCGAGAAACTTGACATGCTCCAAATCAAATAATATTTATCAAGCATCTGCAAGGACCTATTGGCATCAAAATTCTGCATAAATATCTTCACTTCTTCCAATAGAATAGCAAAATATTAAGGTTTCATTATATGGTAAAATAACGATGAACCCGGGTTCACTGACATTTTATCGAGAAACTTGACATGCTCCAAATCAAATAATATTTTTCAAGCATCTGCAAGGACCTATTCCCATCAAAATTGTGCATAGATATCTTGACTTCTTCCAATAGAATAGCAAAAATCAAGGTTTCATTATTTGGGAAAATAACGATGAACCCGGGTTCACTGACATTTTATCGAGGAACTTGACATGCTCCAAATCAAATAATATTTATCAAGCATCTGCAGGGACCTATTGGCTCCAAAATTCTGCATAGATATTTTCACTTCTTCCAATAGAATAGCAAAATATCAAGGTTTCTTTATATGGTAAAATAACGATGAACCCGGGTTCACTGACTTTTTATCGAGAAACTTGACATGCTCCAAACCAAATATTATCTATGAAACATCTGCAGGGACGTATTGGCACCAAAATTCTGCATAAATATCTTCACTTCTTCCAATAGAATAGCAAAATATTAAGGTTTCATTATATGGTAAAATAACGATGAACCCGGGTTCACTGACATTTTATCGAGAAACTTGACATGCTCCAAACCAAATATTATCTATGAAACATCTGCAGGGACCTATTGGCACCAAAATTCTGCATAGATATCTTCACTTCTTCCAATAGAATAGCAAAATATTAAGGTTTCATTATTTGGGAAAATAACGATGAACCCGGGTTCACTGACATTTTATCGAGAAACTTGACATGCTCCAAATCAAATAATATTTATCAAGCATCTGCAGGGACCTATTGGCTCCAAAATTCTGCATAGATAGTTTCACTTCTTCCAATAGAATAGCAAAATATCAAGGTTTCTTTATATGGTAAAATAACGATGAACCCGGGTTCACTGACTTTTTATCGAGAAACTTGACATGCTCCAAACCAAATATTATCTATGAAACATCTGCAGGGACGTATTGGCACCAAAATTCTGCATAGATATCTTCACTTTTTCCAATAGAATAGGAAAATATCAAGGTTTCATTATTTGGGAAAATAACGATGAACCCGGGTTCACTGACTTTTTATCGAGAAACTTGACATGCTCCAAACCAAATATTATCTATGAAACATCTGCAGGGACCTATTGCCATCAAAATTGTGCATAGATATCTTGACTTCTTCCAATAGAATAGCAAAATATTAAGGTTTCATTATTTGGGAAAATAACGATGAACCCGGATTCACTGACTTTTTATCGAGAAACTTGACATGCTCCAAACCAAATATTATCTATGAAACATCTGCAGGGACCTATTGCCATCAAAATTGTGCATAGATATCTTGACTTCTTCCAATAGAATAGCAAAAATCAAGGTTTCATTATTTGGGAAAATAACGATGAACCCGGGTTCACTGACTTTTTATCGAGAAACTTGACATGCTCCAAACCAAATATTATCTATGAAACATCTGCAGGGACCTATTGGCACCAAAATTCTGCATAGATATCTTCACTTCTTCCAATAGAATAGCAAAATATTAAGGTTTCATTATTTGGGAAAATAACGATGAACCCGGGTTCACTGACATTTTATCGAGAAACTTGACATGCTCCAAATCAAATAATATTTATCAAGCATCTGCAGGGACCTATTGGCTCCAAAATTCTGCATAGATAGTTTCACTTCTTCCAATAGAATAGCAAAATATCAAGGTTTCTTTATATGGTAAAATAACGATGAACCCGAGTTCACTGACATTTTATCGAGAAACTTGACATGCTCCAAATCAAATAATATTTATCAAGCATCTGCAAGGACCTATTGGCATCAAAATTCTGCATAAATATCTTCACTTCTTCCAATAGAATAGCAAAATATTAAGATTTCATTATATGGTAAAATAACGATGAACCCGGGTTCACTGACATTTTATCGAGAAACTTGACATGCTCCAAATCAAATAATATTTTTTAAGCATCTGCAAGGACCTATTGCCATCAAAATTGTACATAGAAATCTTGATTTCTTCCAATAGAATACCAAAAATCTTTGTTTCATTATATGGTAAAATAACGATGAACCCGGGTTCACTGACATTTTATCGAGAAACTTGACATGCTCCAAATCAAATAATATTTTTCAAGCATCTGCAAGGACCTATTCCCATCAAAATTGTGCATAGATATCTTGACTTCTTCCAATAGAATAGCAAAAATCAAGGTTTCATTATTTGGGAAAATAACGATGAACCCGGGTTCACTGACATTTTATCGAGAAACTTGACATGCTCCAAATCAAATAATATTTATCAAGCATCTGCAGGGACCTATTGGCTCCAAAATTCTGCATAGATATTTTCACTTCTTCCAATAGAATAACAAAATATCAAGGTTTCTTTATATGGTAAAATAACGATGAACCCGTGTTCACTGACTTTTTATCGAGAAACTTGACATGCTCCAAACCAAATATTATCTATGAAACATCTGCAGGGACGTATTGGCACCAAAATTGTGCATAGATATCTTCACTTTTTCCAATAGAATAGGAAAATATCAAGGTTTCATTATTTGGGAAAATAACGATGAACCCGGGTTCACTGACTTTTTATCGAGAAACTTGACATGCTCCAACCAAATATTATCTATGAAACATCTGCAGGGACCTATTGGCACCAAAATTCTGCATAGATATTTTCACTTCTTCCAATAGAATAGCAAAATATCAAGGTTTCTTTATATGGTAAAATAACGATGAACCCGGGTTCACTGACTTTTTATCGAGAAACTTGACATGCTCCAAACCAAATATTATCTATGAAACATCTGCAGGGACCTATTGCCATCAAAATTGTGCATAGATATCTTGACTTCTTCCAATAGAATAGCAAAATATTAAGGTTTCATTATTTGGGAAAATAACGATGAACCCGGGTTCACTGACATTTTATCGAGAAACTTGACATGCTCCAAATCAAATAATATTTATCAAGCATCTGCAAGGACCTATTGGCACCAAAATTCTGCATAGATATTTTCACTTCTTCCAATAGAATAGCAAAATATCAAGGTTTCTTTATATGGTAAAATAACGATGAACCCGGGTTCACTGACTTTTTATCGAGAAACTTGACATGCTCCAAACCAAATATTATCTATGAAACATCTGCAGGGACCTATTGCCATCAAAATTGTGCATAGATATCTTGACTTCTTCCAATAGAATAGCAAAAATCAAGGTTTCATTATTTGGGAAAATAACGATGAACCCGGGTTCACTGACATTTTATCGAGAAACTTGACATGCTCCAAATCAAATAATATTTATCAAGCATCTGCAAGGACCTATTGGCATCAAAATTCTGCATAAATATCTTCACTTCTTCCAATAGAATAGCAAAATATTAAGGTTTCATTATATGGTAAAATAACGATGAACCCGGGTTCACTGACATTTTATCGAGAAACTTGACATGCTCCAAATCAAATAATATTTTTCAAGCATCTGCAAGGACCTATTGCCATCAAAATTGTGCATAGATATCTTGACTTCTTCCAATAGAATAGCAAAAATCAAGGTTTCATTATTTGGGAAAATAACGATGAACCCGGGTTCACTGACATTTTATCGAGAAACTTGACATGCTCCAAATCAAATAATATTTATCAAGCATCTGCAAGGACCTATTGGCATCAAAATTCTGCATAAATATCTTCACTTCTTCCAATAGAATAGCAAAATATTAAGGTTTCATTATATGGTAAAATAACGATGAACCCGGGTTCACTGACATTTTATCGAGAAACTTGACATGCTCCAAACCAAATATTATCTATGAAACATCTGCAGGGACCTATTGGCACCAAAATTCTGCATAGATATCTTCACTTCTTCCAATAGAATAGCAAAATATTAAGGTTTCATTATTTGGGAAAATAACGATGAACCCGGGTTCACTGACATTTTATCGAGAAACTTGACATGCTCCAAATCAAATAATATTTATCAAGCATCTGCAGGGACCTATTGGCTCCAAAATTCTGCATAGATAGTTTCACTTCTTCCAATAGAATAGCAAAATATCAAGGTTTCTTTATATGGTAAAATAACGATGAACCCGGGTTCACTGACTTTTTATCGAGAAACTTGACATGCTCCAAACCAAATATTATCTATGAAACATCTGCAGGGACGTATTGGCACCAAAATTGTGCATAGATATCTTCACTTTTTCCAATAGAATAGGAAAATATCAAGGTTTCATTATTTGGGAAAATAACGATGAACCCGGGTTCACTGACATTTTATCGAGAAACTTGACATGCTCCAAATCAAATAATATTTATCAAGCATCTGCAGGGACCTATTGGCTCCAAAATTCTGCATAGATAGTTTCACATCTTCCAATAGAATAGCAAAATATCAAGGTTTCTTTATATGGTAAAATAACGATGAACCCGGGTTCACTGACTTTTTATCGAGAAACTTGACATGCTCCAAATCAAATAATATTTTTTAAGCATCTGCAAGGACCTATTGCCATCAAAATTGTACATAGAAATCTTGATTTCTTCCAATAGAATACCAAAAATCTTTGTTTCATTATATGGTAAAACAACGATGAACCCGGGTTCACTGACATTTTATCGAGAAACTTGACATGCTCCAAATCAAATAATATTTTTCAAGCATCTGCAAGGACCTATTGCCATCAAAATTGTGCATAGATATCTTGACTTCTTCCAATAGAATAGCAAAAATCAAGGTTTCATTATTTGGGAAAATAACGATGAACCCGGGTTCACTGACATTTTATCGAGAAACTTGACATGCTCCAAATCAAATAATATTTATCAAGCATCTGCAAGGACCTATTGGCATCAAAATTCTGCATAAATATCTTCACTTCTTCCAATAGAATAGCAAAATATTAAGGTTTCATTATATGGTAAAATAACGATGAACCCGGGTTCACTGACATTTTATCGAGAAACTTGACATGCTCCAAACCAAATATTATCTATGAAACATCTGCAGGGACCTATTGGCACCAAAATTCTGCATAGATATCTTCACTTCTTCCAATAGAATAGCAAAAATCAAGGTTTCATTATTTGGGAAAATAACGATGAACCCGGGTTCACTGACTTTTTATCGAGAAACTTGACATGCTCCAAACCAAATATTATCTATGAAACATCTGCAGGGACCTATTGCCATCAAAATTGTGCATAGATATCTTGACTTCTTCCAATAGAATAGCAAAAATCAAGGTTTCATTATTTGGGAAAATAACGATGAACCCGGGTTCACTGACATTTTATCGAGAAACTTGACATGCTCCAAATCAAATAATATTTATCAAGCATCTGCAAGGACCTATTGGCATCAAAATTCTGCATAAATATCTTCACTTCTTCCAATAGAATAGCAAAATATTAAGGTTTCATTATATGGTAAAATAACGATGAACCCGGGTTCACTGACATTTTATCGAGAAACTTGACATGCTCCAAATCAAATAATATTTATCAAGCATCTGCAAGGATCTATTGGCATCAAAATTCTGCATAGATATCTTCACTTCTTCCAATAGAATAGCAAAATATTAAGGTTTCATTATTTGGGAAAATAACGATGAACCCGGGTTCACTGACATTTTATCGAGAAACTTGACATGCTCCAAATCAAATAATATTTATCAAGCATCTGCAGGGACCTATTGGCTCCAAAATTCTGCATAGATAGTTTCACTTCTTCCAATAGAATAGCAAAATATCAAGGTTTCTTTATATGGTAAAATAACGATGAACCCGGGTTCACTGACATTTTATCGAGAAACTTGACATGCTCCAAATCAAATAATATTTATCAAGCATCTGCAAGGACCTATTGGCATCAAAATTCTGCATAAATATCTTCACTTCTTCCAATAGAATAGCAAAATATTAAGGTTTCATTATATGGTAAAATAACGATGAACCCGGGTTCACTGACATTTTATCGAGAAACTTGACATGCTCCAAATCAAATAATATTTTTCAAGCATCTGCAAGGACCTATTCCCATCAAAATTGTGCATAGATATCTTGACTTCTTCCAATAGAATAGCAAAAATCAAGGTTTCATTATTTGGGAAAATAACGATGAACCCGGGTTCACTGACATTTTATCGAGGAACTTGACATGCTCCAAATCAAATAATATTTATCAAGCATCTGCAGGGACCTATTGGCTCCAAAATTCTGCATAGATATTTTCACTTCTTCCAATAGAATAGCAAAATATCAAGGTTTCTTTATATGGTAAAATAACGATGAACCCGGGTTCACTGACTTTTTATCGAGAAACTTGACATGCTCCAAACCAAATATTATCTATGAAACATCTGCAGGGACGTATTGGCACCAAAATTGTGCATAGATATCTTCACTTTTTCCAATAGAATAGGAAAATATCAAGGTTTCATTATTTGGGAAAATAACGATGAACCCGGGTTCACTGACATTTTATCGAGAAACTTGACATGCTCCAAATCAAATAATATTTATCAAGCATCTGCAGGGACCTATTGGCTCCAAAATTCTGCATAGATAGTTTCACATCTTCCAATAGAATAGCAAAATATCAAGGTTTCTTTATATGGTAAAATAACGATGAACCCGGGTTCACTGACTTTTTATCGAGAAACTTGACATGCTCCAAACCAAATATTATCTATGAAACATCTGCAGGGACCTATTGCCATCAAAATTGTGCATAGATATCTTGACTTCTTCCAATAGAATAGCAAAATATTAAGGTTTCATTATATGGTAAAATAACGATGAACCCGGGTTCACTGACATTTTATCGAGAAACTTGACATGCTCCAAATCAAATAATATTTTTTAAGCATCTGCAAGGACCTATTGCCATCAAAATTGTACATAGAAATCTTGATTTCTTCCAATAGAATACCAAAAATCTTTGTTTCATTATATGGTAAAACAACGATGAACCCGGGTTCACTGACATTTTATCGAGAAACTTGACATGCTCCAAATCAAATAATATTTTTCAAGCATCTGCAAGGACCTATTGCCATCAAAATTGTGCATAGATATCTTGACTTCTTCCAATAGAATAGCAAAAATCAAGGTTTCATTATTTGGGAAAATAACGATGAACCCGGGTTCACTGACATTTTATCGAGAAACTTGACATGCTCCAAATCAAATAATATTTATCAAGCATCTGCAAGGACCTATTGGCATCAAAATTCTGCATAAATATCTTCACTTCTTCCAATAGAATAGCAAAATATTAAGGTTTCATTATATGGTAAAATAACGATGAACCCGGGTTCACTGACATTTTATCGAGAAACTTGACATGCTCCAAACCAAATATTATCTATGAAACATCTGCAGGGACCTATTGGCACCAAAATTCTGCATAGATATCTTCACTTCTTCCAATAGAATAGCAAAATATTAAGGTTTCATTATTTGGGAAAATAACGATGAACCCGGGTTCACTGACATTTTATCGAGAAACTTGACATGCTCCAAATCAAATAATATTTATCAAGCATCTGCAGGGACCTATTGGCTCCAAAATTCTGCATAGATAGTTTCACTTCTTCCAATAGAATAGCAAAATATCAAGGTTTCTTTATATGGTAAAATAACGATGAACCCGGGTTCACTGACTTTTTATCGAGAAACTTGACATGCTCCAAACCAAATATTATCTATGAAACATCTGCAGGGACGTATTGGCACCAAAATTCTGCATAGATATCTTCACTTTTTCCAATAGAATAGGAAAATATCAAGGTTTCATTATTTGGGAAAATAACGATGAACCCGGGTTCACTGACTTTTTATCGAGAAACTTGACATGCTCCAAACCAAATATTATCTATGAAACATCTGCAGGGACCTATTGCCATCAAAATTGTGCATAGATATCTTGACTTCTTCCAATAGAATAGCAAAATATTAAGGTTTCATTATTTGGGAAAATAACGATGAACCCGGATTCACTGACTTTTTATCGAGAAACTTGACATGCTCCAAACCAAATATTATCTATGAAACATCTGCAGGGACCTATTGCCATCAAAATTGTGCATAGATATCTTGACTTCTTCCAATAGAATAGCAAAAATCAAGGTTTCATTATTTGGGAAAATAACGATGAACCCGGGTTCACTGACTTTTTATCGAGAAACTTGACATGCTCCAAACCAAATATTATCTATGAAACATCTGCAGGGACCTATTGGCACCAAAATTCTGCATAGATATCTTCACTTCTTCCAATAGAATAGCAAAATATTAAGGTTTCATTATTTGGGAAAATAACGATGAACCCGGGTTCACTGACATTTTATCGAGAAACTTGACATGCTCCAAATCAAATAATATTTATCAAGCATCTGCAGGGACCTATTGGCTCCAAAATTCTGCATAGATAGTTTCACTTCTTCCAATAGAATAGCAAAATATCAAGGTTTCTTTATATGGTAAAATAACGATGAACCCGAGTTCACTGACATTTTATCGAGAAACTTGACATGCTCCAAATCAAATAATATTTATCAAGCATCTGCAAGGACCTATTGGCATCAAAATTCTGCATAAATATCTTCACTTCTTCCAATAGAATAGCAAAATATTAAGGTTTCATTATATGGTAAAATAACGATGAACCCGGGTTCACTGACATTTTATCGAGAAACTTGACATGCTCCAAATCAAATAATATTTTTTAAGCATCTGCAAGGACCTATTGCCATCAAAATTGTACATAGAAATCTTGATTTCTTCCAATAGAATACCAAAAATCTTTGTTTCATTATATGGTAAAATAACGATGAACCCGGGTTCACTGACATTTTATCGAGAAACTTGACATGCTCCAAATCAAATAATATTTTTCAAGCATCTGCAAGGACCTATTCCCATCAAAATTGTGCATAGATATCTTGACTTCTTCCAATAGAATAGCAAAAATCAAGGTTTCATTATTTGGGAAAATAACGATGAACCCGGGTTCACTGACATTTTATCGAGAAACTTGACATGCTCCAAATCAAATAATATTTATCAAGCATCTGCAGGGACCTATTGGCTCCAAAATTCTGCATAGATATTTTCACTTCTTCCAATAGAATAACAAAATATCAAGGTTTCTTTATATGGTAAAATAACGAAGAACCCGTGTTCACTGACTTTTTATCGAGAAACTTGACATGCTCCAAACCAAATATTATCTATGAAACATCTGCAGGGACGTATTGGCACCAAAATTGTGCATAGATATCTTCACTTTTTCCAATAGAATAGCAAAATATCAAGGTTTCATTATTTGGGAAAATAACGATGAACCCGGGTTCACTGACTTTTTATCGAGAAACTTGACATGCTCCAACCAAATATTATCTATGAAACATCTGCAGGGACCTATTGGCACCAAAATTCTGCATAGATATTTTCACTTCTTCCAATAGAATAGCAAAATATCAAGGTTTCTTTATATGGTAAAATAACGATGAACCCGGGTTCACTGACTTTTTATCGAGAAACTTGACATGCTCCAAACCAAATATTATCTATGAAACATCTGCAGGGACCTATTGCCATCAAAATTGTGCATAGATATCTTGACTTCTTCCAATAGAATAGCAAAATATTAAGGTTTCATTATTTGGGAAAATAACGATGAACCCGGGTTCACTGACATTTTATCGAGAAACTTGACATGCTCCAAATCAAATAATATTTATCAAGCATCTGCAAGGACCTATTGGCACCAAAATTCTGCATAGATATTTTCACTTCTTCCAATAGAATAGCAAAATATCAAGGTTTCTTTATATGGTAAAATAACGATGAACCCGGGTTCACTGACTTTTTATCGAGAAACTTGACATGCTCCAAACCAAATATTATCTATGAAACATCTGCAGGGACCTATTGCCATCAAAATTGTGCATAGATATCTTGACTTCTTCCAATAGAATAGCAAAAATCAAGGTTTCATTATTTGGGAAAATAACGATGAACCCGGGTTCACTGACATTTTATCGAGAAACTTGACATGCTCCAAATCAAATAATATTTATCAAGCATCTGCAAGGACCTATTGGCATCAAAATTCTGCATAAATATCTTCACTTCTTCCAATAGAATAGCAAAATATTAAGGTTTCATTATATGGTAAAATAACGATGAACCCGGGTTCACTGACATTTTATCGAGAAACTTGACATGCTCCAAATCAAATAATATTTTTCAAGCATCTGCAAGGACCTATTGCCATCAAAATTGTGCATAGATATCTTGACTTCTTCCAATAGAATAGCAAAAATCAAGGTTTCATTATTTGGGAAAATAACGATGAACCCGGGTTCACTGACTTTTTATCGAGAAACTTGACATGCTCCAAACCAAATATTATCTATGAAACATCTGCAGGGACGTATTGGCACCAAAATTCTGCATAGATATCTTCACTTTTTCCAATAGAATAGGAAAATATCAAGGTTTCATTATTTGGGAAAATAACGATGAACCCGGGTTCACTGACTTTTTATCGAGAAACTTGACATGCTCCAACCAAATATTATCTATGAAACATCTGCAGGGACCTATTGCCATCAAAATTGTGCATAGATATCTTGACTTCTTCCAATAGAATAGCAAAATATTAAGGTTTCATTATTTGGGAAAATAACGATGAACCCGGGTTCACTGACATTTTATCGAGAAACTTGACATGCTCCAAATCAAATAATATTTATCAAGCATCTGCAAGGACCTATTGGCATCAAAATTCTGCATAAATATCTTCACTTCTTCCAATAGAATAGCAAAATATTAAGGTTTCATTATATGGTAAAATAACGATGAACCCGGGTTCACTGACATTTTATCGAGAAACTTGACATGCTCCAAACCAAATATTATCTATGAAACATCTGCAGGGACCTATTGGCACCAAAATTCTGCATAGATATCTTCACTTCTTCCAATAGAATAGCAAAATATTAAGGTTTCATTATTTGGGAAAATAACGATGAACCCGGGTTCACTGACATTTTATCGAGAAACTTGACATGCTCCAAATCAAATAATATTTATCAAGCATCTGCAGGGACCTATTGGCTCCAAAATTCTGCATAGATAGTTTCACTTCTTCCAATAGAATAGCAAAATATCAAGGTTTCTTTATATGGTAAAATAACGATGAACCCGGGTTCACTGACTTTTTATCGAGAAACTTGACATGCTCCAAACCAAATATTATCTATGAAACATCTGCAGGGACGTATTGGCACCAAAATTCTGCATAGATATCTTCACTTTTTCCAATAGAATAGGAAAATATCAAGGTTTCATTATTTGGGAAAATAACGATGAACCCGGGTTCACTGACTTTTTATCGAGAAACTTGACATGCTCCAAACCAAATATTATCTATGAAACATCTGCAGGGACCTATTGCCATCAAAATTGTGCATAGATATCTTGACTTCTTCCAATAGAATAGCAAAATATTAAGGTTTCATTATTTGGGAAAATAACGATGAACCCGGATTCACTGACTTTTTATCGAGAAATTTGACATGCTCCAAACCAAATATTATCTATGAAACATCTGCAGGGACGTATTGGCACCAAAATTCTGCATAGATATCTTCACTTTTTCCAATAGAATAGGAAAATATCAAGGTTTCATTATTTGGGAAAATAACGATGAACCCGGGTTCACTGACATTTTATCGAGAAACTTGACATGCTCCAAATCAAATAATATTTTTCAAGCATCTGCAAGGACCTATTGCCATCAAAATTGTGCATAGATATCTTGACTTCTTCCAATAGAATAGCAAAAATCAAGGTTTCATTATTTGGGAAAATAACGATGAACCCGGGTTCACTGACTTTTTATCGAGAAACTTGACATGCTCCAAACCAAATATTATCTATGAAAGATCTGCAGGGACCTATTGGCACCAAAATTCTGCATAGATATCTTCACTTCCAATAGAATAGCAAAATATTAAGGTTTCATTATTTGGGAAAATAACGATGAACCCGGGTTCACTGACATTTTATCGAGAAACTTGACATGCTCCAAATCAAATAATTTTTATTAAGCATCTGCAAGGACCTATTGGCATCAAAATTCTGCATAGATATCTTCACTTCTTCCAATAGAATAGCAAAATATTAAGGTTTCATTATCTGGGAAAATAACGATGAACCCGGGTTCACTGACTTTTTATCGAGAAACTTGACATGCTCCAAACCAAATATTATCTATGAAAGATCTGCAGGGACCTATTGGCACCAAAATTCTGCATAGATATCTTCACTTCCAATAGAATAGCAAAATATTAAGGTTTCATTATTTGGGAAAATAACGATGAACCCGGGTTCACTGACATTTTATCGAGAAACTTGACATGCTCCAAATCAAATAATTTTTATTAAGCATCTGCAAGGACCTATTGGCATCAAAATTCTGCATAGATATCTTCACTTCTTCCAATAGAATAGCAAAAATCAAGGTTTCATTATTTGGGAAAATAACGATGAACCCGGGTTCACTGACTTTTTATCGAGAAACTTGACATGCTCCAAACCAAATATTATCTATGAAACATCTGCAGGGTCCTATTGGCACCAAAATTCTGCATAGATATCTTCACTTCTTCCAATAGAATAGCAAAATATTAAGGTTTCATTATTTGGGAAAATAACGATGAACCCGGGTTCACTGACATTTTATCGAGAAACTTGACATGCTCCAAATCAAATAATATTTTTCAAGCATCTGCAAGGACCTATTGGCATCAAAATTCTGCATAGATATCTTCACTTCTTCCAATAGAATAGCAAAATATTAAGGTTTCTTTATCTGGGAAAATAACGATGAACCCGGGTTCACTGACATTTTATCGAGAAACTTGACATGCTCCAAATCAAATAATATTTATTAAGCATCTGCAAGGATCTATTGGCATCAAAATTCTGCATAGATATCTTCACTTCTTCCAATAGAATAGCAAAATATTAAGGTTTCATTATATGGTAAAATAACGATGAACCCGGGTTCACTGACTTTTTATCGAGAAACTTGACATGCTCCAACCAAATATTATCTATGAAACATCTGCAGGGACCTATTGGCACCAAAATTCTGCATAGATATTTTCACTTCTTCCAATAGAATAGCAAAATATCAAGGTTTCTTTATATGGTAAAATAACGATGAACCCGGGTTCACTGACTTTTTATCGAGAAACTTGACATGCTCCAAACCAAATATTATCTATGAAACATCTGCAGGGACCTATTGCCATCAAAATTGTGCATAGATATCTTGACTTCTTCCAATAGAATAGCAAAATATTAAGGTTTCATTATTTGGGAAAATAACGATGAACCCGGGTTCACTGACATTTTATCGAGAAACTTGACATGCTCCAAATCAAATAATATTTTTCAAGCATCTGCAAGGACCTATTGGCATCAAAATTCTGCATAGATATCTTCACTTCTTCCAATAGAATAGCAAAATATTAAGGTTTCTTTATCTGGGAAAATAACGATGAACCCGGGTTCACTGACATTTTATCGAGAAACTTGACATGCTCCAAATCAAATAATATTTATTAAGCATCTGCAAGGATCTATTGGCATCAAAATTCTGCATAGATATCTTCACTTCTTCCAATAGAATAGCAAAATATTAAGGTTTCATTATATGGTAAAATAACGATGAACCCGGGTTCACTGACTTTTTATCGAGAAACTTGACATGCTCCAACCAAATATTATCTATGAAACATCTGCAGGGACCTATTGGCACCAAAATTCTGCATAGATATTTTCACTTCTTCCAATAGAATAGCAAAATATCAAGGTTTCTTTATATGGTAAAATAACGATGAACCCGGGTTCACTGACTTTTTATCGAGAAACTTGACATGCTCCAAACCAAATATTATCTATGAAACATCTGCAGGGACCTATTGCCATCAAAATTGTGCATAGATATCTTGACTTCTTCCAATAGAATAGCAAAATATTAAGGTTTCATTATTTGGGAAAATAACGATGAACCCGGGTTCACTGACATTTTATCGAGAAACTTGACATGCTCCAAATCAAATAATATTTATCAAGCATCTGCAAGGATCTATTGGCATCAAAATTCTGCATAGATATCTTCACTTCTTCCAATAGAATAGCAAAATATTAAGGTTTCATTATTTCATTATTATCTATATTATTTCATCATTATTTCATTATTATCTATGAAACATCTGCAGGGACCTATTGGCACCAAAATTCTGCATAGATATCTTCACTTCCAATAGAATAGCAAAATATTAAGGTTTCATTATTTGGGAAAATAACGATGAACCCGGGTTCACTGACATTTTATCGAGAAACTTGACATGCTCCAAATCAAATAATATTTATTAAGCATCTGCAAGGACCTATTGGCATCAAAATTCTGCATAGATATCTTCACTTCTTCCAATAGAATAGCAAAATATTAAGGTTTCATTATCTGGGAAAATAACGATGAACCCGGGTTCACTGACATTTTATCGAGAAACTTGACATGCTCCAAATCAAATAATATTTATCAAGCATCTGCAAGGATCTATTGGCATCAAAATTCTGCATAGATATCTTCACTTCTTCCAATAGAATAGCAAAAATCAAGGTTTCATTATTTGGGAAAATAACGATGAACCCGGGTTCACTGACTTTTTATCGAGAAACTTGACATGCTCCAAACCAAATATTATCTATGAAATATCTGCAGGGACCTATTGCCATCAAAATTGTGCATAGATATCTTGACTTCTTCCAATAGAATAGCAAAAATCAAGGTTTCATTATTTGGGAAAATAACGATGAACCCGGGTTCACTGACATTTTATCGAGAAACTTGACATGCTCCAAATCAAATAATATTTATCAAGCATCTGCAAGGACCTATTGGCATCAAAATTCTGCATAAATATCTTCACTTCTTCCAATAGAATAGCAAAATATTAAGGTTTCATTATATGGTAAAATAACGATGAACCCGGGTTCACTGACATTTTATCGAGAAACTTGACATGCTTCAAATCAAATAATATTTTTCAAGCATCTGCAAGGACCTATTGCCATCAAAATTGTGCATAGATATCTTGACTTCTTCCAATAGAATAGCAAAAATCAAGGTTTCATTATTTGGGAAAATAACGATGAACCCGGGTTCACTGACTTTTTATCGAGAAACTTGACATGCTCCAAACCAAATATTATCTATGAAACATCTGCAGGGACCTATTGGCACCAAAATTCTGCATAGATATCTTCACTTCTTCCAATAGAATAGCAAAATATTAAGGTTTCATTATTTGGGAAAATAACGATGAACCCGGGTTCACTGACATTTTATCGAGAAACTTGACATGCTCCAAATCAAATAATATTTATCAAGCATCTGCAGGGACCTATTGGCTCCAAAATTCTGCATAGATAGTTTCACTTCTTCCAATAGAATAGCAAAATATCAAGGTTTCTTTATATGGTAAAATAACGATGAACCCGGGTTCACTGACTTTTTATCGAGAAACTTGACATGCTCCAAACCAAATATTATCTATGAAACATCTGCAGGGACGTATTGGCACCAAAATTCTGCATAGATATCTTCACTTTTTCCAATAGAATAGGAAAATATCAAGGTTTCATTATTTGGGAAAATAACGATGAACCCGGGTTCACTGACTTTTTATCGAGAAACTTGACATGCTCCAACCAAATATTATCTATGAAACATCTGCAGGGACCTATTGCCATCAAAATTGTGCATAGATATCTTGACTTCTTCCAATAGAATAGCAAAATATTAAGGTTTCATTATTTGGGAAAATAACGATGAACCCGGGTTCACTGACATTTTATCGAGAAACTTGACATGCTCCAAATCAAATAATATTTATCAAGCATCTCCAAGGATCTATTGGCATCAAAATTCTGCATAGATATCTTCACTTCTTCCAATAGAATAGCAAAATATTAAGGTTTCATTATATGGTAAAATAACGATGAACCCGGGTTCACTGACATTTTATCGAGAAACTTGACATGCTCCAAATCAAATAATATTTTTCAAGCATCTGCAAGGACCTATTGCCATCAAAATTGTGCATAGATATCTTGACTTCTTCCAATAGAATAGCAAAAATCAAGGTTTCATTATTTGGGAAAATAACGATGAACCCGGGTTCACTGACTTTTTATCGAGAAACTTGACATGCTCCAAACCAAATATTATCTATGAAACATCTGCAGGGACCTATTGGCACCAAAATTCTGCATAGATATCTTCACTTCTTCCAATAGAATAGCAAAATATTAAGGTTTCATTATTTGGGAAAATAACGATGAACCCGGGTTCACTGACTTTTTATCGAGAAACTTGACATGCTCCAAATCAAATATTATCTATGAAACATCTGCAGGGACCTATTGGCACCAAAATTCTGCATAGATATTTTCACTTCTTCCAATAGAATAGCAAAATATCAAGGTTTCTTTATATGGTAAAATAACGATGAACCCGGGTTCACTGACTTTTTATCGAGAAATTTGACATGCTCCAAACCAAATATTATCTATGAAACATCTGCAGGGACGTATTGGCACCAAAATTCTGCATAGATATCTTCACTTTTTCCAATAGAATAGGAAAATATCAAGGTTTCATTATTTGGGAAAATAACGATGAACCCGGGTTCACTGACATTTTATCGAGAAACTTGACATGCTCCAAATCAAATAATATTTATTAAGCATCTGCAAGGACCTATTGGCATCAAAATTCTGCATAGATATCTTCACTTCTTCCAATAGAATAGCAAAATATTAAGGTTTCATTATCTGGGAAAATAACGATGAACCCGGGTTCACTGACATTTTATCGAGAAACTTGACATGCTCCAAATCAAATAATATTTTTCAAGCATCTGCAAGGATCTATTGGCATCAAAATTCTGCATAGATATCTTCACTTCTTCCAATAGAATAGCAAAAATCAAGGTTTCATTATTTGGGAAAATAACGATGAACCCGGGTTCACTGACTTTTTATCGAGAAACTTGACATGCTCCAAATCAAATAATATTTATCAAGCATCTGCAAGGACCTATTGGCATCAAAATTCTGCATAAATATCTTCACTTCTTCCAATAGAATAGCAAAATATTAAGGTTTCATTATATGGTAAAATAACGATGAACCCGGGTTCACTGACATTTTATCGAGAAACTTGACATGCCCCAAATCAAATAATATTTTTCAAGCATCTGCAAGGACCTATTGCCATCAAAATTGTGCATAGATATCTTGACTTCTTCCAATAGAATAGCAAAAATCAAGGTTTCATTATTTGGGAAAATAACGATGAACCCGGGTTCACTGACTTTTTATCGAGAAACTTGACATGCTCCAAACCAAATATTATCTATGAAACATCTGCAGGGACCTATTGGCACCAAAATTCTGCATAGATATCTTCACTTCTTCCAATAGAATAGCAAAATATTAAGGTTTCATTATTTGGGAAAATAACGATGAACCCGGGTTCACTGACATTTTATCGAGAAACTTGACATGCTCCAAATCAAATAATATTTATCAAGCATCTGCAGGGACCTATTGGCTCCAAAATTCTGCATATATAGTTTCACTTCTTCCAATAGAATAGCAAAATATCAAGGTTTCTTTATATGGTAAAATAACGATGAACCCGGGTTCACTGACTTTTTATCGAGAAACTTGACATGCTCCAAACCAAATATTATCTATGAAACATCTGCAGGGACGTATTGGCACCAAAATTCTGCATAGATATCTTCACTTTTTCCAATAGAATAGGAAAATATCAAGGTTTCATTATTTGGGAAAATAACGATGAACCCGGGTTCACTGACATTTTATCGAGAAACTTGACATGCTCCAAATCAAATAATATTTATTAAGCATCTGCAAGGACCTATTGGCATCAAAATTCTGCATAGATATCTTCACTTCTTCCAATAGAATAGCAAAATATTAAGGTTTCATTATCTGGGAAAATAACGATGAACCCGGGTTCACTGACATTTTATCGAGAAACTTGACATGCTCCAAATCAAATAATATTTTTCAAGCATCTGCAAGGACCTATTGCCATCAAAATTGTGCATAGATATCTTGACTTCTTCCAATAGAATAGCAAAAATCAAGGTTTCATTATTTGGGAAAATAACGATGAACCCGGGTTCACTGACTTTTTATCGAGAAACTTGACATGCTCCAAACCAAATATTATCTATGAAACATCTGCAGGGACCTATTGGCACCAAATTTCTGCATAGATATCTTCACTTCTTCCAATAGAATAGCAAAATATTAAGGTTTCATTATTTGGGAAAATAACGATGAACCCGGGTTCACTGACTTTTTATCGAGAAACTTGACATGCTCCAAATCAAATATTATCTATGAAACATCTGCAGGGACCTATTGGCACCAAAATTCTGCATAGATATTTTCACTTCTTCCAATAGAATAGCAAAATATCAAGGTTTCTTTATATGGTAAAATAACGATGAACCCGGGTTCACTGACTTTTTATCGAGAAATTTGACATGCTCCAAACCAAATATTATCTATGAAACATCTGCAGGGACGTATTGGCACCAAAATTCTGCATAGATATCTTCACTTTTTCCAATAGAATAGGAAAATATCAAGGTTTCATTATTTGGGAAAATAACGATGAACCCGGGTTCACTGACATTTTATCGAGAAACTTGACATGCTCCAAATCAAATAATATTTTTCAAGCATCTGCAAGGACCTATTGCCATCAAAATTGTGCATAGATATCTTGACTTCTTCCAATAGAATAGCAAAAATCAAGGTTTCATTATTTGGGAAAATAACGATGAACCCGGGTTCACTGACTTTTTATCGAGAAACTTGACATGCTCCAAACCAAATATTATCTATGAAACATCTGCAGGGACCTATTGGCACCAAAATTCTGCATAGATATCTTCACTTCCAATAGAATAGCAAAATATTAAGGTTTCATTATTTGGGAAAATAACGATGAACCCGGGTTCACTGACATTTTATCGAGAAACTTGACATGCTCCAAATCAAATAATATTTATTAAGCATCTGCAAGGACCTATTGGCATCAAAATTCTGCATAGATATCTTCACTTCTTCCAATAGAATAGCAAAATATTAAGGTTTCATTATATGGTAAAATAACGATGAACCCGGGTTCACTGACATTTTATCGAGAAACTTGACATGCTCCAAATCAAATAATATTTATTAAGCATCTGCAAGGATCTATTGCCATCAAAATTGTGCATAGATATCTTGACTTCTTCCAATAGAATAGCAAAAATCAAGGTTTCATTATTTGGGAAAATAACGATGAACCCGGGTTCACTGACTTTTTATCGAGAAACTTGACATGCTCCAAACCAAATATTATCTATGAAACATCTGCAGGGACCTATTGGCACCAAAATTCTGCATAGATATCTTCACTTCTTCCAATAGAATAGCAAAATATTAAGGTTTCATTATTTGGGAAAATAACGATGAACCCGGGTTCACTGACATTTTATCGAGAAACTTGACATGCTCCAAATCAAATAATATTTATCAAGCATCTGCAGGGACCTATTGGCTCCAAAATTCTGCATAGATAGTTTCACTTCTTCCAATAGAATAGCAAAATATCAAGGTTTCTTTATATGGTAAAATAACGATGAACCCGGGTTCACTGACTTTTTATCGAGAAACTTGACATGCTCCAAACCAAATATTATCTATGAAACATCTGCAGGGACGTATTGGCACCAAAATTCTGCATAGATATCTTCACTTTTTCCAATAGAATAGGAAAATATCAAGGTTTCATTATTTGGGAAAATAACGATGAACCCGGGTTCACTGACTTTTTATCGAGAAACTTGACATGCTCCAACCAAATATTATCTATGAAACATCTGCAGGGACCTATTGCCATCAAAATTGTGCATAGATATCTTGACTTCTTCCAATAGAATAGCAAAATATTAAGGTTTCATTATTTGGGAAAATAACGATGAACCCGGGTTCACTGACATTTTATCGAGAAACTTGACATGCTCCAAATCAAATAATATTTATCAAGCATCTCCAAGGATCTATTGGCATCAAAATTCTGCATAGATATCTTCACTTCTTCCAATAGAATAGCAAAATATTAAGGTTTCATTATATGGTAAAATAACGATGAACCCGGGTTCACTGACATTTTATCGAGAAACTTGACATGCTCCAAATCAAATAATATTTTTCAAGCATCTGCAAGGACCTATTGCCATCAAAATTGTGCATAGATATCTTGACTTCTTCCAATAGAATAGCAAAAATCAAGGTTTCATTATTTGGGAAAATAACGATGAACCCGGGTTCACTGACTTTTTATCGAGAAACTTGACATGCTCCAAACCAAATATTATCTATGAAACATCTGCAGGGACCTATTGGCACCAAATTTCTGCATAGATATCTTCACTTCTTCCAATAGAATAGCAAAATATTAAGGTTTCATTATTTGGGAAAATAACGATGAACCCGGGTTCACTGACTTTTTATCGAGAAACTTGACATGCTCCAAATCAAATATTATCTATGAAACATCTGCAGGGACCTATTGGCACCAAAATTCTGCATAGATATTTTCACTTCTTCCAATAGAATAGCAAAATATCAAGGTTTCTTTATATGGTAAAATAACGATGAACCCGGGTTCACTGACTTTTTATCGAGAAATTTGACATGCTCCAAACCAAATATTATCTATGAAACATCTGCAGGGACGTATTGGCACCAAAATTCTGCATAGATATCTTCACTTCTTCCAATAGAATAGCAAAATATTAAGGTTTCATTATTTGGGAAAATAACGATGAACCCGGGTTCACTGACATTTTATCGAGAAACTTGACATGCTCCAAATCAAATAATATTTATCAAGCATCTGCAGGGACCTATTGGCTCCAAAATTCTGCATAGATAGTTTCACTTCTTCCAATAGAATAGCAAAATATCAAGGTTTCTTTATATGGTAAAATAACGATGAACCCGGGTTCACTGACTTTTTATCGAGAAACTTGACATGCTCCAAACCAAATATTATCTATGAAACATCTGCAGGGACCTATTGGCACCAAAATTCTGCATAGATATCTTCACTTCCAATAGAATAGCAAAATATTAAGGTTTCATTATTTGGGAAAATAACGATGAACCCGGGTTCACTGACATTTTATCGAGAAACTTGACATGCTCCAAATCAAATAATATTTATTAAGCATCTGCAAGGACCTATTGGCATCAAAATTCTGCATAGATATCTTCACTTCCTCCAATAGAATAGCAAAATATTAAGGTTTCATTATCTGGGAAAATAACGATGAACCCGGGTTCACTGACATTTTATCGAGAAACTTGACATGCTCCAAATCAAATAATATTTATTAAGCATCTGCAAGGATCTATTGGCATCAAAATTCTGCATAGATATCTTCACTTCTTCCAATAGAATAGCAAAATATTAAGGTTTCATTATATGGTAAAATAACGATGAACCCGGGTTCACTGACATTTTATCGAGAAACTTGACATGCTCCAAATCAAATAATATTTTTCAAGCATCTGCAAGGACCTATTGCCATCAAAATTGTGCATAGATATCTTGACTTCTTCCAATAGAATAGCAAAAATCAAGGTTTCATTATTTGGGAAAATAACGATGAACCCGGGTTCACTGACTTTTTATCGAGAAACTTGACATGCTCCAAACCAAATATTATCTATGAAACATCTGCAGGGACCTATTGGCACCAAAATTCTGCATAGATATCTTCACTTCCAATAGAATAGCAAAATATTAAGGTTTCATTATTTGGGAAAATAACGATGAACCCGGGTTCACTGACATTTTATCGAGAAACTTGACATGCTCCATATCAAATAATATTTATCAAGCATCTGCAAGGACCTATTGCCATCAAAATTCTGAATAGATATCTTCACTTCTTCCAATAGAATAGCAAAATATTAAGGTTTCATTATCTGGGAAAATAACGATGAACCCAGGTTCACTGACTTTTTATCGAGAAACTTGACATGCTCCAAACCAAATATTATCTATGAAACATCTGCAGGGACCTATTGGCACCAAAATTCTGCATAGATATCTTCACTTCTTCCAATAGAATAGCAAAATATTAAGGTTTCATTATTTGGGAAAATAACAATGAACCCGGGTTCACTGACTTTTTATCGAGAAACTTGACATGCTCCAAACCAAATATTATCTATGAAAAATCTGCAGGGACCTATTGGCTCCAAAATTCTGCATAGATATTTTCACTTCTTCCAATAGAATAGCAAAATATCAAGGTTTCTTTATTTGGTAATATAACGATGAACCCGGGTTCACTGACTTTTTATCGAGAAACTTGACATGCTCCAAACCAAATATTATCTATGAAACATCTGCCGGGACCTATTGGCACCAAAATTCTGCATAGATATTTTCACTTCTTCCAATAGAATAGCAAAATATCAAGGTTTCTTTATATGGTAAAATAACGATGAACCCGGGTTTACTGACTTTTTATCGAGAAACTTGACATGCTCCAAACCAAATATTATCTATGAAACATCTGCAGGGACGTATTGGCACCAAAATTCTGCATAGATATCTTCACTTTTTCCAATAGAATAGGAAAATATCAAGGTTTCATTATTTGGGAAAATAACGATGAACCCGGGTTCACTGACATTTTATCGAGAAACTTGACATGCTCCAAATCAAATAATATTTTTCAAGCATCTGCAAGGACCTATTGCCATCAAAATTGTGCATAGATATCTTGACTTCTTCCAATAGAATAGCAAAAATTATGGTTTCATTATTTGGGAAAATAACGATGAACCCGGGTTCACTGACATTTTATCGAGAAACTTGACATGCTCCAAATCAAATAATATTTTTCAAGCATCTGCAAGGACCTATTGCCATCAAAATTGTGCATAGATATCTTGACTTCTTCCAATAGAATAGCAAAAATTAAGGTTTCATTATTTGGGAAAATAACGATGAACCCGGGTTCACTGACTTTTTATCGAGAAACTTGACATGCACCAAACCAAATATTATCTATGAAACATCTGCCGGGACCTATTGGCACCAAAATTTTGCATAGATATCGTCACTTCTTCCAATAGAATAGCAAAATATTAAGGTTTCATTATATGGTAAAATAACGATGAACCCGGGTTCACTGACTTTTTATCGAGAAACTTGACATGCTCCAAATCAAATAATATTTTTCAAGCATCTGCAAGGACCTATTGCCATCAAAATTGTGCATAGATATCTTCACTTCTTCCAATAGAATAGCAAAATATTAAGGTTTCATTATTTGTGAAAATAACGATGAACCCGGGTTCACTGACTTTTTATCGAGAAACTTGACATGCTCCATATCAAATAATATTTATCAAGCATCTGCAAGGACCTATTGGCATCAAAATTCTGCATAGATATCGTCACTTCTTCCAATAGAATAGCAAAATATCAAGGTTTCTTTATATGGTAAAATAACGATGAACCCGGGTTCACTGACTTTTTATCGAGAAACTTGACATGCTCCAAATCAAATAATATTTTTCAAGCATCTGCAAGGACCTATTGCCATGAAAATTGTGCATAGATATTTTCACTTCTTCCAATAGAATAGCAAAATATCAAGGTTTCTTTATATGGTAAAATAACGATGAACCCGGGTTCACTGACTTTTTATCGAGAAACTTGACATGCTCCAAACCAAATATTATCTATGAAACATCTGCAGGGACGTATTGGCACCAAAATTCTGCATAGATATCTTCACTTTTTCCAATAGAGTAGGAAAATATTAAGGTTTCATTATTTGGGAAAATAACGATGAACCCGGGTTCACTGACATTTTATCGAGAAACTTGACATGCTCCAAATCAAATAATATTTTTCAAGCATCTGCAAGGACCTATTGCCATCAAAATTGTGCATAGATATTTTCACTTCTTCCAATAGAATAGCAAAATATCAAGGTTTCTTTATATGGTAAAATAACGATGAACCCGGGTTCACTGACATTTTATCGAGAAACTTGACATGCTCCAAATCAAATAATATTTATCAAGCATCTGCAACGACCTATTGGCATCAAAATTCTGCATAGATATCTTCACTTCTTCCAATAGAATAGCAAAATATTAAGGTTTTATTATTTGGGAAAATAACGATGAACCCGGGTTCACTGACATTTTATCGAGAAACTTGACATGCTCCATATCAAATAATATTTATCAAGCATCTGCAAGGACCTATTGGCATCAAAATTCTGCATAGATATCGTCACTTCTTCCAATAGAATAGCAAAAATCAAGGTTTAATTATTTGGGAAAATAACGATGAACCCGGGTTCACTGACATTTTATCGAGAAACTTGACATGCTCCAAATCAAATAATATTTTTCAAGCATCTGCAAGGACCTATTGCCATCAAAATTGTGCATAGATATCTTGACTTCTTCCAATAGAATAGCAAAAATCAAGGTTTCATTATTTGGGAAAATAACGATGAACCCGGGTTCACTGACTTTTTATCGAGAAACTTGATATGCTCCAAACCAAATATTATCTATGAAACATCTGCAGGGACCTATTGGCACCAAAATTCTGCATAGATATCTTCACTTCTTCCAATAGAATAGCAAAATATTAAGGTTTCATTATTTGAAAAAATAACGATGAACCCGGGTTCACTGACATTTTATCGAGAAACTTGACATGCTCCAAATCAAATAATATTTATCAAGCATCTGCAGGGACCTATTGGCTCCAAAAGTCTGCATAGATAGTTTCACTTCTTCCAATAGAATAGCAAAATATCAAGGTTTCTTTATATGGTAAAATAACGATGAACCCGGGTTCACTGACTTTTTTTCGAGAAACTTGACATGCTCCAAACCAAATATTATCTATGAAACATCTGCAGGGACGTATGGGCACCAAAATTCTGCATAGATATCTTCACTTTTTCCAATAGAATAGGAAAATATCAAGGTTTCATTATTTGGGAAAATAACGATGAACCCGGGTTCACTGACTTTTTATCGAGAAACTTGACATGCTCCAACCAAATATTATCTATGAAACATCTGCAGGGACCTATTGGCACCAAAATTCTGCATAGATATCTTCACTTCCAATAGAATAGCAAAATATTAAGGTTTCATTATTTGGGAAAATAACGATGAACCCGGGTTCACTGACATTTTATCGAGAAACTTGACATGCTCCAAATCAAATAATATTTATTAAGCATCTGCAAGGACCTATTGGCATCAAAATTCTGCATAGATATCTTCACTTCTTCCAATAGAATAGCAAAATATTAAGGTTTCATTATCTGGGAAAATAACGATGAACCCGGGTTCACTGACATTTTATCGAGAAACTTGACATGCTCCAAATCAAATAATATTTATTAAGCATCTGCAAGGATCTATTGGCATCAAAATTCTGCATAGATATCTTCACTTCTTCCAATAGAATAGCAAAATATTAAGGTTTCATTATATGGTAAAATAACGATGAACCCGGGTTCACTGACATTTTATCGAGAAACTTGACATGCTCCAAATCAAATAATATTTTTCAAGCATCTGCAAGGACCTATTGCCATCAAAATTGTGCATAGATATCTTGACTTCTTCCAATAGAATAGCAAAAATCAAGGTTTCATTATTTGGGAAAATAACGATGAACCCGGGTTCACTGACTTTTTATCGAGAAACTTGACATGCTCCAAACCAAATATTATCTATGAAACATCTGCAGGGACCTATTGGCACCAAAATTCTGCATAGATATCTTCACTTCCAATAGAATAGCAAAATATCAAGGTTTCATTATTTGGGAAAATAACGATGAACCCGGGTTCACTGACTTTTTATCGAGAAACTTGACATGCTCCAACCAAATATTATCTATGAAACATCTGCAGGGACCTATTGGCACCAAAATTCTGCATAGATATTTTCACTTCTTCCAATAGAATAGCAAAATATCAAGGTTTCTTTATATGGTAAAATAACGATGAACCCGGGTTTACTGACTTTTTATCGAGAAACTTGACATGCTCCAAACCAAATATTATCTATGAAACATCTGCCGGGACCTATTGGCACCAAAATTCTGCATAGATATCTTGACTTCTTCCAATAGAATAGCAAAAATCAAGGTTTCATTATTTGGGAAAATAACGATGAACCCGGGTTCACTGACTTTTTATCGAGAAACTTGACATGCTCCAAACCAAATATTATCTATGAAACATCTGCCAGGACCTATTGGCTCCAAAATTCTGCATAGATATTTTCACTTCTTCCAATAGAATAGCAAAATATCAAGGTTTCTTTATATGGTAAAATAACGATGAACCCGAGTTTACTGACTTTTTATCGAGAAACTTGACATGCTCCAAACCAAATATTATCTATGAAACATCTGCACGGACGTATTGGCACCAAAATTCTGCATAGATATCTTCACTTTTTCCAATAGAATAGGAAAATATCAAGGTTTCATTATTTGGGAAAATAACGATGAACCCGGGTTCACTGACATTTTATCGAGAAACTTGACATGCTCCAAATCAAATAATATTTTTCAAGCATCTGCAAGGACCTATTGCCATCAAAATTGTGCATAGATATCTTGACTTCTTCCAATAGAATAGCAAAAATTAAGGTTTCATTATTTGGGAAAATAACGATGAACCCGGGTTCACTGACATTTTATCGAGAAACTTGACATGCTCCAAATCAAATAATATTTATTAAGCATCTGCAAGGACCTATTGGCATCAAAATTCTGCATAGATATCTTCGCTTCTTCCAATAGAATAGCAAAATATTAAGGTTTCATTATCTGGGAAAATAACGATGAACCCGGCTTCACTGACATTTTATCGAGAAACTTGACATGCTCCATATCAAATAATATTTATCAAGCATCTGCAAGGACCTATTGGCATCAAAATTGTGCATAGATATCTTGACTTCTTCCAATAGAATAGCAAAAATCAAGGTTTCATTATTTGGGAAAATAACGATGAACCCGGGTTCACTGACTTTTTATCGAGAAACTTGACATGCTCCAAACCAAATATTATCTATGAAACATCTGCAGGGACCTATTGGCACCAAAATTCTGCATAGATATCTTCACTTCCAATAGAATAGCAAAATATTAAGGTTTCATTATTTGGGAAAATAACGATGAACCCGGGTTCACTGACATTTGATCGAGAAACTTGACATGCTCCAAATCAAATAATATTTATCAAGCATCTGCAAGGACCTATTGGCATCAAAATTCTGCATAGATATCTTCACTTCTTCCAATAGAATAGCAAAATATTAAGGTTTCATTATCTGGGAAAATAACGATGAACCCGGGTTCACTGACATTTTATCGAGAAACTTGACATGCTCCAAATCAAATAATATTTTTCAAGCATCTGCAAGGACCTATTGCCATCAAAATTGTGCATAGATATCTTGACTTCTTCCAATAGAATAGCAAAAATCAAGGTTTCATTATTTGGGAAAATAACGATGAACCCGGGTTCACTGACTTTTTATCGAGAAACTTGACATGCTCCAAACCAAATATTATCTATGAAACATCTGCAGGGACCTATTGGCACCAAAATTCTGCATAGATATCTTCACTTCCAATAGAATAGCAAAATATTAAGGTTTCATTATTTGGGAAAATAACGATGAACCCGGGTTCACTGACATTTTATCGAGAAACTTGACATGCTCCAAATCAAATAATATTTATTAAGCATCTGCAAGGACCTATTGGCATCAAAATTCTGCATAGATATCTTCACTTCTTCCAATAGAATAGCAAAATATTAAGGTTTCATTATCTGGGAAAATAACGATGAACCCGGGTTCACTGACATTTTATCGAGAAACTTGACATGCTCCATATCAAATAATATTTATCAAGCATCTGCAAGGACCTATTGCCATCAAAATTCTGAATAGATATCTTCACTTCTTCCAATAGAATAGCAAAATATTAAGGTTTCATTATCTGGGAAAATAACGATGAACCCGGGTTCACTGACTTTTTATCGAGAAACTTGACATGCTCCAAACCAAATATTATCTATGAAACATCTGCCGGGACCTATTGGCACCAAAATTCTGCATAGATATTTTCACTTCTTCCAACAGAATAGCAAAATATCAAGGTTTCTTTATATGGTAAAATAACGATGAACCCGGGTTTACTGACTTTTTATCGAGAAACTTGACATGCTCCAAACCAAATATTATCTATGAAACATCTGCAGGGACGTATTGGCACCAAAATTCTGCATAGATATCTTCACTTTTTCCAATAGAATAGGAAAATATCAAGGTTTCATTATTTGGGAAAATAACGATGAACCCGGGTTCACTGACATTTTATCGAGAAACTTGACATGCTCCAAATCAAATAATATTTTTCAAGCATCTGCAAGGACCTATTGCCATCAAAATTGTGCATAGATATCTTGACTTCTTCCAATAGAATAGCAAAAATTAAGGTTTCATTATTTGGGAAAATAACGATGAACCCGGGTTCACTGACATTTTATCGAGAAACTTGACATGCTCCAAATCAAATAATATTTATTAAGCATCTGCAAGGACCTATTGGCATCAAAATTCTGCATAGATATCTTCACTTCTTCCAATAGAATAGCAAAATATTAAGGTTTCATTATCTGGGAAAATAACGATGAACCCGGGTTCACTGACATTTTATCGAGAAACTTGACATGCTCCAAATCAAATAATATTTTTCAAGCATCTGCAAGGACCTATTGCCATCAAAATTGTGCATAGATATCTTGACTTCTTCCAATAGAATAGCAAAAATTAAGGTTTCATTATTTGGGAAAATAACGATGAACCCGGGTTCACTGACATTTTATCGAGAAACTTGACATGCTCCAAATCAAATAATATTTATTAAGCATCTGCAAGGACCTATTGGCATCAAAATTCTGCATAGATATCTTCGCTTCTTCCAATAGAATAGCAAAATATTAAGGTTTCATTATCTGGGAAAATAACGATGAACCCGGCTTCACTGACATTTTATCGAGAAACTTGACATGCTCCATATCAAATAATATTTATCAAGCATCTGCAAGGACCTATTGGCATCAAAATTGTGCATAGATATCTTGACTTCTTCCAATAGAATAGCAAAAATCAAGGTTTCATTATTTGGGAAAATAACGATGAACCCGGGTTCACTGACATTTGATCGAGAAACTTGACATGCTCCAAATCAAATAATATTTATCAAGCATCTGCAAGGACCTATTGGCATCAAAATTCTGCATAGATATCTTCACTTCTTCCAATAGAATAGCAAAATATTAAGGTTTCATTATCTGGGAAAATAACGATGAACCCGGGTTCACTGACATTTTATCGAGAAACTTGACATGCTCCAAATCAAATAATATTTATCAAGCATCTGCAAGGACCTATTGGCATCAAAATTCTGCATAGATATCTTCACTTCTTCCAATAGAATAGCAAAATATTAAGGTTTCATTATCTGGGAAAATAACGATGAACCCGGGTTCACTGACATTTTATCGAGAAACTTGACATGCTCCAAATCAAATAATATTTTTCAAGCATCTGCAAGGACCTATTGCCATCAAAATTGTGCATAGATATCTTCACTTCTTCCAATAGAATAGCAAAATATTAAGGTTTCATTATTTGTGAAAATAACGATGAACCCGGGTTCACTGACTTTTTATCGAGAAACTTGACATGCTCCATATCAAATAATATTTATCAAGCATCTGCAAGGACCTATTGGCATCAAAATTCTGCATAGATATCGTCACTTCTTCCAATAGAATAGCAAAATATCAAGGTTTCTTTATATGGTAAAATAACGATGAACCCGGGTTCACTGACTTTTTATCGAGAAACTTGACATGCTCCAAATCAAATAATATTTTTCAAGCATCTGCAAGGACCTATTGCCATGAAAATTGTGCATAGATATTTTCACTTCTTCCAATAGAATAGCAAAATATCAAGGTTTCTTTATATGGTAAAATAACGATGAACCCGGGTTCACTGACTTTTTATCGAGAAACTTGACATGCTCCAAACCAAATATTATCTATGAAACATCTGCAGGGACGTATTGGCACCAAAATTCTGCATAGATATCTTCACTTTTTCCAATAGAGTAGGAAAATATTAAGGTTTCATTATTTGGGAAAATAACGATGAACCCGGGTTCACTGACATTTTATCGAGAAACTTGACATGCTCCAAATCAAATAATATTTTTCAAGCATCTGCAAGGACCTATTGCCATCAAAATTGTGCATAGATATTTTCACTTCTTCCAATAGAATAGCAAAATATCAAGGTTTCTTTATATGGTAAAATAACGATGAACCCGGGTTCACTGACATTTTATCGAGAAACTTGACATGCTCCAAATCAAATAATATTTATCAAGCATCTGCAACGACCTATTGGCATCAAAATTCTGCATAGATATCTTCACTTCTTCCAATAGAATAGCAAAATATTAAGGTTTTATTATTTGGGAAAATAACGATGAACCCGGGTTCACTGACATTTTATCGAGAAACTTGACATGCTCCATATCAAATAATATTTATCAAGCATCTGCAAGGACCTATTGGCATCAAAATTCTGCATAGATATCGTCACTTCTTCCAATAGAATAGCAAAAATCAAGGTTTAATTATTTGGGAAAATAACGATGAACCCGGGTTCACTGACATTTTATCGAGAAACTTGACATGCTCCAAATCAAATAATATTTTTCAAGCATCTGCAAGGACCTATTGCCATCAAAATTGTGCATAGATATCTTGACTTCTTCCAATAGAATAGCAAAAATCAAGGTTTCATTATTTGGGAAAATAACGATGAACCCGGGTTCACTGACTTTTTATCGAGAAACTTGATATGCTCCATACCAAATATTATCTATGAAACATCTGCAGGGACCTATTGGCACCAAAATTCTGCATAGATATCTTCACTTCTTCCAATAGAATAGCAAAATATTAAGGTTTCATTATTTGGGAAAATAACGATGAACCCGGGTTCACTGACATTTTATCGAGAAACTTGACATGCTCCAAATCAAATAATATTTATCAAGCATCTGCAGGGACCTATTGGCTCCAAAAGTCTGCATAGATAGTTTCACTTCTTCCAATAGAATAGCAAAATATCAAGGTTTCTTTATATGGTAAAATAACGATGAACCCGGGTTCACTGACTTTTTTTCGAGAAACTTGACATGCTCCAAACCAAATATTATCTATGAAACATCTGCAGGGACGTATGGGCACCAAAATTCTGCATAGATATCTTCACTTTTTCCAATAGAATAGGAAAATATCAAGGTTTCATTATTTGGGAAAATAACGATGAACCCGGGTTCACTGACTTTTTATCGAGAAACTTGACATGCTCCAACCAAATAATATTTATTAAGCATCTGCAAGGATCTATTGGCATCAAAATTCTGCATAGATATCTTCACTTCTTCCAATAGAATAGCAAAATATTAAGGTTTCATTATATGGTAAAATAACGATGAACCCGGGTTCACTGACATTTTATCGAGAAACTTGACATGCTCCAAATCAAATAATATTTTTCAAGCATCTGCAAGGACCTATTGCCATCAAAATTGTGCATAGATATCTTGACTTCTTCCAATAGAATAGCAAAAATCAAGGTTTCATTATTTGGGAAAATAACGATGAACCCGGGTTCACTGACTTTTTATCGAGAAACTTGACATGCTCCAAACCAAATATTATCTATGAAACATCTGCAGGGACCTATTGGCACCAAAATTCTGCATAGATATCTTCACTTCCAATAGAATAGCAAAATATCAAGGTTTCATTATTTGGGAAAATAACGATGAACCCGGGTTCACTGACTTTTTATCGAGAAACTTGACATGCTCCAACCAAATATTATCTATGAAACATCTGCAGGGACCTATTGGCACCAAAATTCTGCATAGATATTTTCACTTCTTCCAATAGAATAGCAAAATATCAAGGTTTCTTTATATGGTAAAATAACGATGAACCCGGGTTTACTGACTTTTTATCGAGAAACTTGACATGCTCCAAACCAAATATTATCTATGAAACATCTGCCGGGACCTATTGGCACCAAAATTCTGCATAGATATCTTGACTTCTTCCAATAGAATAGCAAAAATCAAGGTTTCATTATTTGGGAAAATAACGATGAACCCGGGTTCACTGACTTTTTATCGAGAAACTTGACATGCTCCAAACCAAATATTATCTATGAAACATCTGCCAGGACCTATTGGCTCCAAAATTCTGCATAGATATTTTCACTTCTTCCAATAGAATAGCAAAATATCAAGGTTTCTTTATATGGTAAAATAACGATGAACCCGAGTTTACTGACTTTTTATCGAGAAACTTGACATGCTCCAAACCAAATATTATCTATGAAACATCTGCACGGACGTATTGGCACCAAAATTCTGCATAGATATCTTCACTTTTTCCAATAGAATAGGAAAATATCAAGGTTTCATTATTTGGGAAAATAACGATGAACCCGGGTTCACTGACATTTTATCGAGAAACTTGACATGCTCCAAATCAAATAATATTTTTCAAGCATCTGCAAGGACCTATTGCCATCAAAATTGTGCATAGATATCTTGACTTCTTCCAATAGAATAGCAAAAATTAAGGTTTCATTATTTGGGAAAATAACGATGAACCCGGGTTCACTGACATTTTATCGAGAAACTTGACATGCTCCAAATCAAATAATATTTATTAAGCATCTGCAAGGACCTATTGGCATCAAAATTCTGCATAGATATCTTCGCTTCTTCCAATAGAATAGCAAAATATTAAGGTTTCATTATCTGGGAAAATAACGATGAACCCGGCTTCACTGACATTTTATCGAGAAACTTGACATGCTCCATATCAAATAATATTTATCAAGCATCTGCAAGGACCTATTGGCATCAAAATTGTGCATAGATATCTTGACTTCTTCCAATAGAATAGCAAAAATCAAGGTTTCATTATTTGGGAAAATAACGATGAACCCGGGTTCACTGACTTTTTATCGAGAAACTTGACATGCTCCAAACCAAATATTATCTATGAAACATCTGCAGGGACCTATTGGCACCAAAATTCTGCATAGATATCTTCACTTCCAATAGAATAGCAAAATATTAAGGTTTCATTATTTGGGAAAATAACGATGAACCCGGGTTCACTGACATTTGATCGAGAAACTTGACATGCTCCAAATCAAATAATATTTATCAAGCATCTGCAAGGACCTATTGGCATCAAAATTCTGCATAGATATCTTCACTTCTTCCAATAGAATAGCAAAATATTAAGGTTTCATTATCTGGGAAAATAACGATGAACCCGGGTTCACTGACATTTTATCGAGAAACTTGACATGCTCCAAATCAAATAATATTTTTCAAGCATCTGCAAGGACCTATTGCCATCAAAATTGTGCATAGATATCTTGACTTCTTCCAATAGAATAGCAAAAATCAAGGTTTCATTATTTGGGAAAATAACGATGAACCCGGGTTCACTGACTTTTTATCGAGAAACTTGACATGCTCCAAACCAAATATTATCTATGAAACATCTGCAGGGACCTATTGGCACCAAAATTCTGCATAGATATCTTCACTTCCAATAGAATAGCAAAATATTAAGGTTTCATTATTTGGGAAAATAACGATGAACCCGGGTTCACTGACATTTTATCGAGAAACTTGACATGCTCCAAATCAAATAATATTTATTAAGCATCTGCAAGGACCTATTGGCATCAAAATTCTGCATAGATATCTTCACTTCTTCCAATAGAATAGCAAAATATTAAGGTTTCATTATCTGGGAAAATAACGATGAACCCGGGTTCACTGACATTTTATCGAGAAACTTGACATGCTCCATATCAAATAATATTTATCAAGCATCTGCAAGGACCTATTGCCATCAAAATTCTGAATAGATATCTTCACTTCTTCCAATAGAATAGCAAAATATTAAGGTTTCATTATCTGGGAAAATAACGATGAACCCGGGTTCACTGACTTTTTATCGAGAAACTTGACATGCTCCAAACCAAATATTATCTATGAAACATCTGCCGGGACCTATTGGCACCAAAATTCTGCATAGATATTTTCACTTCTTCCAACAGAATAGCAAAATATCAAGGTTTCTTTATATGGTAAAATAACGATGAACCCGGGTTTACTGACTTTTTATCGAGAAACTTGACATGCTCCAAACCAAATATTATCTATGAAACATCTGCAGGGACGTATTGGCACCAAAATTCTGCATAGATATCTTCACTTTTTCCAATAGAATAGGAAAATATCAAGGTTTCATTATTTGGGAAAATAACGATGAACCCGGGTTCACTGACATTTTATCGAGAAACTTGACATGCTCCAAATCAAATAATATTTTTCAAGCATCTGCAAGGACCTATTGCCATCAAAATTGTGCATAGATATCTTGACTTCTTCCAATAGAATAGCAAAAATTAAGGTTTCATTATTTGGGAAAATAACGATGAACCCGGGTTCACTGACATTTTATCGAGAAACTTGACATGCTCCAAATCAAATAATATTTATTAAGCATCTGCAAGGACCTATTGGCATCAAAATTCTGCATAGATATCTTCACTTCTTCCAATAGAATAGCAAAATATTAAGGTTTCATTATCTGGGAAAATAACGATGAACCCGGGTTCACTGACATTTTATCGAGAAACTTGACATGCTCCAAATCAAATAATATTTTTCAAGCATCTGCAAGGACCTATTGCCATCAAAATTGTGCATAGATATCTTGACTTCTTCCAATAGAATAGCAAAAATTAAGGTTTCATTATTTGGGAAAATAACGATGAACCCGGGTTCACTGACATTTTATCGAGAAACTTGACATGCTCCAAATCAAATAATATTTATTAAGCATCTGCAAGGACCTATTGGCATCAAAATTCTGCATAGATATCTTCGCTTCTTCCAATAGAATAGCAAAATATTAAGGTTTCATTATCTGGGAAACTAACGATGAACCCGGCTTCACTGACATTTTATCGAGAAACTTGACATGCTCCATATCAAATAATATTTATCAAGCATCTGCAAGGACCTATTGGCATCAAAATTGTGCATAGATATCTTGACTTCTTCCAATAGAATAGCAAAAATCAAGGTTTCATTATTTGGGAAAATAACGATGAACCCGGGTTCACTGACTTTTTATCGAGAAACTTGACATGCTCCAAACCAAATATTATCTATGAAACATCTGCAGGGACCTATTGGCACCAAAATTCTGCATAGATATCTTCACTTCCAATAGAATAGCAAAATATTAAGGTTTCATTATTTGGGAAAATAACGATGAACCCGGGTTCACTGACATTTGATCGAGAAACTTGACATGCTCCAAATCAAATAATATTTATCAAGCATCTGCAAGGACCTATTGGCATCAAAATTCTGCATAGATATCTTCACTTCTTCCAATAGAATAGCAAAATATTAAGGTTTCATTATCTGGGAAAATAACGATGAACCCGGGTTCACTGACATTTTATCGAGAAACTTGACATGCTCCAAATCAAATAATATTTTTCAAGCATCTGCAAGGACCTATTGCCATCAAAATTGTGCATAGATATCTTGACTTCTTCCAATAGAATAGCAAAAATCAAGGTTTCATTATTTGGGAAAATAACGATGAACCCGGGTTCACTGACTTTTTATCGAGAAACTTGACATGCTCCAAACCAAATATTATCTATGAAACATCTGCAGGGACCTATTGGCACCAAAATTCTGCATAGATATCTTCACTTCCAATAGAATAGCAAAATATTAAGGTTTCATTATTTGGGAAAATAACGATGAACCCGGGTTCACTGACATTTTATCGAGAAACTTGACATGCTCCAAATCAAATAATATTTATTAAGCATCTGCAAGGACCTATTGGCATCAAAATTCTGCATAGATATCTTCACTTCTTCCAATAGAATAGCAAAATATTAAGGTTTCATTATCTGGGAAAATAACGATGAACCCGGGTTCACTGACATTTTATCGAGAAACTTGACATGCTCCATATCAAATAATATTTATCAAGCATCTGCAAGGACCTATTGCCATCAAAATTCTGAATAGATATCTTCACTTCTTCCAATAGAATAGCAAAATATTAAGGTTTCATTATCTGGGAAAATAACGATGAACCCGGGTTCACTGACTTTTTATCGAGAAACTTGACATGCTCCAAACCAAATATTATCTATGAAACATCTGCCGGGACCTATTGGCACCAAAATTTTGCATAGATATCGTCACTTCTTCCAATAGAATAGCAAAATATTAAGGTTTCATTATATGGTAAAATAACGATGAACCCGGGTTCACTGACATTTTATCGAGAAACTTGACATGCTCCAAATCAAATAATATTTTTCAAGCATCTGCAAGGACCTATTGCCATCAAAATTGTGCATAGATATCTTGACTTCTTCCAATAGAATAGCAAAAATCAAGGTTTCATTATTTAGGAAAATAACGATGAACCCGGGTTCACTGACTTTTTATCGAGAAACTTGACATGCTCCAAACCAAATATTATCTATGAAACATCTGCAGGGACCTATTGGTTCCAAAATTCTGCATAGATATTTTCACTTCTTCCAATAGAATAGCAAAATATCAAGGTTTCTTTATATGGTAAAATAACGATGAACCCGGGTTCACTGACTTTTTATCGAGAAACTTGACATGCTCCAAACCAAATATTATCTATGAAACATCTGCCGGGACCTATTGGCACCAAAATTCTGCATAGATATTTTCACTTCTTCCAACAGAATAGCAAAATATCAAGGTTTCTTTATATGGTAAAATAACGATGAACCCGGGTTTACTGACTTTTTATCGAGAAACTTGACATGCTCCAAACCAAATATTATCTATGAAACATCTGCAGGGACGTATTGGCACCAAAATTCTGCATAGATATCTTCACTTTTTCCAATAGAATAGGAAAATATCAAGGTTTCATTATTTGGGAAAATAACGATGAACCCGGGTTCACTGACATTTTATCGAGAAACTTGACATGCTCCAAATCAAATAATATTTTTCAAGCATCTGCAAGGACCTATTGCCATCAAAATTGTGCATAGATATCTTGACTTCTTCCAATAGAATAGCAAAAATTAAGGTTTCATTATTTGGGAAAATAACGATGAACCCGGGTTCACTGACATTTTATCGAGAAACTTGACATGCTCCAAATCAAATAATATTTATTAAGCATCTGCAAGGACCTATTGGCATCAAAATTCTGCATAGATATCTTCACTTCTTCCAATAGAATAGCAAAATATTAAGGTTTCATTATCTGGGAAAATAACGATGAACCCGGGTTCACTGACATTTTATCGAGAAACTTGACATGCTCCATATCAAATAATATTTATCAAGCATCTGCAAGGACCTATTGGCATCAAAATTCTGCATAGATATCTTCACTTCTTCCAATAGAATAGCAAAATATTAAGGTTTCATTATCTGGGAAAATAACGATGAACCCGGGTTCACTGACTTTTTATCGAGAAACTTGACATGCTCCAAACCAAATATTATCTATGAAACATCTGCCGGGACCTATTGGCACCAAAATTTTGCATAGATATCGTCACTTCTTCCAATAGAATAGCAAAATATTAAGGTTTCATTATATGGTAAAATAACGATGAACCCGGGTTCACTGACTTTTTATCGAGAAACTTGACATGCTCCAAATCAAATAATATTTTTCAAGCATCTGCAAGGACGTATTGCCATCAAAATTGTGCATAGATATCGTCACTTCTTCCAATAGAATAGCAAAATATTAAGGTTTCATTATTAGTGAAAATAACGATGAACCCGGTTTCACTGACTTTTTATCGAGAAACTTGACATGCTCCATATCAAATAATATTTATCAAGCATCTGCAAGGACCTATTGGCATCAAAATTCTGCATAGATATCGTCACTTCTTCCAATAGAATAGCAAAATATCAAGGTTTCTTTATATGGTAAAATAACGATGAACCCGGGTTCACTGACTTTTTATTGAGAAACTTGACATGCTCCAAATCAAATAATATTTTTCAAGCATCTGCAAGGACCTATTGCCATCAAAATTGTGCATAGATATTTTCACTTCTTCCAATAGAATAGCAAAATATCAAGGTTTCTTTATATGGTAAAATAACGATGAACCCGGGTTCACTGACTTTTTATCGAGAAACTTGACATGCTCCAAACCAAATATTATCTATGAAACATCTGCAGGGACGTATTGGCACCAAAATTCTGCATAGATATCTTCACTTTTTCCAATAGAGTAGGAAAATATTAAGGTTTCATTATTTGGGAAAATAACGATGAACCCGGGTTCACTGACATTTTATCGAGAAACTTGACATGCTCCAAATCAAATAATATTTTTCAAGCATCTGCAAGGACCTATTGCCATCAAAATTGTGCATAGATATTTTCACTTCTTCCAATAGAATAGCAAAATATCAAGGTTTCTTTATATGGTAAAATAACGATGAACCCGGGTTCACTGACATTTTATCGAGAAACTTGACATGCTCCAAATCAAATAATATTTATCAAGCATCTGCAAGGACCTATTGGCATCAAAATTCTGCATAGATATCTTCACTTCTTCCAATAGAATAGCAAAATATTAAGGTTTCATTATTTGGGAAAATAACGATGAACCCGGGTTCACTGACATTTTATCGAGAAACTTGACATGCTCCATATCAAATAATATTTATCAAGCATCTGCAAGGACCTATTGGCATCAAAATTCTGCATAGATATCGTCACTTCTTCCAATAGAATAGCAAAAATCAAGGTTTAATTATTTGGGCAAAATAACGATGAACCCGGGTTCACTGACTTTTTATCGAGAAACTTGACATGCTCCAAACCAAATATTATCTATGAAACATGTGCAGGGACCTATTGCCATCAAAATTGTGCATAGATATCTTGACTTCTTCCAATAGAATAGCAAAATATTAAGGTTTTATTATTTGGGAAAATAACGATGAACCCGGATTCACTGACTTTTTATCGAGAAACTTGACATGCTCCAAACCAAATATTATCTATGAAACATCTGCAGGGACCTATTGCCATCAAAATTGTGCATAGATATCTTGACTTCTTCCAATAGAATAGCAAAATATTAAGGTTTCATTATTTGGGAAAATAACGATGAACCCGGATTCACTGACTTTTTATCGAGAAACTTGACATGCTCCAAACCAAATATTATCTATGAAACATCTGCAGGGACCTATTGCCATCAAAATTGTGCATAGATATCTTGACTTCTTCCAATAGAATAGCAAAATATTAAGGTTTCATTATTTGGGAAAATAACGATAAACCCGGGTTCACTGACATTTTATCGAGAAACTTGACATGCTCCAAATCAAATAATATTTATCAAGCATCTCCAAGGATCTATTGGCATCAAAATTCTGCATAGATATCTTCACTTCTTCCAATAGAATAGCAAAATATTAAGGTTTCATTATATGGTAAAATAACGATGAACCCGGGTTCACTGACATTTTATCGAGAAACTTGACATGCTCCAAATCAAATAATATTTTTCAAGCATCTGCAGGGACCTATTGGCACCAAAATTCTGCATAGATATCTTCACTTCTTCCAATAGAATAGCAAAATATTAAAGTTTCATTATTTGGGAAAATAACGATGAACCCGGGTTTACTGACTTTTTATCGAGAAACTTGACATGCTCCAAATCAAATAATATTTATTAAGCATCTGCAAGGACCTATTGGCATCAAAATTCTGCATAGATATCTTCGCTTCTTCCAATAGAATAGCAAAATATTAAGGTTTCATTATCTGGGAAAATAACGATGAACCCGGCTTCACTGACATTTTATCGAGAAACTTGACATGCTCCATATCAAATAATATTTATCAAGCATCTGCAAGGACCTATTGGCATCAAAATTGTGCATAGATATCTTGACTTCTTCCAATAGAATAGCAAAAATCAAGGTTTCATTATTTGGGAAAATAACGATGAACCCGGGTTCACTGACTTTTTATCTAGAAACTTGACATGCTCCAAACCAAATATTATCTATGAAACATCTGCAGGGACCTATTGGCACCAAAATTCTGCATAGATATCTTCACTTCCAATAGAATAGCAAAATATTAAGGTTTCATTATTTGGGAAAATAACGATGAACCCGGGTTCACTGACATTTGATCGAGAAACTTGACATGCTCCAAATCAAATAATATTTATCAAGCATCTGCAAGGACCTATTGGCATCAAAATTCTGCATAGATATCTTCACTTCTTCCAATAGAATAGCAAAATATTAAGGTTTCATTATCTGGGAAAATAACGATGAACCCGGGTTCACTGACATTTTATCGAGAAACTTGACATGCTCCAAATCAAATAATATTTTTCAAGCATCTGCAAGGACCTATTGCCATCAAAATTGTGCATAGATATCTTGACTTCTTCCAATAGAATAGCAAAAATCAAGGTTTCATTATTTGGGAAAATAACGATGAACCCGGGTTCACTGACTTTTTATCGAGAAACTTGACATGCTCCAAACCAAATATTATCTATGAAACATCTGCAGGGACCTATTGGCACCAAAATTCTGCATAGATATCTTCACTTCCAATAGAATAGCAAAATATTAAGGTTTCATTATTTGGGAAAATAACGATGAACCCGGGTTCACTGACATTTTATCGAGAAACTTGACATGCTCCAAATCAAATAATATTTATTAAGCATCTGCAAGGACCTATTGGCATCAAAATTCTGCATAGATATCTTCACTTCTTCCAATAGAATAGCAAAATATTAAGGTTTCATTATCTGGGAAAATAACGATGAACCCGGGTTCACTGACATTTTATCGAGAAACTTGACATGCTCCATATCAAATAATATTTATCAAGCATCTGCAAGGACCTATTGCCATCAAAATTCTGAATAGATATCTTCACTTCTTCCAATAGAATAGCAAAATATTAAGGTTTCATTATCTGGGAAAATAACGATGAACCCGGGTTCACTGACTTTTTATCGAGAAACTTGACATGCTCCAAACCAAATATTATCTATGAAACATCTGCCGGGACCTATTGGCACCAAAATTTTGCATAGATATCGTCACTTCTTCCAATAGAATAGCAAAATATTAAGGTTTCATTATATGGTAAAATAACGATGAACCCGGGTTCACTGACATTTTATCGAGAAACTTGACATGCTCCAAATCAAATAATATTTTTCAAGCATCTGCAAGGACCTATTGCCATCAAAATTGTGCATAGATATCTTGACTTCTTCCAATAGAATAGCAAAAATCAAGGTTTCATTATTTAGGAAAATAACGATGAACCCGGGTTCACTGACTTTTTATCGAGAAACTTGACATGCTCCAAACCAAATATTATCTATGAAACATCTGCAGGGACCTATTGGTTCCAAAATTCTGCATAGATATTTTCACTTCTTCCAATAGAATAGCAAAATATCAAGGTTTCTTTATATGGTAAAATAACGATGAACCCGGGTTCACTGACTTTTTATCGAGAAACTTGACATGCTCCAAACCAAATATTATCTATGAAACATCTGCAGGGACGTATTGGCACCAAAATTCTGCATAGATATCTTCACTTTTTCCAATAGAATAGGAAAATATCAAGGTTTCATTATTTGGGAAAATAACGATGAACCCGGGTTCACTGACATTTTATCGAGAAACTTGACATGCTCCAAATCAAATAATATTTTTCAAGCATCTGCAAGGACCTATTGCCATCAAAATTGTGCATAGATATCTTGACTTCTTCCAATAGAATAGCAAAAATTAAGGTTTCATTATTTGGGAAAATAACGATGAACCCGGGTTCACTGACATTTTATCGAGAAACTTGACATGCTCCAAATCAAATAATATTTATTAAGCATCTGCAAGGACCTATTGGCATCAAAATTCTGCATAGATATCTTCACTTCTTCCAATAGAATAGCAAAATATTAAGGTTTCATTATCTGGGAAAATAACGATGAACCCGGGTTCACTGACATTTTATCGAGAAACTTGACATGCTCCATATCAAATAATATTTATCAAGCATCTGCAAGGACCTATTGGCATCAAAATTCTGCATAGATATCTTCACTTCTTCCAATAGAATAGCAAAATATTAAGGTTTCATTATCTGGGAAAATAACGATGAACCCGGGTTCACTGACTTTTTATCGAGAAACTTGACATGCTCCAAACCAAATATTATCTATGAAACATCTGCCGGGACCTATTGGCACCAAAATTTTGCATAGATATCGTCACTTCTTCCAATAGAATAGCAAAATATTAAGGTTTCATTATATGGTAAAATAACGATGAACCCGGGTTCACTGACTTTTTATCGAGAAACTTGACATGCTCCAAATCAAATAATATTTTTCAAGCATCTGCAAGGACGTATTGCCATCAAAATTGTGCATAGATATCGTCACTTCTTCCAATAGAATAGCAAAATATTAAGGTTTCATTATTAGTGAAAATAACGATGAACCCGGTTTCACTGACTTTTTATCGAGAAACTTGACATGCTCCATATCAAATAATATTTATCAAGCATCTGCAAGGACCTATTGGCATCAAAATTCTGCATAGATATCGTCACTTCTTCCAATAGAATAGCAAAATATCAAGGTTTCTTTATATGGTAAAATAACGATGAACCCGGGTTCACTGACTTTTTATTGAGAAACTTGACATGCTCCAAATCAAATAATATTTTTCAAGCATCTGCAAGGACCTATTGCCATCAAAATTGTGCATAGATATTTTCACTTCTTCCAATAGAATAGCAAAATATCAAGGTTTCTTTATATGGTAAAATAACGATGAACCCGGGTTCACTGACTTTTTATCGAGAAACTTGACATGCTCCAAACCAAATATTATCTATGAAACATCTGCAGGGACGTATTGGCACCAAAATTCTGCATAGATATCTTCACTTTTTCCAATAGAGTAGGAAAATATTAAGGTTTCATTATTTGGGAAAATAACGATGAACCCGGGTTCACTGACATTTTATCGAGAAACTTGACATGCTCCAAATCAAATAATATTTTTCAAGCATCTGCAAGGACCTATTGCCATCAAAATTGTGCATAGATATTTTCACTTCTTCCAATAGAATAGCAAAATATCAAGGTTTCTTTATATGGTAAAATAACGATGAACCCGGGTTCACTGACATTTTATCGAGAAACTTGACATGCTCCAAATCAAATAATATTTATCAAGCATCTGCAAGGACCTATTGGCATCAAAATTCTGCATAGATATCTTCACTTCTTCCAATAGAATAGCAAAATATTAAGGTTTCATTATTTGGGAAAATAACGATGAACCCGGGTTCACTGACATTTTATCGAGAAACTTGACATGCTCCATATCAAATAATATTTATCAAGCATCTGCAAGGACCTATTGGCATCAAAATTCTGCATAGATATCGTCACTTCTTCCAATAGAATAGCAAAAATCAAGGTTTAATTATTTGGGAAAATAACGATGAACCCGGGTTCACTGACTTTTTATCGAGAAACTTGACATGCTCCAAACCAAATATTATCTATGAAACATGTGCAGGGACCTATTGCCATCAAAATTGTGCATAGATGTCTTGACTTCTTCCAATAGAATAGCAAAATATTAAGGTTTTATTATTTGGGAAAATAACGATGAACCCGGATTCACTGACTTTTTATCGAGAAACTTGACATGCTCCAAACCAAATATTATCTATGAAACATCTGCAGGGACCTATTGCCATCAAAATTGTGCATAGATATCTTGACTTCTTCCAATAGAATAGCAAAATATTAAGGTTTCATTATTTGGGAAAATAACGATGAACCCGGATTCACTGACTTTTTATCGAGAAACTTGACATGCTCCAAACCAAATATTATCTATGAAACATCTGCAGGGACCTATTGCCATCAAAATTGTGCATAGATATCTTGACTTCTTCCAATAGAATAGCAAAATATTAAGGTTTCATTATTTGGGAAAATAACGATAAACCCGGGTTCACTGACATTTTATCGAGAAACTTGACATGCTCCAAATCAAATAATATTTATCAAGCATCTCCAAGGATCTATTGGCATCAAAATTCTGCATAGATATCTTCACTTCTTCCAATAGAATAGCAAAATATTAAGGTTTCATTATATGGTAAAATAACGATGAACCCGGGTTCACTGACATTTTATCGAGAAACTTGACATGCTCCAAATCAAATAATATTTTTCAAGCATCTGCAGGGACCTATTGGCACCAAAATTCTGCATAGATATCTTCACTTCTTCCAATAGAATAGCAAAATATTAAAGTTTCATTATTTGGGAAAATAACGATGAACCCGGGTTTACTGACTTTTTATCGAGAAACTTGACATGCTCCAAATCAAATAATATTTTTCAAGCATCTGTGAGGACCTATTGGCATCAAAATTTTGCATAGATATCTTCACTTCTTCCAATAGATTAGGAAAAGTTAAGCGTTCATTATTTGGGAAAATAACGATGAACCCGGCCGGGTTCACTGACTTTTTATCGAGAAACTTGACATGCTCCAAACCAAATATTATTTATCAAGCATCTGTGAGGACCTATTGGCATCAAAATTCTGCATAGATATCTTCACTTCTTCCAATATATTAGGAAAAGTTAAGCGTTCATTATTTGGGAAAATAACGATGAACCCGGCCGGGTTCACTGACTTTTTATCGAGAAACTTGACATGCTCCAAATCAAATAAAATTTATCCGGCATCTGCAAGGACCTATTGGCATCAAAATTCTGCATAGATATCTTCACTTTTTCAGATAAGATGGGAAAAATTAAGGTTTCATTATTTGGGAAGATAACACTGACCCGTTTTCACTGACTGTTTATCGAGTAACTCGACATGCTCCAAACCAAATAATTTAGATATTTATCTAGCATCTGTGAGGAGCTATTACTTGCTCAATGTGACTTTTGAACATCAAGGCGAGGGCCGATAGCGCCTTTGAGCATTTATGATCTGATGATTTTTGGAGGGTACTATACAAATGCTTGCTTAAATTACATTAGTCTTTGATTTGCATCTGACTAGCACATACTGATTGCTTAATTCAGTAGGCATAATTGGATTAATTAGACTAAGTATCCCATTTCAAGTAAGTAGGCCTATTGTGTTTGTTAATACACCAATAATTTGTCCTAGACGTAATTGAATTGTTCGCAATAGTCTTTTTTGGTACAGAAATATTTATTTAGTTTATTTAGAGTTTGGAATGTCATCATCGAATGCCTTACGCAAACAGACAACGGAAATTGCTCATTACAATTCTTTGTGGAACATCTTTGATGCACTATTTCAAAATCCACTACAGCTTGTTTATGACTGCAGGTTCTTGTGACTTCAAGAAGTCCATTGAAGATCAGAAACTCTTCTTTCCAGAGGGACTTTGCTATCAGCCAACCGAAATTCTCACAGAGGAACAGGTAAAAATCCAACTGTTGCCATTGTTGGAAAATGAATAATTATGGTAGTGTTGTATTATAATGTATCTATAGTTTTTATAGAGAAGCCGGTAAAAATCTAACTGCTTTCATTGCTGAAAAATGCTTTAATAAGGTAATGTTGTATCATATTTTATTAATCATTTTCATAGAGGAGCTGGTAAAAATATGTTATCGTTGTTGGAAAATGCTTAAATAAGGTAGTGTTTTATCATATTGGATCAATACAAATGTTTCAAACTATATAGCACTTTAGTAATGATTCATGTTGTGGCAGATCATGTCATCTGGTATACCAAAAAACCCTCAAAAATATCCATCTATTACTTATCCTGTAATTTATCTAAGTTTATCACATCATAATATAACATAATAAATATTACATCATAATATATCATCTTGTAATAAAACATGTCAAATTATCTTGGTAGTTGTTGAATTGTTATCTTGGTGCATTTGCAGATTATATATCCTGCCGTAGATAACATCTTAGACATTAGTCATCAAAGGACGAGGCAACTTGTTTCAACTGCTTCGATGATCTGCACTCCTGGTAAGCCATCGCTCTGATGGTCAGCCGTCTTCCATTCTATTCTAATCAGATTTGTGTACAAGAGTTGTAGACTTGTGGTTATATTATTGGTTTGGAGGATATTACTGTTTCAGTGGACACAATCGCAGCTTTCAAGAGACAGCTATGAAAACTGAACAATTAAAGCATGTTCTAGGTCAAATTGCAGTGGTTTTAACACAGACTAAACGTCTTCTGAACCACTTTAAACCATTGTTCTATTATGTTAATGTTATGATTGATCTTCTGGTTATATTGATCCAAAGACGTCTTGGTTTTGTTGGTTGGTGCCTTGAGAATTAGAAGATATTAATTACAGTTTCTAATTAAAGGTTATTTTTGTTTCTACTTTGTGGTCAAAGACCTCACAATCTTGACCGGTTTTTCTGTCTAATTGGTTGTGCTTTTAGAATGGATTTGCTTATGAGAAGCTATCATCAACTGAGGCTCGCGTTTTATAGTGACGCTGCTATAGAAGTTCCCCAATTAGATTTGTATGGCTTTTGAAGATCCACGACACAGATCAGAAAATTCTCAGTAACTCTTAATCCCTACCTTGAAAAACCTGCTTACTGATTAAATACTGGAGCAGACCCCAAATGATAAAAGAATAAACAAATTAGTCATTTGATCTATTTATCTCTAATTGATTAATCAATGATCTAATCATTCCCTAATTGATCAATCAATTTGTTACTTTATAAACTAATCATTCAAGTCATCAATCAATTTATCACTGAATGGCTAATCAAGAGTAATTTGATCGATTGATCATCAGTCAATCTATAACTTGATGATCAATCAAGGGATCAATCATAATTAATAAATAAACTCTGATGAAATGAATGACTGACAGGGCCGGTCCAACGGTTTTTGTTAACGTAGGCGACATGTAATTTTGCCGCCCCACACAATTTGTGACAGTAACACAAACAGGTGTAATACTAATAATGTGTTTCAAAGTACTATACTAATGTTATTAACGATTGACAAAGTTGCAATATTTAGCATTATAATCAATATATATTTACCGTGGTAATTTATTTATGAGAAATTCACTTTTCTGGCTTTCAATGCGGCAAACTCTTGAATGACCTCTTCCATATTAATTTGATCTGCAATTTCCTTTTCGATCGAAATTGTGGCCAGACCAACTAAGCGAGCCTGCGACATCTGTGATCTCAGATATGTTTTTATGAGTTTTAACTTTGAAAAGCTTCGTTCAGCGCTGGCAACTGTTATAGGCAACGTTAGAAGTATTCGAAGCGCAACATAGAGATTTGGGAATGATTCAACAACATCGCATTTGCATAGATGTTCAAGCACACTGCGTGGATCACAACTTTCAATGTTAAGGCGTCTTCTTAAGGCTATTATTTCTTCACAGAGTTCAATGGCATTTACATCTGATTGGCCATCACAGGACGTAAGTGCCAATTGCAGTTCCTTGCATTGCTTGAGTAAATCCCCAGTCTGCAGATTCAATAAACCAATATTGTAAAGGAAACCAAATAGCTGATTATGTTCTGACAATTGTATAAATCGTTCATTTATTGCCTGCAATGCAGTATCCACTATTTGATTGAAAAAATTGACCTTGAAGTTATGCTCCGGGGCCATTATAGGATCATCACGAGATTCATACTGAAATTGTTTACTTTTCCTTCGAATACGCACAGGTTCTTCTCTAGGAAACAATCCGTCAATTTCAAGTTCAGTCGCCAATTCCTTGGCTTTTTCAAGCGCTGCTGCAAATCCCGTGTCAGATCGATATTCTTGAAGGAAAAGTTTGGTACTCTCTAACTGTTTAAGTGCCGAAGGCAAATTGAATGTCGCTGATTGAAAACACTTACTGCAAACGTTAATTTCAAATAGAATATCATACCAAACCACCAGAGAACAAACAAATTTGAAATTAACCATTTTAGAAGCTATTGCTTTGGCTTCTGAACGGCTTTTGACCCCAGATGCACTGGTCAAGGTGTTGTCTTGGGCTATTGCTAGCAGTGCATCGTAAACTTCTCCAATTTGAAACCGAATTGCTCGCACAGCATCCACCCTACTTTCCCAGCGAGTGGCACTTAGCGGCTTTACAGTGAAGTCGCTCGTGTGCTTTACCAGTGTGTCCCAGCGGTGAGTTGATGCGGAGAAATAGACGTAAATGCACTGAATTAAGTCAAAGAAAGCAACAGCGTCCAGGCAGCAATTTGCTGCATCGTTCAAAACTAGGTTGAGCGAATGAGCACTACATGGTACGAAAAATGCACGGCGATTTTTCTCACGAACTTTGGCTTGGACACCATTGTGCTGACCACACATATTCGCCCCATTGTCGTAGCATTGCCCTCTCATATCATCAATATTCACATCTAGTTCTTGCAGCATCTTGAACAGAACTTCCGTCATATTTGCACCAGTGGTGCTATTCAATTCAAGAAAATCCACGAAGTGTTCAGCAACTGTAACCTCAACTGATTTAGATGTTGAGACAAATCTAAAAATCACTGTCATCTGCTCTTTATGGCTAATATCTGGGGTACAATCAAGAATAATCGAATAATACTTTGCCCGTTTTAACTCTGTTAGTATATGACGCTTGATTTTGTCGCTCAGAAGTTGTATGATTTCATTCTGTATGTGTTTTCCGAGGTAGTTGTTGTGAATTTCCCTTGACGTTATTCGTCGAATATGTTCTTTCATAACAGGGTCATAATTTCCCAAAAATTCTATAAATGCTAGGAAATTTCCCTTATTCGCCTCATGCAGTTTTTCGCAAGTCCCTCTTAAGGCTAGGTTTTGCCCAGCCAGGGTCTTAATCAACGTGATGATTCTTTCAATAACCTGTTTCCAATGTTGCGTCTCAGATTGAATCATTTTCTGATTAATGTCATCAACTGTTGTCCCACCCTTAATTCTCAATTCCAGCTCTTTCCAGTCTTGATAAGAATTGATGTGGGATGTTGAGGTTTCATGTCTTTTAATAATAAGAGACATATTTTTCCAGTCTCGACAGCCTTCATTAGACGAGAGAGAGAACTTATTTGCACAAAACAATTTGCAACAAAAGCAATACACAGCATCACGTACATTGGAGTAAATCAACCAAGATCGCCTAACTTGTTCGCCGTTTGACATTCGGCGATTGAAATGAAATGACGAAAATTTTCTACCTTCTTTGTCTAAGGGAAACGCAGTCACATTATGTTGGTAGGGACCACATTGCACCAACCAGACTCGCGATCTGTCATTTATTGCAGGCCAGTGAGATGGATCTGTGGAAACCATGTCATTCATGTTGTTGAAATGATCGTCTTCAACGACCATAGCGTTCCCTTTATCAGCAACGCCTGCATCCTCAGCATTTACATTTTGTACATCTTTGCATGTGCATGTAGGCCTTCCTGTAGGCTTATCACTTAAACAGTCGACGCAGTTGATAACGCTTACGCTACATTGTATTTTATCATTGTTAAATTTACCTTCATTATCGCTGTATTCATTTTGCTCCTCTGTGCCGAATTTGAATTCCTCAGTTAGATTTTGTTCTTCGTGGTCGGATGAGGAGTCTTCGTTGTCATTAGGCGCCTCAGTAGATGCCAGAAGTTTAGGTTCAGTAAACTTGAGGATGGCGTCTTTCTGTTTAGCTGCAGCCGATTCACGTATGAGCCTTATTTTTTTATATTCTGACCCAGACAATCGTTGTCTCTTTCTTCCACTACGTTTTGGATCCGCCATTTGGGTTAAAGTTATGAAATTTTTAAAAGAAATAAAACAAGTGAATGAAATGTACTAAATTAGCTTTGATTTATACTGATAAACAGAAGCCGGAAATTGACGACGCTATGACGTTTTGAACATATGACGTACGTTTTACTGTACGGCTACTCTATGCCGAGCTAAATTCAGTGTTATCAACAATACTTCATGCGACGAAAAGAATTGGAAAATAAATTCCGAAAATTATATATTTTCTGTTAACCAATTCCAAAAAGACAAAGTGCAGTAAAAATATTATTAAATATGAATACTGTACATTATTTTCCTGGGCAGATTTTATTGCATATCTTAAAAGTGCCGCCCCCTTAATTTGCCGCCGTAGGCAGCCGCCTACTTCGCCTACGCCTCGGACCGGGCCTGATGACTGATGACCAAAAGGCCGCAGATATAAAGAAATGGAAAGGATCTTAGAAGAGTTGTTGACTTAAGAAATTGTTTGATTGATAGTAATAAGTCTAATTAGACACTATTGTAACTTGTAATGTTGCGGATTTGTGTAAGAATCCAAGGTTCACTTGCAGTGGTACTAATAGAGATTGCATGCCATCTGAACCCCTATTATTGTATGGTATCATTGGTATGTTATGTTAAACAGTGTAATGATGGGGCTGTGCATGTAAGCATCCAAGGTTCACTTGTAGTGGTACTAATTTGTATGCCATCTGAACCACTGTTATGGTATGGTATCATTGGTATGCTATGATAAACAGTGTCACGTTTCTCTGTAGATACAAATGCTAAAGTTGCCATGAATATAGTGCATTTTCAGACCTATTGTTCTGCTGAAATTAGTATTTTTGATCTGTTGATGAAGTTGGTTCTTTCTTTGTAGGATCTTTGCCACATATTTCTGGTCTAACGGAAACAACATGTGTGATCTTAATGCCTGTTCTTCTAAAACCAATCTCCCGATCAGCAAAAGTTCCTCCGTTTGTTGAGATTACAGACTTCTTACTTCAGTCTGAGTAATTCTCATTTATCCAGTCGTATATTTCCTCATGCACTTCTTTTGACAAAAACCAACTGGACAATATTTTAAATTGTCTTGTTGAACACAATATGTGATTAAATTTAAAAAAATCTTTGTTACCATTTCACAGAAATGAAGCGAACACTCGAATTGAAAAATAAAATCACACGTGACATTTTATAGCAGCACGATACAAATGTCCCAATAAATAGTCTATGCATACATACTACTCTTACATTATGTTTCAAAGCATTGATCATTATATTCAGTGCATCTTACAAGGTAATGGCAACGTGCTTTTTATATAAATATATCTACAGTGACCCCTCAGAAGCATATTTGTATGAAGCACTAAACATGTAACAACAGGAACAGTTCGGTTCTTCTTGTTACAAAATTCTTAACCTGCATGATAAGAAATATGGACACTGGAACAGCTTCTTAATAGTGGGCATTCTAGCATACGCACTTTATTGTGACCGATACTGGCTTTCACAAGTAGAAGGGTAATCTTGCCATCTTCGCAGCAGTTTAGTAGTCCAGTTTAGGGTTACTATTAAAATGATTGGTCTCTTACTTTCATGAGCAGAAGGAAGATTGCTAGAAAATGTTACTTATAAGCAGTTATTATGCTCGGAAACAACATTGTCGCTCAAAACCAACAGTCCAGAAAGTTTTTTCATTTAGTTGTTCTTGGTCTTTGTTCTGAACAGGTTTGAGCTGGTTGGATGCAGGATGGTATGGCTGTCTCAAGTCCAGGCCAAACACCTTCTCAAGCTTCTGAACACTGGAAGCTTTGATATGGTCTGTACTATCAAAAGAACATGAAAAACTGTCTGCACTCTTTTCTAGCTTATAAAGCTTAATTTAGATTGTTGCCAGAACTATACAAATTGGATTGCAGTATTAACAAGCATCCCATGACAGATAGCATGGACCACATGCATAATTCTTAGAGCTGAAATATAATGAAAAAGTTAGTATGTAGTTTATCACTAGGCAACAAATGTTCAACCTACCGGATGATTTAGTATAATGACCCCTGTAGCAGTCATCATAGTGTACAAGTCTTGAACATACGGTAATGTAATTTCTGGTTTATTATATGCATGTGTCAGTTAGCAATGGTATTATTCTCAGAGGGCTATTGCTCTGAATAGTGTTGTTATAGCAGTCGTTGAACTCAGAATCCTGATTTAATTAATTATGTATTGACAGGCTATGCAGTTGTCATCCGGACCGTGTCTTGTGCTAGCATTGCAGAGGGATGTGGCCATCCTCACCTTCAGAAATCTCCTCGACATGTAAGGATTCGAATGCATCTTAGAATTAACTGAGCTCCAGAAATGTACAATCTCTATTAAGCTCATATATTTATATTTATTTAATTTATAAAAGCACGTATTACATGTGCAAAGTAAGAAAATCTGATTCCAAGGAGACGTACAAAGGCCAGAGTAAATAGTAGATTTTAACATTTTAAATGATAATAAGATGATAATATAATAAAAGATAGTAACATGGCAAGGCAGGTCAGATTAACAGGAGATAGCTGAGGAGGGCAACACCTACGTAAGTTTTCTACTGTGGTTACAGAAGTTATGACAGCGGTGAATTATGCAGATAATCTATATTGCATAATATGACTTGTGTAATATATCTAAGTCGTTAGACAAATAAAATTTAATTACAGAAATAATCTGGAATTGAATGAATGAAATAATCTTGAGATTGCAGATAATATGATTAATGTTGATGCTGATGACTTTTAAATGCAATGAGATTAATGTTGGCAGTTTATTTAAATTATTTTCTGTTTCAGTGATTCTAGAAAACCGGTTCTAGATTTCTACGCAAAAGATTTACTCTACGCTAAAGATTTACTTCAAGTGGGTCTACACATTTATACATTGATTAGCAGAATTTATATAGTGCCTTAATTAATATGCACATCTGCACAGAACTGCAATCTGCCCTGGCCTGTGGAAACAGATAAAAAGTACTTACAGCATCTTAGGTGCAAAACAATAGGTTATCATTAATTAACACTGTATTATCTATGTTAAATAATATTATGTAGCATGCAAGCAGTCAAATGCCATTCATGTATGTACACATGTATCTGCAAGTGTGTTTGTCAGGTTGTTCAATTTTCACACAGTCTTTAACTAATGTAATGACTTCTATAGCACTATCGATGGATAAGAATCATGCAATAGTCACTTCAACTGAGAGCATAATCAGAGATCATAATCTGTTGGAGAAGCCTTGATGACATATGATCAGTCATCATAATTATGATAAGTCATCAACCTTGCTTTTTTAGTGTTTTTTAACATGAGTTCTGTTACTGTGGTGAAATTCAACTGTGGGGCTTGTTTTTCTACAGGCTGGTGAATTGCTGACGTTCTTCTTTGACTCACTTTCCCCGTCTAGTCTAGTGCAGGTCGTTCCAGTGATCAAAGATAGCACGGGAGTAAGAGAATGATCAGGATAAGAGTTATAATGATCAAACTCTTCCAACAGAATAATGACTGGTTCCGAATTCACTTACTTTTATGTAGCTGACAGTGTACGAGTGAATAGGGCAGATGAATTACTGCAAACTGTTCTTTTGAGAAGGCTCCTTACAATGAATAGATTCTAATCAATTCTTATTGGAAGAGCAATGGGAGTTTTGTAGTTTTGTAAAAGCTTTAAAATGCCACTCTATGTATTTGACTGCTGAAGTTTTGCATTGTGCCTTACAACTTGTTGTCCTGGTTCTTGCACCTTCTGTTTACAAGGGCATATATGGTTATATTACATAGTATGATTACTTCATAAAGTGCCTTTTAACTTTTAAGAGCCTCACAAAAGCAAAGTTTGGCTAATGGGAAATTGTATAACCCATATGAATAGATTCTAGCAAGGATAGAGGATTGGCGTCATGACATTTGCACTTGACAAAGAGATCTTTCATGCTTATGATGAGATCTGTTAGGACTAAATGTTGAAGTGGTTGTACAAGAGACAGGCAGTTAACTCGGTTTGAGTCATTCTAATGATAAACATGAAGTTAATAAGATTCTAGCTATGTACTCTAAACAGCTGATTGAATTTAAAGAAGTGCAATCTTTTAGTTATTTTTCCTGTTTCATTTGATATAGACATATGATTCCAGACTGTGGCTCATTGTTTTGTGGTAAGCTGATACATTGTCAATAAGGTATAGGGTAGGGTAGGTCATATTGCCATGTGCTGTCTGAGACTCGTCAGGTAAGTTAAGGCAATCACTTCTATAGCTTTTATGGACTTTTATGGTAAGGTAAGATAATCACCTCTAGCAACAATATTAAGGTATTGTAATCATTCTTATAGACGGTTGTAAGGCAAGGTAAAAGTGAAGTCCCTTAAGGACTGAGATAGCCATGGTTATGAAGTGTTAGCGACTTCATTTTCTTAGCCTTGGCATAAAAAGGCAGGTGGCAAAGGCTGCCTCATCATCTCATCTACCCATTGACAGTGTACAGTTGGCGTTCTCGTCATAGCTGAGTTGGCTAGGGGTCCAGGTTAAGCAGAAATCTTGAAACAAATCTGAACCTCTATATACTGACAGTCCAGCACACTAATCACTAGATCAAGGTGCATCCCAAGGTAAGGTAGACTCATTACAGGTAAGGTGGGCTATTACATAATAAGATCAAGAGTAGCCCTGACAATACTCATGACAAAACCCCTATCAAGTCTCATGATTTGATGCTATTTAAAGTTGTAATACCTTCACAATCCTGAAGTATAATCTAAAGCCAGTAATGTAATAGTTTGTGTGACATACCGGAAGACAACTGAAGTTACCAGAAGTTTGAGTCTCTCATGAGAAGCAAAGCATTTACATCTATTCGGTCGAGATTTGTCGAAAAAATTCGAACCTAAGACAAATCCACCAGTAGCCATATATATGATCATCTGTTAATAATAATAATAATAGTAATTCTTCAGTAGCAATTAAAGGTTCTAGGTGTAACTCCATAAAGATGAAATTGTACGAGTGCAAAGCATTTATCAGATATGAAAAGACAACTGGTATGAATTCATACACAATTATAGTCACAAAACAAATCAAATCAAATATGTTTTTATTGATCCCGTTTGGATTGTACACTGTTATTACATAACAAGTAGAAAAACGATAAAGCTGTACAAAAGAACATTTTAGCAATAACATAATATTCTAAGGGATGGGACCATAGGGAAAAAGAATGACCCACAAAAATATGTATAATATGGAATTCAATACAATAAGTAAAATGTGCTAAGATGATCTATGCTAAAAATTAATGGTCTTTCTTTATAGCCATACCTGTTCTTAGCCGTTGATACTCTGTTTGTATATGTTTTTTAAACTTTCTGGTGTTATTAGTGTGTTTCTAGGAAAATATCTTTATATATATATATATATATATATATATATATATATAGGATTTTAACACATGCTGCATAATATCTCTGTACTAAACTTTTAAGGGTACGTAATATAAATGGTCTAAGTTTTTACAGTCTGCATAATGTCTGGACTGGGTATTGGCAGTTACATAATATTTCTGGATTTGGTTTTACATTTACCTTTCTCTGGACCGATTTCAAAGTAACATAATCTCTTGATTGGTCTTTAAAGGGTTAAATAATATCTATAGACTGTGTTTTATGGTTACACAAAATTGCTGTACTATATAACTTTGAAGTGGAGCCTTACAGTGATATCAAACACAGATGTTTGTTTAGAATTGGCTTAGAAATAGTTCATTATAAGAACATTCTAGCAATGTAGGCCTACAACACCAACGACACAGACTGTAGTCTTGAGAGAAAGAAACTTACTTCATCAATGAATCCAACAAAATTTAATCCTTCAACGCAACCAATTGTCACAGGCTGATCCTTCAGACTAATCATTCCTAGAAGAGACAAAACAAAACCCTTAGCTCATTATGCCCATGAAATGCTCTCTCTATTCCTGAATACTGCTATTTTTTTATCAGGTGCTCATTTAAGTGTGTGCCATGCCAAATATCTGCTTGGCTTCTGCTATTTTTGGTCTGTTATGTGTACCTGAAATGCTCAACATTAGTGACAAATTGGAAGACTTCAGATGTTTGAGTAATTTGTATAGGGCGATGGCAGGTACGAACAAGCAAAGGCAGCCCGTGCCTTGATTTCCACTATCCAAGGAGCTGGAAGCGACCAGTGAGATGAAGAAAGCACAAATGGATCCGGATTGTATAGGCCACTTAACTTCAGGCTACACACATCTTGAATTTGAGATGAAATTGGACGATTGGCAGAGTTGTGGAAGTGGCACACTACAGAAAGTGGCAACGATGATGATGATGATGATGAAGACGATAATGATGACGACGGTGATAGTGATGATAGATTAGTTGGATGAGGTCCAAGCGTCATTGTACTTGTGGTTACAGTAGCTATTGTTCTGTTAAAAACCATGCAGCTTTTTGAAAAAATTAAATATAAAACTTGATGGTAATGATTTCTTACATTGATGATGATTCCAGAAGTTTTTATTACTAATTATTACAGCATGGCTTAAAAAATAAGGCACTGGGAATCCCTCATTCTACAGAAGTTCTCAAGATGTGCCTCATAGGTAATTATGCTTCCCATAACTTACAGCTAAATTGTTCCCTTTTTTCGCTTTAGGAAAAGTTTTTAGAACCGATTACAAACATCTGCTGCTCAATTGGAAATCTACTAATTGCACTTTGCCTTTTAAAGCAAAATTAAGCAAAGTCTGACACTACAGACTGCCAAGCAGGAAACAGTCGACCAGTCCAAAAGATAAACTTGCCATTTTCTAGCCTTGAATTGCCAATCATCTCTTCTCCATCGACATAATATTGAAGAGTTGGAAGAGGTGAGTTCTTCCCATTGTATATCAGAACAACCATATGCCAACTGTTGTCAGTTGTAGCTGTGTACTTGAAATCGTCAAGTGTTGGCAGTAGTGTACTGTCAGTGATGACTCCGGCTGTTGATGTGTCAGTGAGATTGTCAGCAAATATTGCCCAGGTTGGGTGAATGGATGCAGAGGGCGAATTGCCAAAAATACCTAAACAGAAGTTCACATCACTGCCAAATCGTTTGTAAAAGATAAACAATACAGTAAGAAACATGACCACAAGATTTCTACAGCACCCAAAATGCAGTCATGGAAGCCAGGTTATTCACAAGTGCTCAGTCAAAACAAATCAACAGGCAGTACGCATAAGTATACGCATGCACTCTTGCATCTTTGTGTCTATGTTTGTCTCTATGTATATGCATGCATGTCTGTTTTGCTCACAAACTCCAGTAACATCAAAATCGGTTACATCAGGCCTGAAAGCATTGGAGTAAAAATGTTCAGTAAGGCTTATGTCAAGGAAATGATTCTTCAGGTGCTCAACCCTTGGGCAGGTTCATTTTGCTGCCACTCCTCAGGATGGTGTATCTTAGCCTTCAAATGGCTGTATCCGTTCATCATTATCCAGTTCCAACATATGTGTCTACTTCTTCCCCTTGTTTCTTGCATTCTATTCTCCACATGATGATCATTCTTAGAGGAAAGTGCAAAAATTAAGTAGGTCTATGTTAATTCTTTTCCAGGCCTAATGGGCACGGCACCTTCTCATAAGAAGGGAGTCCTAGAAGACACGAAAACAGCCTACTTAGGAAATGAGTCCAGGAAAATAGGAGTGTTTAGTTGAGATTTTAAGACGAGAATAGACATGAATTGTCATTGTTGCTATAGTTAAAATTTAAGCCTGTTATGGTATTAAAATCTCAACTAAACACTCCTTTTTACCTGGACTCATTTCCTCTGTTTCCGTGTCTTCTCAGACTCTCTTCTTGGTTTTCAACTAGACTACTACAACTGGAGGCTTGTGCATCATTTCTGATTAATAGCAACCCTTCACAGATACAGCGGCACAACAGAAGTTCTCAGATTTCAAATGAATTACCACCTAATATATCAAACTTGCAATCTCAGCAAAACAGAGCAAGCACATAAAATATACAGCCTCATTATCAAAGAAGTGACTATCACAAGAAACCTAAAGCAACTAAACTGTGTCATATCAGAAAGTTCAAATATATTGCTTTACCTTGTTTCTTTGCAACGCCAGAAACTATCCTTTTATAGTAAACAACGAACGTTGCCTTGGGAACCTGGACGATCTGGTTCTGTCCTGCCTCGACTTCAACTGTCGTCAGTAAATTCTGTCCTGCAGTTGGAATGGCGATGCACTGGTTTCCCGTAAAAAGGGCGGAGCAGTTGACAGCTTTGTCCAGACAGGTAAATGTTGGTGAACTGTATCCAGGTGGTAGGCTACCATGGCGACCGATTCCGGAGTGGTCACGAAGGTCGCCATCTAGTGGCAGGTACAGCATCTGCGCTAGAAGCAAAGAAATCAACTACACCAGTTAGCTCAAGTGCAATTTCTGATTGCGAGCAATGCGGGCAAGACCTTTGTACAGAAGCTTGATTGAAGAATCCGCATATTGTACAACAACTTTTCAATTCAACTCAATTTATTTGGTAACCAAAAACACAAGAATATGAAAAATTACAATTTCCAAAATGAACAATCTGGTTACACAGAGGAACCTAAAGGGGTTATACATGTAGATCCTGCTAACCAGGGCTTTTATGTAAAATTTATAACCTGGCGATGGGCTGCCGATATTAATGACATTCAAAAACTAGGAAACTACAAATTGATTGAAGGAACTCTTAACTAGCTTATTGTAACATCCACTGAACAGAAACTTGTAGGAACCTTTGAATAAAGACCTGGCTTAGACCATGTAGGTCCTACAACCTACAGCTTGAAACAATGATTGGGTCCTAACTTGTCAAGCAAGAAATCCCAGCAGGTTAAATACTTGTAAAATAAACAACTAACTTTCAAGTAATCTCACACTGGCAGGTATGGCTCAAATTGATAAAGCCTCAATTAAACAAAACATACAACGGATTCTCCTAATAAAACACATAATGATGCAAATTACAATATGAAACAGTTTGAGGAGATGGATTAAAAAAAAAATTAATCTTTAAACACAGGTGTTATCATAGTACAACATATTGACTCACAAACTAGGGCTTCAACGCTCAAACCATTACAGCGATTTGTATCACACAGACAGCTGATAGTACGGAAGCTGGAACTAGAGGTGCCATCCACGAAGCATCCAAGGTTGCTTGTACCATTTCCATAGCATCCTCTTTCAATCACTACAAAAGCAAATTCCCTCTCGCTATGAAATAGGCTATCAAAACAACAGCTAAATTATCCATATATATAGATATAAGTCAGCATTTTAAAAGTAATCACGATTTAACACAAATAAATAACTTGTGAGAAAACCAGCCATTCGTGTTTCAAAACCTTTAATATTAAGATTACAGAAATATTCCAGATCTGAAGATTGAAGTTCTTGCAAGATGCTAGCAACAGAGTTTTGTAATGGTCACATTGGTTATAGAAACAGAATTGCTATAATTCTCAAGAATTTTAAGCCATACTTCTTTGCAACCTGTCACATGAGCTTTTACTTTCAATGCCTCTGTATCAGCACCAGCTGAAGACCATTCTAATTGACCGTGGTCTTGCACGGTCGGGTCGGGAGGACCTCTGATAATTTTCTATAAGGGGTAATATATATAAGGGGTGAATAATGTGCCAAGCATCAGTTCTGCATGATAATCTATTGGCCGGTTCTACATGTGTGCAGGACCTTGCCGTTAGTGACTCTTCTAGTCATCTGTTATTTGAGCTGAGTTCATATTCGACTGACTGTGATCGTATTGACTTTAACATCACGTAGACTAGCACAGGCAGCACCTCTGACTACAAATCTGGAGGGGCACCACACAAATTCTCATAATAATAATAATATAAATGTGTGCCTACAAATTGGAAATCCTGTTGGTAGAACATTGTCAGTGATGATCGTAATAGCAGCAATTTGTAGCAATCCTCATTCTAAAATGTTCTAATTCCTAGAAACAGAATTTTTTTAAAGATCCCGGAACAGAATCCTTTTATGATGATCTTAATAACAGAATGTTCTAGCAAACTTTATAAGACAGAAACATAACAGAAACATCTTCTGCCTGTACCAATGTAAGTGTATCTGCAATAACTGCTGTCTTAGAGAAGGTCATTGACAACCCACCGTTTGTTGTTCCAATCGTCTGCTTGACATAGCACACTCCCTGACATTCCACCGACGGCATCCTGATGTCAGTGACGCGGGTGTCGTCAGTGCTGACAACCCGCGTTGCTTCTGTTGCCCAACACTTCAGAGGAGCTGTCAGAGAAATCAAACAATAATGTAAACACAAATGAAAATCACACATGTGCAAGATACATGTGACACATGTGCAAGATAACACAAGCACAAGCAAAATATTTGTAATCATTAAAAAACGATATGGGTGATGAAGATGACGTATTAATTTGCTTTTTATTTTAATATAGGCTCATGTCCTTCACACTTTTAACGACAAGAGCGTACTACGAGCAATCGGAAAACCAACACAGCTGATCATTAACATGTTAACCCTTTAACGACCAGTGTTATTGAGTATGCCTTACTTTAGTACATGCTGGTCGTTAAAGGGTTAAGATGATGTTGTCCTGTGTGACATATATGACAAGACATCAGCCACGATTCAACATCCTGTGATGATCTTAATAACAGAATGTTCTAGCAAATATGCCAACATCATCATCACCATCATCATTTCTTGATTTGTCATCATCATCATTGTTGCTAACATCATCATCACCATCATCATTTCTTGATTTGTCATCTACCAGCTTTTCATCTTCTCATGACTATGACTGAAGACAAATAATTACTAACGAGGACAGGTTGTCTTTTGGTAATGATTGACCCCAGCGTTGACCATAAGCAGCTCATTGTTGATCTCGCGAAGAAAGTAGCAGGTTGAAATTTCAAAGTTGAAATCAACTGCGAGGCAGAAGGACCTGAGAAGGCACCAGGTCTTGCACTGTTCAGGAGTGGCATTCTCATCACCAACCGTTATGTTATGTCCAAACGGATGAGATCGATCAACAAACCTTTGATAGGTAAATGGACAACCTAGAGGCAAACCACATGGGATTCAGTCTCAACAAATAAATAAAGACACAGGTAGAAAGGGTACAAGAATATACTGGCTTACATGCCTCTACAGAAGCAACCAGAAGCTGGTAAATGTGAATGTAACAATTGTTTATATGAATAAACTCCTACTCCTTAGAAATCAATATAGGCAAGAGGTAACTTCTTTCTTTTCACAACTCTGTAGAAACTCCTCAAAACTATGACCCAAGTTTAATATGGTCGAGGTGTAGGCCTTAAATGCATAGCAGTGATAGCACACCTTAAATTCCCCAATAAATAATCACAATTGATAGCAACCTATTTTACACTTTGCAGTGAATGTGTATTTGTGCAATAATAAAGCCTGTTATGTGCAGTTAATAGAGAAAAAACTCTTTGCATTTTAGACATGATTACACAATACTTTATTATAATAATATATCATATTATAACACTATAATTATTATCCAAATTCATAATTTTCCAGCTAAATTATTTGTTTCTAGCAGTGTGAGCAATAAATAATAAATAATTAAATATACTGAGTGAACAAAAGAGAGAATAAACAAATTATCAATTAATTAATAAATGAGACAATATAATAATCACAAACAGGGCTGTTAACAATCCTGGAAAAAAGTATTGCAATAGCAATACCAACACTTCCTAATTAAATATTAACAGCCCTGATCACAAACATGCATATTGACAGCATGAACCAATGCATATATGGTATTAAAATGCAATGTAAAATCACAGCTAATAAATACTCCACCAAAGAAGCACTTTCCCAATAAAGCAGTTTCTTATTACAATACTGGAAAATTGATTACAATAATTGTGCTCTACTTTAAGTTGTATTCAACTTCAATGTTCATTTGTCAATAACTGCAAAAGGACTTAAAAAGTGACAACAACAAAACTGTGTGACAACAGTACAGTTTGATACAATTAACAACAACAATGGATGACAATAGAAACAAAAACAAAACAAAGAGCAAAGAAGAAAATTACCATCAATACTCAAAGTAAAAAATTCATGACATAAAATTAAGACTGATAAAAACCTGTATCTGGAATGATCTCCAGAAAGTTTACATCCAGCTTCACAGAACTGGCTAGATCTGGTCTGCTGCCCTTTGTTAACTGCTTGTCATCATTCTCCCTTTCCGTGGCAGAGCCCTTTGTCTTAGACTTCACCTTCAAGACAATATCAGAGCTTTGTCTGCTGCCATCTGTTGTCTGTTGGTTACTCCAAACTCCCCCACCTATCCCAAGGTTCACTTCTGCATCACTTCCTCCTCCTCCTCCTACAACTATTCAAAGAGCAAAGAAGACCTGGTCAGAAGAGTTCATCTACAAATCTTGTGTAACCACATTTATTTAATTATTTGCACAAAGTTCGTGAATCTCAATCTGCTAATTAATGAGAAACCAAAGAACCACAAAACAAAGACAGCAAAGCACTTAAAGAAATGTTAAAGATAAAACATCACAGACACAGAAGTCAGGTCAATAGCACAGTTAAGGGCTGATCCTTGAATTTACTACGAATAATACATTAAATAGCTGTTTCTAATATCAATACTAACTAGTAACGCCTAGAGTACTGGTGTCTAGTGCACAAGCTACCATCAGCCAATGGTTCAACAAAACAAGGTCACAATTAGATCAATGTCCAGGAGATCAATTCAAGTTAGAGGCGACCTAAGCACCAGCAAATGTACAACAGCAATGAAATGAGTGAGTAATTTGAGGCAGTTAGTAGGAGTAACAAAAAGTGAGTAAGAAATTCAATGACAAGATGAGCAATTCTCTACCTCGATGACGAACTTGATTGGATGCTCCAAATCCGTATTGACTTCTGTCACTTGACTGATTGAAGAAATATGAACCGAAATAGTCAAACTCCTGTGGAATTGGTTCAATTGCCGCAGTCACTGGCACTGCAAGACAGAAAACATCACATGACATTTCTCCACTTCAGTTGTTCAAACTAAAACCTTGATCTGCACAAATAGAATCCATTCCATCTGCTCATGCTCAGTGCCTCAGTTTCCAAATGTGAAAGATTGTGTCATTTAAATATTGTAACACCATTTTAAGAAAGATAAGTAGTAGTCAAAGTTTAGCTACACTGTGTTATAACAGAGATCCTCACCCTCACCCTCCTACTTAATCCAGGCTTGGGACTGGCACTGCCAGAGTACAAATAATGGTGAAGTCTAAGAAATACTGCTCAGAAGCATGACCATAGTTGACTGGCTATGATGAGGTGCTCTTTAAATTTGCAATAACAATTACAAATAAAGCCTGATCAAAACCAAGCTTTAAATTTCATGTAACTCCTACAAATGATGTCTAAAAAAAGACAGTCATGAACCAAACTCATCCTGAATTTTATGCTGAAGTGATGTGGCAAAAGCGAATTCTGGGGTAGACTGCAAAGGCATGATCAGAACAAGTGAAACAGTGATACGGTGTTGGATTCGATTTCTTCAAGTGCATTTAATATCCTTAACAACCTCCCACATGACAAGAACAGTTTCTGCAGCTGTTGCTATTCAATCGGTGATAACAAACCTTACCAGCAGTTGAAGTCACTGGGAGTGTGTCATTCAATCCATTGTCTTTCGATCTACTGTCATTCATCGGTGGAAAGTCACCGTTCCTGACATCTGAAAAACCGTTTGTCTGACGTTGAGGTGTAGTACCATCGCTGACATCAAGTGAGTCGGCTGTACTCAACTCCACAGACGTTGGTTGTGTACCTGCACGAAGTGTAGTCCGTGTAGTGATATCCAGTGTCACTGGGGATGACATAGACGTAGGCTGCACACTTGTTCTGAGTGGAGTAGTCGGTGTCGTAACGTAGTGAGTCACAGGGGACGACAGACAGTATGTCCGACGGAAGTGATCACAGCAGTAGTCCATGCTCGGATAGAGTCCATAGCGCGTCGACTCTGGGAAGATAAAGAAGCAGCGCCTGGCATCTTCCGTGATGTTCAGTTTGTTCCAGTCGACCCCAATGCAGTTGCGGGTCTCGAGGCATTCCTGCTTACAGGCGGACAGTGAGGTCGGAGGTCGCAAAACCCCCAGAAACATGTGACTATTGTTGTATTGACGAAATAGCTCAGGGCAACCTGTAAATGACAAGTTTTGTATCATGTAAGTCGTGTGTCTACAGTTTTTTATTTAATCTTCTATAGCATAACTTCAAAACGAATCACTCTTGACACACTCTTCAATTAGAATGCTATACTTTTAAACGCATTGTACACTACAGTGTGAATATGCAGTTGGTTAAATAAAGAAAATACTTACTTACTTACTTACAAACTCACCACTCAGAGTGATACAGTGAAACACTGTCAACACATGGCCAATGGGAAGAACACCATCAGAACTGTGTATTACGTGTTTGCAACTTACAGTCAAGTATAGCAGTAAAGTACATATATCGCCTAGAATGCCTAAACAGGAGGATGACAGCAGAGTTTACTGTTATAGTAATGTCAGATAGTGGATGAAGCTAACTTGACTAACAATTCTTAACTAGCTCACTAAATATTTCGACTGTGAAAGCATTTATTACCAACAAGCGACAGCCCTAGGCCAAATAAAAAAATACAGGAAATATGAAGCATACCTACACATATATATACACATACATGCATACCAGCCTACCAATATACCCACCTACATACCTACCTGCCTAACAACCTACATACATACCTACTCACCTACATACCTACTTACCTACCAACCGACCTACACCTATATACTATATATATATGTGCCTTCTCAGTGGTAGGCCCTTCGATTTAGAATGGCCTCCCTTAAGCGCCTTCAAGAGGTTCTTATAAGGCGCTATATAAATAGCCTAATACATAATCACTGTGTACAGAGTGGTCTGCATCCTCAACAGTTAATGTCTTAACTAGTAAGTTGAATAAGCTGGTGCCCTGTGCTTGGCTATCAATGATGCTTTACACAAAGTCATGAATAAACATAACTTTACCTCCACTGAAAGCGGGTACACCACTGGAAGGTCTCAGCTGTTTGGCAAATTTGCGATAGCTTCCGACATATCTAACTTTAGGAGGAAGAGTTGAAATAAGGTTTTTCCTGCTGTCCATCTGTCTCATCCTTTTGTGGCTCAGCTTCTGTGAAAAATTCTTTCCAGATGTTGGGGGCATCTCTGGCTCTTCTGGTTCTTTTGTGACCTCTCTAGAATTTGGTATCTGGACATGCTCCAGGGAATATGGTTCACTAAACGGCTCTGGTGGCCCAGACGCATCCTGGTCGTGGTCTGGTGAATGCCTTTCCTGAATCTCCTGGCAGTGGCAGGGCTCGAAAGGCTAGAAACGCAGAACAGACCCAGATTTCAGAACAAACGATGAGAGCAAATGAAACAATGCACAATAAGTTAAGGGCTTCCATGCATAGCAAATACTATAAGTAGCAGCAACCAAAGGGGTCAGACCAAAAGACAAATATATCTACTGAATATGGAGAAACAATTGCTATGACCACTTGGATTACGACACAGTTCTGTCTAATTTATTTCCAATGTGGAATGTGGTGTGTTATGTAGAAGCAAGCATTGATCAATGACTTGACTAAGTTATATACCATTATGGAATTGTAATTGCTAATTTCTGTAGCACCACTCAAAGAAAACTCCTCAGTGGTGTTCCAAACTTGACTACACAGGACCACGATCAGATATAATGGTTTTCAACTGCTGGCCAGATACAAATGAAAAGCTCAAGTCGCAGATTGCAGGGAAGTCTCATAATCTTATTAGATCATGATGCTACTTACTTACAATTGACAAACTTAATAAAAAGTATCTGATGAAGTGGAAATTGGATTTTTAGGCCTATTTCTTTCATTATATTGCCATAGGTCTTTAAACTAATGAAATTATTAATTAATAAACATCTATAGTTATTTTAGAACAAGGTCTCCTCTATGTTCCTCATGCACCAGAGCCGTGCCTTCTCGGTGGCAGGCCCTTCGATTTAGAATGGCCTCCCTTTGACTCTCTCAGACATTCCTCTCTCATCTTAAGACGACCTAACTTTGCTGCGCTGGGATTGGAAGCACCTCTGAGTAAGCCGAGTAACCTTGAAGAGGTGCTACGCATAAATTCTCGAAATGAATGAATAAAGATTATTCATTAGGTGAATGATTTCCTAAAATACCTGGTTTCCTGTGTGACACATGAACGACCCCCCACGACACTGCATTCGAGCAGCATTTGCCACGAAACCAGGAACCTTGGGGTCATCCTGCTGGATCTGTGAATCAGCGCTGGTCTGCTGCGCACCTAGGCAAGTGTAGAATTCACGAGGCTTTTCCTCTGTCCAGAAATACTTTCCAGGGCTACATTCTGTTCAAATGGCAATTTAAGATATGTTGTTAGATGATGAGCATGCTAATCTATGCTTTCATAGCTAGGCCCTACATCAAAGATCTCAGTGTAAGACTTGGGATCTTTGGTCACATTGTAAACACTCCATTTTCAGGGTCCAAATAGGCCATATCGCATGTCAGAAAGCCAGATTATTCACACGTGCTGTGAGTTACACCTATCAATATTATTTGTAACTGTATCTGCCAGGGACATCATTTGAGGGCAGGGGTATTGGCCCCCCCTGAATTTTCTGATTTAGATCATAATGCATGCAAATTTCCATACAAGGTCATAATTTAATAGCCATATTAATAATAAATATCATTGAATTTCATATATTAACATTATATCATATCACAGGTGCCTATAATTGAATAATTTTACTTTTTTGAAACTGTATCCGCGTTTTCGCCGATACAAGATTTAACAAATCAAATCTTTTGGTACCACTGAAAACGCAAAGACCAAACCAAAACAAATTTAAAACAAGGACAACCCCGCCCTCGTCGCCACAAAACTTCTTGCTTGCCCCTCTCTGAAAAAAGCCGAAATGACATCCCTGGTATCTGCAATCATGTTATGTTATAACAAAGTGTTTGGGTATTGATTACAAAATTTATTCTTAACCTGGAAAGTTGGTTTGCGAATAAACCGATTAGGCACAGTTTAGTAACCGAGACGTTTAGATCAGAGGTTCTTAACAGATGAGCAGTGTGTCGCGAAATAACAGGCAGTGTGTCGCATAAACATGATGTGTCAACAGTGTCATTGGTGTATTACTGCATACGACCGTTATTCTTGTATTATACGGTTTGCTTACCTCAGCAGTTTGGAGGACGTGGGCTACGAGAATTCGTAGCACTATTTCGATTTTAAGTTCGCGGTACAACTCTAAGTAATTAATAGCGTATGATGTATATAGAGTGCGTACTACAACTGCAATTGGGTATTTAAGAAAACATAAACTATTTACACATACTATGCAAAATGAAATCAAACATCATGATAATACCTACCAAAATAATTATTTCAAGTGAATTAATTTTAATTTAAACCAGAATCAAAACAAATCACACAGAATTGAATTTTAGAGCATTAAAGCTATGCACATGAAATTGTTAAAATTGTAAACAGCAAATTGTTAAAAGTGGATTTATAAAACAATAAGAACGTTAAATCAATTCACCAGGTGGCAGCTACTGGTGCTAGTTTTGGTTCACAGCGTATTGTGAACTTCGATTAAACAATGAAGGTCCATAGTACATGGAATTTCCAGGCAAACAGGCTAAATAGCATGAGCTGGAAAAAAGTTTGTTATATAACAAAACATTCAATCTACCCCCCACCCTACACAATGTAACGCTAACAAAACCGGAACCCACCCACCTACCTCTTGAGCGTTATATAATATGTGAATGAACCCTTATTCACACAGCAAGGACCAGCATACAGTAGGTGTGTCGCGCGCCAAAAAGGTTAAGAACCTCTGGTTTAGGTGACTTTCTTCTACTACAGACAATTATCTTTTCAAGTTGACAATAAAATTCTATTGTATTAATATTTTCCCTAAATTAAAGTCGCATTACTCAAACTATAGGCCTACTTACCCGCAATTACAACGTCCTCAAGATGATAAAATCTCCGTTGATTTCCAGACACAAGAACAAGAAATATAATTCCGAAGACGACGAATTTAATTAAAGACGCCATGATACAAAATTGCATCTTAATTTGATCAAATTTGAGGTTGATGTTAGTCGGACTAACTTATACTCGCTTTCTGGGAATCTTGTCAGAGGATGAAAGAAAAAACTTCTGCCGTGGTTGACATACTGAATGACCGTCGTCCATTTTACTACCTCATATTTACGACTTTGCGCCCCGTCTACTTTTCGGATTGATTGATTGATCTACGCATTGTCTGACAGTTTAATTGCGGAATTCATAATTACGACGATAGTGTGCAAGAGTCGTAAAATCTTCAATCTTCCTAATGACATATACAGGTAGGCCTATATATTTCACTGAGCCCATGAAGTCCATCATAATTGCCCACCACAATAGCATTCTAGCGATCTATGCAGCATCGTAGCCTACTCGCGTAGGTATACTCTTTCATCACTTCGGGCAGAGAGCAATCATGTTCCCTCTAAGCTGCGCGCATGTGCACGCGCACACGGGCCGTGGAGTCGGCCCACACGAAAATTTAGTGTGCTCACAGAATATTTTTAATGAAACTATTTAAACTCTACTCTAAACTCTAGTCACATAGCCGGCTGGCGGCTGCGGCCTATCTCACTCCAGAAACGTAATTGGTTCCTTCAACTTCCTTGGTTGATATAGGCCTATGTCGCCTTATTTACCTTTAGGGTTTTAAGTTTAGACTTTAGACAAGAGACTTTTCTCATGTCGCGTCAGTGCCAAATTTCAACAGCAGATGAATCTAGGAACCTGACAGTGGAGTCAGTCGGATGTCTGGTTTCTTCAAAACTGAAAGTAAACTAGAATTTGGAGGGCCACTGGGAGGGGACACCGACCGTTAATTGGCACCGACTTGATTGAGGGCATTGGTGCATGTGCAGAGCGGACATTATGTCGCGTCTATCAAATTTTCTTAGGTCTACAGCAAGGATTCTCTATTATTCCTTGGGTCTACACTACAGCAAGTACTATTGCAAGTACTATTGGTAATTGGGCTTTCGGTTTTACAGAAACGATCTCCTGTTCCTAGTGCTATACACCCCTAAAGCCAGATTTCACCACGCCGTTGCCTTAGTGAACGGATATTTGCTCTAAATATAGATTCCTTAGCAACTGTTTCTAGATGACTCATCGCATAATTGTTTTTGGGATTTCCTTCAGTTGCGTTTTCTTTTTTATTTCGAAGCTACTTATAGCAGTTGCGTCGTATGTTTCAGCAGAAGTTTTCCTTTCGTTGGCAGAGACAAGTGCTTATTACTTTGATAGTCGTTTAATTAGAGCGTTTCACCTGCGTAAATTCGCAGGTACGGTCTATGATTAATTCGGTAGACTGAAGTCTTAATTACTCTTAAAGACTTTTTGTTCCACCATCAGGTCGATTGTATGATATCTTTAATCACATATCCTGTTCTTATCATTGCTTCTCATATACTAAATGCCATAATAATAAATTACAACCGATTCCTTAGCATAATTTGTAACCCGTCAAAAGTGAACAGTGACTATTATAATTATTGTGATATAACATTTGTGTCCGTGTGCTAAGTGTAAGGGTACGGCATGATTTTCAGCCTCATGTTCATCACCGAATTGCAGCGCAGCTGTGAACTGGTTGTTTGACATTGGTTGGGCGCCAGCCTAAGGGGTCAGATAATTAAGTGGACGCCGGGTGACATCGGGAGATATAATTTGATTGATTTGCGGCGACCTTGTTCCAGGCTACAACCTATATTTTACTGTGTCTGTAACAGCATAGAGCATGGTGACCTTCAATCTGACTTTTCAGAATGGGAAGAGTGAACATAATGATTATTCTATATTTAGCTCAGTGTATCGAATTTCTGAACATAAATTGATGGTTTCATTTCCTGTATTTGTTTTGAAAATCTGCCTAGTCCAGGTGAATAGCATGCAATTTCATATAAATTTATATTTAATGTTAAAATAATCACTTCTAACAAGTCATTTTTTTGTGCTTATGACACTACCTTATATATTATATCACAGAACAAAGCCATATATGTGCTTAATTAATATGAATCACTGAACAGTTGAACAATTTTGAACAAGGCTAATGCTTTACTGTTGAATGTTTAAAGGATGTCATTTGAATTTGAATTGCTTGAATTCCAAGAATATTTGAATGTCCACTTGACTTAATGCATGAGCAAACTTTTATTGCACTTGTCAGTGTAGGTACAATGAAAATAGAAAATTTTGAAAGAAGTTTTTCCAGCATAATATTTAATGTGATATGATGTGTGCTATGCATTCTATAGAAAGTCTCGTCCTCTGGTTTTAGAAAATGTCGCTACACTACAAGAAGGATGGGTCGCTGGACATGCGTTACTCCTCGTCTAAAGCAGCTGCTAGTAGCGGGTATGGTGGTTCATCATCGGGATATGGTGGTTCATCATCGGGATATGGTGGTTCATCATCTGGATGTGGTGGTTCACTATCTGCATATAGTGGTTCATCAAACAATGGAAGCCAAAGTGCTTATGGATCCTCGTCATATTCGTCTCCTGCGTCTGGATCTTCTGCTTCTAGCAACCTCCATTACAAGAAGGATGGTACACCGGACATGCGTTACTCCTCGTCTAAAGCAGCTGTAAGTAGTGGGCATGGTGGTTCATCATTGGGATATGAAGGTTCATCCAATTACGGAAGTCAAGGCTCTTATAGATCCTCGTCATATTCGTCTCCTGCGTCTGGATCTTCTGCCTCTAGCAACCTCCATTACAAGAAGGATGGTACACCGGACATGAGGTATTCATCATCCAAGACTGTTGTTGCTCAGCAAGCGCTTTCATCTGGATATGGAAGATCCTATCCATCTCCTTCTTGTGTGTCAAATGACCTCCTCCATTTCAAGAAGGATGGTACACCGGATATGAGGTACTCTTCTTCTAAGGCAGCTGTGAGTCAAGCATCATCAGTGGCCAGCAGCATGCCTTTGTCCAGCGGACTGCATTATAAGAAAGATGGTACATATGACATGCGTTATGCTTCTTCAAAGAAGGCAACAGGCCTTACCTCTGAGGTCAGAGCACTACAGGTGACAAGTCTTGGGTCAGAATTGCGTGTGAAGAAAGATGGAACCCTTGATATGCGCTTTAAGTCCAGCAGAGAGTGTGCCTCAACTGGGAAGGGTCTTTATAACATTCCAGCGTCAGTGCCTACGAAATCTGATGGGACTCCAGACATGAGGAAAACTGAGGCCAAGGACTTTGTCAGGCAGCAGGCAAGTATCTATGCAAATGGGGGCCTCCTTCAAAACTGGGTCCCGAAAAAGAAGGATGGCACTATTGATGCAAACAAGGCCATTGGCCGGGAATTCATCAAGGCAATGCCGTCGGTATCTTCTCATGTTCAGTCTACAGGTTCAGTCACTAAGAACCGAGAAGACTACTGGAAAGAGCGAGCAGATGATGACTGTTTCCAGAGCATGTTGAGAATGGAACGTCAGGAACCTCAGCCACTTCCACCTCCTGCTCCACTGATAAGACCTCAACATTTTGAATCACAGCGTTCGACTTCAAGTTCAATCAGCAGAACGATGAGCATTCCAGACAATGTTTTGAAACTGGATTACGCATCGCTCGCGTTTGAAAGAGAGTCTACAGGGATCCTCGGAAAGGGAGCATTTGGAATTGTTTGAAAGGCAACATGGAATGGGATGAAAGTGGCTGTGAAGGAGTTGCACTTGACGGAGTTGACGAGGAAGGAGAAGGCAGATTTTGAGAAGGAGATCTGTATCCTGGCTACCCTTGGAAAGCATCCAAACCTTGTCTTTCTTCACGGTTACTGTACAAATCCTCCGTGCATTGTCATGGAGCTGGTAGAACGCGGAAGTCTCAGTCACCTGCTGCACTACTGCAATGATCCTGACGTAGAAGCAAAAATGACAGACGGTCGTGTGAAGAAAAAACTTTTGCTCGGCACAGCAGATGGCATGCGTCAACTGCACGTGGTAAGGATCGTCCACGGTGATCTGAAACCACAAAATGTTCTTGTAACCAGAGACTACACCGCAAAGGTGACCGACTTTGGCCTTTCAACGCTGCGTGGAAAGACTTCGAGCAGTATTCGTTCTTCTTGTGATGATGATGATGATGATGAGCCACAGGGAGGTGTGGTTGGTGGAACCTCCGGATACATGGCTCCAGAACTCTTGGATTCATTTTCTCCTCCAGATTTGCCCACCGATGTGTACTCGTTTGGCATTCTTCTGAACGAGGTTGTCTCGGAGGAAGAACCATACTCTGATCAGTATGCAAATTTCGCTGCACGTGGTCCTTTTGGAGCAGCAAACTATGCAAAACTGGGAAAGCGTCCAACAATCAACAAAGCTCTGACACCACCTCAGGTGGAAAATCTCATTAGCCAGTGTTGGTCACCGGATCCTGCCAGGAGACCAACCTTTGAGAAGGTTCTCACTACGATTCGTGAAGCCATGTTCATAATACCAGATTCGGTGAATCCCCAGAGTTGACTTGTAAGCCTTCTATAACGGTTGGCGACACTGTAAAATTACCCACCAGTTGTATCAAAGAGGAAGTCGTAGCCGGTTGCCTTCTTTTTGTTAGTGTGTTAGTTTATTTTAAGTTGTTTCTGCAGTTAACAACTGCATTTAGTTACTGACATGACATCACAAGGCCACCATCATCACTGACTATTGCCGTAACATCACCTTGTGTTCTTGGCTTGACCGCCCCAGATTTTTACCCGGCACCAGAACAAGAAGCGTGGCTATTATGAACTTCATATAGTATAACTCCAGTTAATAGGCTGGTCTCTGACATGGCTTTTGCGAGTGCTGAGAAATTTTCAAGAGTTAAATTACATTTAGACTACATCACTACTCACTTGTTTAAATAAATTTACTTCTATTGAAAACACCAATACACAAAACATGACAGAAGAAAGACTCATTTTCATATCATTTTGAATCTGAGAATTTCTAAAGTTTGAGCAATTGAAGTTTGAGTGAGCTTCTAAGCATGTTTATTTTTTCATTAATAATCAATATATTCCATTTGCAAGTGAAAGCCATATTGGCAATAGTGTAAATATTTCACCATTATTTTCACTTTAAAAAATTGCTCTCTTAATCACTTAGCTCGTTCCCGTCCTCATCCGTCTGATCCTTGCCTTGGAGTTAACCCAGATCTGCTGGTCAGTGCTGCAAGTTTTGGAGAAATTCTTTACTTTCACCAAACTTTAAAAATATGTTGTGTGTATTTCTTACATTTTTTGTTGCTGCTGAACTGTTGTCATGCCCTGCAGTGTTCATAGTTCTTTTTTAGTGTTTACATTTTACAAGTATAATATTCCCAATTGGATGCTACTAATTTTTGGATGCATAAATGTTAAGTAATTGCTGAATGTACAGCACAACCATTTGACTTTTCTTTTATATTGAACAATTTTCAGTTCATGTGTAATAATTGTTATACAAGCATTAGATTTTTGTTGCAATTAATTTGTTATGCAGCACAATATCATGGGTAAACTGTTTGCATACTAGTGTATACTAGTTCTATACCGCCGGTGCATTGTTTAATAATTAGTACTAGCTGTACTTTCATTTAACCAAGACAATGACTGATTTTTTTATATTAATTTTCAGTTTATACAACTCAGTACTGTGTTCCATTGTATGTAACTTGTTATTCAGTTATCTCGATAAATTTTATTTCTGTTGTTCAATATTATTTGCTTTGAATTTAAGCGGGCCAACATAACGAGGGTCAGTGGTGGATCTTAGCTTCTTAAAGAATATAATTCAACCCCATAAGGCCAAAGCATATCTTCGTGTTACCACATTTAACACTTACTTATTCTGTAGGATCCACTGACTTTGATACGTCATCATGTGAAATATTTATTGACCTGCTGTTTGTGAATCATGTTTCCTGGTAGTCTAGAGGTTAGCAAACTGAACTTGTTCAACTTGCAACCAAGAAGTCATGATTCAAATCCATGACAGAGCAGAAAATATGGTTTGAGATTTTCTGTTTCTCCCCTCCCAGCTAACTCATCTATAATGAGTACACTGGTCATACTCTGTCGGTGAAAAGCTCAGTGGAGAGAACTGGCCACCCCACCCTCATATGCCAAGGATTAGAGAATGAAGTCTTAACACCTAATACCATGGGCCTCAGTGGTTAAATTTCTCATCCAGATGTGCCAGATCTCCACGTATTTCAAAATTAAAAACTTAAGCCTAAGTCAGGCTAATTGGCGAATCTTTAACAGATATAATCGCTTTTTTTATTCGGATAATGATAAAATGTATGAAGCAAGGTGCTTATGGTTGCTTTTTGAATGAAAACATGTGTTTAGGAAATTTTAGTGGTGGATCTCATGGTTGAGGTTCTGGATCTCAGATCGGGCTGAATTTAACCACTGACCATGGCTGAGTCCGGGATAGCTTTCGGGACAGCTTTTCTTTTTATTCTCATCAAGAGAAACTTGTAAGTAATTTGTCATGCCCTTGTCAATGGAACATTATTTTACAGGATTTTATTGCCCTTGTGTTTAACAACTTGAGTTAAAGAACTGTAGGAAGTTGTAGCAAGTACCTCTACATGTTGAAGCACTATCTAATAAAATCTATTCTGAATACCTCTTATAGAAGGCCATTGCAATTGTACAATAAACCAGTCCTTACAATTGATCCAAAGTAGGCATTTGAAAATCCGTGCAATAATTAGCATAGCTTGTTGGGTCAGGATCTGTTCCAAGCTAAATGTGGTTAGAAATATTTAATGAATTTGATGGTTCATGGTGGTTTCGTTTTGGAGAAATCGAGCACTTAATAGAAACACTTCTTGATTTTTATTAATAAGGCATTTTTTCCTACATAGCTAACATAGGTGAAAAGAAATACAAATGTTTCCTGACATTATCCATCTTTTTTCATCATTTTTGTTAAACTATCTCATAATTTTATGCTAAAACTCCTAAAGATTTGAAGGGGTACTATACAATACAACTGTAATTTTATAATGCCTTCCTTACAAAGATAGACCTTGTCCTCACATCAGTTTTCAAACTGAGGTTTTGGCATTCTACCTGCGTAGGTGACCAAAGGAACCGGAAAAACTGAAAAATGTGGTGTTAATTGACTGGGCAAAGGAATGCAGGTTCCTATACACTCCTCTTTTCCTCCTCCGCTTAACTATGCTACACTCTTCCATTGAGTAACCATAAAACGTCTGGTCCCCATATTCTCCATCTTGTTGAGGTTTTAGTGGCGGTTGTCTGCTTGAACTTTTGACCTCCGGTTGACCTCGTGCCATTCCGCTTCCCACACTTAAGACTCCAGATATTTAACTGATAGTGAGATGGGTCGCCGAGTTCTGAGGTCAAGCTAGTGTGATAACCTACAGTCACAGAGAGAGACAGACAGACAGACAGAGGGAGAGTAAGATAGGATGGGATATGTACACAATTATGCATGGAATACCCTAGGTGATTGTAGACTATCTTAATTCAAGGGTGCATATAGGACGACTTCGTTCGTGGGTAGGCCCTATGCTGCATAACGAGAGGATTCAAAGAAGAATCAAGCAAGCATGGCAATGTATGTTCAAACCAGGATAGGCTCTGGCGGCCTGGCCTAGCGGTTTATGCAGACCTAATCTTTTTGATGATCGTTTTGCTATAATTAACACACGATTTGCATGAAATATCGAGTTTTATCTGTCCAGCCATCAAGAAATCGTTTGCTTGTCACGTTCTTAACCTGGCAGACAAACAAGCAAGCACTGCAGTTGTTGGTCCAACAACAACTGGTAAAATTACTGCATTCAGCTTATATGCCTATAGGCTGTCCATTGTCTTACAATGTGCATCGGCATCGATACAGTTTAATAGTCCCTAATCCCTATGCTGGATATATAATACATGTGAGGACAATTCATCGCTATTAGCCGAGCAGAATATATATATATATATATATATATATATATATATATATATATATATATATATATATATATATGTAATTTTATGTATATATCATTTACTCGTAACCATCGCCGCCAAAAATGACACGCTAGGCACAGATGATGATGTGGTTGTGGCTAGCCGAGCACTCAAGATAAAAAAAGCCGAATCATTGGTGCAGTGAGGACTTCCGACTTTTTGCTTATAGTTTACACCTACTACAATGTAAACAACCTGCTGGCGTCTACCATCAAAGCCACCCGATGTGTTTGAGCCACCAACGAAGACATTTTGAGTCGATGACAGTCGTGCGTGGAACGAAACTGCCTCGTGGCATCCAGGCCCGCCGAAATTGGAGGGTGCAACTGTCCAGGGGTACGGACCAGGCGCGCAAACAACATATATATAGGCCTATATATATATATATATATATATATATATATATATATATATAGGGATAAACGAACAATATTATAATTAGTTATGCAATTTGTGATTTGTGCCACTGTAAATATAATTGACGCTTTAGTCTTTATTACAGTTAGTTCATACTTCAAGCATTTGAACATTGCCGTGCTAATCACTTTTTGATATAGGCCTAGAACACGCCCACTTCCGTCTAAAAGGCCCTTGACTGCTCAGCCTTGGGGCCCCAAATTTCTCTGCATATATGGGGCGGAATTTCTGTCGGCGGGCCTGGGGCATCTATTAGGCAGTGCCTTCCTCGTTTCTCACATAACTCGACCTTCACAACTGAGCACTTACACTCCGAGATATCAAGAGGTCATGCACTTCCGCTCATAGCCCATATTCGGTTTAGGCCTAAAGTTCTTTTCCTTGCCTCCTGCGCGTTTTTTTAGTTAGACTCCACGACATAATCTTTGTAACGTCATCCTTCGTCCTCTTTCGGCTCCCTTTGGTCACTCTTTCCGATCTTTGGACCGACATGACCTCTCGGCACCTCGGACTCGAACTGCAGGCCTATAGGCTACTTACGCCCAATACCGCGCTTATGCGTATGTTCACCCTCTGCTTTGACTCGATATCTGATCTTAACTGGGGATATAGGCCTACTTATCTTTCTGTCCGTAGGCCTACTCTTAAAAGTATTCACTTCTCGCGGTTCTATTCGCACTGGAAAAGCCTCTGTTAAGGTCGTACTGTCACTGAGATGCGATCTAGAAATCCATAAATAAAATGCATTAACAATGGTGATCGTGTAGCGTCACCCTCCTCTCTGTGGACTGGCACAATACGTACCAAAGTGCGGAAAGTGGAGGCTCGAATTATTGGAGCGTTTTGGACGGGATTGTCATAATACGCGAGAGTCTATCTTCAACAGTGATCTCGTTCTGAGGATTGGCCCATTTGGACGCACCAAACGGTCGCATCACCGACAATATTTCCAGTAACTTCTATTTTTTTAAAATCTTTTTCAGTAACCGATCTGATAATAATAAAACAGTCTACGATTTAATGCTACCAATCGATGTAATTTTAGATGTAAACCTACGGTAGGCCCACTTAGACGTAGTAGGGGGATATATAGGCCTAATTATCATCAGTCAGGGCCTACAATGCATGCAATCCAAGCACGAATTAAGACACATTGAGGGGAATCAGAGAGCGACTCAAAGATCCTGCAACGATGAACTGAAAACAAGATAGACAGAAATGAAGGAACAGTCAAATGCCCCTACGAAAAATATTAATGAATCGTTATCTCTTTATCGGGATCCCATGAGAAGTTGAGCGAGCACCAGCGGTATCGACGCGGCTGAATGGGGGGGGGGGGGGGTAATTAATTCGGGACCAGAGGGGTCCAGATAGAGGGGGATGTTTTTTAAATCTTAGGGGAATATCTTCCCTTCCTGACTATGGAGACCGAGGATTTGCTTCCATCACTCAGAGGGATTGACGTCTCTGATTGCATTTTAATCTAGTGATTATATATATATATGTATATATATATATATATATACCTGCAGGTCCTACCCATGGGAGGAATTCAAAGATTGACTTTGAACTCAGGCCTCGAGGGATCTCACCATGTGCGGGAACACGGAAGAATCCAGAGATCTGCCTTTCATCTTAATTAGTTGAGCTTAATTGAAACACGTGCCAGCATTGTCTCATTGTGGCTATAGAGAATTCCTCTTGAGTCACATAGTTCTGTAACATATATAACATAAGTTACTTTAAATATCCAACTTACATGGTCCCAAGTAACGTTTCGGTCGGAAGTTATTTTGATCCAGTTATTAAATTGTCGGGGGTTGGAAGAGTTCAACGCCCCAGTTCACTTTTCGAGCCTCCATGCAGTTAATTCTCAAAAATTACTTTAAAATATTATTATGATAACTATAGGCTATCTGAACAGCTAGCTTAAATGCTCATGTTAGTTGGAAAATTGCCAATGTATTTAGCCCCTATGATATAGTTATAGGTCTACTCTATGACGTTAGCTGCCAATGTTGCCATGATAATTTATCATTAAACCGACGATTGAACAAGATATATATATATAAATATATATATATACATATATTTATGGGATCAAGTTCGTGCAACCACACCCACAGTTACCATCCAAAACTTTTTGCCTGTATGCTAAACCGGTCTGAGGTTCGTAAAAATGCTGGTCGGGATATCTGGACAAGCATTTCCACCCGACCCCAACCCACTTTCAAATTTGAAAATTTAAACCCTGGAAGTGTAGGGAATTGCGCAATTTTACGGAATATCGGGCACCAGATCTCATGCCCGGGCAGTCAGTCAGCCAATAATCCCAATAAATGACCAATTTCTGGCATATGTTCAGGTAAAATGGCGATTTTTACGGAATGTCGGGTACCCGAGAACCGATTTAATTGCCTCGGGCGGGTACCCGTTGACAGCCTCGAATGACAAAGCATGACTCCAATTCAGGAAGCCTAACTCCCATATCGGGTCCATCCAGCACATGCACAAATACATCGCCCATAGAAGTAAACGCCCGTATTATTATAGTTAACAAAGCCATGGCAGTAAATCAACAGCTCGCGCGCAAAACTCCGCTATACGTCGGCATATGATTTATAAAATACACGTGTGTGTGTGTGTTTGTGTGTGTGTGTGTGTGTGTTTGTGTGTGTGTGTGTGTGTGTGTGTGTGGTGCTTATCGTTTCTTTATGTGTATACAGTATACACGACAGTTTACATTAGCCTATATATATATCAACTTATTGATAGCACATGCATATAGCATGTGCTATCAATAACTATAGCAATATTAGATACTCAATTAAGCATTAACTGCAGAGCCCTTAGACACCTCACAGAAGCGATCTATAGGCCTACGTCTATAATATACGTGGCCTAATTGGTGCCAATTAAAGTAATTAAAACAGAAATTCCATGAGTAATCAAACGGCACTCATAAAACTGAAAAATCACACTAGAGACGTACATATACATACATACATACACACATACATACATGCATACAAACATACATACATAAATACATACATACATACATAAATACATACATACATAAATACATACATACATACATATATAAATACATACATACATTCATACATACATACATACATACATACATACATAAATACATACATACATAAATACATACATACATACATATATAAATACATACATACATTCATACATACATACATACATACATACATGCATACATACAAACATACAAACATAAATATATACATACACACATACAAACATACATACATAAATACATACATACATACATACATAAATACATACATACATACATACATACATAAATACATACATACATACATATATAAATACATACATATATAAATACATACATACATAAATACATACATACATATATAAATACATACATATATAAATACATACATACATAAATACATACATACATACATGCAGTCAGACACACACACACGGACCAATGAATTCTGATACTGAGTTGACAGAATCTGTTAATTAAAAATAATGAAATTCAATCCCTCAATGTTTGGAATGGGGGGAATGTGGTGGCTGTTGTGGCATACACTTTCTGAGCTAATAATTAATACCACGAGTATACACCCCTTCATCGCAAGCATGTTCGTAGGACCTAGGTCACCCAACTGACATGTATGTTCATCTTTACCTGACCACCAGTGACACAAATGCAGACCTGGTCTTGACCAGATGAACGTCACAGTCATAGGCCAATTATGGTCAATCATTTTGGTCATGTGATAGTCATCCTCGTAACAGTCTTGACCATTCATCCTCCCTGAGTAGTTATATGTCTAGGCCTACTCCAAAACGCAAAACGACGAAACCAAGTAGAATGAGATCAACATCGACATCTACACGGATTATGTCTGTCCACATTACTTATTCAGTTATTATGTCTAGACGACTCGGCCCAATATTATAACAATATTTTAAAAGACAAGTATCAAAATACGTCTAAAACTGTAGTCCATGTACTTGCATAGCCTTACTTTCCAGCTTACAAACCTTCCATATATACATACACACACATATATATAATATATATATATTATATATATATACATATATATACAGCGTAGGTTTATAGGCTATAGGTTATATATATATATATATATATATATATTCAAGTGTATCCTACAAAGTATGTGTGATACATACTGTATGTGCCAGTAGGTCTTTAAAGTCCACATTTCTTCGCCCTACAGCACAGCATGGATCACTTAGCCAGCGTCCGTTGATGGCCGCTTTACAAAATCGCATCAGCAGCTGCCGCAGCAACCCATTTTGGGCACATCGTCCGTCAGTCCACCCCCACCCGACCGGGCACCAGAGTACCGTCCCTCCTCCTCCGCCCCAACCCCATTCTCAACGGCCCTCTAAAAGATCGAGCGTATACTTTATAAGAAGCATTAGAAGAAATTCATCACAGCTCCAGTGCGCCGCCTAGCGATTGATATCTAGCTGGTGCACCACATCAGGCAGCAGCGAGGCTCATATCTTACGGGCCATTGGGGGTCACCAGATTGAGCTCCAGCAGCAGCGGTACTATACTAGGGCGGCTGCAGGCCACGCGGGGTTCAAAGTTCAGTCCATGCCAAAGATGTCTAGAATTTCGTCTGACTTAGAGAATACGGGGATTAAAGTTTAGGCGGCGGAATACGTTGACACAAAAGTTGGAAAACTAGAACTTGACTCCATCGAAGGTAATTGTCGTTGGATTTCATTGAAATAGATGTAAACTGTATAAAATCATATTGTTTGACTTGAATCAAGTTAAGTAGCTTAATTCTGTAGTCTTTGCATTGTTTTTCGGGAATTATTTTTAAACTGTCCTTTACAACGCGACATCGAATGGCAGACGACAGAGGTGTTTCTGGGCCAAGAATTGTTCCATGCTACATTTATATAGCGCCATGATAGAGCCACGAAAGATTAGATGGCACAGAGGAGCGGCTGCAGTGCTTTAGGAAGTTATTGGGTGAGATTGTTGATAGCAGCGTCTATCAAGACTCGCGGTCATGTGTTGAAGTATACATGTAGGTTATGTACGATGACATCTGATAGGCCTAGTTGTTGTCGAACGACGATTAATATAGGCCTAATGAGACATGAGTTAAGTCATGAAATTTGGTGTCAAGCCTCGGGTCAATCGGTTTGTACTCAATTGCGCTCTGCTGCTACTGCAGATTTGCTGGCGTCACTCTACTGCGCACCAATTATGTCTTTTCATGCGTTGGCCGAACGTAATACAATTTCATCTATCCAATTTCTATTTAAACAAGAATTCTTTGCATCAATCAATCTTCCATTTTAGCAAGAATTCTTTTCATCTACCCAATTTCTATTTCAGCAAGAATTCTTTTCATCTACCCAACTTCTATTTAAGCAAAATTCTTGTCATCAATCCAAATTCAATTTCAGCAAGAATTCTTTTCATCATTCCAACTTCTGTTTGTGTATGAATTCTTTTCATCAATCAATCTTCTATTTCAGCAAGGATGCTTTGCATCAATCCAACTTCTATTTAAGCAAGGATTCTTTTCATCAATCCAACTTCTTTTTGAGCACGAATTCTTTTCATCAATTCAACTTCAATTTAAGCATGAACTCTTTTCATCAATCCATCAACTTCTGTTTGATGAAGAATTCTTTTCATTAATCTAACTTCTATTTATGCAAGAATTCTTTTCATCTATTCATCGATCCAACTTACATTCTACCGAATATAATTAGCTACACAAAAAACCCAGTTTACCCATACAATGCCAAATAATTTTGAAAGCTAAAACAATAAATAGCCATTGTTCTGATCTGTTAGATCACCATAATATACATGCAACACTTATAAGATGTGTAGTTCAAAGGCGATAAAGTGAGTGATAAAAATGTATGCATCTATTACATATTGAAACATATTCTTATATACCTCAGTTATGGTCTATCCCAATTCCCAAAGCCAAATCCCTGAGAGCAGTGAAAATGCCAATTGACCGAATTTCTCCAAAACATTTCCTACAAAGTATTTGAATCTAATTAGTACAGACAATTCAGCCAATTTCCTGAATACTATACTTTAAAATAGCTGTCAGCCTTAGATTTGCACAAAATGGTTTGCTTTAATATCTTAGAAAAACTAAATTTCATGGATCTGGTGGAAATTCTGTTTTTGGGATTGGGTTTTTGGGGATTCCTATGCACCCCTCTGAGCCTCATAATGTATACAAGCATGATGTGTGTACAATATGCATACGAATACATTCACACATACATACATGTATGCATACACAATGCATGCATACACAATACATGCATACATATGCACATAGAATGTGCTCCAATACATACATACATGAATACATACATGATGGCACATACAACATACTCACATACATGATGGTACATATGGCATATGCACATATATCGTGCTCACATACATGCATAATTATGTGCACACCTACATACATAGTACATTGTAATTGTTATTCACAGCACAGATATCTATAATGTTTATCTCTTCTGAAGTGATTCGTCTGAGGTGCTCTCAATCTAAGGACAGAAATTGTTAGTGCTTGTGGAATAGAGACATATAATTATTATAAAGAAAGACATCTGATCCGAAACCATTGCAGAGCTTCTGACTTTTGCACTGTGGAAGCTGAGGCTGCAGCAGGTTACAACCAGGTCACCCTATGCAGCAGAGCGAGGATATTTGCTGTATTATACTGAGACACATGACTAGATAAGACAGCACAAAGGCAGCAAATTCATCTGTATAACAATGAGCACCTACTTACTTGTTTTCATACCAGTAAAATGCGATAATGAGCAAGACATGTGCGAGACTGTGTCTCAAGGTGGAAATTGTCTGAACCGATTATGGTTACTAATACATGTACTTGCTGAGAGTTTCTTAAAGAATGTCGATTTTTGTTGTGGCCACTTCTTACCTTGTATGAGATCCAAACTAGTAAAGTTTAAGTCAGTGTGGCAGTTAGCACTTGTGCTTTGATTGCTGGCGGTGCTAGTGGTGCTACTGATGGTGCTGTAGTTGGTGTTTGGCGGTGCCAGGTCTGTTAGATAATGCAATCTAATCTGTCGTGCAGTGCAGTCCTGTGGTTACAGCCCTAGATTCAGCCACTGCACCACAATTGACTTGGTCAGCAATGACTTTTAAAAGTTTGTTTATTTATTCAGTTGTCATTAGTGTGAACATCGACTTCGTGTTTTATTATGCCTGCTTTTCCAATTATTCATGTTAAGTTCTTATGTACTTATGTTATGTATCTCTAGTTTTTAAATCTTCAAGATATTTTTCCTTTCTGATTTTCTGGATGATATTTTACGAGATATGTTCGTAAATGGACGTTTATTTCTAGAACAATCGTCGCATCATTGAAAAGAACCAGACTGTCATGTAGACTAGTAGTCATGTGGTCAATGTTGCCACAATGTAGGGGCTCAAAACTGTGATGATGATCTGGGTCCGGCTCTGAAGAGAGGCCCAGTCAGAGCCTGGCAAGGTAGGGGCTTTTGCCATAGTCTCGTCTGAATAATTAAGTACGAAATGTGAGGCTAAGCCAAAAGCAGGAAGTCTTATGTGAGGACATAATAAAGACCATATGGCATTATTCCAATATGCGCTGCATATGTTCTACCATGTGGGACCATGTTATGTCTATACGGATATGTTATCATGTTAGCTTCCCATTTGTTATAATATGCTAAATTGGACTATTGATTGGTAGGCGATTTGCTGTTGGGCTATGTCATAAGTGGCTCTGTTGTCCAATACATTGCTTGTCCCAACCAGGGTTACATGCATGCGCACCATTGTCAGAGGTCCTGCAAAAATAAACAAATAAACAGTGTTGAATAATAAAGGAAGAAAAACAAACTATAAAGAGAAAATTAACCCCATTCCACTGTGCTATTGCTATTGCTCTGCCCAAGTTACCCAAATGAGAACAAGATACGAAATAGGCTTGAAAGTTTTCTTACCAAGAAAAATTAGATATTATATAGGCCCACTGCATGTGTTTGTATATACATATAGTCAAGTCAGTTATTGCTATAGGCATTTATGTAAAATAAGCAAATTGACCGACAATGCATTGTAGCTGGAAAAATGGTGACATTGTGGGAAACAACTGCTCAGACTAAAACAACAGAAGTCGCTGTGCTAACACTTCAGATATTAAGATTGTGTCTCTGGGAGTGTGATTAGCTCAAAAATTCATGTTCTTCTTCCTCCTCGTCCTCCTCCTCCTTCTCCTCCTCCTCTCATTCTCCTCCTCTTCCTTGTTCTCCTTTTTGGTTGCATTCTCTTTTCATATCCTTCCTCCATCCTTCTAAAGGTTTGATTAAGATTCCATGTACTAACATTTTATACTATGAAACTACTGAGATCAAGATGATTTCCAAAATTTGGAGACATCAATTTGTCGTCTGTCAGCATCTGCTTGGCAACATGTAACCGGTTTAGTTTTTTTTTTACATCCGAAGATGATTGAAATATGATTTTTTTGTGGGGAGGCTTGTTCTGGTGGATTGATTAATGAAGCAATGGGTGTATTTCTGAATTTTTATATAGCGCCTGATAAATCGATGTGCCTAAAGTCAAGAGCACAGTGACTGAGCTAGCGGAACAATCCAAAAAAACTGTACAATAAGAATTAAAAATGCTACTTAAAGAGCTGGTTTAAGAATTTTTTTACAGACTTCAATAGGTTTCTGTAGTCAGCTGAATGAAAGACTAGGAATTCGGAGATAATGGGTGAATATGTATGCCCCAAAATGATCCCTGGAGTACGATACCATCTCATGGGCCTCATCTTGAAACAATGCCAACCTCCCATGGACAATATCATTAATGGTAAAGTGCTCTGTATGGGCAATCCTTAACCATAATAGCCTTGTTTATTTGATGAACTGGATTAGTTGGCTTGTCTGTGGTCACTGCTGGGCACCCTCCTTTAGTCCTGTTTGTTTATGTATGAGAGGGGTGATCTAGAAATGGAAGATAGCAGTTGGGTGCTATTTATACACTGTTTAAAGGGTTTGTGAAAGCACTGGAACAGTGGGGTAAACAAACAACTGTGGCAGACAAACAGACAGACGGACAAGCAAGCAAACAAGCAGGCAGGCACTGCACTGCACTGTAAGAGGTAAAACTGTTCAATTTAATACAGCAACTGGTAAAAATTGATGTATTCAGCTTTTATGGTTTCCAATGTAGCTCAGTTGATTTATTGATAGGCATTTATTAAGGGCCAGTACTTAATTATTATATATAATCAAAATCCATGGCACTGAGCAATTGTGACTGAAGGATTTGCTTAATGTCTCTAACAGTAACCATTTCAAGTTACAAGATGTGTGTTCTAACCACTTTGCTACTGTGTCCAAAATGTAGGTCTAACAACAGGAGATGCTCATTCATCGAGACCGTTCATGTTCTTCCTACAACCAGAGATAGACAACCGGAAAAAGACAACCAGACAAATGCAACAAGACAAAGGCGACCAGACAATGACGACCACACAAAGACATCCAGACAATGACATACAGACAATGACATCCAGACAATAAGGACATCCAGTAAATATGTAATGTAATCATTCATTTATATAGTACCCCTTCAATACATCCTCTCTGCACGGGCCTAAATGATGTTAAATGTCACATGACCGAATATAATATAAACCAATGTTAACCAGGTGATGACTTAGTTGAATAATATAAGTCCAAGGAATATGATCTGATTTTATGTAGTGTGATTGTTTACTTGATTCAATAGGTGCTTTGCTATGTACTATATCCAGAATAAGAAGCCACACAATGATTTTGGTAGATTATTTATATTCTCATATCTCGTTGCATCGGTTATGATCCTCTCCAATGAGGTCTTGCTCTAACCTGCAGCTAGTTCTGAAGTCTTTGTGGAACCAGTAAGAATCGAGTTAGAATAATTGAACCACCTGGAAGCCAAAGCATTATTTCCCAGAGATTTCCTTGAAGACATTATAGGTTTCAAAAGTTACCTAGCCAATGAGATACAATCTGATAATACACTGATCAACAACACCCAAGTTTAAATATATTCGGCTAAAACTACGTTTAACAGATTCTTTGAAGACTTATTTGTTGTAATGTGTAGTTTAATTCTGCAGTTGGATGATCTCTCCTCTGGGACCGATTTATTCAAGCCTGATGGAGGGAATGGACAATTTGCTGATATAATTTTCCGTGGAACTTTGACATATATCATCTGTGCTTTGCAATCAACAGAGATGATTTGTCAAACATCAGATGAAACAATGTGCTTAGGGAAATTTTGCCCATAATCAGAATGAGTGCTTATTTGTATCATGACACTTAATATGTGGCAGTCTCTGACAAAGTGCTGTATAGGACAGTTTGTAAATATATGCTGCATCGAGGCACAGACATCAAGGCAAAAGTGGTGTATATCGTCCAACACGAGAATAACGACAGTGTGGCACCAGCATATCTCCGTAGGTACCAAAACGAGTGTGCTTGATACCACTGCAGATAGATGGAGGATATCCAAAACTTACAATTAGAGGGGCATGACATCTACAGTGATTGCGGTGTTAAGCAATACAGTCTGATGTCAGACAACCGAAGTTTGGGTTATATACCCTTGAAGTCATGCTCTGATGCTGAAGGATGTTAGTTGACATTAGTTGTGGGTGTATGACACTGTATGTCCAAGATCCCTATACTGAATTGTGGAATAAAGCACTGAACTAAGATTGATATGACATTATAGTTTAGGGTTGATAGCTGAAATTTTCCAAGATTACTAGTACAAAGTTACTGAAAGTAGGATGGATGGATCCAGAGTTTAAAGACAGCATATGACAACAATGACCATTTCCAATGTTTCCCATGACATAGATTATTTTGGCGTAATACAGTACATCTAAAAAAAGAAGGATACTGTTCAGCCGATTGTTATTTAAATTCATTTAGCAGGTCTTTCATTTTGCTTTTAAAATCTGTTAATGGATTTAACAATGACAGTGTGGGTTGAAGAGTTCTGTATGGTAAAGCCTGCAAAACATGTTTGGAAAGTTGTTTGTCCTGGTGACATGCCCGGCTTTGCGTCGGAGCCTGTGTCGAATATGCTTATAAGTGATTTTCAGAACTAAGAAGATCCTTGAGGCTGCAGATTCAATATAAACGGTTTCTAAAAATTTATGTAAACAGCGTCTCAAACGACGTCAGTTAAGGGAAAACATTTGATGACTTTTGTAAAGGATCATGTAATCTATCAGCACATTTTGTACCTTATTTGGTAAACCTAGATGTTGAGTTGTGTCTCGATGTTAGTTTTTCCTTGGGAATCTCAAAAGCCAAATGCCAAATAATTATGATATAAGTCAGCTCGGTTTGCCCCATGCGTGTGGAATATGGTACTTCTGAAGATGTTTGTATCATTGGTGGCCTGAGGGCAGGGAGTCTGAGAGAAAAAACATGAGAGGACTAGAGGGAAGGGAGGGGCTGCAGATGGTGGGGTTTGAGAATCAGGGTATCATGCAGGAGAGGACTCAGAGGAGAGAGGGTTGTAGGGACTATGAGTTTTGATCAGACGATAAAGTTATCTGAACTCTCAAGAGCCCTTGATGCCTTGGCGTTGTGGTTGTCGCCAAGGGTCCACTCAGACTCCTTTTATACTCGCCTTAAAACTGTTCTTTTTAGCCATGCCAGGACAGGGAGCGTAATGAATGAATGAATGAATGAATGAATGAATGAATGAGAGGGCAAAACATGAGAAAGAGGATGAATTCAATGAAAGCCAGAGAGGGAACGACTCATTTGGCTTAAAGTATTTTTATCGCAAGAGATATTTCGTCAGAGTGGTATTCCTGATCCAACAGAGGCTTGCAGTCCTTCAAGATTGTGCAGACTTTATGCTTTGGGAAAAACTCGCTGCTCATTTATCTTTATCTGACTTAAGATTCTAAACATAGGAATTCAGTTCAGCCGAGATTTGCAGACTTGTTGCACGACTGGGTTTGAAATGGGCCAGCCTGCAGTTATAGATCATGGTTCATTTGCAGACATGTTGGCTATGAAGAATAAAGAACTTGAAATTTTTAATTTGGATTATTGAATATTTATTTATTATTATTTCAAAGAAGCTGATATTTCTTTAACAAACGACAATGAAGATATCTTCAGTGAAATTCAACATGTCTTTATGATTATGACAGGAGGAAAAACTATTCAACATTCCAGGTTCCTATCTTCTTACATTTAGCGGCCTCCTATTACCGAGTTCATGAACCCTTGAGTTTCTGCCACAATAGCACTTTCCAATATTCTAATATTCTCTGATTAAGAATCATTTAGGGCTGAGGGGTAACTGGAACAGTGGGATGCCATACCAGAGAGAAGGAATGGGTGACTGTCGAGTGGCCAGATGAATGTTTCTCAGATGACTCGACTGCTTCTTCTGCCTCTGAAAAATGCTAAGAAGCTGCAACGGAGACAAGGAGGGGTAAAAGGAGGTGATTTCTTTGTTGGGGCTGGAGGAATCTGGTCACCTGATATGCCCAGGGCTGCGGCAGCTGCTACTGCGTCGATGCTAATGATGATGTTGATGCTCTGTGCCCGGTCCATGGTCGAGAATGTGGTAGAGCTTATCAACTGGAAGAATTTTTGACATGGCATGGATGGATGACACCTGATATCGGCTATCGTAGTGGGGTGGGGTGGGGTGGGGTGATGCGAAAGCGGGGCATTATGATACCTTACGCACCCTCCTGTCGTCTGGGGCCTCTCCACAGGAGATGTCTCCTCAGTTCACTGGCGTGGGATGCTAGTTAAGCCAGGATGGATGAGGAGATGCTGGAACTGGTCCTGCTCTGCAGCTGCTGTTTGCAGTAGCCGTTGCCGCTATCGCACTAAAGATAAATGGAGCTATGGTGAGTGGATCTTGGATGGGCTTTCAACCCCAGTTCTCTGCTCTGGTTCTTCAATAAAAGGGCAGACGGGTATTTGCGGTTGGGTGGGTGACTATGTAGAAAAGGGCAGACGGATATAGATTTATGCTTGCGTGGGTGTCCCCCTGTCTTTGTGTGTCTGTCTGTCTGTCTGTGCATGCATGGTTTTATGCAGTTGTCTGTACATCTATGTCCTTGTGTGTGTGTGTGTGTGTGTGTGTGTGTGTGTGTGTGTGTGTGTGTGCATGTGTGTGTGTCTCCGTGTGTGTTTGCTGGGTATGGTTGACTTTCGGAATATAAATAGAGTGACATTGATTTAGCCCAAGCCAGATGGAACAATGTTCCACTGCATATAATAATTATTACCATATTTTGATGTTGCAGGAAGTTCGCGGACCATGGATCATATTATACCGAGAATGCTTTGGAATCTTGCACCCAGACCACCTACGAGCTCTTCCTAAAGTGAAAACCCCACTCAGGACTTTGTTTACATAATGTTCTATCAACGCTAAGAGCTCTGAAGGACTTTGATTCTAAACAAATGCACAGGACTTCTCCGGATAAAATACAAGGATTGAGTGCAAGAATAATTCTACGACTTTGACTTAAAACACTTGAGAGGTGGTGGATTTATGTACAAGAACTTGATTTCTGTTTGTGTTTTGCATTCCATTGTGCCATTCCAAGACTGTGAGTGACTGAGATCATTCGGTATTTTTCAACACAAAGTCGTCTCTGCTGTAGAATGTGGTTTTACCAGGCTTTCCTCGTTCTTCAGTTTGCTTGGTCAAGTAAGCTGATTATCTACTTGTAGATGTAATGTAGGGTAATGTCATAGAACATTTATAATGCACCCCTTCAACAAGGCTTCAAGATATCGAGGTGGTCTCGAGGTGGTCGAGGTGGTCTACTCGAGGGGGTCTCCGCACTAAAAGGCGTTCAGTGTTATTACTACCGAATATTCGGTATGAGGATGTGATATGAGTTTACCTGATTGCTACTTGGTGAGGTTTGATACTTCTGTATGATGACAAGAGGGACAGATAGTTGATTTTCTGTGGTCTTCGATGAGAGTTGTGAACCGTTCCTCTACCCCTTGCAGGATCCAAGAGTGTGAAGGTTGCACCTCCCTGGAGATAATCAACTTGCAGCTCAAGACCTTTCTTTTTACCCTCTTTCTTTAACTTGGTTTGCATAAAGTTTTGTCATGAATGTTGGATTGTCGGTTCGTCAGAGTTCGGTCAACTCTTTTTTCGGTATGTTCCCGTCGACCTACAGAGCTGAAATTTTGCACTCATGTGACGCTTGCATGACAATGCAATGTATCAAAGTTTTACGGACATAACTCAAAAATTAAGCAAAAAAATGACAAAAAATGCAAAAAATTAAATATCGTTTACCCACTAGAACAAGTCCTCCTCGACGAGCTCCACTCTGGCAAGTTTGCATCATAAATGATCTCTTGAGGAAATGGATCGATTGCGCCATCTACCAGATTACCAAAAGTCAATAAAAGAGGGTCCCAAACAACCCATGTTTTTATTTTCACTTGTTAAACTATGGTCAGGTGATATTCCCACGACTGCCGCAGCTGCTTATACGTTCACGTTGATGCTAATGACGATACTGTGTGCTCGTTCGCAGATTTCAAGAACCCATCTATATAGCACCATTTTCTTTTACATAAGCTCTAATAAGGTGATATATAAATTGTCCTATTATTATTATTATTGTTATTGTTATCGTTATCGTCATCGTCGTCATCGTTTTAGGATGAAGAGGAGGATCTACTTAATAAGCTAAGCTAAGTCTTACTTAGTGGCAGCTATTGAGACCTGGATAAAGCAGTCTTGTCATCCTTGAGACCACAGGTCTTGGTCTTCTTGCCTTGAGGTTCAAAGCCTTGGCCTTGGGCTTGAGGTTTCAGGACAACAAGACTATTTATGTTAGTTTATTCTGATATTAACCTAAGCACTGTTAATAATGTCTGACCGTGATCAATGCTTTTGGCTTCCTCACATCTGCCCCATGCCTCTTGAGTGGCCAGTGAAGGCGACCCTAAAGACGACTGTCCGCCAATTAACACTTCAGCTATTTAATCAATCAATTTCGGTTATTTGTGAAGCCTTTTGTCAACTTTCCGTTACCCATTTCTCGATCCCTTGGCAATTTAAAGTGGACCCTCCTCCCAATTAACACCAGTGGGGCTTGGTCTTGTGCTGACAATCCAGTGTTTGGATTCGGTGTCCTTTACTGGTTCTTTCGTCAATTTAGATGTATTCTTCTCATCGACCAGTCTGGTCCACACAGTGGGTCAACAACGACCGAGGGGCACAGCCCCAAGAGCTCCTGCAAGACCCACTCCCGGTTTTGTGGTTACTGTGCGTTTCTCCCATTTTCTCTTCCACATCACTGTTATAACCTGAGACGATGGTTTCAGGTGCCACGATGGCCTTCTGTATATATCTAGGTATCTGTGAACAATAGATGACATCTTCCCACGTTCCAGGTTAGTCAGATATCTGCCCCGTTTGGCGCCCTCTAGAGTAGAACCAACTAAGTTATGTAAAGTATCATGACCGCACATACGCTGGGGTAGGAAAGTGAGATAGTCCGGTCATCTGTTGTCATATATGCTGAGGCAAAGCAATATGAAGTTGCTAACACTTCATACCGATGACTGCGTCCCTTGTTAGCTTAAATGACTGCTCTTCTGCCTCTGATGTCTTTCATGTCTTATACCATAATGGGTTTTGCCCGGAGGGGGCAGTTGCAAAGAACCTGGTTATCTGAGCAAGCCTTCATCTGTTCCAGCCTCCCTCCCACCTGTCACAACTTGTCTTCTTTGAGTTTCTTTGACCTTTTGTCGTCTTAGAACTGATGATAACGATGCTGCTGTACAGGTCGTCTGATCCGATTATATGCACTGGCGTTGAATAATTTTCTGCCTGTCACAGCAACACAATCTATACAAATGAGTTAGGTCAAAAAACAGATCAACTGTATAACTATTGTTGACAGTGGAAGTCTGTTTCAAAATTCTTTTGCATTCAGACTAATGAAATGTTTATTTTGAAGTTTCAAGTCTGACTACCATTGCATGTATTACTTTCAGGAAAAACTCTGTTACTTATTATAGTTGAGTAATATCATTATCAAGTTCCACAGTGGTGACAAATATATGTCTATAACTGGTGATATTGTTGATAATAGAAGTGCAGGCTGGCACTGATTATAGCTTCACTAGAAAATAATAAATTATTTAAATACTGATAAAAAAAATAGCATAAGAGGGCAATTTATTAATGAGAAATGAGTTTAAATAATAAATTATTTAAATACTGATAATAATTGTTTAAGAGTGTAATATGTTAATGAGGTATGAGTTTAATGAATTTAAATAACAAATTTTTAAAATATTGATGTTAGTGGTTTGAGAGTGGAATATACTAATGGAAATGAGTTTAATGAGTTTAAATAATAAATTATTTAAATACTAATAAAAATGGTATGAGAGTGTAGTATGTTAATGAAAAGTGACGGATGACTGTTCATCAGTGATGCTCCACTGCTTAACACCGGATCAAGTTACTGATCCAATGGGAGGGATATTCAGTTGGAATTTATCTGGTCCTCATCTGTTGATAGGGGTCAAGATGCATGCTTGATGAGATCCAGATTGATGGTACTGGCCAATCTTTATCCAGGTCTCATCAAACAGACATTCTTACTATCTGCCTTCTAATTCACCCTCCTCCTCTTCTTACTTCTCCTTTTCCACCTGCACCTCCTCTTCCTCTTTCTTCTCTTTCTCCTTCTCCACCAGCACTTCCTCAGTCTCCTGTTCTTCTGCCTCATCTTCTATTCTATTCTATTTAGGATTTATAAAGCGCCTCTAACAGTGCAACCTAATCAGAGGCGCTCCCAGTGTGAAGAACCCCTCAAGAAAGGAGGAGTCTTAATTAAGAGAACGAACAAATTTGGGCATTAGAAAGAAGAAACGAGATAACAAAGGAAAAAGGAATGATTCTCAGACAATCTTCTGAACCACTCCAGGACATGTCTTGTTATGTTATGTCATGTTATGTCATGTTATGTCATGTTATGTCATGTTATGTCATGTTATGTTATGTTATGTCGTGTTATGTTATGTTATGTCATGTCATGTTATGTTATGTCGTTATGTTATGTCATGTTATGTCATATCATGTCATGTTATGTTATGTAATGAGCAGAAACAGTTGTTTTGCCAGATAAGAGTTAGCCCTCAAGTGCGCACACTAATATTTGAAAAGCTTAAAACCAGATCCGTGGATGAATTCGTATCTCTTGAAGGACTGATGACTTCATTTGGCAACTGAGAAACATACATCAAAGGGAGAACTGGATAATTTAGTTGATAGAAAGAAAGAAAGAAAACTAAGATGATCCAGTTTCCTATTGTGGACGTGAATGCTTAATATTGAAAAAAGTAAGAAGAGAAAGGATTGCTGAGAACAGAAATGACTCGTCTGCTGACAATTATTATTTATGTTCTAACTATGACTTTCATGCAATAGGATCTTCCTTTGCTTTACTTCTTGCTTCTGCTACTCTTTTCGCTCCACTTTCCACTCATCCTTATTCTCCCAGTTGTTCTCCTGTTCCTTCAATGCACCACCTCATTCTCCTGTCTTTACTCCAGCAACCCTCTCGTCTTCCTTCTAATGGCAACCACCGCTTTTCCTTCCCTTCATCCTCATTTCCCTCCTCATCATCTCCATCCTCATCATCTCCATCCTCCTCCTCTCCCTCTCTACTCAAGCCATGCTAATCAGCACCACTTGATGGCATACTCGGTCCCATACCTGATTGTCCTGTAACTTCAACTAACTCCTCTGGACCTATAGAGTATAGACTGATGCCGGAACCCAACTGATCAGTATGTCCGGAAACCCAATCCGTGAAAACAAGGCAATAAACCTTACCCACTCGGTAAACACGATTATGCTTGTATAATTAAAAAACAAACACAAACTTAACGCCTCTATAAACCCCAACGGCAACTTAAGACGGCAACTTAAGACGACGCCAACCAACCGGTTGACCCAGACGCCGTATACAATACCTGGAACCAAACACACGGAGACAAGATGTCTGTAGACTTGATTGAGTTTCTTCTATTTATTTCTTTTTACGCTGTCGCATGCCATTAACATCTGATGGCTCAAATGGGGCTCTATAAGGGTCCTATATGAGGCAATACAAACGAGTAGGGCATGGATCCCAAAATGAACATGAGCAGGCCTAATAAGGCATGGTTCTCCAACTCTAATGAGTAGGGAATGGTCCTCAAACTCAACATGGTTGGCTTGGTTTCCAGACACAAATGAATTAGCTTGATTAGATCGAATCTCTTCTGGTTTCGCTTCTATAATCAATGAGTTTTGAGCGGACTGTTGACATAATTATAGGAATCAGAGGCATATATTTGTGGAAAGCTTGTTATTTGTGCAGAAAAAATTGTCTTCGATTGTTTTATTGGTAAAAAAGAGGACTCTTAGGAAAGTGATAAAGGCAGAGTATTGCAATAGGCTGGATAATTGGCTGCACGCTAAGGTTGTTCCATGGCAATGACTTTTAAGGCATTTCATTAACCTTTGATGATATATATTATGGTTCAGGGCTTATGGCACGTGTGGCACGGTGGTTAGAACGGTCAACCCGTAACACGCAGTGTGCGCTGAGTGAGCGGGTTTGACCCTCATCCGAGGCGTCACTGTGTAGGGACCTTGAGCACGTCCTTTGGGCACAATTGCTCTGCAGTACAACTGCAATTGCGCCATCTAGTCCTGTGCGCTTCTGAGCAAATGATGTTGGAAGAAGGGCGATATCAAATTTCAAGAATTTCAATATCGATTTAAAGAATATTATATTCCTAGAAACTGTTTCAATATTGGGTGGACATTTTGTTAATTGATCAAGTGGAAGAAAGGGAGGGAAAAGGGGTTGAGGAGTAAAAGGACATGACAGAAGGAAAAGTGGAAGTGAAGAAGGGGAAAGGTAGAGAAGTAGGAGAAGACAGAAGGAGTTGGAGAGGGAGGAGAAGAAGAAGACACAGAGAAGGTAGTTGGAGGGAAAAGGAGGAGCAGTGGAAGAGAAGTAGGATGAGGGTGCAGGGAGAAGAAAGAGACGGTAGTGGAAGGAGAAAGAGGAAGAAGAGAAATAAGAGGAAGAGGGAAAAGCAGTAGTAGGAGAATAATGAGTGCATCGAGAGGAAAAATAGGAGCCTGGATGAGGAAGAATAGGAAGCTGGATGGAAGAGACAGACTAGGAAGAGAAAGGAAGAGACAGATTAAGAGGAAGAGAAAATCAGAGAGGTGAACAGGAAGAGTGATGGGGAAAAGAAAGATGACAACAGTAGGAGCTGAGGAAAAATTGCTATTCCGTGAGTTGTGGAAGGTTGTCTGCATGGCCGTAGTTTAGTTTTCTTTCACAAGCTAATACACGCAACGCTATGAATTAAGTCACGATTGTCTGGCATTTGAATTACTTATCCTGATTTATAGAATACACATATAATCTCAGGCAGTTAAACAACTCTGCAACTATGCCCGTTAATGGATACTTGATACATTCTGCATTCGTATCTCTGTTATCATATAATTTATATCAGAATTCTGCTTGTAGAATACTTTTCACTGGTCTCCTAGCAATCAACTATTTATTGATGTTTGCTGGGAATCGTGGGATGTTTTTATTCAAATCTTTCCGTCTTTGTGTTATTTCTTATAAAAATTGTCCGACATATGCATGCAGCCATAGCCAGTTCTATTATAAAATTGTGTTTTTCTTTGGCCAACTCATAATTCTTTCCTCTCAGTGTAAAGTTGAGCATTTTGAAAAGTACTTTTAAGGCACTCTGTGAAGTGTTTAGATATATAATTTATGTTGCAGGCAATGTGTGAAACACTGATTTTGTAAAATGCCTGATTCTTAGATTTTAGGCAATATGTAAAATCACCCATTTACGGTCAGGATTAGGGTCAGGGTTAGGGTCAGTGTAGAGTTAGGGTTTTACAAATTGTCTAGGCATTTTACAAAATCCCTAGTTTCACACATTGCTTGCAACATATACAATACATGCTTTGATGCATATTGACAGTTTTAGACACACATGCATATCTATATACAATCGACATCTATACCATTGCATACACATTCTGTACCGACTCCACCTATGTGTCAGTTGGCCCTTTGGTCTATGATCCTAACTGAGGATACTTCTGTCTCTGCCCGCACTCTTAAGATTTCTTCTTTCACAGTTTTTTTTACACATATGCATTGCATGAATATGAGTGTGTTGTGAAGCTACTGTAACTGCAGGAGCTCTAGGCACCCAACTCAGTCCATTATTTGCTTCTGAAGTGTTGCACAGCTACTCTCTTTACCAGGTTCAATTCTGAGATTATTTGGTTACTCGATCGGGTCTGATATCGTGGTTCCTGGTGGAGTTGCCTTCCTATCAGTGCATGTTCTCTGATGTTCAATTAGAGCTCTACTCGGCAGTTCGCTTCTAGCGAGTCTGCGACTCTGCCTATACTCTACGATCATCACCGAGGGCTACATTTATACATTCGTACATATCTACATATTTACACCTGTACACTTGCTCACACTAAACCAACTTAGCCATGAATGCATGTTTATGTGTATGTATGTATGTATGTATGTATGTATGTATGTATGTATGTATGTATGTATGTATGTTTGTATGTATGTATGTATGTATGTATGCATGTATGTTTGTTTGTATGTATGTATGTATGTTTGTATGTATGTATGTTTGTATGTATGTATGTATGTATGTATGTTTGTATGTATGTATGTATGTTTGTTTGTATGTATGTATGTTTGTATGTATGTATGTATGTATGTTTGTATGTATGTATGTATGTATGTTTGTTTGTATGTATGTATGTATGTATGTATGTATGTTTGTTTGTATGTATGTATGTATGTATGTTTGTATGTATGTTTGTATGTATGTATGTATGTATGTTTGTTTGTATGTATGTATGTTTGTATGTATGTATGTATGTATGTTTGTATGTATGTATGTATGTATGTGTGAAAGTATATGTGTATGTATGCATAATGTGTGTGAGTATGCACGTATTTATGTGTTTGGTATCGTCAGAGTTGACTCTTGAGTAGGTGATCGTGGAGGGGTTGGATGGATGAATAAATGAACCCATGAATTTATATATTTAATTATGTATGTATAAATAATCATGTGCATATATATATATTTTATATATCGTATATTATATATGCATGCATATAAGAATTTTTATATAGCATCTTTTGTAATGTCAAAGAGTTGCTGATCAGATCGAGGAAGATGGTGCTTCTGAAGATTTTCAGACCCTGTAGCATTTCTCGGGAATAAGATTTAGATTCAGGTCTGGCTTCTGTATTTGAGGTCCATCCGGTCTTGCTTTGAATTAAGATTAGAGGGTAATGGGTCAGATCTTTGTACACAATCTGTGCCAAGACACACGAACTCATACAACTCATTTCTGAGCCACTCAGGATCTCATTTAAGCATATACAATAATAATAATAATAATATTCATTTGCTAATTCAAACTGTCAAGTATGCAGTAAGATTGGGCCTACATGATTTAGTAGTACCGGATGATTAAAAGTTTGACCCACTGCTTTTATGGTTGCTCCCCTAGGGAATGAAAGGCTGAGTCAACCTTATGGGGCTATATATATATATATATATATATAGTATATATATACAACATATATATATATATATATATAATAGCCACATAGCAGGCAGGAATCTAACTCATGTCCTTCTAAGCTTTGTACTAGCAGGTTACCATTCAATCTGCAGAATATGAATTTATTCTTTCAAAACGTTGTTTGGTTTATTTCTTAGTAAACAATGGATTCTTTTGTGTTGACAATATACTATGAATTTTGTTTTCAGTGTCTGCCAATCCACAGTCGTTTGTAGTTGCTCCGTCAAATCAGTCGGTCATTCAGGGTCAGACGGCCATCTTGAAGTGCCAAGTGGACAACAAGAGAGGCGCACTTCAGTGGACAAAGGATGGCTTTGCACTCGGTAAGTGTACCTATATGCAATAAGGGAAAAAGACTGGAAATGTGAATCAATGTCATGGAACATAAAATCGGAGATCCAAAGCATACATGAACTCACACGAATCACTTCTGAGCCACACAGGATCTCGCAATTATGAACATTAATGACCTACACGGATTTTATAGGTTTGAGAAGTATTTGTTCGCGAGTTGCCTATAGGCCATTTGACTGCATCAGACCTAATATGTACACGGCCAAGTCTCAGCCGTGCGGACTTTTACGCCTCCTTTAGCCGAATTTTTACCTCTATGTGGAGGGTGGCTGACAAGGTCATTGGCAAGGGGGTGGGAAAGGGGCGAACGCAGTCAATGCACCTCCAATTTGGAAGGAAGGCCTGCTGGTTATTGCAGTTTAACGACACTGTGTGATAACAATGATCATTAGCTTCGCCCTCCTCCTTTATCCAGGCTTGGGACTGGCACTGGCCGAGTACTATCGGTTTAGGAGTCCGATCAATGTATTTGCCTATATTTACATTGTCTAAAAACCACTGACCCACCCAAAAAACATACGCTATCCACACACTGTCCATTTTGGAAGGTAAGCTTTCACCAAACACCCCCCCCCCCTTCTGGAAGGCTGCGTATACGGGCCTGAGCGATCTAGGCTGATAGTCACAGTTGGCTATTCAATCTACCCATCAAAACACGACAAATGCGTTTTCTATGTTCTTCTTGTCTGAACTTATGTCATCTTCCACTAGTGAGGGACTACTCGTCAACATCGTCCCTCCCTGTGTCTGTGAATCGCTTTCGTCGATCTATTCTATCAATGCAACTTGGCTCAGAGACTCTAAACATCCATGACATCTGTCAAATGAAATCAGTTGATTGGTTCCATGCTTGTGCGAGGGCCCACCACCGGGGACTCTTTTCAGCTAACTGTGTTTTTGCTAACCGACGTATTTGGCTTATTCAGTCTGGCATTTAACGTTATTTAGACCAGCACAGGGTGTGCCTCTGAGTGGATATCTTGAAGGGGCGCTATATAAATGCTTGATTACATTACATATATTACATTACATATGAACTATATATGAATCAGACACGAACTATATATAAATGAGATATGGCCACATCAACCAAATGTCTTAAACCGTTTTAATCAAATCCATAATCAATTCGACAATCAGTCTCATCAATTGGTGATTATTGTTAATTTTATTCTGAAATTTGATATTGCCCTTCTTCCAACATTTTTTTCTCAGAAGTGCACACAGCACAATTTCAGTTGTACTGCAGAGCAATTGTGTGGAAGGACTTGCTCAAGGTTCCTACACAGTGACTGACTGCCTCGGACGAGGGTCGAACCCGCTCACTCAGCAGTCAGCACACGCTGAGCGTTGTGGGCTGACCGCTCTAACCGATCGGCCACCATGTCACATTAGTCTCGTCATTCAGTCATTCGACCAATCAAATAGACAATCAGTCAGTCAATCAATACAAGCCAGATAATGTATTATTGTTTATGATTGCTAGGCTTTGATCGTCAGATTCCGGGCTACCCACGCTATCGGATGGATGGAAGCGAGGTTCTAGGAGAATACCATCTGATAATAGAGAGCGTTGTCCTGGATGATGATGCAGAGTACCAGTGTCAGATCGGTCCATCCGGAGGCGACCCGCCACTTCTCGGAAGAGCCGTCCTCTCTGTTATCAGTCAGTGCTTCTACTTAACTCTACGCACACATGTGCACACACACACACGTGCGCACACATATATCTGGACATATATGGAGAGATCTCTTATGGGTTATAATAAGAGAAAGACAGTCAGTGAATTGGTCGTCGAACACTTCTTCCATGTAGAGAAGTTGTGAGGTAAAGAGAATGAGAGGCAGACCTGGAGATGGATGCTTCTGAACTGGATGATGGTGGATGGATACAGTCAACTGATGGAGAAAGCTCAACGTACAGAGGAGTGGCACCATTTGACCTCTGTATCTGCCCAAGGGCATATATATATATGTATATATATATATATAAATATATGTATATATATATGTATATATATATAAATATATATATATTTATACATATGTATAATGTATATATATATATATATATACACACATATATATATATCTGGATATGTATACATTTAGTTGATCCATCAGTCCCCTCCTGTCTGAAGGTGAGGTTACCTAAGGTAAATAGGTGATGCTTCCAATGGGGTGTATATAAATGCATGTTCACATGTACCATGTGTATATATATATGTATATATATATATATATATATATATATATATATATATATATATATATATATATATATATATATATAATGTATAGTTATCTGACATTGAAGCTTAGAACTCAGCATCTCCAGTCTCCAGACATCTCAGATCATGTGACAAGGTCTCTCTTATCTATCTCTTTTTTCCCTTCTGTCATCCAATTTATCACTTACTCAGTTGACTCTTTTTCCATGTGAACCACATGCTCCATCCATTGTCTTTGTTACTCGGTCATTTTCTCTATTTTCTCTCCTCCTCTCTCTTCTCTTCCAGTTTCATCAATCTATTATTATAGGTGGGAAATAAGGAAGCTTTGCTGTGGTCAGTTTCACTTTCTGGTGTAAGTTACAGATCTTCTTTTGTCTTCATTTACCATTTATCCATTAGCGTTTGAAAACCATTGAGTTGGATTTTCGTTTTGCGTGCTTACAATTTCCGAATCTGATGATTCTGTATGCAAGAGCCAAGAAAAAATAAATAAACAAATGTCCACTCTCTCACAGTCATAATTAAACAGTCATAAACCTATTCACATTAATTAGTTGATATTTTTAATTGTCTGTCATTCCTAGTGATTTGTAAATGTTTTATTTTTTTTATTTTTCAATCTGTAACTTAACTGGAATGGCATAATAATAATAATTCATTAACTTGCTCACATAGGTCTAATGACATCTGTGATCTTACTACCTTGGTAACAGAATTTTCCGATTTGTTCCACTTCCTTTCCATCTATATAAATAGGCCTAGTGATATTTCCTTTACTTTGCTTAGCCTCAAGACCTTTGTCTTCCTTGAGATCTTCTTTAGTGTGTCCATCATTTGCTGAAGGTGACGCAATGTATGGTTAATAAGTGTTACTTACAATCGAGTGTATATTAATACATGTTCACATGACTATTATGTCTGGGCATTTATATAGCGGTTTTCAGGAACATTTGAAGCTGCTGTATAAGATTGATTAACGGTGCACATTATTATGCTTGTCTATCAAAAATTCTTTCAGCAGAATATCCATCACTCAGGATTTCGATTGGCTGTTATTGACATGTATCGTTTGTCCGGAGGCTGGGTTTTCATTTCTTGCAGTGCAGATGACGTTCTGCAGCGGAACTTTGTGCGATACTTTTAGATTAGCTTAAGCTAGAAGAAGCAGACAATGAGAGAGAGAGACAGAGAAAGAGAGAGAGAGACAGAGAAAGAGAGAGAGAGACAGAGACTGAAGCTTTTCATGTGGCCTTGTTTCAGTACCGCCACAGACGCCCATAATAGAGGGCCACACTAACGGATCTGTTGTGAAGGTGTCACACAATGAGCAGTTGCTGAACCTCACGTGCATTGCAAGAAATGGAAAGCCAGCCGCCATTTTCAAGTGGTTTCGGAACGGAATGGAACTGACCGAGGGCGTCGTCATCATCTACTCCACGGAAGACGTCGGAAATAAGCTCCAGAATGGAAGAAGCGTTCTGACGACAACGCCGAGGAACGAGGACAATGAGGCGCTCTTCACTTGCCAGGCATTGAGTCCCGCTCTGCAGAGACCAAATGGAGTTACGGTCCAACTGAGCGTTCTGCGTGAGTGCCCTCTGTTGGAGATTGGCTTTATAAATGCTTATTTATGTAGCGCCTTATCTAAGACTTTTTCTTAATGCCAACTTGATATGGTGATGGGCTGTAATACATGGCCCCACTGAGTACCACATCCTATGACCTTTGAAGGGAACTGAGTGAATATGAGTTCAAAGGTCATGGGTTGAAGTACTCTGTTGGCATGTACATGTGTGTGTAATGGCAAACATGCAGTATCAGGGTGCATTGTTTCGGGTAATATCTGACATAGTTTAATGTCCAATATGTAATTTGATGGTCGATTGTTGTAAAATCGCATAATTAATTGGTAAAGCCAGGTCATGAATCAATGATCGGGGAAACCTGAAGCCAGGTTAGCGCCTCTGATTAGGTTATACTGTGAGAGGCGCTTTTTAAATCCGTAAATAGGATAGGATAGGATAGGTCATAGTGAAAATATTGGTGACCACCAAAATATTTAGTCTTATTTAGGTTATTCAGTTTGTTTATGATGTATCTCTTTCCATCTCTGATCTATTTCTGTCATCGGCATCTACTTCTCCCCACCTGAAAAGGGAGAACAAAACCCACACTAGCCAGCTTAAACTAATTTTCATATTATATAATTGGAAATCAACACTAACCCAGTTTATGTAAAAACATTAAACCCCTATTTCTTGAAATGAACTGATCTTCACTATTCTCTCAACCCCAATTGGGCAGTGCCCACTGCATCCTCCCTCTAGATCTGTCTTCCTCGTCGTACCTCTGAAACCGCATCTGTGGCTCAATGATTCGTTCATGCATACAGTTGGGTTTTGCGCTTAGCTGCTTTAGTTATCTCAGGCTTGCGACTTTTTCTGTGGTTGGAATTGGAATGTCTTGCCTTTTAGATCCTCCTGGTCCACCCGAAGTAACCGGTTACACTGATGGGCAGGTGGTCAACACTGGCAATACCATGAAGTTGATTTGCGTGTCACGTGGCGGAAACCCTCTCGCCCGGGTCTACTGGTATCGCAATGGCGAAGAGCTTGACTTCTCCTACAGCAGCGGAAACAACCGTGCGGAAAATGAACTGATCTTCACTGTGAGACCAGTGGACAACAACGCCATCTACCAATGCCAGGCATCGAATCAGATGACACGGGAACCTCTGAAGGCGGAAGTCAAGCTCATCGTACAGTGTTCGTTTTCATTGCTAATGTTTACTAGCCTCTTACACATTGCAGCTGAATGCTAGTTTTCAGCATTATGTCCCTCATGGGTAAAATATTCCATTACTACCTGTTACCTATCTGTTACCACAGTGGCCGATTGTTTAGGGTGCTGGGTTTGTAATGGGGAGAGTATGGACTTGAGCTTTGCCCCAGGCATGCCATTACTGTGTAGGGACCTTGACTTTCACTCGCCATTGTTTGATGCCGCGAACGGTCTGTCGTATGGTCGCTTGAATGGAGGGCAATATCAAAATACAGTTGTATTGTATCTATGGTCATGGAAACACTTGCAAGAGACTGTGGTAACTTAGATAACTTTAGTTCAGCATATCCATTTCAAAACAACCTCCTTTTGCTCATTCACCATGACGAAATGTGGTGATTATTTAAAATCGATTAAGTATTAATTAAGTATCATTTTATGTTTCAGTTGCTCCAGAGAAAGTGACAATTACTGGTCATCAGAATGCAAAAGCCGGCGAGACGATTACGTTGAAGTGTGAGTCAGCCATTAGTAATCCTCCTGCAGTCATATCGTGGTTCAGCAGAGGTCGCCCTGTGACCGATGGAGTCAGCCAAAGTCTTCCATCACTTAAGGTATCTTCAGAATGCATGCTCTTTGCCTGATTATATTTTGATTAATTTTAATGAATGTTAATCTTTTGATGACAAGTATGTGGCCTATCTCTCTTCTCAGGGGTCAATGTTCCTCTCAGTTGTACAGACAAAATGATATTTAAAAAAATCTTTCTGCTTGGCAAGTTCAGAGAACAATGTACTGAGTTTTTAGCTTTGAGAAAACATTGCCTATTTAACTGCTTATTTTTATTTTTGTGAGGTCTTCGTTTTCTTTGAATTAATGACGAAATGAGTATTTGTCAATTTGTAGTAGACTGAAATATGCAAGATTTAGAGCATGCTTCTTGGCGCTTTGTGAAACTGCATGAGACATAGATGTATGTCTGATTAATGTGGAACTGGATAAAATATTCCAGGGTGGATTTGTGACGACATCGGAGATTCATGTCACGCTGACGGATCGTGAGAACGATGTCGCGTATCAGTGTCATGGCACAAACGAAGCCCTGGGTCAAACGGTTGTCGAAGCAATCACGCTGAAAGTCATGTGTAAGCTTCTTCAGCATAGACTGCGACTATAATTGCAATTTATGTAGCCCCAGTATACAGGTCTGACAGCATATGATCACGAAATGGCATTAGTGGCCGATTCAAAATTGAGCTGTGTAATTAAGCCATTTATACTTTTGGTGATTGAACTCTGCTAACAATGAGTACACTCACTGTGTGTCCGTTGTCAGTGGGAGGCTCAGAAGACATGGGAGAGGACTGGCCACCACCCTCAGATGCTGAGGCTAAGAACAGTGTGTTGGCTAATGATTCATGGTTTCATACCCATTGTTGCTTTGTGGCTCATGAAACTGTCCTCCGTCTTTGTTGGATATTGTGGAAACATTGCAATTTAGTTAAAATTTGTACTAATTTTTATTGACTGTTTAAAGTCACCTTGAAACACTTTCTTTTATAAAAGATTTTATGTTACTTTTGAATCTTTAGTCAAATAGTCGAGGAAGTGAGCTTTCTAATAAAAGAAATCGATTGCTTAATAAGAAATTTTAGGCACTGATTGAGTTGAATTTCTTAAAATCTTCGGCCGTGCTTTATTTCTCAACAGTCATTGAGATAATGATTCTCTTATTTGGACTGATTTTTCATGTACGTAAAGACCCTCCAGAGCGTCCAACGATTGCTGGGTACACAGAGGGCAGATCGGTCTATGCAGGAAATGTTCAGAGCATGACATGCACAGCAGTTGGAGGAAACCCACCAGCTACTCTTACGTGGATGAACGGTTGGTTTGACATAGGAATTGCTCTTTAAAATGGTGCATATGCTTACAGTTGCACCACAACTATCGTCATCAGCATTATCGTATCAGTCATTGTCATCATCATTCACCATCGGAATTGTCACCATCCAATTATCATCATCGGAATTGTCACCATCCAATTATCATCATCAGAATCAACACCAATAGCATCATCACCATAAGAATTGTCATCAATTATCATTCAACGTTGCTATCAACAAAAAGACGTTTTGTACGGGAAGCTGTAAGTCAATATGGATGTGTGAACGATTTCAGGTGAGAAAGAGTTGGAAGGCGTGCGTCGTGTTACGGGGAATATAGTCTCGAGCCACGTATCGTTCCTATTGAAACCAGACGACAACAATGCCGACTACCAGTGCATGGCTACAAATCCTGCGACTATTCTACCATTGGTTGCTACAGTGAGACTCAGAGTCAGCTGTAAGTTGAAGTAACATCCATGTGATCAAGATTATATTGTATATTAAAAATATTCAAATCAGTCGACCTATCTCTGCACTTTGCTCATACTGTTCCTGACTGATTTAACCCTTACCCCTCCAATTATTATATCAAACGCATTAAATTTGGCTGCAGACTTAGGAGGGGTAAGGGTCAATAATGTTCTTCTCCTCTGCCATTCAATAGACAGGTCAGGAGAGTTCTTTTTCGATGTGTTAGGCGATTCAGTAATTTTTTGTTGTTGTGGCAGTTGCTATAAAGATTAGTTTGGTTTTCATTGAGTATTCTCAGTCATTTCAAGACTGAATTTAGAATCAAATCAATTAAGAAATCAAAGCCATTTGTATTTTCAGATATCAATCATCATAAAATCATTGTCTTACTCCTGATCTTGTTAAATGGACAGTTGTTATACTGCTGAGTGATGGTGAAGATGATGATGATGATGATAATTATGTGGGATTTGATGTGAATGATGATATTGGGGATGATGATGATGTGTTGGTGGTGGTGGTGGTGGTGGTGGTGGTGGTGGTGATGATGATGATGATGATGATGATTGATATTACAATATTCCGGATGATGTTGCGAAAAAGAAGAAACAGAATATAAGCATCTAAAATATGTGATCACAAAATATCAATGTTGAACCTATTCACACACTACTAAAAAATGGATGCAAAGTAGGAGAATTTATAATCAGTAGTTGATTGAAACCTTGATTGCAGTTCCCCCAAAGCATCTTAACATAACGCTGAACCCTCGAGTGGTCCAGGTCGGGCAGAGACTGTCAATCACCTGTCGGAGCTCCAGCTCCAACCCTGCCTCGCGACTATCCTGGTGGAAGAACGGAGAGGAAATCTCGGGCATCGACGAAGGCACCGTTGATGCGGAATTTGGAGGCCAGGCTGCGATCAGTCGGCTGGAAATGACTCCAACCGTGACGGACCATGGAGAAATCTATGCCTGTCGTGCAACGAATGTCCTTCTGGAACAAGCTGTCAGTGATGCTGTCACCCTTAATGTTCTCTGTGAGCAACCGTTTGGAATTAGGTCTTTCTGTTTATATTGGCTTTGAATATGTGGTGAATAGAGAACACTATTGATTTACTATCATTATTGTCATCATCATTTTTATTACTGTTCTTACTACAATTGTCATCATTTTTTTTTCTGCTGAGGTACAAATGATCCCTCAAGGACTTGATTATATTATTATTGTTGTTGTGATTGTTGTTGTTGTTGTTGCTGCTGATGTTGTTGTTGTTGTTGTTGTTGTTGTTATTATTATTATATTCTTATTATTACTGCTATACAGTACATATAATCTCTTATGATTTATTAAATGAGAGATGGCAGTGTTCTCGAAAGTCGTATTACGATTGCTATTGTTTTTATTGTTCCTAATATTCTTCTCAGGACTTTCCTTTTTGACCGGGTCTGGGTCTGTAACGCCTCTGAATAGTTATTTTGAAGAAGCCCTATGTAAATTGCATTGATTGATTGATTGATAGATTGATTGATTAAGTGTGGCTATCTAATGCACCACCCCTTTCTTATGAGGTGTGATCAAACTTTACCTGTGTGGTATGATTATTGTTTCCATATAACAGATCCTCCACATTTTCCCTCCGCTTCAATCACGAGGCTGGACGTCATTGAGGGGGAGTGGGCTTTGCTCAACCTGACCGCACTTGGCAACCCTGCGGACATCACTTACTCGTGGTTCTTCTCCGGACAGAGGCTCATTCTTGGCAAGTTCAAGCGTGACATCCCTATCCTGAAGTTCCTGCAGAATGGTCCTCTTCTGAATCTGACGGATGTCATGAGATCTGACGCTGGAAACTACTTGTGTGAGGCGACGAATGCAGAAGGAAGTGGAACTCACAGTATAACGTTGAACGTTCTGTGTATGTTTTAAATTGACTTCTCTTTTATATTCAATAAAAATTTTTTATGAAATTAAGATAAGAAAGTAAGTTAGGGTATTCGAGTAATATACAAACTGACGCTTTATGTAAAATATTGCATTATTATGTATTAGTATAATAATAATATATTACTTGGACGTTTTATTTATTTATGTATTTTATGTATTTATGAATTAAGTGATATAATTGTATAAATTGCATCACTGGTTTTAATTATTAATAAAATAATGTGTCATATTAATGATACTAAGTTTCTGATTAATTATTTAATGAGTATTCTTCCTTGTGATTCAATTACTCAATAATCAATTATAATGTACGCTCTGTGCGCTATGTTATCTAAACCAAATCTGCATGAAGGGGATTACGAATTAATTAAATTTAAATTAACTATAGATTAAGATCAATTACAAATGCATTGCATTTCGCTTTCCAGATCACAGACATTTACCTTTGAGCTTTGAATACCATCGTAGACAGGTGGCATTACCTGTCTACGATGGCATCAGGACGATTAGGGGATGTTCTATGCATTACAGAGATAGTTATATTATACATATATTCCAGTCTAAATTGTTATTTGGAAACCAAGGAAAGGATACTCACAGTTTACACATATTTTATTAAGCTAATGATCATACGTTTATGCTTAGATCCTGCTGAAATCGTGTCCACTTCCTCTGATCAACTGATCGACCAGGGTTCGATCGCTGAACTCGAGTGCATGGTCAGTGCGAATCCGATCGACGTGGCAAATGTCGTGACGTGGTCTCGGGTCGGTTTTGACATGAGTCGCACAAGCATCGAATATGAACAGGGAACGACAAAGCTCAAGATCTTCAGCGCTCAGAAGGAAGATTCCGGAGAGTTTGTTTGCACGGCCAGCAACGGAATCGGGGTTCCTGTCAAAACCGTTGCTACACTACTCGTTAAGTGTATGTGCTCTGTGTCATTGTCACCTGTTATATGTTTCTGAAGTGTTTGGTTAAATTGCTGTTGTAGCAATGGTGTAGGATTCAATAGTATACGATTGTAATCTTCTCATCTTGTATGTGTAATCTTCTCATCTTGTATGATAGAATTTTTGAGCCACAGTGGCTTTCTGCATAAGAAAATGTCCAATGACACGTGTTAGTGCGTTTCTAAAATAATTGCTATTGCTAATTAAACAAACGAAGATAATGATAAAAAATTACCGTCTAAACTGTCGGCAACAAGCAAGAAATTGCAAGCAAATTCATCTTATCTGGGCTAATGTATTAGTAATTATTAGAGAAATTGTTATTTATTATGAATATTTTATTATTGAATTATTATTTATCTTGCATCATGATGCATAATTAAGGGCAGCTTTTAAAATGATAATTTCATTGTTAATTTTTAATTTCTTTTACACCAATGCACAAGGCATCAACTGATAACACACTAAAACAATGAAGGATGGATTTTAAATGATGATGGTATGTGGCATCTATATATTTGAAATTGATAACGATGAAATCTGTTTAGACAATATTTATATGACTGTATGCATATTTGACAGTTATAATTTAATTATCAAGCAATAAAATGACATCAAATGGTGTTATGATGAGGATGATAATTACGATCGTGATGATTATGATGCTGTGATGATGATGGTTATGATGATAATTTTGATTCAAAGATGCTCCAGTAATTGACAAATCTCCAACGTACAGCAAAGCAGCGGCAGACAGTGGACGTGATGCCATTCTCATTTGTAAGGCTGAAGGAATTCCCATTGTTCACTTCAACTGGTTCAAGGTAAGTCCAGACAACTTATTGTCCTATTGTCCCATCTTATCTAATGACTTCTATGACTGTCATCGTAACAGCCTTAGACACAAAGCATTAAATTGATGGTCTCTTATATTAAAATCACTTTATATCATGTCACTTATTATGAAGCTCTCCTATAACTTGCTGATCTGTTTTTAGTTGTTTAACTTTTAATTCAGTGCTCGATCATGTCTGCTTTTACTAATTGTTCATTCGTATCAATCATAATTCATTGTTCCATCTTTCTGTTCCAGTTTACTTTGTAGCCCTATCTTTCTATTCCAGGTGGCTTTGTAGCCTTGCAAAACTATAGCCAAGTTGTTATCTTTCTAAATAAAAAAATAATCTTAAGCAGTTAGCTGAGGATTTTGGCTGTCAGGTGAAAAATCATAAGCGGCGAATGAAGAACAACTGACTATCTCCGTTTCATCTGAAAAGAAGCTGTTCAATTTCCCAAAGAAACTTAAATAAAAGCAATTTTAGATGTTGAATGTGTATTTTTTTATTGAGAGATCCTGACTAATTCTAATCTAGTCCCAAAACAGCTACTTAGAAAAGACCATGGCTGTGGAGCTGGAAGATTAATAAACTTTGTCATCTATAAACGCCCCTTCAAGGCTAATACTCAGGAGCACTCCCAACTGCGGCGCGGCTGAAACTAGCAGTTTTAAGGCGAGTATAAAAAGAGTATGAGTGAACCCTGTTGTGTTGCTGCTTTTAGGGCGCAGTGGAACTATCGTCTGACCTCACTCCATACATCATTGTAGGAACAAAGAAAATAAGTCTAATTCATTATGAATCTCGTCTAATCATTCAGAACAGTACTTCTGCTGATTACGGACATTACAAATGCCTTGCGAAGAACGATCTCGGTGAAGACTCCAATTTTGTGTCACTAGATGGCATCAGTAAGTCACAATTTTATCAATAAGTCAGCAGAAGGCGACATTTTCTACTGGGCCACAAATTACTATTATTGATTGTGTCATTATTTATTTTTTATCCGAGACAATCTCGTCCCTCTGATTGTCTAAAGATAAAAAAGGTATATTGTCTGGAATGTCTATTATTGTTCTTATTACGTCTGAACTATTATTGAGTGTAGACTGCAACTCACTGGCCAAGTTAGCTACATTGGTAAGAGAATAGGTTGCGTTTCATGCACCTTTGCGAATGATAGCATGCGGACCACAATTCTCTTCCCAACGCTGGCTTATTTCAGAGATTCAATTTAGGGCTAGTATGGTCCTTGTAGGAATGCACGGGTGACCTTAAATGGCACGGTGTCCATTCAAACGGACGAGTGGTGGTGAAGGATCTCACCTGATCAGAATTTCATTGAAAACGAGCAGGGTTGGGCCAATATATGGTCGATGTTAAAAAAAATGGGGAATAAATTTCAAATATTATGCATTTACTTTCTGTCATCTATGGAATTTAAATGGCTCCCTTCAAGATAACTACTCAGAGGCGCTCCCGACCCAGGTCTGGCCAAAGAGGAAAGTTCTGAGTTGTGTTTAAATAGAATCAGACTTTGTCCAAAAGGAGAAAATGCAGGTAATCATCATAATCATCATCATCATCAACAACAAAATCATTGACAGCATCATGATCATCACGATCGTAATCATCCTCATTTGATGTCATTTTATTGCTTGATTATGAAATTATAACTGAGAGACAGGAGGCTGTTGCAAACAGAGGGACCAGTGATATAGAAATTATCTAAAAATTGTCTAAAAATATTCATCATTTCTCTCATTACCTGTTCCAGGGGTGTCAATCTCCCTGAGTGATGAAGGTGAACCCCAAGGTCTATAGGGTATGGAAGGCAAGATATTCCACCCCTAAGACTGAAAAAATATCCCCCCCCTAGGTGAAATTGGAAGCATTTGCCTCCAGACCTCCCCCCTATCTGGACACCTTGGACCTGTTCTGTTCTAAAAGGTGATTGGGTGTTTTCCAGGTACACCAGATGTTCCGTACGACCTCCAGTTCATCAATGCCACACACAACAGTATTAGTCTGACGTGGAAGCCTGGATTTGATGGTGGGGCTCCTCAGTGGTTCCAGGTGGCATACAACCCAGTTGACGTTGATGGGAAAAAGTATGAAGACGTGTTGCCTCATGGAGCAACCATATTCAGCATCAAAGGTAACAGTTACGGTTGTAGCAGTACAACTAACAACTGCTAATATGGATGAATGGATGCATGGATGGATGGTGGATGGCTAGATGAAGGGTGGTGAATGGCTAGATGGATGGATGGATGGTGGATGGTTAGATGGAAGGTAGATGACTAGATGGATGGATGCATGCATGGATGGATATATGAATGCATGGATTGCATTAGATGGAAGGTAGATGACTAGATGGATGGATGCATGCATGGATGGATATATGAATGCATGGATTGATGGATGTTCATTGAAAACTGATACTGAGCTTTTGCAAATGGAGCGATACAGAATAATTATTACTGGTCCTGTTAGCTACACTGGTTAGAGCTTATTCGGCTTCCCATACTCCTCTGTGTGAGAGAGCATGTGTACCACTCACTATTCACTCCCTGAAGGTGTCTTATTTCAGAGATTTGAAGCTCTGTCTTGTGCAGTCTGAACAAAGGGACATTAAATGCCGGGGTGCCCAATGAAATGGGTAGGGGCAGTGGAGAAGGATCTCACCCAATCATTTCACTGGAAGATGAGTAGGGTCGAGGCCATTAATGGTCGCTATATAAAATCGAGTGCATTGTATTTATTTATATTCAAACGACATGACCTTAAGTAGAATTGACCCTTACACTGCCCGCCTGCCAATTGTTATTAACTGAAATCATGGAACAGAGCCACAAATGGTGACTGTTGATATGTAATTCTACATGTTGTCTTATTTATAGGCCTGAAACTGGGTACTGAGTACGAAATTACTGTGAAAGCCATCAATCGCTTAGGTCATGGCTCTTTTCAAGAAATTTCTTTGAGAGCACGGACGTCAGGTGATTTACTTACCTACTTACTTTGTTATGTGTAACCATAATTAATCTCTGAAGAGGTGTTGCATCAACTGTATGGAGGTTACACACACATACATACTAGAGATGAACCAAAACTTGGTTCAGAACTCGGCTCGGTCCATTTTTCTTGGTACTCGGCAAAACTCGGACTCGGACAAACAATTGGTCCAAGTAATTATATTTTCGATTTTCTGTTTTGAAGACGAAAATCCGATTTTTTAATTTACGGAACGACAATCGACTTAACTAAAACACAAATACTGCTACTTTTAGTGCTTACAGGTTACTACTTCCTAGTGTTAACTAAGGCATCACTAAACAATTAATTAAAGTTGTGCAAACTGTCAATCTAAACATTGAGAGAATGAGGCTTTGTTAATATTCGAACCTCAGACTCGGCAAGAAATTCAAACTCGGTTCATCCCTGATAAATACCTACATGAATAGATATTTACATAATGCATGCATACATGCATACATACATACATACATACATACATACATACATACATGCATGCATGCATGCATGCATACATACATACATACATGCATGCATGCATGCATACATACATGCATGCATGCATACATACATACATACATGCATACATACATACATGCATGCATACATACATACATACATACATACATGCATGCATACATACATACATACATACATACATGCATGCATGCATGTATAGTTGCATACATACACACACATCAGTAAATCATTTAATCAAGTCTTTTTTATTGCACCAGGGCAAAAATTCAAATGGTTACAGAATCACAAGGTAATATTAAAGTGAGATTTGACAAGGAACAGTAGGGGAAGAAATCCCTAAGGAACTAAAGTCCTGCTAGATGGGTATCCATTACGTGGTGAGTGAAAGCTGTGAGGTAACAACTATAGAGAGCAAATTTGAAACTGTAGAACTTAACCAGTTAGCTAAGAGATACACAAGTAAAATAAACTGAGATTTCAACAAGACAGTAAAATAAATGTTAATTATTTTGTGCTAGGGATATGATACACAAATGAGTAAATACATACAGGTGCGTTGGATATTCATAAATAAAATACAACGCATGCCATACATACATACATACATATATGCTTGCATAGATAAAATTATATGCACCACAATTTCTTAGAATTCAGTGATTTGTGGCCATGTGAAGAACTTCCCTATAACGAAGCTGTCATTTTTAAGAGTTGTAGTAACAGAATTTATGATGCTGTGAAGATGGAATTCAAGTTTACGTGAAATTCTGTTTGTAATCGTTACGCTAGCAGTGGCTCCAATAACCGAGGATGGTCCGGGAGATGACATTCCACTCATCATCATTCTGACGATCTGTGCTGTCGGTCTTCTAGTTCTTGCCCTCAACATCATTCTCATCTTATTCTTCATCAGACGACGCAAGAAGAAGCTCGAAAAAGGTTGGCTCTTCCTTCACTCACTGAATATCTTTATTAACTGTTTTATTGGATGAATTGATGGATGGATGGATGGATTAATGGAGATTCAGAGATATGTACAGTGATGTAGTGTTGTTTATGGCTAGTTTGGTCTGCCTATCTCAATCAAGTTCATTTAGTCGTACCAGTCAAGATGGCTTGACTGACTGATTGATTGATTTACTGACTGACTGACTGATTGATTGATTGATTGATTGATTGATTGATTGATGTCGACTGTCGCTGAGGATCAATGGGTTGGCCACTGGTCACACTTCTAGTTGGCATTGTATTGTATTGTATTTGAGCATATATAAAGCACCTCTAGTAGGGTGAACTGTTGAGAAGCACTGCCAGTGCGAAAGGCTCTGCGAGAAGAAGCAGGTTTTGAGAAAAGCAAAAGAGGATGAGAGACTTCCAGACAGAATTTTAGAGTGAACAGATGGCGAAATGTATTCCACAGAGAGGGACCAATTGAAGCAAAAGATCACTTCCATCTTACTGTCTTACGTTGCTACTTAATGTAATAATTCAAGTATAGTGTCTTTTCACACCATATAAGCTGAATATTGTGCTATTAGAGTGGCGCTATATAAATGTCCAGTTGGAACTTTTACTGGAGATATGTTGTTGTTGTTCTGTAGATGAAAGTGACAGCGCCAGTCAAGCAAACACTTTGGAGATGTTCAACACTCCAGTCATGGTCGACGATTCAAACAAAAGTTTTACGACCTTTGACCACAGAAGCATAGACGAGTTTCAGGATGATTTCAAGGCACCTTTTGATGTAATCGTCATTGTTATCATCATCGTCATCATCATCATTACTGTTATCATCAACTGTTTATTCATTGATGATATATGGCATACTTGATAATGTAGTGGTTAGTTAGTATGCTGGACTGTCAATCAGGAGGGTTGGGAATTAAAATCCTGCCAGGGGGTTTGAGATTTCTGCTCCACCTGCGCCCCTCTAGCCAACTCAGCTATAACGAGTACTGTTAGTGGGAAGACAAGACAGCAAGGGAGAAGACTGGCCACCCGCCCTCAGATGGGAGGCTTAGATATTGAAGTCACTGATGCTTCATTCTTGGGGTTAGCTTAAGGGGATGCTGTTCTTCTCTTCTTCTATGTAGTTGAAATGAGATAAGAGTTTCCTGCAATCTGTCTCTTTCTAACAAGATAATGGCAACTGGAAAAGAAGGAATAGCACTTACCAGCTGGCTTTGCTCATTAAGGATAAGAATTGAAGTTGATAATACTGCATCTTAATAGCTACTATTCAGATCCGATTGACCCCAAGGATCAAAGGTTAACATGTACATAGCGGTTCCTCTGTACAGGAGGAAGCCAGTTCAAGTTATGCAAACAGGAACTGATCTTTGTCTTTTAGGTTCCTGACGATATCGGTCGACATTATGGCCCGTCAGGTGACCCTTACTACCCCGGATATTATGGTCATGGACCGGGTCCCGCTTCGGGTCAAGTTCCGTTTCGTCCAGACTACCGTAGGAGTGGCCATCCAGTGGGATCGGACAGCCAGGAGGGACTCTATCCAGATGGAGTGACAAATCATCCAGGCTGGGATGGAGGATATCGAGGTACATCTGACTGCTTCATCTTAGATTTATGAGAATTTCTGATTGCGATTCCATTGTTTTGGTTCTGTATATGACTTTTCTAGTTGTCACAGCATGATACTTCTTATTCCTACGGAAGAGTTTGTTTGAGTAGGCATTGACTCAAGAATAGATATTCTTTAGAATGTAACCTTCAGGTGACCAGTTAAGAATTTTTTTGAGATAAGTAGATACTAGACAGTGAAAATACTGTGACAGGTAGATGGGCAAGAAGGCTGTCTGCATTGAAGAGACTTTTTTCTATTGCATGTATACTGAAGAATTGTTTTTTAGGTCCCTATGCAAGCACATCGCTTCCACGGGAGGGAGACGACTACACGGAACAGCTGCGGAAGATGCAAAAGAATCATTTGGGACAAGGAGGTCAAAGGGTCAGTCTCATTCCAGGCATTATCCATTTCCAATGAAATTGTTGTGACAATAATAATAATGATAATGATAACAACAACAATAGCAATTATGATAACAACAATAGTAATAATGATAATAATAACAATAATGATTATAATAGCCTGTCATTGCATGAGAACGAATTAAATTCAATAAACCTTTAAACAGAAATAATGGTAATAATTAGAATTTAAACATATTTACTATGCCATAGATATTAATAGTCTTATAAAGCATGTGATAGGCTGTGAAATCTGCTATAAATTCTTTAGTATAGTATGAAGTAATAATTCTAATTGTTTGTTTTTAATTTCAAACTGACTGACCTAAGTATGATTACAAGTACTGTATGAACGAATGATGACAAGTTATTACAGGAGTCGAATTTAACTGTAAACAGCCATTAAAGGCATCCTCTAATGGTTAACCTTTGAACCATGGTCGAGAATCCCTGGATTAAGTTAGGCTATGATGGACGACGGGTGAGCAATGAGCATGTTGGAAAAGCTAATTCTCATGTTTTAGGCCAAAATGATGTTATTAAACTGACAAAGTGGATGCTGAACTAGATTGAGTTTCCCAAGCATTGGACCAGCTTCCTAATGATTCTTAAGGATTCTGAATTCTTATGGTTCTTTTTATCATGTCTTTCGTTTCGTAGGGAAGTGCTCATATTCCTTACGCGCCCTCTCCTCCGGTCAGAAGTTCGAGCAAAGGAGCCGTTGATGGACTGAATGGTGGTCAGGGAGTGTCATTTCGAAACTACGACCCAGCGGATGACCCCAACAGATACGTCCCTTCATCTGGTAATCTGTGAAGCACAAACTTTTTAATTATTAATATTATATGGCTGATGAGTTAATAGTCTGACTAATGATATTATGTTAGCATGTCAAGTCAAGACTGTTTTCTCTTGAGCAACTATTTAAAATCCTGTAGAATTACATCTTCTTCTGATTATAATAATAATGGTTATAATAATAATAACAAACTATTATTAGTAGCAGTAAAAGGTGTACATGAAAGATTGTGAATATTATGATAATAATTTAAATAATTAGAATGATGACATGATAATCATAATCAGCTGTTAGTGTAGACACAAAGAGGCATCTTAGAAATGCTATTGCACATCATGTTATGTAATTAATAATAATAGTAATAATAGTAATAAAATAATAACAATGATGATGACCTAATTGCTATAATGAAGGCAAAAATAAATAAGCCCAATATAAATAATAATAATAATGACAAATAGTAATATTTAATTAGTTGAACGTCTGATCACAAAAATATTTATTAAACCTTGAATGGATACAAATCTTCTGCATATTGAACTGGCTTTTTGTGCTATTGGGTGAAGCATTGGAGATTCCTACTAATCAACGTAAAAATTGAATTTCAGATTCCATGTATCAATCATCAAGAGGTCAAGGGTCACCAGCACAACTCCCTCCACCTCCGCCAGAGTTGAGAGGTCATCTCGTATGAATACCAACAGCTTTCAGGAAAACTGGCAAAGCAAGAAAACTGTTCAAAACTACTGAATTGATCTGAACCGAACTCAATGTTTGAGAAAATTTCGACTGATTTTCGTCTTTTCGTTATTGTTTTTATTTTGTAGAATCCGTCATTAGAAATCTGTATCGATATAAGGCAAAGCACAATTTTTTACGAGAAAATTATTATTACTTTTATCATTTTTTTGGGGTTTATTATCAGTATTATTATCATAATCGTTATTGTTGTTATTATTATGGCTAGTTATACATGTTATTTTAATGTGTATCTGTGCAACATGTGTGAAATGGACCGACAGCTTATCGAACATTTGAGCTTATACGATTGGCAGACAGTATAAAGTTGTGTGAAATATTTTTGAGCTTACAGGATTTGCAGACAGTTTAAGTTTAGTTGTACAGTTGCTTATTTGCTGTGAGGATTAGCATAGTGCTTTTCCGACCGAGGCCCTGAAAGGTGCTGTTAAATGTACACCAGTAATACCATTTGTGAGGCACTTAAAATGCTCTACATAAAGTGCATTAGATACATTATGTGGCACGGTGGCCAATTGGTTAGAGCAGTCGGCCCGTAACGCTCAGTGTGCGCTGAGTGAGTGGGTTCGACCCTCGTCCTAGGCGTCACTGTGTAGGGACCTTGAGCAAGTCCTTCACGCAAGAGTTGCTCTGCAGTACAATTGCAGTTGCGCTGTCGAGGCGTGTGCACTTCTGAGCAAAAAATGTTGGAAGAAGGGCGATATCAAATTTAAGAATGCATATATATATATATATATATATATATATTGTGTATATATATATATATATATAGATAAAGAGGCAGCAGGTGAAGGGAGTCCCAACTGAAAGTGGATACCCACACACACCTGCATACATACATACACGCATTCAGGCGTACAACATATGTACACCAAAAGCCCCAACTTAGGCCACACTACTCACCTTTCAAACTAGGACGATCGCAATTACGTTTCGCATGTATTATAAATATAAAGCACATGCCATAGGTTAACCCTCTGTTCAGCCCTCAGCTGGGGGATATTCCACTAATAATCTTCTAGGGAAATCTACTATTTGTACCTGGTTGCAGTGTTACAACCTGCCTGCTTTACTCGTGAATAGGGCTGCCACGGTTACCCAGACATTGCGAGTACCTGGCTTAAAAAAAACTCGAGTAAATTTTGTACTACTCAAGTACCTGTGTAATTCCAATTCCGGGCGTTTAATTCCACTTCCGGTCTGAAAATTACAATTTCCGGTTCCAGTTTTCCAAATTGCAGCGAGTTAATTCATTACAAATTGGCAATTGCAGGCTTGCAGGAAAGTTGCAGCCTATGCCAGGTCCACGTTATAGACTTTTATAGTTTCCTTACTTACTATTACTGACTGCTATGTCTACTTAGTCTATCGATGGTCTGTGGTAGAAGCCATGCAGCATGTATTACTATTAAGCAGCTTGTAATGAGCACTTCCTTTATTAGCGGGTACTCGAGTACCCGCTAAGCTACTTGACCTGGTACTCTACTCCAAACTACTCGATAGCGGAAGCCCTACTCATAAATATGAAAATCATAATCATGTACCTATGCAGATATGTACAGGAGTGTGCTCTCTGTCATGATGGTTTTGAATGCAATTCTGAACTTCGGAATGTGGGCAGTAGCAAAATACATTTGTATTGTATTGTATCAAAATACATTTGTATTGTATTGTATCAAAATACATTTGTATTGTATTGTATCAAAATACAGTTGTATTGTATCAAATGCAGTTGTATGGGACAGGTGTATTGTATATTCATACTTTGTAAACAATACGATTGGTCAGTTTGAGGGAAATTCGATCTGGCATTGAGTTAAGTTCAGCTCAGTAGCAAAAGTTTGATAAAGGAGTTGAGAGTCATAGAATATGAAGTTTGAGGTTTACTGTAATCCCTGAATCAGGTTTTATGTAAGCAGGTCTGCATTAATATATACGATGTACATGTTTTAAGTAAGTGTAGAGGCATATAGATCATGTTTTGTAAATTGTTCATAATACTGAATGTAGGGCCTATGCTGTCGACTCTAGTGATGAGTATGAACTGATGATTACGTATAAATCATTTTTTAAGCTTAAGAGTTGTTTGTACGATAAACCTCACCTCTCTTGTACACAGAAAGGTGTAAATTGGACATCTGCACATATGATTTTAATTGTTTGCAAATAATAAAAAAAACAGTTGACAGCAGTCAACCACATTATTCTGATTGGTGTACTATTACTTTACACCATGTGCATCAGACACTTGTGTACTATTACTTTATGCCATGTGCATCAGACACCGGCACTTTAAGAAATTGCTAATTAATAGTAATAATAATGCAGATCTCAACAAACCCAAGATCTTTAATCACAGTTTTGCCAAGAGGTGCCACAGGGTAACAATCTGTGTTTCTAAGTTTCGTGAATCAGACGCAATGTTTTTATTCCACAGGTTCCATTGTGCCATTCCCTTTCTACCACATAGTGGACATGAATTACGATACTGACAGAGTTTGTGTTCATCAGCTGTTTAAGAAAATTCTTTCATATAACCAAGTGCACTCTTGGTTCTGCCAAAATAAGTGCTACATGTATCTAGAAATTTGCTTTAAATTCAGTCAGATGATTCAATTAACTCTACAATATCCGTTTCAATATTATTGTTTTTTATCCTCCTTTTTATTCTAGGCAACAGTTTTATCACGTGACAATTGGACGTGGTCATTTTTAATCGACGCAGTTTCATTTGCAAATGTTAAAAAAAAAATTGCGGTTGCCACCACAGCGCCTGTGAAGACGGCGCAAAGATATGCTGCCGGCAAAATGTCTGCGCCCCTCCCCCTTCGAACTCATTAAAATTCAGTGGCTTTCATGAACTTCCTGCAGTTGACTATGGAGTCGAGTATCACTTTCATCTGGGATCCACACAGCTCGACAGAAGACCTGAAACAAACAGTGCAGATTGGGCTTTAAAATAGGCAACGAAAAAATGAAATGGAGCTAGATGTCTTACTGACGGAAAAGCCTCGTCACCATCGGGTTATGAAAGCAGTTTGTAGGTAATAGAACCCTTAGAACAGTGTTTAAGGCGCACACCTTATAATGCAGACAGAAACGACCATCTTCTTTTACATGTAGGAAAATTGAACAAGTCTTTAAGTTACAACTGCACAGCGATATGAATTGATGCCCTGCCATTAGATTGTGGCGCTCACCACCACGACAACAACTACAACTACTAATGCTTCCACTACTGCCCTATTACCATTACGATTGATATTAATATCACTATTAATATTGTTGGTAGTGGTGGTAGTTGTGATAGTGGATATAGAGGCAGTATCTGCCGCAACAGCAGCAGCAGCAGCAGCAGCAGCAGCAGCACTGGAAGCAGTGGAAGTAATAGTTGTAGTCGTAAATGGAATAAATGTTTTTTATATTATCTCAACAGTCTTTTTCGCTGCAGAAGAGACATGGTGAGGCAGTCATATAACTCCGTTTTACCAAAGTAGGGTATAGTAAATTACATTCATCTGTCAACAAAATAGGTCGACACATTAGTGAACAAACAGCCAGTCATACAATGAATAAGGCAGACATACAGAGGCATATTTCAAGGCAACCACGTATAGGCAAGCAGACTAAAAGCAAAGGAGTGGCTTAGGAGATTGACAATACTCCTGTACGAAGAGCCGACAATTAAGTATGGGCGCTGGTTCGATCCCGGCTACAGTCCCAAAAGGTCGACTCAGCCTTCCATTCGCTGGAGGTCAATCGTTAAAAAAATAGCTGCAGTAATAAGTCATGACCGTCCATAACAAGCTGCGAGACGATTAAAATCTAGGCCTGTCATAACTTGTATAGACCTAATCATCAGTTCATACTTTGACTTGTGTCAGTTAAAATGTATACCAACCACGATTATATACTTTTAAAAAATCTATCATATGATTGACACTTCGGCTCCCAGCAATTAATTTTAGTTGTAAGAGTTTCGCTCATTAGAAAAGCGAAATGTATAGAATTGCATAGAATTCAACACCTGAAAAAGCTACCTTTTGCTCTGCTCTTTGTCACCAAAGTACATAGCCAGTGTGGCGGCAGAAAGAATAGGAACCTAAGCAGTAGAAGAAAACGAAATCTTAGAGTAGCAGATTAAATGTTTGTAAGCCATATCAGTGCTCCATATAACAATAAAGTGTCTGTTCGGGTGTGACTGAGTCACGGGTTCGATTTTCATCTCTTATGCGGTCATTCTGTAGAAGCCTTGATCAATAACCGCGCTCATAATTGCTAAGCTCCATCGACAGGTGCATATATTCATTAGATTGTGGTGTTTACTAGATGCGTAATCAATGGCAATAACTGCTAGGAAGGAACACAGAGCGAGCCGGTGCCCATCGAGGGAAAGGACGTGCATAATAGTCGATGGCATGTGCTGAACAATCAGTATGCCCCTATCTTACCTGTGCATCACAAGAATAATATTCTGTGGAGTACAGTAACCAATTGGTTAAAGCGCGCCTACTACGAGAGTAGGCCAACGGGTTCAATCTTCCTCATGACTCGTGATTCTATCACTGTAGGCTAGGCTGTCAGACAACATCTTGCATTCTGCTCTTCGCAGCCATCATCAAAGCCATCATCATCACCGACTACCATTGATTTGATATAGCGCCGGCGCCTTAGCTGGTTTTTATTCGTGGCATTTGTCGGCGCTGAAACATTATATTATAAGATTTACATTTACATTTTTAAAACCCTAACCTGGTCTGTTGATTGGTGTGGGCCTCCACCTAAGTCAATACGGCCTGAAATCACTTACATAGCCGTTTCGAAGTTCTTCAAAACCTTACCTGCAGACGATAGTAACCGGATATGTAGTTGAGCATGTATGTCAGGTCTTCAACTGGCTTTCTTACATGTCCATGAGTTAGAAACGCTCTGAAAGACAGTCTTCAAAACTCGTAAGTATGCAAAACCTTGTCTATTTGGAAATAAAATAATTTAAATATGATATAAACTGTCATTTAACTCACTTTCATTCATGCTCATAGCTATACCTTTGTATTATCCGACTGTATCTAAGTTGACTATTCATAAGCAATATTGCCTGGAGTGCAGCTCACCTATCCTTACACTTTGAGTGTTTTATACAAAATGACAATTTTGGGTTTAACTGCCTATGAAAGCCAGATTCATTGATTCAAGGCTGTTAATTGAATTACCACTGGGATGCCAACTTGTCATCCATGATATAAGATGTTCTTATAGAGCACATCATCAATGTGGTAGCATTTGCTGCCCAAGGCCGATATTATAGCTATTATGATGGGTCCCTATAACGGTTAAGGTTTAGAATATCTGCCTGGAATAAGGCGACGCATATTCATGAGAATAAAATCTCGTGGCCTCTTCGTACCTGTTGTACGTTTCTGATAGCGCTTCACTGAAGCGGGAGATGCACCTGAAGGTGCCCATTACGAATCCTCTCTTCCAGAGTTCACTTTCTTCGTTCTTCAGCACCAACTCCACCCCTTCTCTAGACGAAGATAAAGAAACGTTTAGAGGCATGAAAATGTGCAATGCGTAAGAAGAGAAAGGGGTTTGGAGAAATACGAGGATTCAGATAGAAGTAGACGGAAGAAGAAGAGGAGAAATATATGATAACAGGAAGAACATGAACAGGAGAGACAGAGGCGTCCAGATATGGAAAACCCTGAGGAAAATGTCTCCAATATCTGGTAGGGGAATATATTTTGAGTCTTAGGGGGATTATCTTGCCTTCCTGACACTTGGGACAGGGGTTTGCCTCCATAACTCAAGGGGGTATTGACGCCCCTGAGGAGAGAAATAGAAAACAAGACGGAAGACAGAGGACCAAAAACAGAAAGTGATAGAGAAGAAGCAAAGCGGGATCGAAGCAACAGTTAGTTAAATGAAGCCAGACAAGAAAGACAAAAACAGAAGAAGAAGGATTAACTTGAGGGGTAAGAGCAGTAAGACAATGTCGTACAATTCGCTAATGAACTAACATCAAACTTGTACGACAGAAGCAACAGCCGACTGCCACGCGATGGCGCCTCATGCAGGACATCCGTTCTGCTGTCCATAGAGACCTTTTCAGTGATTGACCCGCCCATCTGGAATGAGCTCCCCAAGAGCTACACCTCTTGCCTATAAATTCCTCGCCTGCATTTTACTCTTCATTGAAACCCGTATTTTCAGGAGAAGTCAAACCGGGAGCGCCTTTGAGCATATATCTCGAAAGGGCGCTATATTAGGTTCACATTGATTGATTGACTGATTGATTGATTGATTTCATTACGACTTCATTATAGCTCGATTACTATACAGTGCAATGCAATACAATACAAATCAATACAATAGAATAGAATACAATGGAACGCAAAAGATAGCAAAACAATGCAATCGTATTGTCAACACACCTCAGAGTGACCAGGTGTTTGAATACAACGGTGATACAGGTCTTGACATCCCCAAAATCCTTCGCTCCAATCGAAACAGGCTTCCATACGAATGCTGCTGAGGTCGCTGATGCGGCATTTAACTGCACAGAAGAGAGAACAGGCGAGTCCTCGAGTTAGGGATAGTGTAAGGTAGCGAATATAAGGTAAGCTAAGCTGAGATGATGCTAACATAATAAGGTAGGTCAAGTTTAGATAGGACAGGGTAGGCAATGACTCAAAGAGCAATGTCGCCTAAGATAAGGTAAATATAATATGGCAAAATCGGAATTCTTAGTTAATTGTTTTCTCACAGACAGAAGCTCGAATCCGTACTCTCCGCTGCATAATGCCAGCGTTCTGACCAAGCGGATAGCATTTAAGTAGAGAGCTGTAAGTGTGAATCAAAAGTAAGAATAGGCGGGTAGAATAAAGGTGAGACCTGACTCTCCGGACAGCTATCTTAATAGGGATCTCTAAGTCCCTGGGGAACGAAGTACCTGAGGACAAAAAAATAATAATATTAATAACAATAATAATAATAATAATAATAATAATAATAATAATAATAATAATAATAATAATTATAATAATACTAGTAATAATAATATTACTACTGCTACTACTACTACTAATAATAATAATATTACTACTGCTAATACTACTAATAATAATAATAGGCTGATTCAGAGAACAATTCTCGTCTGCACTGCACTTGAATGTTACACAGTTACACATCATTAAGCCATTCGAAATAGATGATACTCGCTAAGTCAGTTGTTGTTGTCATGTTTTGAAGCTCAGTGGTCAACGACTTTAAAAAATAAATAATCAAAGTTGATTCTAAAATTATTTTATAGTGACTAACTAAAAATATCTCAAATATTTAACAGGGACTGTCAGCCCGCTCTCTTCTCCTCGGTGCGAACTAACATTCAAACTCCTTTCTCCTTGTAAACTGCAGACCGTCTTTTAAATGTACGCCTATTCTACATAAAAGACTCGGTAAGTGTATTTAACTTTCTTATTATGTACAATAAGCAAGGAACTGAATTAATATTCGATGAATATCGAGGACTACAACAACACAACGTTAAACTGCCATATAGTCTTAACATCGGCCAATAAGACTACAAAAACTGCCCTTCGGCATTTTTCTAAAATTCGCGCGCTAGCCGCCACGTGCGTTTCGCCTATACAGCAGCGACCTACACGACCGATAAAGGATACGTTGCTTAGCAACTCAAGTTTGCACTAAGCTCTTACAATTCGCATTACTATAACTATATTCATATTTATATAATAAAAAATTATAATATGGCTTAATCTACGCAGTGTCAAATAATAGGTTCTCAGGGACTAACTGAAAAATATCTCAAATTATTCAATAGGGACTATTTGCAAAATATATGTCAAATTATTTAAAAGGGAAAAAGGTCGACTGAAAGCTTAATAATTAAGAGCGCTTATGAGTAATTGCAATCAAACTGCGTTCTCATATAATGAGCCAGAGTCGTACCGAGGGAGTGTGGGGGCCAGCGGGCCGAGCCCAAGGCACAAATGTGGAAAGGGCACCAATTTCAGGATGGAATAACTCATTACTCCATAAAATGCACTATTTTCAAACTGTGGGGGCGCCAGATTGCTGCTAGGCACATGGCGCAATTATAGCATGGTACGGCCCTGTAAAGAGCAGTTGTTAATCCCGTGCTTAGGCATTATTCAACCCTGTAGTCTGATGATCTCTTAGGACATCCCAGCTATAAAAGGAATGTTCATCACGAACGATCCATTTCGGTTACTAGACTACTCTCCCCAAATCTGTTAGGTTCTGCTGTATCTCGCCCCTATCTGCTGAATCTATTCCGTTCTGCTAAAATGTTCTCTCTCTCTCTCTCTCTCTCTCTCTCTCTCTCTCTCTCCCTCCTCTAAGTTGCAAATGTTATTTCGTTTTCAACATAAGATTTAAGTCACTTATAGACTACTTTTTAAATTGCTCATCCACCAACTATAGGTTCTTGTCTGGATATGTACCCGATAATGATTCGGTCATTCTATGCCAACTGCCGATGAGATGTAGGCTACGTTGGACACATGCACCATAGAAGTCACTAATTACATAAGATGTCAGCTCATGTGATAATTCGATTTGTCTGGAAACCCGCAAGTCAGCCTATGGGAAGTGAAGCATAGACTACGAGTGGTGAGAAAGCTGAAATGATTTAAATATGACCTCAACATTTATGAACCGGAACTCTTCGATCAAAGTCTTTGTTTGTAGGTTTGTGTCATTGGTGTACACAATTACTTCTTTTGATAGATCTGAAACACAACATTCATATATTCAAGCCAAAAAAGTATTATCTGTTGTGAACAGCACACACACACATACACACACACACACACACACACACACACACACACACACACACACACACACACACACACTAAGTATCAATTAATGTTTCGTCATTAGATTGAGGCACTTGATATGCGAGTTAGCAAAGTGGTTTTGAACCACTTCAAACCCTTGTTATGTTATGTTTATATAATATCTTTGAAGCTCCGTGCCTTTAAGAAGGTATTGATCCAAGACTACCCGGCTGACACTACTAGACTGGGCAACTCTAAAGAAATATGAAAGTAATAAATAAACAAAAAACAAATTAAGGATGCAGATCATGGTACACAATAAAATAAGTAAACTAATAATCAAACTAATAAATAAATTGATAGACGAATAAGTAAACTTTTTAGTTGAACAAACTGATAAATAAATAAGCTGATAAATGACCAACCAAATTAACTATTGAATAAACAGCCAATAAATAATTAAGATAATAAATAAATCAATTAACTAATTAACTAACCAATGAATACATTGAATATATACGTTATATGAATAAATACAATAACATATATTACACAACTAACAAATGAATTTTAACTAATAAATTAATTAATGCATACCGCGTAACCTCATTCGATGACACGACACGATAAGACGATCATCGTTCGACTGTACATTGATGCCATAAGCGGTTTCTCCGTACTGGGAAATATAAAAATAATCTGATTAACGTAAAGTGTTTTAAATAAATATAAATTTATATGCAATGCAACATATTATGATGTAATATCGAGCAATAACACAAGATTGGGTATGGGTGTTTAATGTGTGGTGAGGCATTGTAAGACAGGATAAAGTAATGAACGGAAAGGTAATAATAATTATAGGACACGATAACTCGATAAGGTATGGGTGAGAAAGGTAATCAATCAATCAGTCAATCAATCAATCAATCAATCAATCAATCAATCAAAGGAACAAAATTCACATGCAAAAAATGATAAATGTCAAACAATTACTAACAAATTTGCAAAACCAGTGACTTAATATATTGGTAAGACCTAATGAAGAACCACTGGAAAAAAGAAAATGAGCTATAATAACAAAGGCAACCGTCAGTATACGAAGTTGACATGGACAGCACGTCCATGTCAACTTCGTATACTGACGGGTGCTTTTGTTATTATAGCTCATTTTCTTTTTTCCATTAATCCTGACGCTTTTGTAAGCACATTGATGTGAAATAATTAAAAAAATAGTGAAAAGAGAGATGCGCAAGAGATCAAATTAGGACCCTAGCGGACCCGCGAGATAGGGCTACCCTAGTAATAAGGTATGGATGAGAAAGGTAATCAATCAACCAATATAACAATTAAGTAGTGGCCAGTATAGAGATAAAGTAAGTAAGTAAGGAGTGAGTGTACATAGAAAAAAGAATAAATTTCTATGTTAAGCAAATTAGCAGCAATTCGTAAGACACACAGAACAAGCAATCTTAGTTACAGTAGAGTGACTAAATATTAAACAAGATATAAAGTAAAAATGGATATATATATATATATATATATATATATAAGAGAAAAGCAGAGTAGAGCGTGCCTTACTTGGCAATATCTTGGATACGCTTGTGAGGATCTCTAAATGTTTTTATATCTTACGAGAAGTTGTATCAATATGACACTTCCAGGAGAGATGCCGATCCACCAATACACCCAAGAAAGAATTAGAAGATACCCGGTTTATGAGAGTATCTATTATTATGATAGGTGAAGTGTAGTCAGGCAAAGGCTTCCTATAACTTTTTATATCATAAAGTAGTGTAATTTAAAATAAGAGATACCAAAAGTCAGGCTATAGCGTACGTATACAGTGTTTTAATTGTATGCAGGCAGCGAGCGAATCTTAAGTTTTGACCTGAAATGATATAAAAGAATTGAATCAACTGAATTTCAGTTCCATGCACAGGATATGCCGAGTAAATCCAATAGTCAAATACCACTCCCGTGCGGTAATACAGGACGCGCTTTATTCATCTCTGCGCATATATCTATAGCCATAGATATTAATGCTTGAACGTCTTGCTTTGGCTTCCTGACACTACCCGTATCCACTACAAGATCCTCTTTCTAGTTTCCAAGGACCAAAGCCCAGTTAAGCAGTGCCCCGAGATATCTCTTTGTCAATTCATCTCCTTCCTTACGCACTGTTGATCGTCTTTTTGTTCCAAATGCAAAAACTGCTCTGGCCCAACACAGAGCGTTTGCTATTGTGTGTCCATCTACCTGAAACGACCTTCCTCCATCACTATAGCAAAACTAATGACTAGTTACTCTCCATCGGCCTCTCGCTCTATAATGGCGTTTCATTTTCTACGATGTTCCCGTGCTAAGAGCGCCTCTCAATAGTTATTCTGAGAGAGGCGCTACATAGATACGATACGATGCGACACAAAAGCTTAGAAGCAATGCAATGCACAAAAGGGTTAGGGTTGATTGATTGATGGCAATGGCAATGGCCTACTATGTTCGCTTTTCCAAATCCTTTTGAATGACAGTTTAACACGGGACACAGATAGTTCGGCTGGTTAAACTATTTGTGAAATGTAAGACAGATTTTGAAATGGATTCTTTCCAGTAAAGAATCAGCATCAACTTGCACTTCTTCAGCGCCATTACCGATGCGCCACACACTCATGTAAGAGGAAACAATATTGTCCACAAACCTTGGACGAAAATCTCCTTTCTTCAGCATAGACAGCCTGGTCCTTTGTGGTTAGCCAGTTTTGTACGATCATCCAGCATGTACTCGCGTGTCGCCTCTGTTTCGCCTTCAGAATAGACCGTTGAAGCACAAACGCAAGAACACAAGGTAAGAATATATTTGCCTTTTTCACTGGACACTTTATGCTACCACAGCTTGTTAGAGGACCCTTAGAAAAATGGACTTTTGAAAAATATTTGTCAACTTGCATTATTTCTAACACAAGATATGCCTACAAGTGCTCTGAATTACTTAGAAACCTTGACATAATAAATTAAGATAAAGGACGATAAATTGAGAGAAGAGAATAATAGGTACAATGAGGTAAATTACGTTAGGGTTAAGTAAACATACAGTGTAGAGGCAAGGGACGGTATGTCATGGAAAAGGTAGAGAACTATAATTAAGAATATTTACCGCATCATATTGCAATTGATAACCTCCTTAAAACCTGTGAATTATGCAAGATGCATCAAACGATGTCACACTATGTCTTGGTCGTAATCATGTCAGAATCAAGAGCATTAATCCTAATAAACAAATAATAAACCTACGGTGAAGAAGCTATCTAAATATGGAAGTTTTCAATGCTAAAGTTGAACAATTCCATTGCAAATATAGTTGTAACGGATGGCCAGTTAAGAAATGGTGTGGTATGCATTGACGCTGTGTAAGATAAGGAAAGATAAGGTAACGTAATAAGGTGATTTCAGGTCTGGATCAACCACAACGATAATACAGAAGGTAACCGACCGAGATTGTCGTGTCTTTTGCTTGGTGTTCCAGCTCTTGCAAAACTACATAGGGTATTGCCAAGAGCACGTTTCCTCCGAGTTCTGTCCATAAATCAAGAAATTATAGCTCGATCAAATGAAATATTAACTGCCTTTGCGAGTATCGGCACGAAATTATTGATTTTTGATGCCTGCAAAAATAATCTCATCTGTCGAAAAAATAGACATGTACAATTTTTGATGAACTTCGCAATGTAGAGACGCAGTTTTTGTAAAGACAAGAATCAACTCTCTCTGTCTGTTTTTCTCTCTCCTCTTGCAAAGAAATAGACGAAATAATTCAGTGCAAAGACAGAAGGAGCGAAAAATTCGCTGATCGAGGTTGCATCAGTACCTGGAACTCTGAAAGCAGATGACCGAACCAGCGCAAGACAGAAAACTCTGGTCAAGGTTGCATCGGGACACAACGGGTCTTCGACCCACGGACCAGGCAGCAGCATGGATCTGGTAACCGTTCATTTCGCAGCAGATCATTTCGTCGCAGATCATTTCGTCGCAGATCATTCCGTCGCAATTAATTTCGTCGCATATCGGTTAAGGTCAGGTTAAGCATTGTGAGGGTCGGTTAGGGTCAGGCTTAAGGTTAGTGTGGTTTTTAACATGCGGACGAAATGATCAGCGACGAAATGATCTGCGACGAAATGATCTGCGACGAAATGAATGGGTACCTATGGATCTCTGTAGACAGATGACAGAAAGTGCAAGACAGAAAACTCTGCAGAGTTGCAGTGGACACCAACGAGTCTTCGACCCAGAGAATATGCAGCAACCGTGGTCTAGAAACACATCACAGATTGCATTGGACGCCTACGGTTCGTCGACCCACGGACCATGATAATGATTATAATTAAATTATATATATACACACATTTAAGTATATAATCATCATCATAGGTAAATTCATACAAGAAATGAGTTAAATAAAAACTCAACTCATGCTCTTCAACTCACGCACCCCAAAATCAATTGAAATCAATCAAAATTAAAACTCAAAATCAAGTCATCCTCTGTGAAATGAGTTAACTCAAACTCAGTTGTTAAATGAGTTAAATCATCAACTCACACATGTCTCATACTAGCACGTTCTAATCGAACGTTGTTCAAATGCACAGTTACCACGAAGTGGTATCGTCAGTTTATTATTACTAATTTTCCAGTACTACTGTTATCATTATTAATGGATAAATCAGGTTATTATTACGGAGTCAAAGTAAACACCACAGAGTTTACATCTCAAATATGACTACGAGCATTAGCTTGTTTCAAAATAATATGTACAGAGTATCGAATAGTAAGTTGATTTTAAAATTGACAGTTAAAACTCACACTCACAGAAATTATGAATTAAATCAAACTCATAACTCATGCTCTATGATGTGAGTTCACTCACACTCATAAATCACAGAAAGTGAGCTAATTCGTGAGTTTAAACTCATCTGAGTTAACTCATACCCATAACTATTATTACGGCTACTAATTTTACTAAATATGCCTGTAATATAGATATATATGTAAGAACGAAGAAGGTTCTACTTAGACTAGCTCTACTATTATATCAGATGTTGACGAGTAGATTATGCTAGGGGAAACTAGCTACACATGAAGAGTAGACACATGACAGTTCAGATACAAACTATCTTTATTAAATACAGAGAAGAAGAGGTAATAATAATATATATATATAATGATTGTGACTAATACATAACTGTTACATGTACTTACTAATGCGAGTATGGGTGAGATGATAATGTCCAAACCCTAAGATGATACGAGTTGACGAGCCTGACAAGATAGTTAGAGTTCTTCGGAAGTCAGACTGCGAAGTTCTTAACAGTGCTGTAGCTTATAAGAGACTTTCCTCAGCCAAAGAGGAAACTGGCCTATCCTAGGACGGACTACTTTCATTGGCCAACTACTGACCGCTCAAGGTATCCCTAGAATGTGGGTTGACTGCAACTACTAGAGCCTACACGAGTGACTGACAGACCTATACTGTCTGAATTAGTGAATGTTCAGCTAAACCTAATGTATAATAATGATCTATATATATAATTTGTTCGAGGCTATCTATTGCAATGTAATGTACAGAATAATCACGGTTACATATATATAGCCATGAAACAGCTGAAAACTTTGATGGGCTTAACCCCTCTAATTACTGATCATCAACTCTCCTATTAGACTCCTATTCCACGGGCTTGAACCGAAATGCCCGTTTAATCACCTTCGTAAACCTCTTACAATAAGAGAGACAAAAACAGATAGAAAAAGAGACACAGAGACACAAAGAGACAGATACAGGCTTATTAATCGCCTCTGGCGGTTGTCCTAGTTTAAAGACACTGTGTGAAACCAAAGAGCATTAGCTTTAACCTTCTCCTTTCTTAAGGATTGGGACTCGCACTATCAGAGAGCGAAAATGGCACCTATCCTTTATCCTTAAAATTACAGCATCGGTTAATAGCGTTTTAAGGTGTCGAAATCAACAACCGTTCGACTACCACGTTCCTCAACGAAGTTCAAAGTAATAATAAGGCTGATTATAGATATGGGATTCATTTGATCGTGGATTTGTTTCTTTTTCATCTGTTTACCAATAAGGAAAAGTAAGTTGAAAGTGGCAGGATCGCTTACGGCGGAGGAGAGCCTTCTTTGTCTCGTCCATATCTCCTTGCAGGAGGACGTTAGTGTCACACACTATAATCACTTCCTAAACGAACAAATGAGCTATTAGCAAAAAATTAAACACATACAAGTGATCATATAGACTACCAGAGCGACAGAAATAGACAGACAGACAGACAGAGATACTTAGACAGACAACCAGGATTGTGCAACGATTCGATAAAAATATAAAGGTAAATTTAATGAGAATTGAACTGAAATGATTGCTGGCACCTATATAATAAGAAAACACTGAAACACGGACTCATAATTGGACAAGAATTCATGCAGAAAAACAAGAATGGATGTATGTAAGTATGCTGAAGTTGGCATCTAACGGGGGTGTTATCGAGTCATAGGCCATCAATACAGGTATACCATCGTGGTCCTGCAGCTACATGCGTACCCCTTCCAGAACAAATGTTGCAAATGGTTTTGGAAATATAATTGAATATAAAACTGGCACCAGCTGATTCGATTCGAGATTAGATTCGAATTCGAGCCGGTATCTATTTTCGATTGGACTGAAAATTGACTGCGTCATTGGAATATCCCATTATAATAGGTCTTGCTCTTGGTTGCCACGTCTCAGCAGGGTTTAGCTCCTAAATACAGGTATCGCTGCAATTTGATGTATAAGCCAATCTGGGTTCGTTTTTATCGCCTTGCTCGCTCTGTTCACCGACTTGATCTTCTTGTATCTCTGTCGACAGCTTCTTTATCCCGGCATCAAAATTTTCTGCGCTGAGGAATAACCTTCCCACGGCAGTCTGGAGAATAATTCTCTAGGCGATCTCACCTACATACGTTCCTTGCTGAAAGATTATACTTGTCTCTGGATTGACACGCCTAGAGCGCCTTTGCATTGTCTGCTGCAAAGAAGTGCTTTACAAATGCCCGTACAAGATAAGTTAAGATAAGCATAACAGAACATAAGATGACATAAGATAACATAGAATAAGCTAAGATAGGATACGATAGCATAAGATAACACAACATAACATAAGATCTCACAAGATAACATAAATTAACCTTAGCTAAGATAAGAAAAGATAGCATTAGATATGATAACTTAAGATAACGTAAGATAACGTAAGATAACATAAGATAACAAAAGATAACATAACATAAGATACAGTAAGATAGGATAACATAGCATAAGATAGTGTAAAATAAGCTAAGAAGAGATGACACAATATATGATTACTTAAGATAGCATAAGATACGATAACATGAGATAAGATAACGTATCATAAAATAAGATAAGATAAGATAGCACAGGATGTAATAAGATAACATGACATGAGACAACATAACATAAGACAACATAAGATAACATACGATCATGTAAGATACGGTAAAATAAGATAAGTTGAGACAAGATGAGATTAAATTAGATAAGATAAGATCATTGATAACATGTCAAATATTCCTTAACTTACTGGATAGAGGATGTGTAGGCCATCGTCTAACAAAAGAAAAGATAACAAAACATGACATAACATAACAATGTGTATGCGATGTACATTGTCAGACCTTTAAACGATGTCTTTGTTAGTTTATGTTGGTGATGTAACATAAGAAAGGTGTGATATGTTAAGCACGCAATTCAGAACAGCTGTCTGCGCAAACGGTTACCGTGCTCGACGTTATATCGAAACGTCGAGCGTCAGCACTAGCTGAGGTAGAAGAATAAACTTTGTTTGTTCTCTAACGTGTTCATCATCAGAGATAACACGACCAATGTAAGTGGCTATGCTTAACATCGGGACCTGACCATCCGCCATGCGTAGAAATTTTGACGAATAAAGTCGCAAAAAACTGAGCATTAGCGGACCAATGGCCATCGCATTGACTGTAATCCAATTATTTCAGGTCAGATTTTTGCATAAAAATTAAGCCGATCAACTTATCTCAAGAACTAACCTGGTAATTTCAGTTTGTTGTAAACTGCTGTCACAAATTCAACAGTCGACAATATACTCTTCCACTTGGCACATACGTCTTGAAGTCGTCTGATCACCAGATTAGCCTGTTCTTTCCAAAATCCGATCAGCAGTTTTGACTCGAGTACTTCCATAACAACCGTGTCAACGAGTATTCTGCCAAGACAGTCGATGGGAAGATGATTGATCTACAAGATCAAGTTATCACATCTGCTAGCAGACAAACAGGCCCGGCCTGTGATAGTTTTGTGCTATAGGCAAGGATAACAAAAATGCCGCCTCTGTACGTTTGTTTTGTTTAACTTATTTTCAAAGAAAGAAACATGCTCTATTGAATATTGATCACTGCAAATATAAAATGTCTATTGTTTAATTTGCTGAAAAATATAATTATTATAATACATTTTATAATAATTAAAACACAATTAGCAAGGTTGCAAGTCAAGCGTGCAAGCAGTGCAGCAGCACCAGCAAAATTTCAGTTTATAAGGTCTAAAGATGTATAAGAATCAAATCATTCAACTGATCCATTTTTATAAATGGATAAATGTTCTGCGGCCTAAGTTCGGCCGTAATAAAAAAATTTTTTACTTCTACGGCAGAACATGTACAAAATTGGGCAAAGACCTCTGCGCATGTGCAGCCTTGGTACATGCTCACTGTTAAAAACACCTAAAATGTGTAATATATGCATAGTACGGGTCGGTTAGGGTCAGGTGAAGCATCTTGTGGGTCGGTTAGGGTCAGGGTTAGTGTCGTATTTAGACTGTGCGAAGAATTTTCGGTCGCAGAAGTTATTTTTCCGTGCGTTTGAGGCCGAAGTTGCGGCCACAGAAGATCCACGCTTTAAAGATATAGTTTTATGTAGGGTCTACGTATTCAGTCTCTCGAACCATATCCTATTTCAAGGTTTTTAATAAATAATTATTTAATAACGATGTCAATTTCTTCAAGAAAAATAAGCTTTTCTTGCTTTTGCAGAAGCAAATTCATGAGTTATTACTGTCAGATCCAACTCGTCAACAATCTTTCTTTAGATAGATATTGCAGCTAAACCAACCAAACGATTTTGAGATATGCTAGAACTGAATTATGTTTTTATGAATTTGCGTTTCAAAAAGCTTCGCTCCGCGCTCGCAACTGTTTTTGGAAGTGTTAAAAAAAATTCGTACTGCCACGTACACATCTGAAAAAGAGCAAACCAAAACCTTTCGACAAATTATTCCTATATAGCTCATCTACGTGGCTTGATTGATTGGCGTGTTGTTATTGTAGCGGACTTCCGATCAGAGCTTCGCAGACCACCAATGGTCCGCGGAGCACCACTTTCAGAACCATTGGCTTAAGGAGAACTGTCGCAAAGACGACTGTAGATTATAAATTCGACTTTGTTTTGGAATATGACGTAGAATATGACGTATGAATAAATAACTCCTTCATTCGAGAGTGTCATTGAATCCATTTTAATAAGCAAAATGCATGAAAAATAAATGTTTATAAACCACAATGTTCACAAGAGAAATGCTTACATCAAAAGAAATTTGTTATCTGAATTTTCAATACAATGTGTCTTACCGGTGCATCTCTGCGGGAAGAAATCTTTGGAATTTTGGAGTTTCTACCCCGCTGACCTGCAAACGAAGAGATAAAATATTATTACACAAATTATAATTCTTTGAATATTATTCGATTAAATAGTTCAAGGTTATGCAAAGAATTGGTCACCGAATATGCCTGAACAAATGCCAACGGGCATTACCAATTGTTTATCGTAAACAGAGTGAATAATTCATTGGATGAACAAACAACTTTAAAGGTTTAATGCCTAAGTATAATGAACTACCTGGAATTTACTTACTACCGATTTCCATACCTTGAAAGGAGTCAGACGTCCGTTTCGCCTGCATCTTTTATAAGTGAAGGTTTAGTCGAACGACGTCCTACTCAAAGGGAAACACGTCACGAACCCTTCAAACTTATATACCCTCCACAGACCCTTTATATTCATACACATGTGTATGAGTTGTAGTTCTGTTGATTACACCTGGCATAATGGTTTAATTGAAGGGTATCTTGTGACGTCACAATTGGGACGCGATGTTATATGCTAAGCGACACACAAAAATTGTTGCAATAATCATAATTTTGGATTTTTATTATTCCATTGGTATTACATGTGTTAGCAGTGTCATTTTTATTTTGCTAGTATTACATAATTTATTGCTACTAATATTGATTATTATCTTATATATTACTGAAGTAAAAAATGTAATTATATAGCCTCTAAAACTAATATTATCATTGTTATTATCAATGTTACTTTTATAATAAATGTCAATATTATCATTCTTCTATTTAACCGACAGAATGATAAAACTTTCTTGGGTAAGTAAGTGAGTAAGTAAGTAAGCATATTCTTAAGTCAGACGTCTGCATGCGCACTACATATACAAATTTTAAAATGCGAACAAAATATCTATTTACATCATCTGTCGAAAGCATGAAAAATGTGTAAAATGTCAGATAGCAACTGAAGAATAGGCAGGAGGAAAATTCAATGGGGATAAGGTGCTGATACAATAATCTTATAATGAAGCCACATCGGGTGTAATCATCAGCCCGTGGAACATATCTGTTGTGCAATGGCGGCTCCACGGGGGTCGCCAGAGTAGGCCATGGCCCCCCAACTGAGCTTGTGGCCCCCACTGGCCCCCCAGATTTTTCCCGATGTGCTGTGAAATCTGATGTCATTTAGATTGAATATTTATTAGCTAAGGTTTGATGCATGATGAAATTCAGAATTTTTTTCTGGGGCATTTTCAAGGGCAGGAAGCACTAACTTGCATAACGATATCTGAAATTATTTTTTCTGAACATTCTCACAAGATCACTTACTTGCCTAGAAGTCTTAGTGATAGATATGGTCAGAGAGCAAATAATAGGAGAAGTCAAAGAGTGTATATAGTTTTCAATCTTCGTTGATGGGACAAACGATATTAATCGCATGGAGAGCTGTTCTTTGTAATACGGTTTTTGCCAACAACAAAGTGACTGAATATTTCCTAGATTTCAAATCAGCAATCGGATTAGAAGCAAAGTAACTGTCATGGCTCATTTTAGATGCTCTTAAGTCATTTGGGGCAAACATAGGTTCAGGTTTAGTTGGTCAAGGGGGTCCCGGACAATTCGGCGCCGGACAATTCGGCGACGGACAATTCGGCTCCGGATGAGTTTGTAAGTGTATTTAGACCAGATTTCGGTATGTAGCAACTGGTATTTTTAAAATATTCAGAATGGGAGCGAAATGGTATTCTCCATTATTATCCAGCACATGTCTGGTTATTAATAGACTGGTGAATAAAACATCCCTAAAATACTGACTTTGAGTGATTGCGATTAAAGAGTATAGTAACATTAAGACATGGATTCATCAACTTCTACTACCGTTAGTAAATACTATGTGAGTCAGAAACCGAAATCGGTGTAATTTGTAATATTCTTTAGATTTATCTACAGTGGAGAACTACTCTAGTTAGAAGGTGACACGGTCCCTATGTGTTGACTATGACTCTATAATAACCAAGCATGTGCTGGATAATCCGGAAAATATTGTTTCGCCCCTTCTGCTACTACAAACCGATATCTGGTCTAAATACACCTACAACTCTACCTGCGCCGAATTGTCCGGCGCCGAATTGTCCAGGCGCCAAATTGTCCGTGCGCCCATTTGTCCAGGCGTCAAATTGTCCGGCGCCGAGTTGTCCGGTCACCGGTCAAGGTTATGATGGTGCAATGCAAGTGTAATGAGCAGTGTTAAAAAGACTGTCCAGCAGTTGGAAGGCAGTTGGAGGGCACTGGCCATTTGTTTCCATTGTCATGCGCTTTAACTTAGTTGAATGTAATTTCAGTTAATGAGTCTATTCCAGGTGCTAGAGATTTTTGAATTACTTATAATTGAAAGGTTATACCGTTTTTTGCTTCAAGTTCTCATGTGCATAAGAAATGGGTTGAAGCACATAGTGAGTTACATCCTATGGATCTGGCAAAGCGATTCCAGCAGATCAGTAATACTAGATGGGCTTGCCGTATTGTTGCCTGCCGTAATATCAGTGATCAATTAGATGCACTGGTGTAATATTATGCTAGAGACTGTTGATGGGCAAATTGTTGAAAGAGCAGTTGAAGGCCTGAAGCTAGATGATTGTTATTATTACCAGACATTATGTATGTATAGTACATTCTTGTATCAATTCAAGTCCAATCTTCAAGAGTTGACTTATCTGCAGCTACCGACGTTGTCAGACATAGAACAGCCTCTTTCAAAGAAAATAAAGATGAAAAAGGTGTCTTTATATAGGCAGAAGAGTAAAATAAGAATTGATAGATTGGCCCAGTATTAACTAATAACTAAGCAACGTGTCCGACTGTCCGCTTAATGCCCATCCGTTTTTTTTAGCTCGGCAGTTGACGAAACTGTGGAACAACGTTCTCAAGTGAACACACAGGCCATATTTAGGCAGCACATTTCTGAACTAGATAGACAATTCTCTGACTATTCACTTATTGCTATGACAAGCATTTATGCCAAACATGTCTTTCTTGAATTATGATACCATTGTGCTTTTGCACTTTTGCAAGACATTCGTGTTGAAGAACTCAGCCGTGAAATCCCCAAGTTGGGCACCTGTTAACCCTTTTAACGACCAGCTACATATGCTTTCCCCATACATTTTAGTACACGCTGGTCGTTAAAGGGTTAAAGTGTTCAAGTTTAATATGACCACAATGATGGACCTGACTTCTTTCCCGTAATCATACAAACTTGCTTTTCATGAAATGTACAGAATGTTGAACATAGCCATTGTTTTACCGGTAACATCAACAGCTTGTCAGGAAATGTATTTCTGCTCCGAAATTTAAAAAAAGCACGATGTCTGATATTCGTCTAAGTAGTCTGACAATGTTGTCGATTGAATCTGCTCATGCAGAGTCCATTATCCTAGGTGCCTGTGTGGATCAATTTGACTCTTGACATAACAATCATAAACTTGCCTTTCATTAAGTGTATGTAATATGCAGAGTTAATGCTTGACTTTTAAATAAAGTAATTCTATTTCCAACTATCTAGTTTTTTTTATGTGAAGAATTCATGTTGCTCTATAATGCATATATAATACATTTATCTGGTAGATGTCACTCAGTGTAAAGCTATACATATTACACTCTCAGTTTCGACAAATTCGGGAATCCAATTGCCCCTCCCCTCCCGGGACCTCGGCCCCTCTTTCGCCCCTGATGGAAAAACCTTGAGCCACCACTGCTGTCGTGAGCACGCTGACGCAACTGGTGCTCCACAGCCCTATTAAGAGTAAGAAGATTCCATAGAATGTGGTCATAATTAGAGATGGTGGAGTACAAAAGGGAGATATCGGCTTGTTCGCAGAGTTCATCAAATGATATTTGTTCAGAGGGGAGCATCCCGTGTCGCATCAGCTTCCGAACAACAGCCTTGATGCAATTGCGGTGGGTCGCATTACGGAAACCATGCAATGCTGAAAACGCATACAGAAGACGGGCTAAAGTAGAAACCCGCACAAAATTAGCCGGGCTGGGAGAACCTATGAGTAGTATTCCTTGATGAGGTGCTATATAAATTTCGGAATAAAAGGTGAATTAATGAATCATAGAGGGCCACGCCATGAATACCATGGACTCTAAGAACGCGCAATAGACCTACGTAGAAAGACTGATTAGTCCTACTACAGATCCGGTCAATATATGCATCAGGGTAAAGCCTACATATGAGTACAACCTCCAAAACGTTCATCTCCTTCGCCCTATCGATTAAAACAGTGCGGGAGGGAAGGCATCCCCTCTGGCTCTAGGTCTACTTACAATCATCTCTTTAGATTTGGATGTGTTAAGTTTTAGATTACACTTGGCGGCCCATGCCTGCAAGTGAACTAGCTCAGAGTCGGTAGAAGCAATAGCTGAGGCAGGGATCAGGACATTGCAATCATCCACATACTTCAGCAGCTTATTGGCGCTGTTGAGAAGTTTGAGGCCAGAGATGGCAACAACAAAGTTGGTTGGGCCGAGACCAGAACCCTGGATGATTCCTGCATTAATCAAACAGAGGAGAGAGACAACACCCATGAACTTTGTGCTATGGGAACGATTTGATAGTAGTGAGAGTATCCAGTTATAGATGAAATCAGGTACTATAGGAACGAGGCAAGCTGCTCAAAAAGGTATTCATGGCTCACAGTATCAAATGCACGGGAGAAGTCGAGTGAGAAAAGTCGGACATAAGGTTCAGTAATAAGCAGATTACTGAACAAAGGCATCTATTACGCATCCTCAAGCCCCGTAAGCGTCAATGGTTCCCACAGACTGAACCTTTCACGAAGTTAGGCCTATTAAAATCAATGACTGAGTGACTGTTCGATACCTCCGTAATAAAAATTATCATGAACCTGTAAGTCGCCTCTTGTTGACAGCAATATTTCTTTTCCAATAAACGAAAATACAATATCATCGGAAGAATAAGATATTAGGTCTAAACATTTTTTAAAGAGACTTATTGGTAGCCTACTTCACATTTAATTCACCGCACTGCAAATTGAATAGATGCCTTCAGTTTTAATTCACCGCACCGCAAAAGAATGAAGTGGGACGAGTGCTGACACAACAGTGAGTCTTTGGTTGTACATGTCGCGAGACAGGCGAGGGCTTCATTGTTCTGTTTTCCAGCTACATTTATGTCAAATAATTATTACAGCACACATTCGGCCAGGCACCACAGTAATGTCAGACCAATGGCGAGCATACAACGGAATTGGCAATACTCTGGGAATGACTCGTCAAACAGTAGACCACTCCGTCAACTTTTTGGACCCTAGAACAGGTTCACATACTCAGCGCATTGAGCGTTCATCCATGGAAAGCAGCAAAAGAGATAACCAAGCGCCACAACGGTACACGCAGACATAATGCTCGATTCTTACATGTGCGAGTTCATGTGTCACCGACGAGTGAAAATAAATGACTAGAATGTCTTCACAACTATTCTTGCAGACATTGTTCGATTGTGGCCACCACAGTAATTGTTGTCTTGACGTGCGACGATAGGCTACTATAAATGGCTACCGGTACCACAGTAGGGCCTACTGTAGCATATCCTTGCCGCAAAGTAACTGGTTAGCGGTGACGTAACATTTATATGCAAGTTAGTTTGTAGTGGTTGCGGTGAATTAAAATTGAAGCGCCTACTTGTTTCATACAAAAATGGCTAATAATTTTCGATTGCTCTTGCTCTAATATAGGCCCTAAATGATTCTGAGGCGCGGATAGTCAGTCGCCACGAGAAAATGCAATTAGATTTCCAAATCCTTGAAAGCTAATGAGAAATAATCAGTTGTGAATCGCTCTTTGAAGGAAGGAAGCAAATTTGGACAACAAAAGAGAGAGTGGCAGTCGATTTCCCATGAAATGCACGAGAGGCCATGACCGTTCTGCATCGTGGCTCAACTGAAAGACTTGTACTTGACGATAGTAGGCAACGAGAAGGGATGTAAGGAGTTAGTACAGCATGAATATAGGCAGGTGTACTGATGTCGAGGGCTTTGTAGGTTAAACAAGCCAACTTAAATTTAATTCTGAATTCAATACAAAGCCAATGCAGCTGGTGGAGTAGGGCAGAGGAGCATGTTCGTAGTGGGACACGTATCACTACTCGAGCTAAGGTGTTTTGGATACGTTGTTGCCTTTTGAGTTCAAGGTCTGAGAGACCGCAAAACAGTGAACTAGCATAATCAAGGTGAGAGGAGACAAATGAGCAGGCTTTGGTCCAGACATATATTTAGAGTGAGTCGACCTAATGCGACGTATTGCCCTGATGTGATAGAAAACCGAATTGAAGGCTTGTTATATGAGGTCGAAATGTGAGCTTGCCGTCGAGGGTAACCCCAAATGCTTTGACTGCAGTGTCTGAAAGTGGCACAGCAGTGCCCACCAGTTTGATTCTTGCTAGAAAGCAAAGAGAAAGAACGCAGGCGCTGGCATGAACCGTACAGAATTGCCTCAGACTTGTCTGAGTTTATGACCAAACCATTGAAACAGAACCATGCATACACAGGTGAGAGACATTTTTTGAGTTTTAGTTTAGCAGACTGATCAGTGTGTTGCAGAGCAATATGGAGCTGAGCATTATCGACGTACTGCTGTAATTGGATTCCAAAATGCTTAGCTATACGACTGATTTGGTAAGTAAAGACTGTAAATAATAAAAAGCCGAGAACAGCGCTGCTCCCTGTGGCACTCAAGCAGTGCAAAGCGTGGGTCCAGACCGAGCAGAACCAATGCCCATCTGCTGATTGCGGTCAACCAGATAAGAAGCTAACCAGTGTAAGGCAGTCCCAGAGACACAAAAGCTTTTTACAAGGCTTGAAAGGAGTAACTGGTGATATACAGTGTCAAAGGTTGATTGCAAAAGTTGATTGCAAAATATGTATTATTAATCCAACTTAATAATGATAATCAACATAATAATAATTAGTTGAGCATCAAACTGTCACACCGCAATACAGTACAAATGGATGTTACAGTAGGCCAAGGCCTACATCTAACAAACACAATGACTCAACTTTTAACGGATGATGACAAGTTATTCGTTTTGCTTCTAGCCTATTACAAAACATATTTTATGTCTATCCAACTTCCATTTAAGCATGCATTTTCTTTCATCGATGCAACTTCTCTTTAAACAAGAAACTGAGCGACTAATTATCATGTCATAGGCTATATGAGACAAAGGGAGACAATAATTTACGTAATTGTGTTGATTCATTGATTGCATGGTGCCAATTTAATAATTTATCAAACAAATCAACCATTTTTCAAAGAACAAGTCAACTTATAAATTCTTTTTCTCCTGTAAAATGCATGAAATAATAGGCCTACTAATTGCATTAATTGACACGTATTTTCATCTGCCTTTTACTATGAGCTGATGTGACACGAATTTTCATCATAACAACTTCTTCTCTCTTGCACCATTGTTTGTACGTATTAGGCCTTTGTGCGAGCTTAGTGCTATGGTTTAACCGGGCCCCTTACCGAAGCTTTTTTCCTAGTCTGGGAGCTTTTGTCCAGAAAGTTGTTCAATTGTTCGTTCTCGTGACGGGTAGGCCTAGATGCTAACTTTTAAAGAAAACTTTGATACAAAGTGTGACATAGAGGTTAATACGTTCCTAATTGCTAGAAACTAAGTTAGGCCTATGCGATGATTAAGATAGGCCTACATGTATAGCAGAAATATTGCAAAAAATGAAATCTAATCAAATAAACAAATAAATAATAAAATGTGGAAATATTTAAAAGAATAACAACTTAATACAACTGAAATTCTGATACATTATATAAATTCTTTTTTAAAGTACCCTTTTTTCGTAACTTCATCGAGACTAATAATCTCTTAAGGGCTTAACTGACATTATCGTGTCTTTTTCGCACTATAAATTTAGGCGTAAATGCTTCCAAATAACTTGAGTTATGACTTCCTTAGCCGGTTATTCATATATTTTTTAACTGAACAACTTCGCACGCCTGCACAAAGCGTAGACCTAGTGGACAAGAAAAGAAATTTCTAAGGCAAAAAGATTGCTGAATAAGCCTCCTGCATTGTAACATTGCTGCAGTGATATAAACCTAGGCCTACAGCCTATATGGTATAACTACTGATTTCAGTTACTTTCTTATGCATAATTACACGTATAAATATATACATAAATGAATATATGATGAACATATTTATATTCAAACACTCCTGGCGCTGACAGCTACAGGGTCCAGCGCTAGACTGCCCGGCTGATGGGTCGCATTATTTAGTTTGGATATATCTCGGGGTTCATGCGAATCATGCGGGATGTTCTCCGCTAAAGAAAACCTACACGCAGCGCCTTGCCCACACGGCCGCACCGAGTGTGGGTGATGTCAGACAATGCATAGGCTATTATCATGTGCTTGGAGACGTTGAGTGATCATAGTCAGACTCCAGTTAATTTCCTGTCATAGAGAAAAATATTTTACCAACTTGCCAGTCCAGGCTACCGTGCAAATGCCCGGTTGCCCGGTGAGCCAGTCCGCCTCTGTGAGTGAATAAAATCACCTCAGGTGAAAATAATAATAATAAATAAATGTTAAAATTATGATCACTTTTGCAATACGTGGCAATGATGAAATGTCGACCAATGTTTCTGCTGCACTATAGCGTCCTTCCGTATCACTGTTTCTCAAGACAATTCAACTCCTTTCATTTGGTGCAGTACTTCATCAGTAGTTCCATATTGTATTCGTCGCAGAATATGACTACATAATGCTTCTTTCACCTGGAGACTATTCTGTTAAGGGCAGCCTGTTGACTTCTGCTGTTCATGGTGCAAAAAAGCAAGTATTGCATTCGCAGCATAGTAATTATGTAGAAACATATGCAACTTTTGTTTAGACATTAGTCATCGATTGCAAGGGAGACATCGCATGACATCAGTCTTTCGGTGATGGTGGTTTTCACCCTCCAATAGTATGACAACGAGTTCTCAAGTCAAATGGCTTTTTATCTGAATACGAAATATAGTCTTCTCAAAACATTGTGCCGGAATCTTTGAAACTCCTAACACTTGAATACCTCGAGTCATATAAATGGTCCAATTTAGCTTACTTATGTCTAGATAGTAGATAGCCTTTAAAATCAAATGAGAATAAACACCACTGATTCATTTCGGATATTATTATTATCATTATTATTATTATTATTATTATTATTATTATTATTATTATTATTATTATTATTATTATTATTATTATTATTATTATTATTATTATCATTATTATTATTATTACTAAACGGACGATTTCTAAAGCGCCGTAACGCAGCCATGCCGCTACAAGAGTGCTTTACAATGACACGATCAGCAAACTAACAAGAAAAAACCGTACTATAACAATCACTACATCACCTCAACAGGGATATGCCTTCTTGAACAGGTGGAATTTGAGTCGTGCCCGAAAGATCTCAATCGATGCTGCAGAACGCACTTCAGGCAGGAGGCTATTCCAGCAGCGCGGGCCGGCAGCAGAGAAGGCGCGATCACCGAATTTGGTCTTGGTCTTGGTCTTGGGGACAAGAAGGTCTCCACGCGCAGCTCCAAGCAGCTGGAGACAAGCTGAACACGACGACGTTGGCCTGCAGATATCTGCAAGGTATCCCGGCGCGACACCATGGAGCGCTTTGTATACGAGTAGACACAGCTTGAACTCTACACACTGTGGTATGGGTAGTCAATGAAGCGTATCGCGCAGAAGGGGCGTCAGAGGTCAAAGCGTCGTCGTCCGAAGAGTAGCCTCGCTGCAGCGTTCAGAACGGACTGTAGGCTGTCTAATGCTAGGGCTGCAAACATGTTAGTTTTTGGTTATTTGGTTTTTGGTTTCTTTCAAAAAATCCAAAACAACAAAAATGGCAAATTAAAAAAAAATATTTTTATTCAATTTACTAATATTACGATTTATATTACCAATATTGTGTTATTCGATCGGTGCTGCAGAAATTGCAATATTGCAGGGTAGACTATTGCAACACGAAACAGGCGAAAGCAGTCCGAGCAGCATCGAAGGGCAACAACTTCAGGCAGTATTCGATGAGACGCAGCTGGCGGAAGCATCTGCCAACGGTCGTGGTAACATGTAGTTTCATCGACAGATCAGACTGTAACGTTATGCCCAGATCACAGACGGACTCCACCGGTGTTAGAATAGCATAGAAGTTCAGTCTTGGTGGGAATTAGACTGAATCGGTTTGAAGCCATCCACGCTCAAACGTAAGGACTATGGGCATACGTGAGCTGTCGACCTCGGACGGAGGGTCGTTGGTGTAGAGCTGGGAGTCATCGACATAAAAATGAGACGATACACCCAGATCAGCCGCCAACTTATCGAGGTCAGCAGCATAGAGTAGAAACAACAAGGGTCCAAAACCCGACCTCTGAGGTACCCAGAAAGCAGGTGGACGGTAGGCGGTGACGTTGCCATTGAACCGACTGCATCCTTCTGCTCAGGTAGAAGCGGAACCAGGTTAATGCCACAGATCCAACGCCGTATACGTCCTCGCCGTAGGCCGCTCTAGGATAATGTTGTGGTCTACGGTGTCGAAAACCGCGAATAGATCGAGTAGACCAAGGATCGTGGGATCACCAGCATCGGCCGCCTCGATAAGATCAGTGAAAACATTTAGTAGAGCCATCTCAGTATACAATGAAGCCTTCTGTAGGCGGATTGATGATGAGGGAAAAGATGTTAAGTAGTCGGTTAGCTGTCTGCAGACGATACGCTCGAGTAGCTTCGACACGGTAGCCAGGTTGGAGATCGGTCGGTAACTGGCCATCTGTCTAAAAATAACCCACTATAGGCGACATAACGAGGCCTGTCTATTGCGTAGGCCTACCAGCTGTTTGACATGTTGCAAACAGCCAAACCCACTGGAAATACATTAATTCCTGGCAGAAGGATGACATATGTCATATCTTCCGTGTTGTTGCGATTGTAAACATTAATAATATAATTATCCCTTATCATATCAATCATAAAGCATAAATATTTCATCTTTAATTGCAACAACTTTGTAGACTTCTGAAGAGATCGAAAACTGATTCAAATCTTCCATACGAATCGTCTCCAGAGTTAAACAAATTACGCAGAAGATACTGCACGTGTTATACAAAGTAGGCCTATTCTCGAAACAGAATAGAGCAATCGAAATAGATGCATGCATTGAAATGAAAAGTAATTGGTTGGACCTTTGCCTGTTTTATAATCCTGTCAACGATATTAAATTTAGAATGAAATTATAAACTTTAAAACGTGAAATGTCTACAAGAGACTTTTGGATGCACTGTGTATGCATTAGTTTTTTGCATAAGAAGAAATGCAAAGAGGACACATAATGACACACATTGCGAGCATATAAATGAACAATCAATCAAATCAATCAAAAATCTTTTATTTGCTTATAATTCACATGTTCAATATATAGTACAGACCTCATTAATTACAAATGAGAACCAACAGGGGGGCCCAGTAGGGTCAAATGACCCATTTAATAGGGTCACCCAAGTTGCATCTTACTTTAAAGGCAGCAGTGAGACATAACTTAGGGAAGCAAAATATATTCTAGATTTTGAAATAATGTAATAGAATGGTTAACTAAGAACTTAACTAAGCATTAACTAAAAATTTTATAACGATGTCGCCGGACAGTGACTGGCTGGTTTTGAAGCAAACCATTAATATAAACAACTCATATCCAACAGGTAATACGCTTTTAAAAATAATTTCAGTCTAGGCAGTTGCCTAATTTCTACTGGTATCCAATTCCGTGCAGGAAGATAGCCAAATAGACCTTAGATCAGTGTTCTTCATCCTTTTCGCACTTGTGGACCGGCAAAAATGGGATAAAATAATATTTCGCGGACCCGCTGCAAACGACTAAGACAGAAATAAATAGACTACCAGAACTTCCCTACATAATCCTACCATACACAAAGGTCGTGGCCATTGTTCACTGTCGGGGGCTACAATGAAACCAAACTTCAAAAACTCCTTGTCTGACTGCCTCAATATAAGTTCCCTTATTTGGTTTGTACTGTAAGAACGCTGAGGGTTCTACTTAAACTAGCTCTACTATTATATCAGATGTTGATGAGTAGATTATGCTAGGGGAAACTAGCTACACATGAAGAGACAGTTAGAATTCAACTTATCTTTATTAAATACAGAGAAGATGAGGTAATAATAATAATATATATATATAATGATTATGACTAATACACAGCAGTTACATGTACTTACTAATATGAGTATGGATGAGATGATAACGACCAAGTCCTAAGATGATATGAGTTGACGAGCCTGACAAGATAGCTAGAGTTCTCCGGAAGTCAGACTGCGAAGTTCCTAACAGTAGCTTATAAGTGACTTTCCTCAGCCAAAGAGGAAACTGGCCTATCTTAGAAAAGACTACTCTGATTGGTCAGCTACTGACCACTCAAGGTGTACCTAGAATGTGGTCTTACTGTAAATGCTAGTTACACTAGAGCCTACGAGAGTGATTGACAGAACCTATACTGTCTGTATTAGCGAATGTTCAGCTAAACTTAATGTATAATAATGATCTCCATATATATATTGTTCAAGCCTATCTAATGTAATGTAATGTTCAGAATAATCACGGTTACAGTACTGCAAATTCAGAAATATCAACGTATTTCCTTTTCTTGGTTTCTTCTAAACTTGAAGCACTAACACTTGGCGTAGGTCTATTGTCGTTACCATCACTACTTTTCTCCTGAAGATTGTACCTGCCTCGACCAAAGAAGTGTGTTTTTTCTCCATTTTGTATATTTCATATTTTAAGTAAGCTATAACTTGGTTTCTTAAATACCACAACACAATACTACAAAAACACCGGTCAACTCGTGACGACGTAGCCTAAAATTAGAAATATCATAAAACAAACGACAAAACATAGATAAATGATGCGTTGCAGTGTAAAGGTTTTATACACAAATATAGGCCTAGAAGATGCAGTATTCACCAAAGACGTTTTTAGTGCACTGTTAAACTGAAATTTTAGTTTTAAAATGCGAATGAAAGTAAAATGATATTGCAGGAAAGTTTTTATGGAACAATAATCCTGAAATTGCGCTACTTCTAAACATCTATCGCGGACTGGCAGAAATTTTTGCGGACCGGCAACGGTCCGCGGACCACCGGTTGAAGAACACTGCCTTAAAGCAATGAATGAGTCTGGTGTTTGTCCTTGCAATAACTGGTCGGTATGATTCAGCTTAAATAGGTGTATGTGAATGTATATTAGAAGTGGTGACAAAGTAGTTTTCAAATGACGATGACAAAAGTTTATTTACCGTTTCATACATTAATAGATCCACTTGTATTGTATTCAACCGCTGAATTTTAAGTATCTTATGTTTAACAAAAGAGGGATGGCTGATAATTTATTAATACAGGTGTGCTTTTATGTTATTGTGCTCTTGAGGAATATAATATCTGTGGCAACAGGTCAGCAAAGGTAGAGTGTCAAAAAGTCGATCAGAAGAGCAGCATGCATAGACGATAAAGTATAACATATGCGATTAAGTAACGGCATTAAAATTCAGCGGATTAACCGACTTGAATTGTTGAAAATATCATATTAACACCCAACTAGAGAGTTACATAAGGACAAAATATTTCCACTCGCACTTCATTTCTGTGGGTTTTTTGCGCAAACCCTACTGCATTTGGTGTTGTGTCTGCGTCCGTCGTATGCAAATAAGGTTGACCCTAATAACATGCAGCGTTAACGTTACTGCATCCGGTGCTGTTGAAAATCATTTCAAACAATGTCCAACGGGCGGTTAATAATACGCTTAAAGATATTGACGCACATGAGTTATAGGCCTACATCGTGTAATGTAAGTATAATTTCAGTTATTAGCACTAAATGGAAACTTAATGGATGAAACTCGAGAAGAGTGCCAGTACGCTTGAATCGTTCGTAAAAGTCAACAAATTCTTCATCTCTCTCTGTCTGTCTCTATGTCTTTCTCTCTGTCTGTCTCTCTGTCTGTCTCTCTCTCTATCTCTCTCTCCGTCTCTCTCTCTCTTTCTCTCTGTCTGTCTGTCTGTCTCTCTCCGTCTCTCTCTCTCTCTGATTATCTTTCTCTGCCTCTGTCTATCTCTGTCTCTGTCTCTGTTTCTCTCTCCCATCTTTCTCACAAAGAAGACGTTGTTGTTTTAATAAACTTAGGCCAATTAGAATGCGTGGAAACTAAGCCGCTAGACCAACTACCAACCAGCGAGCAAGAGAAACGATTAAGCCACGCCAACTTAATGATTGATATGATGGTTCAAGACTAAAGGAAGGTTGGTGGAGGAGGAGCTAGGGTCTGTGGCTCCCGCTCTGGTTTTAAGCTAAGGTAGCCAAGAAATTATCCAGATTTGACAATAATTAGGACTTGCTCAACGCATTTTAATTTTTGGACTGAAAAAGGTTTTTCCGTTATTTCGAGCATAAGGAAATTTGATTCCCATTTATGGATCTATGAATAGTTTTCAACAAAAGGACTGGATGATTCTACTTAAACACAACTGACAAGTTATTGACAAGTTATTGTTTTCATTCGTTGCTTATATATAGGCTATATATTAATAAGCAATTTAGTGGTATACAGAGAAGCACAACGAGGACAGACGTGGTAGCATCTCACGTAGGCCTAAGCAGTCGAGGGCAAATGAAGCAAATGCAGTGTTCAAAAATAGATAACTATTTTGAAAGATCACCACAGGCTTCCTATTAAAGCACTCAATCGATCAAATTCATTTATTAAAAAACAACTCGACAATATCACAGCTTATAACAACAGTAACAACGCATTAATGTCACTGAATTTGATATGAAAAGCTAAATATAAGAATTAGACTACTTACATGAGGTGAATGCAAAATCATGAAAACCCTGAAAATATTACATTATTTGAAAGAACATGCAGCAAACATTATATGATACAATCAAAAGATTTAAAACGTATTCAAGAATATAGCTTCCTTCTCACTTGATATAATATGAGGCTAAATTATTTCAGCAGACTAGGGTAGAAAATGTTACAAATTCTGGGAAAACTCAACCCTACTTTACGGATGGAACGTTCAAAAGGCTTTTGGTGGTATATAACAGCCATACCTATTGACCCCAGGAACCTGCCTGAATCGTTGAAAATATCATATTAACACCCAACTAGAGAGTTACATAAGGACAAAATATCTCCACCCGCACTTCATTTCTGTGGGTTTTCCTCATCTATACCCCATCAGGTCTGTCACGTTCACGCCTTCAGCAGGTATCACCTATTCCCATGAAGCAAAATATCAAGAAAAATTTGCTGTAAAAACCACGCTTGTATTTCCATTCCCGCGGCAACACCAGAGGCTTCGCTAGAATTCCCACTGTTTTAAACTTTGTGCACTTTGTAAGTTTTAGTTGGCTAACATACTGAGATATATCAGATATTAATTGGAACAATTAAAACAAAATAATTTTTGATTTTAGTTTTTACTAAGAACAGTAGGCCTGTAAAAAAACTAAATTGACATCAGTATCAAAAAGCATGCACTATCTAGGCAGAGATTTAATAACAACAGTCACTATATAAAAGTCTTAAGCCACTCTGGACAACACAATGCAAAATAGTAGGCCCTAATGACTGGAAGTTCTCTCAAAATGCACCGAAACTTCATTGCCAACAATGAATGTAAGATAGACAGTCAAGCCATCGACATTCTCCTGGTTATCCTGGAAAACAGATACAAAAGAGGTTAACAAGCTATTTTGCTAACATAATGTTTCAATTAATGTCATGAGACAGCGAAAATGTTTCACAGGTCATTATTTCTGCCTAAATGTGTCTAAATTTAGGCCTACCACTATGATGTCACTGGTAGCATTCAACAAGAACTTTAAATAAACTTGTGCACGTGTAAGCTGTCTATAGTTGGAAAACACTTAGCTGTGTAATCTGTGCAAAAGGACAGTCCTAAATCCAAGAGAAATTATTTTGAAAGGATCAACGACTACACTCATGCCGATTAATTTAAAAGCTTGCTTGCATGTTACTCCAAGTAGCATAGTTTATGACAGTCATGCATTGCGCATTTGACATTTTTGAATTCCAATGTTTTCCATTAAAAACTTATGTGCAAACGGCGCAAGAAGTAAGTTTTCAAATTGACATTATCTGTTTTTATTACAATTGAAGCACAGCCCATTTCAGAAAATAAAATTTGGAAGGACTAAATTCTCTCACATATCATTGAACATAATATTATCAAGACAAAAAATATTAGTGACTTGAGAATTATAGACCTACATCTCAACAGAGCAAGAAGGTTAATAAGCTGAGTAACAGATGCATTAATATGTAAGAAAATCCATAGCAATGCTACATAGAGCTTGAGCTGTACAATTCGATTAAAAAGACCTAGATTTCTTAGGTTTTTAAACCTAAAAACCTCAAATAAAAATGCAAATTAACGAACAGGATCATTTCTATAACATCTCGATATGAATTGCTGCAACGATCCCAGCCTTTGAATCCAATATAGCAGGCTTCATTTGGGACTCACTACATTGCCTCTATTCAACAGTGCACAAAATTCACTACCATTTCCCTTATGCGCCTCGTTGGGGTGACCCCGACCTACCTGAGGCTTTTCTGCACTCTCGTGTCCTCCTTACCTGCAAGGACCTCTCTACGATGTTCCACTCATGGCTTCCTGGTTGTTCCTCGCATACACTCTGCTAAGGTCCAATCCATGAGCTCTGCCTGTTTTGACCCTTCAGCTTGGAACTGTCTTCCACACTCCACAGTCTTTGCACCTGGAATTACTAGTCCTCTCACCTTGTCAGTTCCAGAGACACCTTAGGACTTTCCTGTTTCCGTTCCCATGCACAGACGCTCGTTGAGAGCGCTGATGTCTCAAGCGGCGCTATATAAATAATAACCATAACCATAACCAAGTGTTTTTATTGTCTCCAAAACAACAAACAAAATTATAAAGTGTTGACAATCAGCTGGGAGGCAATAGGGACTAACAGAAACCCTTAAAGGACAGAAAATCCTGTAATCAGGGTCACCCTTACAATAGATTGATAGTTGCTGTTGGTTAGGTATAAGAAATACATTGGCAATTCGTTAGAAACTGAACTAGTTAGCTATTCTATACAATCATGATGAAGACGATAAAGACGCACAATGAGACAATTATAGATCCATTAAATAATTCCGCAATTTTATTTTAAATACGTTAAGATTATTTAGAGAGCGCAATTCATCCGGAATGACGTTCCATGCTTTCGGGCCAGCGTATTTAATCGAGAACATTTTAGTGTTTGTTCTCGAAAAGACAGGCCTATAGTTTGAGGAAGATCGTAACTTATAGGGATTGACCTCAGAGAGGGGTGAGAAGTAGTTGTCGAATACTGAAGGTTGTTGGTTGTGGGTATATTTGTACATGAATTCGTTGGTTTGAAAGATCAATAGCTGCTCAACTTTTAGAATACGTGTTTGTTTGTAGATGTGGTCAGTAGGGATAAGGTAATGTGAGCCGTTGATTATACGGAGGGCTCTTTTTTGGAGGATATTTAATTTTTTCAATCTTGTTGGATAGTTTGAAGCCCAGATGAGGTTGCAGTAAGTTAAATACGGGTTAATTGTGTAATATAAAGATAAGCGTATATTGATTGGCAATAAGTATGAAATTCGTGACAAGATTCCTATATTTTTTCCAATTTTTACTGAGATATGTTGTATGTGTTCTTTCCATGTAAGGTGTTCATCTATATATAATTCCCAGGAATTTGGCTGATGTTACTCTTGGCACAGGAACATTATTAATAGCAAGGACTTCCTTGAGCTGGGGCAATTGCTTTCGATGCGAGCTAAATAATATATAGTTGGTTTTGGTAATATTTAAGGATAATTTGTTAGTTTTAAACCAATCGTTGACATGCTCAAGTTCCTGGTTGACAATTTGAAATAATTTATTATAAGATTTGTGAGATGCAAAAATGTTAGTGTCGTCAGCAAATAAGAGAAATTGAAGGATGGATGAAGCATTTGGCAGATCATTGATGAATAATAAAAAAAGAAGTGGTCCTAAAATTGATCCCTGGGGGACGCCATATCCTATACGATTTAAAGAAGATATAACTCCATTGCATTTCACCTGTTGGTATCTATTACTAAGGTAGCTCTGAAACCACTTTAGTGTCGTACCTCGGATACCCAGATTTTCCAATTTAAGGAGTAGTACTTCATGGTCTACGGAGTCGAATGCTTTTGCAATATCGAGAAATATGCCTATGGCATGTAGGCATATCATTGCGATCAATTGCCATCGTTATATTGTCATGAATATTAAGTAATGACATCACGGTGGAATGACCCGATTGAAAGCCATGCTGGAATTTGCAGAGTAAACCTTTTTTATCAATGTAGTCGTATAGACGTGTGTACATGACCTTTTCAAGTAACTTCGAGAAATAAGGTAGGATAGAAATAGGCCTCTAGTTGGTTACATCCTCTTTGTTGCCCTGTTTATATATTGGAGTTACCCTGGCTACTTTTAAGGGGTTAGGGACAATTCCTGTCTCCAAAGAGCAGTTTATGATAGCAGAAAGTGGTTTGGCAATTAAGGACAGTACAGGTTTCACAACACTTGGATTAATATCATCAGGGCCAGAGCTGTTGGTGGATTTCAGTGAATGGCTTAAAACAAGTATTTCCTCCGCGGTCGTAGGATATACTGCAAAAGAGGAAGAAGGAGTTAGGAGGGTCAAGGTATGAGGTTGGTGGATTAGTGGAGGGAGGTATTTTGGCAACTAGATCTTGTGTCATACTAGTAAAATAAGCATTGAACTTTTCAGCAATAAGTTCATTATTTGTAATTTCGATATCATTAGATGTTAGACATTTAATTAACGAGCCCGTTGGTTTTACTCTTAATATTGTCTTTATCGTTTGCCAAGTCTGTTTAAGATCATTTTTGTGTTTAGTGAATTCCATGGCATAGAAATTCCTTTCAGCTCTTTTGCATAAACTTTTAAACCTATTTCTATAAGATACGAACTTTGCTTTATTTTTCACCGACGGTTTTTTTTATAAAGGCTGCATATAATTTAGTTTTAGTTTTGCATGACTTATAAAGAGCAGACGTCATCCAAGGTTGTTTGAAAGATTTGGAGGAATTAAGTCTTTTGGGTTTGAGCGGGAACGCTGCGTCGTAGGCTGTTTTAAATTTAACACTGAATAGCTCGTATGCTGCGGATGGATCCTGATTGACACTAGATTCTATTATGTTGGACCAGTAAATTTTTGACAGAAGCTCTTTAAAATATTCCTTAGAAGTGGGATCCATTATTCGAGTAAAGTCGTCAGTAGCAGTTCTAGTAAAAGATGGGGCAATGTCGACCCAAGTTATAATAGGGAGATGGTCGGATAAATCTGTAACAACTATAGTGGGTTCGATGGTTTTGGAGATTCGATTTGTAAATATATTGTCGATTAGTGAAGTGGATGATTCAGTTATTCTCGTAGGTTGAGTAATGATAGGTAGGAAATGGTATGATGACATTGTATTAAGAAAATCGCTAGTTAATTTGTGTTCTTGAACCTTCAATAAGTCAATATTAAAGTCACCCAGGATGTACATATCTTTATCTTTTGAATGAAATGCGGATAATAAAAGGTCCCATTCTTTATTAAATGCCTCTAAATCACAGCCAGGTGGCCTATAGATAGCTCCAGTGAGAAAATAGGATCCGTTAGCTCTTGGAAATCGTAGAAATAAAGATTCATACGTGATATGGGTAGAACAGGCTGGTAACAAATTAAACGGTTGGTAGTTCAGATTATCCCTAATAAAGAAGCCTACTCCTCCTCCCCTGCCAGTGGTTCTACATTTATATTCAAAAGTGAAGCCTGGTATATGTGTTGAATTGGCTGAGTTGGAGTCAAGCCAAGTCTCCGTTACAGCCAATATGTCAATTGAGAGAAGAGCCAATAGATATTCTAGTCGATGCAGTTTGGAAGATATGCTTTGACAATTTATATGCATTATCGAGATAAAGTCTTTATATTTTGAGCAAGTTGTTGTAAGTGATATAGGTGTGCTATATGTGCTTTGTGTTGGTCTTATTGAGTAGTAATTTTCATCTGGGTCTAAGTCACAGTTGTTTACTAAGGGTCGAATATTATCAGGGTCAGTAAAAATCTCCAGACGTGGTCCCTCCCTCAAAAGAATCACCGAGGAATCTTTTCCTCCTGCTTCAAGAATGCTCTCTTTAAATTCTACTTCATTGACTATATGATTAAATGGAAAAAGATATGGCAAACATTCAATACAATACCATGAGGCCATATTACAGGTTGGAATATTATAGTGGGATGAATGGAAATGCTTGGTGCAGAGTGAACAAATGATTAAATCATTATCGTCAAACAATGTGCGCTTACATGAATAACACTTATCTAGAGTAGAAGACAAATTAATCCTATTAGCAGGATTAATGCAGAATAGAAAAATGGAAACTACGAAAAGACGCTAGGCTTGTAAAATAACGGTCAAACGACAGCTGCGTTAGCACAATTATGTAACGAATTGAAATAAGTAAATAAGAGTTAAAATAAAAAAAGAACAATTTTAGATCAGATCTGTCAAATGAGTAGAAGACAAATGTTTGATTACATCACTTTAATTACATCTAAAGCACTGAACAAAGTCACAAATAAAAAAAAATTTTTTAACGGAATTAGGGCGTAAGCGGAAATCGCCTCGGATATTCGCCTCGGCCGAATATTGGACTATTTGGAAGTATTCGCCTCGGCAAATATTAACCCCGCAAATAGCTGAAAACATCTTTTTTGATAAAGTACTTTTTTTGATAAAATAATATTTTTGATAAAATAATATTTTTGATAAAATAATATTTTTTCATCAAATAAATTTAGGACAAATGGACTTACTTAAAAGTTATTGATTAATTAAACAAGAACTTAACATTCGTTCTTGTTTAACTAATCAATAACTTTTTGGATTGTATTTTCTTTAAAATAATTATGTTAATTAATATATTTTAATTTCTTTTAGTTGCATTCCCCAGGTGGCAACCAAATCAGTAACTTTTCCACTTGAATTGGCTCCATCCACTATCCGGTGAACGTCAGAGAGTAAAGACGTCGTTGATAACTTCATATTTAAAATTTCATAAACAGGTTTTACATTTTTTTTCACAAAAAAGTTATTAAATAATAAATATATTGTTTTAGCCTAGAGTGCGATGATACGCTATAGGAAGGATATTGCTATAGACTCTGCGTTGACTATATGTAGTTCTCCATAGCCGTGCACATGGCAGGTTAACTACGCCCTGCCTACGGATGGCACTCGCTTCTCGAGTCGCTGTCCAGAATTGCCACTACTATTCGGTTCGTACCCGGATCCGGCAAATAGTGCATTCAAATACTCGGATTCGGTACCCGGTGGAAATTGTCTACTCGGTTATGCCTTAAACGGAATCTAATTCACATGTTGAGTACTTACATATTCAAACCTATCTTGATTCTGGCTTCATGACATGGCAAGTGATGACACGGGTATGACACACAATCTGAACTTCCTGATCTGAAGCACATCTGATTGCATAAAACATTAAAAGAGCTGAATACAGTAATGCTTAAATACTGTTTCAGAGGTTGATTTCCATTGTAGGAAAGTCATAAAGTAATAGTGTTGGAACATAAAGCATTTGTAATGGTAGCATGCACTTTCCAACACCAACCTGATGGGAGGACATAAAATTGTCACCATACCACACACAGCAAGACTTCAGTTGGCAAGATAGATAGATAGATAGATAGATAGATAGATAGATAGATAGATAGATAGATAGATAGATAGATAGATAGATAGATAGATGGACGGACGGACGGACAGACAGACAGACAGACAGATAGAATTGTCCACGGGTAGTATATATATATATACAAATATATATATATCGATGAAATATAGCATATTCTACATGTAAAAACCGATTGAATAATACTGCATAAAATCACTAAATTCCTTAGTAATTATGAGCTTGAAATATCGATATTATTTTCCCGTATAGCGGTCTGATTGTGTACGTTTTCATGACATTAGAATTCGATAGTTTTAGAGAATTGGCGGAAGAAAGACCAATATCTAAAGTTCCAGAGTGCCTTTTGTCTATCTCGCTACCTCCTGTACCCCATTCCTCTATCCAATTCATCACTTCATCCATCAGTTAATAAGGATTTCCATTCCATAAGGGCGCGTCTGTTAAATTGAATGTATAACGCAATGACAACTTGTATGGCTATGGCTGCCGTAGGCCCTGCAGTTAAATTCAACTCCTGTAATAACTTAAGCCTATCACCATCCGTTCATACTGTACTTGTAATCATACTGCGGTCTGTCACAAATATCAGCGCCATAAGCTCTCTCTACCTGTCGCCATAGATGATAGACCAACAATAAAATACTTGGTGCGATTGTTACAACTTTTTCAATATTGGTCTACCCATACGCGACGCTTTTTTGTCCTCCAAAAACTCTTACAACTAATACCTAAACATGTAAGTAAATGCATGTATGCCTCCTCAAAGTCCTGCCCACACCTCAACGGGGTGAGGGGTAAAACCGTGGAATAATGAGGAGCCTGCTGAGGCTACGACGGTTCTAGGACAATTCGGCGCCTTACAGTTTGGCGCCGACATTTCGGAGACGGACAATTCGGTTCGCGAATAAGATTATGTCAAACGCGCAAATGACCGCCTCTGAGTAGCTATCTTGAAGGGGCGCTATATCAAGTATTTTTGATTGATTGATGTTAGCTATAAAGACCGGCCTATGCCGACAATAATTATAGCAAACACGCAAAGGAGTTGACACGGACTCCATGTTGACTCTGTTATTAGCAAGATATTGGAAAACTAGCAATTCGGCACAACTGTGCTGACTAAACGAGTGACTCGCCAGATAAAACTGCAGTTTAGCGTTTATAATTGTTTAGTAGTTCATGTCTTTGTATTTTAGCGTATTTATTTAGCCCAAGCTTTAAAACTGGGGGTTGGCAAAGCCCCCCGTTTTAGTGCTCAGTGCCCCCTACATGTGCCCCCTAACCAGTTTCATTTTTTATGTTTCTCCAATAGCTTTTTATATGTAATCATTAAGGTATAATGGTTCAATAAATTCCCAACAGTTCAAACTTTGTTCTTACGATTTGTTCTTACTTATTGCAGGTATAAAAACTGTCATTGACAAAGAAGAATAATGCAGGTTTGGTTATTCATTCATCTATAATGTATCACTTTGTTCTTACCCAAAATATGTATGACAAAAATCGTATCCCGAGAATCGAATTTACGACTCGAAAGTTGTCCCGTTGACCATGATGACCCCGGATTTTGAATTGGACGGAAAACTCACTCATTTAGATATTGGCAATACTAAATGTTTCTGCTATTGATTGTAATGTGTCAACCAAGTGATCTCACAATAAGCGAGTGTTAGACTGACTTTACCCTTCAAATTGGAAGTTGCGAGAGTGAGTAATGAACGGGTTTCCAGCTTCATATGCAGAGGCCCTGCAAATTATGCATTTTTATATTTTATAATTCTGATTTAATTTATGTACTGTTTTTTTTCATTGAATCGGTTTCAGATGCACTTTTTTGGAGCAAAGTAGACTGGAAATCTTAGACATTCATCCGATGAGACCAGCATAGAACTAACAGTACAAGGAAGCAATATAGATCGTCGAGTAGCCTGAGAAATTTGCCACAAGATATAGATTGGCTCCATCTGTCTGGGAACGGTATTCACGTAGCTGTAGTCAACCAGACTGCAACAATTGGTCAACCAAAGACTCTGGATAGTCCACCAATCGAGAACTGTCGGCTTATTCTGCGTCATTTCATCTAATCAAAATCTGTGGGTCTACAAATACATTTTCATCTGGCCGATCGTGCGGCGCTTCGAAAAAGTTTGGTTAGAAACGTTTCAGTCAGATAAACAACCGATAGCGCTCTGTTCTCACAATCCAACAAACCGAAGTGGAATAGTATTGATTGCTGGAGGCTCGTTTCCTTCACAGAAATTAATCCAGATTCGAAAAAATTCCATCGTCATTCTATTCCGGGAAATATTCACAATGCGACCTAACTGCACAGGATATTAATTTTTATAGGCAAACGGAAGGGGTTACATGAGGTTACACGAGCATTTGTTCAGCACTGACGCAGCTGGTGTTTAATCAGTCAATACATTGCAGCTCGTGTTTAATCATATTCAAAGGCAATATATTCATGTCGAAGTTGCCTCGTCAGAGTAAAATGACGGCTAATCTCTCCAGTCACTTTTAAGTGGAAATATCATCGACAGAGTGCAACAAATTCAGAAAGCATGAGGAGAGATGGACATGGGATCGTCATCGTGAAACTCACGTTTTAACAAACGATACTGTGGACATCAGGTACAAATTCAAGCTGGTCTATTTCATACTATGAAAGTTCTTACCGATTATATTTATGATGAAATCAAGTCGTTTCCAACGGAGTAATATTCGCCTTGGTTTACGAATTCAAGGAAGACCACGACATTTCACGAAAGCTGTTGTAGTTAATAATAAACAAAGTTAGTCGACGGAAGTGATTTAGATGAATAGGCCAGTAACGGTTACTAGCATAGGAGCAAACCGATTCTTATGTTGCTGACACTGTATTAATTATTGTAAAAAAAACAATTCATATTTTCACACAAGAATTACCGCGTGACGTTTGATTTAAAAAATTAATTTTGCACTTTGCAATTTCGTATTTTATGCTTTTTCTGTAGGCCTTTTGATCAAAATTCCAACTGCAGTTTAATATTCTAAATAAAAGGTTATCTATGTGGCTATTTCTTTCGCAATTAGAACACGAGCGTAACCTTGTGATGACTCAACGCTTTATGTAAAAACATTGTTGGTTGTTTTATTACATTTTGCTGCTCCATCTGCGACTAGTTTAATCCAGAAGGCTATAAATCCAAGGGAAGAAGCTCATAAATTGTTAAATATACAAGTTCTTGCAAGCTCTTCACCTAGTCACAACGGGAACTGTAGTTTAATAGGACCCACCATTCTTTAACACGTAATTTTCTAATGTAACCATTACAGTTTGTCAGATCACTGCGTTTGACGCAGAAACAGGAAAAAGAACATTATAACTTTGTGCATCAAAAGTTTGCTCTAGTCATTGATTAAGATCTGAGTTTGTGTCCCGTTATCCCCGAAGTGGAGGTTGTTCCTTTCTGACAGCGTAGTTTCGTTGATCAATTGTGCAAGTCATTATGTAAGTAAAGTCCATCTGGTTGCATCGTGGGCGTAATTTGAATAACTTAGGCCACTGTATTTTTCCGCCGCTAAGTGGGCAATTGACTGTGTCTGGAGACTGGTGCATTCACAGAAAGAGGCATCTGACTCACATCATCTGCTGCTTCCGATGAACGAGAGTAAATGCCAAAGTATAAAGGACTTTGCGATCGATTACGAACAGGGGATAGGTCTAACTCAAGAGTGATCTAGCCTTGTAAACGCTAAGCTACCGTCAGAAATGAACCCCCCCCACCTTAGGCTAAATGAACTTTCTCAAAGTTGTCAGGATGGTCGAGCGGTCTAACGCTAAGACACCAGACATAAGGCAAAGAACTTAACCTATCGAGGTTTGAACCCGACGAGTAGAGTGTTCTGCTCCATCTATATGGTACGTGGCTGGGTGGGTGGGTTCACCCGGCTAAGTTGTCATATCCCTCATCCAGAAGTACGTGAAATCAAAATCTGTACAAATAAGCTTATAGGGCCTACAACATAGACAAAGCCTTAATCTATAACATAATATATATATATATATATATATATATATATATATTCTCAAATTGCTACTCGAATAAGCTTAAAATAGCGTACGTGAAACGATATGAATATGTTCGATTATTGATACAGAAGAGCATTCAGGTAACTGGCCAATTCATTTAGATGGCGAATCACATAGTTTAGGTTTAAGGTCTGAGGTAGCCTACCAGATCTCAGATTTGGAGAGGTCCCGATATTTGAATGTATTTAACACCTGGGTGGGTTAAAATCACACTTCTGACAAAATGTTTTATTTTATTCTGCCAACATTGCGTGGTTGCAACGTTTTGCAAACGAGCATTTATATAGCGTTCCTTAAGATATCTACTCAGATATCTACTGCGCTAGCCTATATGACGTAAAATGTCATTAACCTGCATCAGTTACCAAACTTTGACAAACAAACCGAAAAGAGTCACCAGTGATGGGCCACCACTGGTGGGTCCTCGCACAAGCGTGGAACCAACCAACGGATTCCCGTCGACAGCTGATAGTTAGCATGGATGGATGCTCACCTTCAAATATTTCCTCACGTTTTAATATGTTAACCGTTTGATTGTACAATTTACATGCCGCGCGACTGCATGAATTAATATTAAATAATATACTTCGGCCTACTTACTTAATATCAGTTCATTAAATTTAAAAAAAACTGTCACAACTCAGTTTGTAGCTGGCGAACAATTTAAAACTGGCAGTTATCAGGAATTACATACAATAAATTCGCATCATAACCACATTTTTCATATGACGCAGCAACGTGGTAACGTCTGCGCACTTCCAAAATATCCGCCCCATATGGGACTCGAACCCATGAGCCTCAGATGGCTACTGAGGAAACCAGCTTTAAAAGTCTGATGCTCTACCGACTGAGCTAACCGGGCTAATGTTTATTTGGTCATAAAATGTCTATTCAAAATGTCATCTGGAAATCAATTACTGATCTCAGACTAAGCGAACTGCAACTACTATCTGTCAAGTAGGCCCTACCGCCGTCTGAGCAACCTAACAGTAACGGACAAAGTGCGGGAAACAGATGGAAACAAAACGGAAATGAACTAAATACGTCAAAGATGTCGTTCAACATTAAAATAACAAAATCGATTAGGCCTAATTGCTGAATCTAGAAACATTGTTAGGGCAGAAAATGCAGTCACGGTAGCGGTGTGATGGGCCTGTCCACGAACGATTGAAACAAGATCTTACTAAAAAATTAATCAACTAAACATTAGAAGGCTTCAAATTAATACCTTCACCGGTTGTCAGGATGGCCGAGTGGTCTAAGGCGCCAGACTCAAGGTTAATCACCTTACCTGTCGGGTTTAAACCGAATGGTTGAGTGTTCTGGTCCACGTATGTGGGCGCGGGTTCAAATCCCGCTTCTGACAAATTCTTTTAATATTTCGTCTGATCCTTTAAGATAGATAGGCCTATGTAACCGATGGTCGATAAACGGTAGCTGATCAAAAAACAAGTGATGTGTATTATCGGTAGATATGTGTCGGCGAGTTAGGTCTATATTAGCCTATAGGTAAAATGTAGGCTATGGAAGGCCTTCTATGCATTTTTATATATTAGAGGTTACAGGCTAGGTCACCATGTAGGTCAGTGTATATATTATGCGTTTGTAGGTAAAAGCCGATTCACGATTTGTGGTAAGACGCGAGGTTTGAATTGTGTTTGGCCATGTAACTATATTCTTAAACTCTTCACGATAGATGATACGGAAGCTGAGATAATCATTAGAAATTTCCTCAACACAAAAAATTGCTTCAACTTCAGAACAGATTCAGGGTTTGAAATCGGAGGCAATTAGGCCTCAGTTAGCCTAAGTAATTGCTCAGAAAGAGTATTATCATAGTTCATTTATTCATTCTGGAAATGTGTGTAGCGCCAACTGCATAAGCTAACAAGGTTTCAAATCTTCAACCAATGAATCAAGAATCCTCCTACATAATTTATTAATAGGCCTATAACTTACAGTAATTAGGCCTATTGCTGGCTAAAGTTCTAGGTCATTGCCATGATTTTTTAAATAGATGCCGCTTCAAATGTGGTTCCAAACGAACCGATGGTAACTAAAATGGCGCTAAGAATCTGAGATATGAACTGTTGCGTTGGAAATTGCAAATGCCTATGCGTTTCGCCAACATGTGATCAGTTTTAAATCGAGTTGCTATGACAACGTTCCCCCTCTAATGGATTGTTGTGGTGTGTTTGCTCAGCTTAAATGACTTTTTTGATTTTATGCTAACTTGTTTCTAGTTTGTTAGCAGATGCGATAACTTGATCTTGTAGCTTCTAGAGCTTCCGTTCGAGCTTCTTAAACGTATCCTCGTTAAGGCCGTAGTTATGAGTATTTGAAGCTGACCAAAAGTGTGTGGAAGGAAAAAGTCGATCTTGTGATAACAGACTGAAAGCCGTCTGTTTGCGTTGGAGCACCATCCCAACAACCAACGAATTTCTAACCGAAGTCCACAGAATTCTAAACGACTCTGCATGGTTAGTCCTTGAAATAAAATAATATAGGCCTACCAGTCTTCATTTTGTGCATACAAAGCGGACTGACGAAGAATATTAGGTTCATCGTGGGTTTCTGGCACTCAATAGAGGGCGACCACATTGAATGTATGTAATGTACTATCTTGTAATCAGGCATTTTTAAAACGCCGCTCGAATCAACAGCGCTCTCAACTGGCGTCTGTGCGTGGGAACAGAATGGTGTTAAGGCGTCTCCGAAACCGACAAGGTGAGAGGGTCAGTAACTCCAGGCGCAGGGACTGTGGAAGACAGTTCCAAGCTGAAGGACCAACGTAGGAGAAGCTCTGCAACTGAGCCGTGGCAGAGCGCATGCGCGGAACAACAAGAGGGCCGCGAGTGGAAGCCATTGCAGGCAAAGAGGACACCGATGTGCAGAAAGATCTTAGGTATGTCGGGGCCATCCCAAGTAGGCAGTTGCTCATAAGGGAATTGGTTTTAAACTATATACGCTGTTGAACATCGAGCCAATGAAGTGTGCCCCGAATGAAGCATGAAATATTGACAAATTTTGGAATGCAACCTATCAGACGAGCAGCGGTATTCAGAATAGACTGAAGTTTTAGAGAATTGGCGGAAGAAAGACCAATGTCTAAAGCATTTCCAAAGTCCACCCGAGTACATATCATGGCGTGGACTAAAGCAGTGATAACACGAGGTGAGAGAGCTGCGAATAGAACGAAGTTAACGCATATGGTAGAAGCTGGATCTAGAAACTGAGTTGATCTGATGACTGGAAGTAGGGGTAGGATCCAAGACAATTCCCAAATCACGAACGGAAGATGAAAATTGGACGTGTGGACCGACGCCGAGTTTCAAAGATATACATGTATAAGAGTGAAGAGAAATTTCGAAGAAGGCGAAAGATTATTTGCAAGTTCTCATATCCTAAATTGCTGTTTCACTTCTGAACTCCATTTTTCGAAAACCAATCGATTGATTAACTGACTGATTGAGGAATATTGATTGGCTGATGTGAAAGAGCAGAGGAAGATATCATCAGCAGCTGCAGCCACTACAATTTATAACATCATCATCATCACTATCATCAACAGCAATACCTCATCATCATTATCGCCGTCACCGTCGTCGTCGTCGTTATCATCATCATCACCACCACCACCACCACCACCACAATCTTCATCAACGTCATCATCATCAACAACAATCCAACAGTACGTCATCAACATTATACGCCTCTGAGTAGGTACCCTGAAGGGGCGTTATATCAAATTGACATTGATTAATTATCATCGTCATCATCAGGCATCATTACCATAATAATTAACATCAATTTCTTCATTATTATTATTTTCGTCGTCATCATCATTCGTCTTCTTAAACGTCGCCAATGTGATCATCATCAAAATTGACGTTGTCAATTGTCATCGTTGACATCATCATCATATTCAACATCATTGTCATCATCATCATCTTCATCCTCATCATCATTAGCATCCTCAATTCCTCATCGTCATTATGTTTAGCATTGTTGAGCGTATTGCACTGTAGGCTTATTGTACATAAGCGTCCTGTAGGGGGAACATTCAGAAGCGTGGCCACTGCGCAAGGCCTCTCTGTCGAAGTAGGCTTTGAGAAAAGCAAAAGATTGTGAGAAACTGCCAGATCGAATTAGTAGCGCGAACAGAAGGAGAAATCTCGTTTCAAAGAGAGGAAAAACGTTCTAAACTAAGAATGTTATATTTTGTCTAATGTCTTGTTGTACACAAAATTCATGATTGGAGCTGTATTAATAAAAGGAATGTACACGTGTCTACTTACTAGCCAATTTACTAACCCGCTTATTTATTGAAGTTTCTCAGTGTTTTGGTTTGCGTATCGGACTCCATTAGTGAAGAGATGGCAGCTGCAGTTAGAGAGTTTTGAATGATTTATCTAAATGCACCTCTAGCCTCTTGGCCTAATGACTCGTAAGAAATTTTGGGCAGTTTTAGTAGCGCTTTAATTAAAATCTCTTAGCTATAATCCCACTATAGCTGCAAAATAAAAAAATCGGAGACTATGACGTCACAATAAAATTGCATTTCTTCAAACTAAATAAATAGCGAGGTCATGACAACGGCTTCATAACAATATATTATACGTCATCCAATAAAAGGCATTGTTCCTTGTGCCATGTTATAAAACCCGATATCATCTTCGGTGAGACATGTTCGACACCAGGTGGCAGCAGTTGTCTTTCAATGAAATTTCTTATCGAGTGCAGAAGTACAATGTATTCGATATATTGTCGTTTTCAGAATACGCCAATATCACCGACTTAAGAGGCGCGAGTCACCAACATTTTGAATTAGAGCGATTTTGAGTTTGCAACTACTCAACGATTTGTTTAGATCAGAAATTCGAAAGTCCTTAGAGCCCTGTTTGGCAGGAACCCGTATGTCATATCATCGCAGAGGCAACTCAATCGTCATGACACGTAGGATCAATTTGTTGGTGCAAAACGCGATCCTCATGGTATGTGTCCCTGATGCCTAGGTGACTCTCGGTCCGTAAACACCACGTGATCTTTCTGTCAATCGAATTCGATATTGCTAGACTCTGAAAATCTGTCTATTTTTAAATAAACGATGGTTCAAATTCTAGTGTATTATAAAACGAACAAACGTTTCACAGAAAGTGAACTCGTTACGTAAGTGAAGTGACATGTAACCAGCTGTAGTTGATCAGCGACTCAACTCAACTACCAAACTCCGAGTCCCTTATTCTCAACGAACGAGAGTTTTTGATCTTTGAATCTCTGATTCCTCAAGCCCTTCTTCACACGGGCTTCTCATTTTCAATGATTTCATACAAAAACACAAACACACACACACAGACATCGACACAGATGCACACATAATTGACACACATAGGGTCCCATTTCCTCTTCCACGCCATCCCCTTTCACACTCTCCCAAAATGACCACCTCAGCCTATTTTGTCTCATTCTCACTATATCATTCTACATTCTTTGAATTCCAGAGTGCCTTTTGTCTATCTCGCTACCTCCTGTACCCCATTCCTCTTTCCAATTCATCACTTCATCCATCAGTTAATAAGGATATCTATTCCATAAGGGCGCGTCTGTTAAATTGAATGTATAACGCAATGACAACTTGTATGGTTATGGCTGCCGTAGGCCCTGCAGTTAAATTCAACTCCTGTAATAACTTAAGCCTATCACCATCCGTTCATACTGTACTTGTAGTCATACTGCGGTCTGTCAGTTTGAAATTAGACGTCATCGTCTTCTTTCATTATCAGCGTCACAAATATCAGCGCCATTGGGTCTCTCTGCCCGTCGCTATAGATGATAGACCAACAGTAAAATACTTGGTGCAATTTTTACAACATTTTTCAATATTGGTCTACCCTTACGCGACGCTTTTTTGTCCTCCAAAAACTCTTACAACTAATACCTAAACATGTAAGTAAATGCATGTATGCCTCCTCAAAGTCCTGCCCACACCTCAACGGGGTGAGGGGTAAAACCGTGGAATAACGAGGAGCCTGCTGAGGCTACGACGGTTCTAGGACAATTCGGCGCCGCACAGTTTGGCGCGGACATTTCGGAGACGGACAATTCGGTTCGCGGATAAGATATGTCAAACGCGCAAATGACCGCCTCTGAGTAGATATCTTGAAGGGGCGCTATATGAAGTATTTTTGATTGATTGATGTTAGCTATAATGACAGGCCTATGCTGACAATAATTATAGCAAACACGCAAAGGAGTTGACACGGTCTCTATGTTGATTCTGTTATTTGCAAGATATTGGAAAACGAGCAATTCGGAACAACTGTGCTGACTATACGACTGACTCACCAGATAAAACTGCAGTTTAGCGTTTATAATTGTTTAGTAGTTCATGTCATTGTATTTTAGCTTATTTATTTAGCCCAAGCTTTAAAACTGGAGGTTGGCAAAGCCCCCCGTTTTAGTGCTCAGTGCCCCCTACATGTGCCCCGTAATCGGTTCCAATTTTTATGTTTCTCCAAAAGCTTTTTATTGGTAATCATTAAGGTATTATGGTTCAATAAATTTCCAACAGTTCAAAGTTTGTTCTTACGATTTGTTCTTATTTATTGCAGGTATAAAAACTGTCATTTACAAAGGAGAATAATGCAGGTTTGGTTATTCATTCATCTATAATGTATCACTTTGTTCTTACCCAAAATATGTATGACAAAAATCGTATCCCGAGAATCGAATTTACGACTCGAAAGTTGTCCCGTTGACAATGATGACCCCGGATTTGGAATTGGACGAAAAACTCAATCATTTAGATATTGGCAATACTAAATCTTTCTGCAATTGATTGTAATGTGTCAACCAAGTGATCTCACAATAAGCGAGTGTTAGACTGACTTTACCCTTCAAATTGGAAGCTGCGAGAGTGAGTAATGAACGGGTTTCCAGCTTCATATGCAGAGGCCCTGCAAATTATGCCCCCCACTTTTCAAAACCTTGTTACACCTCTGGTAGGGTGGTGCGAAAAAACCAAATTGCGAATTTTCAAGTGTATTAGTGTTCAAAAGTTGCATTTGGTGAAAGTAAATATCTGTGTAAAATTTAGTTAAAATAATTTGAGGTTTTGAAGTGCCTCCGCTGTGTCGTCGAGATTTGAAGTGCCTCCGCTGTGTCGTCGAGATTTGTCATGATAGCTGTGTTTAGTGTGTAAAACCGTTGATAAGGGCCAATTCGTGGCTGATTGGCTAGAGTGGCCGGCCCGCAACACTCAGTGTGCCATGAGTGAGCGGATTCGACCCTCGTCCGAGGCGTCAGTCACTGTGTAGGGACCGTGAGCAAGTCTTTCGAGCACAATTGCTCTGCAGTACAACTGCAAATGCGCCTTAGAGGCGTGTGCACTTCGAAGCAAAAGATTTTGGATGAAGCAGTTAAATGTACCAACTACAGGACCAGCTGTGCGTTCAGGCCCAATTGGTTCCTCTCTGTGAAACCAGAAGCACCTTATGTTTGTAAATTTTATGCCATACCTACACTGTTAGACAAAACGGTGGAGAAGTCATGAAATCTTCCACGAGTCGGTGGAAGCCCCTCTCCATTTGCGATCTTTGGTGGACATTTCCACCAATCGACTGGTGCTTTGTTTCAAACGTCACCAGTGGTGGAATTGTCCACGCATTTAAGAATTTAAGAAACTCGATACTGTGACTCATCGTATACTCGGCCGTTCTTCGCGGCCTTTTAACCTTTACTCGACTTGATGAAACCCATGGTGGATGATCCTCCACTTCTGACTGCCTGTTCAGCCTAGCCTCAATTTTGGCGGCAGACCTACTCTGAACTCCATAATAAATATTATACTTAGATACAACCTGTGAATAAGGCCCTGAGCGTATTATACAAATGCTTCATTAGATATGAAGCCTCCTATTACGATTACGAGCATAACTATTCAACTGCACAAGTGAATAGTGGCAATTCTGTAGCCCAACAATAATAATGCATCTTCTAGACAATTACAAAGCTATTGACAACACAAGGAGGAAGACAAACACTGTCAGACAGTCTAACAAACATACAGCTAGACCGGCAGGCAGGCAGACTGAAAGACAGACAGACAGACAGGAAAACAGACAGAAAGACAAGCAGGCAGGCAGGCTACCAGATAGGCAGGCGGGCATGGAGACAGACAGACCAATACGAGACAGATACAGATGACGAGAGCGGGGAAGACAAAACTAAGAATCGAGAGGCAGGCAGGCAGACAGGCAGAGCCGACTGCACATTTGCGAAGACTGGGCTCCTCCGGATACAGTTACATGTATGTATGTGCGACTGTGCCAAATATTAATTCGCGCTCAAAATCGTATCTTGGCTTAGGGGTAATCCTTTCTTGCAAATCTCAAGCTAGGGCCAATTTTGAAACATTCTTTAGAAAGAACTCTTGTCGCTGAGTTTGGGTCTGTAAATTTCAAAGTCAGAGTTTCGACGCCTACTTTCTACAATCACAGATGATACGGGAGAAGGTAAGAACTGACTGTCTTCTTTATATGGTTTCGCTTATATGATTGGCACAATTTGTTTATCTGTCTATCTGGTTCTCCGTCTCGCAGCATGTATAAGTACAGAATTGCTAAAATGGTTTTGGCGTTGAATCCTTGGGACCTTGGATAATACTCTGGCCTGGCTTTGTTAAATCTGATGTGGTACGTCCTTCTGCCTTGAACGGTCGTATGTTAATGTACAATAATTTAAAATGGGAGTCCATCTATCTATCTATCTATCTATCTAGCTAGCTAGCTAGCTAGCTAGCTAGCTAGCTATCTAGCTATCTAGCTATCTATCTAGCTACCTGTCTATCTTTCCCTCCATCTATCTATCTATCTATCTATCTATCTATCTATCTATCGATCTATCTATCTATCTATCGATCTATCTGTCTATCTAACTATCGATCTATCTACCTTTATATTTATCTATCAATATGTCTGTCCGTGTTTGCCTGTCTGTCTGTGTCTGTCTGTCAGACTGTCTGTCTGTATGTATGTATGTCTATCTATCTATCTGTCTTTCGGGCGGTCGCTCTTTCTTTGTGTCTTTCTATTTTTTTATCTTTCTATCTTCTATCTATCTATCGTGGTCTGCCGGTCCCATTATCACGACCCGACCCAGCCCGACCCATCCAAATTGAACCTATTCGGGCTTCTGAAGCCAAATATCTGACTCGACCCGACCCATGAAATGCGTGACCTGATCCATTCCGACCCACCTTTAGTGCTAATTTTAGAAAGACATATTTATTATCGAATTCTAATGTCATGAAAACGTACACAATCAGACCGCTATACGGGAAAATAATATCGATATTTCAAGCTCATAATTACTAAGGAATTTAGTGATTTTATGCAGTATTATTCAATCGGTTTTTACATGTAGAATATGCTATATTTCATCGATATATATATATTTGTATATATATATATACTACCCGTGGACAATTCTATCTGTCTGTCTGTCTGTCTGTCCGTCCGTCCGTCCATCTATCTATCTATCTATCTATCTATCTATCTATCTATCTATCTATCTATCTATCTATCTATCTATCTATCTATCTATCTATCTATCTATCTATCTATCTATCTATCTTGCCAACTGAAGTCTTGCTGTGTGTGGTATGGTGACAATTTTATGTCCTCCCATCAGGTTGGTGTTGGAAAGTGCATGCTACCATTACAAATGCTTTATGTTCCAACACTATTACTTTATGACTTTCCTACAATGGAAATCAACCTCTGAAACAGTATTTAAGCATTACTGTATTCAGCTCTTTTAATGTTTTATGCAATCAGATGTGCTTCAGATCAGGAAGTTCAGATTGTGTGTCATACCCGTGTCATCACTTGCCATGTCATGAACCAAGAATCGAGATTGGTTTGAATATGTAAGTCCTCAACATGTGAATTAGATTCCGTTTAGAGCATAACCGAGTAATCAATTTCCACCGGGTTCCTAATCCGAGTATTTGAATGCACTATTTGGCGGATCCGGGTACGAACCGAATAGTAGCGGCAATTCTGGCCAGCGACTCGAGAAGCGAGTGCCATCCGTAGGCAAAGCGTAGAAACCTGCCATGTGCACGGCTAAGGAAAACTACCTATAGTCAACGCAGAGTTTATAGCAATATCTTTCATATAGCGTATCATCGCACTCTAGGCTATAACAATATATTTATTATTTAATCACTTTTTTGTGAAAAAAATGTAAAACCTGTTTATGAAATTTTAAATATGAAGTTATCAACGACGTCTTTACTCTCTGACGTTTACCGGATAGTGGATGGAGCCAATTCAAGTGGAAAAGTTACTGATTTGGTTGCCACCTGGGGAATGCAACTAAAAGAAATTAAAATATATTAATTAACATAATAATTTTAAAGAAAATTCAATCTAAAAAGTTATTGATTAGTTAAACAAGAACGAATGTTAAGTTCTTGTTTAGTTAATCAATAACTTTTAAGTAAGTCCGTTTGTCCTAAATTTATTTGATGAAAAAATATTATTTTATCAAAACTATTATTTTATCAAAAAAGATGTTTTCAGCTATTTGCGGGGTTAATATTTGCCAAGGCGAATACTTCCAAATAGTCCAATATTCGGCCGAGGCGAATATCCGAGGCGATTTCCGGTTACGCCCTAATTCCGCTAAACAAAATTTGTTTTATTTGTGACTTTGTTCAGTGCTTTAGATGTAATTAAAGTGATGTAATCAAACATTTCTATAGCGCCGCTTGAGACATCAGTGCTCTCAACGAGCGTCTGTGCATGGGAACGGAAACAGGAAAGTCCTAAGGTGTCTCTGGAAGTGACAAGGTGAGAGGACTAGTAATTCCAGGTGCAAAGACTGTGAAGTGTGGAAGACAGTTCCAAGCTGAAGGGTCAAAACAGGCAGAGCTCATGGATTGGACCTTAGCAGAGTGTATGCGAGGAACAACCAGGAAGCCACGAGTGGAACATCGTAGAGAGGTCCTTGCAGGTAAGGAGGACACGAGAGTGCAGAAAAGCCTCAGGTAGGTCGGGGTCACCCCAACGAGGCGCATAAGGGAAATGGTAGTGAATTTTGTGCACTGTTGAATAGAAGCAATGTAGTGAGTCCCAAATGAAGCCTGATATATTGGATTCAAAGGCTGGGATCGTTGCGGCAATTCATATCGAGATGTTATAGAAATGATCCTGTTCGTTAATTTGCATTTTTATTTGAAGTTTTTAGGTTTAAAAACCTAAGAAATCTAGATATTTTTAATCGAATTGTACAGCTCAAGCTCTATGTAGCATTGCTATGGATTTTCTTAGATATTAATGCATCTGTTACTCAGCTTATTAACCTTCTTGCTCAGTTGAGATGTAGGTCTATAATTCTCAAGTCACTAATATTTTTTGTCTTGATAATATTATGTTCAATGATATGTGAGAGAATTTAGTCCTTCCAAATTTTCTTTTCTGAAATGGGCTGTGCTTCAATTGTAATAAAAACAGATATGTCAATTTGAAAACTTACTTCTTGCGCCGTTTGCATATAAGTTTTTAATGGAAAACATTGGAATTCAAAAATGTCAAATACGCAATGCACGACTGTCATAAACTATGCTACTTGGAGTAACATGCAAGCAAGCTTTTAAATTAATCGGCATGAGTGTAGTCGTTGATCCTTTCAAAATAATTTCTCTTGGACTTAGGACTGTCCTTTTGCACAGATTACACAGCTAAGTTTTTTCCAACTAGAGACAGCTTACACGTGCACAAGTTTATTTAAAGTTCTTGTTGAATGCTACCAGTGACATAATAGTGGTAGGCCTAAATTTAGATACATTTAGGCAGAAATAATGACCTGGGAAACATCATCATCACCACCATCATCATCATCATCCTCATCATCGTCATTATCATCATCAGCTGCTGCCGCAACAGCGACGCAATGTAACCTGATGCCTCATATTGTCTTTGACTGCGCAATAGAAATCAATAATAACCTACCAATTAAATTGCCCTTTGATCTGTCATTGCATCGTGTTTTCATCAATTTAGCTTAATTTGCTCAATTTCATGAGAATGACACCATAGCCTAGATGTATCAAAGCGACGACCTGCGGACCATTTCGGTTCGACGGGCGATAGTTTCAAGCACGAAGACCATACAATTTAAAAAATAAACTTCAAATTCAAATTCTTAATGACATGTATGCTATGTTAATGACCGATGCTGGGCACCAAATTAAGATATTTAGAGTCCAGTTCGACTGTTTGAGTGCAATAATTCACAATTTAAGCTTCTAATTTTTAAAAGGAAGTTCTGAGGACCAGTTCACAGAGCTCCATACCAAGTCATATACCCCATTTTCCTGAAGCTGTCATTGCACTGGTCCGCAACCTGGTTAGAAAATATTCCTGCTGGCTCGCCATTGTTAAGGTTTCAAGTCTGTGATGCAAAGCGTCTATTAAGCTTAAAGATAATGCATTGAGTAGACAACAACATCAATCGTTTTCGTCGAAATCGCGTCATTAATTAACAGCTTTGGACTCGAGTAGTTTAATTGAAAATGGAGAGACGTTTTTGTCATCTAACGTACCATTTGAACGGTCAGTCCGTGGAGATCATAGCGACTGTGAAATCTCGATAATTGCAATCCTGATTAAATTGAGAACTGAAGATAACGACGTTGGTGCACTCGTAGATGGTAATTCGATGCAAAGGCGACACAAAGTGGGTTCGACAATGATTATATGAGTGCTTTTGCATCTACCTTTTGTATCTCGATCGATTGGAGAATGATTGCTTACGCATTTTGGAACAAAAATAGTAATCAAGCGCGATAATGTTGGAATTATGTGATCAATAATTGTCCTGGTGTTGGAGCGTCTTTAGCAATGTTTCGTGCTTATCCAAGCATAGCTTCAATTAGACTGTTGTTGAGCAGTTTAAGTTCTCAAGCGAAGTTGCATTGATATTTCTGTATTCTGTATGTATTGATATATGTACTCAATCATGCATGTATATTGTGTATGCAGGATGTATAACTGTATGTATGAATGTAAATGTGAATGTATGTATGTATGTACGCATGTTTGTATGTATGTTTGCATGTATGTATTATATATGTATTATGTATGTATGTATGTGTGTAGGTACGTATGTAAGTATGAAGGTATACAAAACAGAAGGGCTTGCATGCTTGTATGTATCTATTCGTCTTTGTAATTTATACAGCGCCTCTTTCAGATAACCATGCAGAGGCGCTTTCAACCCTGGCCCGGCCAAAGAGGTAAGTCTTGAGAAGTTTATGGAAAATGCTAAAGAGGTCACTCGGGAGAGAACGCAGGTCAGAGGGAAGGCGATTCCAAACACTTGACAAAGCTTTATTCTGTCTGGTGTAGCATGTCGTACCAGAAAGTCGTCTCTATAGAGGCCGAGCAAAGAGATCGGAGGGTGACCGGACAATTGGGTGCCGGACAGTCCGGGCGACGGACAATTCGGCGCCGGGACAATTCGGGGCCGGACAATTCGGCGCCCGATGAGTTATAAGTGTAGGCCTATTTAGACCAGATATCGGTTTGTAGTAACCGACATTTTTAAAATATTAAAAATGGGAGCGAAATAATATTTTTCATATTATCCAGCACATGTTTAGTTATTGTAGAGTCATATTCAACACATAGGGACCGTGTCACCTTCTAATTAGAGTAGTCCTCCACTGTAGAGAAAACTAAAGAATATTTCAAATTACATCGATTTCGGTTTCTGACTCACAATGTATTTACTAACGGCAGTATATAGAAGTTGATAAATTCATTAAATCCATGTCTTAATGGCACTGTACTCTTTAATAATAATTACTCAAAGTCAGTATTTCAAGGATGTTGTCGTCACCAGTCTCAATCATAACCAGACATGTGCTGGATAATATGGAGAATACTATTTCGCTCCCATTCTGAATATTTTAAAAATGCCAGTTACTACATAATACACTTACAAACTCATCCGGGGTCGAATTGTCCGCGCGCCAAATTGTCCGCCCGCCGAATTGTCCTGGCGCCGAATTGTCCGACGCCGAATTGTTCGTCGTCAAATTATCCTGGCGCCGAGTTGTCCGTCGCCGAACTATCCGGCACCGAATTGTCCGGGAACCGATCGGAGACCACAGTTCGGCAAAGTTGAGGACATAGTCGCATTCGATTAGATGACATTCAAGCAGCAAAGGTAGCCTATTATGTGACTCGAGACATAGTTCGAACTGCAGAAGCAGCCTGGGCTGCTGTAAGCGACGCACGTAAGATTTAACGCCGTCAGCGTTAGAATGACTCGTAAGATAAGAGGATGCAAGTACTCGTAGAGATGTATGCTTGCAGTAAAGTGGATGATACACGAGAATGCCAAAAGGGGCGGGGATCTAGGACGACCAAGATGAGCGAAAGTTAACAGATGACATGTTTGTTGAAACTCAAGATCGTATTTGATAAAAACACGACTGGATCTACATTAGAATAGCATTTTATTGGTGTAATTACCCGTCTAAACTGGGCTCTTACTCATCACATGTTCCACGCTTTACAATACCAAACAATCGTATTGGGAGAAATTCAAACGAATTAGCTGACGGCCATCCATTCATCCATCCATCTTCCCGCCCTTCCTACCCTCCATCAATCTATTTTTTCATCCATCAATCGCGAGAGGATTAGGCCCACACCTAACACCTGATGTCAGTACATATCCTCTGTGTCTCCCTCGTAAGCGAAACCCTTCGTACACGCCATGCAATTTACCAACTGCCCGTTAATATATCCACACTCCGTGCGGTTTTTGCAATTACCTCTTTAATACGTTAACAGCAGACGAGGTTTATGGCGACCAAGACCAGTCCGTCCGCCTGCAACCTGCATCCTCGGCCTCACAAGGATGACCAACGTATTCGATTTACGGTGGAAGCGTTCTTTATATCAAAGGCTCCATTAAACTCCCATCATTGATGATTTGCTGATGAAAATTCGGCCGAAGCGTTCCTCTGCGACCGTCATTTGACTCGCATCTGTCAGTTAAAGAGTTATCCTTCTGGTCACACGACACGATTTCGCGCACTGACATCTACACCTTTACAGATCTTACGTTTTATTTCACCATTATTTATTTATGTAATATTTATTTTTATTTTTAGTACGCTGGGTTTACGAATGACGCCCTTTAAGAGGTAGCTGGACATGACTGGTCCACAAAAGCAGCACTGAACATTCAGTGTGAACGTCTGCTGTAAATAATATTATGCTGGTCGAGAAAGCAGTAAGGACCCTTCAAAGTTCCTCCAAATCGTCTCACTCCTCCAATCAACCCAAATGCAATACTAAGTCCTAACTCTGGAATGGTCAACATCTGAATTCCGCAAAGTCCCCATTCCTCCACCGATAGTGTTGCTCGCCCAACTTTCCTGAATCGCTCAACCCTTCTACGCCCAATCCTTCTTGTCCTAACCCAAACCGCCTTAGTAAATTAGTAGATTTCCCGTCTTCTTCTTTTTATTGTCGAAATGAAAAGACGAAGAGAAAAATGAACCCAGGTGGTAAAATTAGCCCCCAGGAAGAGGAGGAATTATCACGCCATCACGTGTCAAGACTTACAAACGAATCATAAGTTTATCCGTTTCCGTTCTCTCTTCATTGTCATTCTCTTCCTCTTTAATTCTCCTCCCAATCTCTCTACCTTTAACTGATTCCTCTCCTCTTCCTCAGCCTACTCCTCTTCCTCCTCTGAATCCTCGTTCCATTTTTCTTGGCATCAGGATAGCTATTGCCAACGCAGCTTCATATAATGGCAGTCATTTCGCAAATGCGAGGGCAATCATACACCCCAACGGACAAACAGACGTACAAACACATACATACCCGAACACACAGCGTAGCTAATTCACTTTCCGTTGTCTGGCTTGCAACGGTTGTCCGACGTGTATTGAATTTATTATTTATTAATCAAAAACTTACCCAGAGGCCCCTCCTGCCTAATCCGAGCGGTCTTTGTTTCACAGCCGGAACTAATAGCACCAAAATGAAATTGTCTGCGACTGTCTAGGACGATCATTCCTCTGCTAGAACAGAACCTGGACTTTAATTTTCTGTACCATTAATGTGTGCATGTATACATCAGAGTTGTTCAAAAAGCTTTTTAAAGGTCAAGGTTGGAACATCCCACCCACCCCCATCGTAAGACTAGAACACACTTCAATCCTTTGAAACCTAACTTATACTGTCAACCAAAGTTATGTTAAATATGCTTTAATTCATTGCGGCGCTTGATGACAAATAACTACCTGTAAAAAACATGGCAATATACACAGTTTCTGCATTTAATTCTATGGAATGCTGAAGCGGTGACCTGATTAAGTTTTTGAATTCTGTATTCACTCAGTTGATGTTGAAAGCGAGGATCGCTTGCAGGAACCGAGACAGGGCTGCAGCGAGCTTGAAACAATTTGTATAGATACAAATAATAGACTATCTGAAGGAAATTTAGGATGTACTCTTTTCGCCAATTATATATAACTTCAGATTGAATTGAGATCGAGGCACTAACATCTTAAATGAAGAAACATATTAGTCTCCCCATCCAACGATTCTGGTAAGCACTCCATGGGCGCTAGAAAGTGGATTTCTTGAGTCGGTGCTCCACGAAGAAAGATCAATTCTAATTAATAATTGAGCTCTATTGAGCTTTTTGCAGACATCTCTTTCATGATCGACCGCCAGCGTCGTTCCCGTAAAAGCAATTAGGCCTAATAGGTGCATAAGCTGAGTAATACTCCATCTATTGTTATCTCAAATCTACTCGAGTAAATACGACATCCAATGGTCCCAAAAACAATGAAAGTATTTTGAATGCCTATATAAGTGGAGGGGCACGTTTATATTGTATAGTAGGCCTACACGTGTAATGTATACACATACATGTATGCATATTTGCATGTGTGTGCATGCATGCTTGTATGTATAACCGTGTGCATATAGGTAAATATGGAAGAATGTATATACATGAATATGCACTATGCATATGTAGGGATGGTTTTCTGTATGCCACTTTGCCCTGCCTTATATAGCCTGCAAGGTTTTCTGTCCATATATTGTCAAGAGTATTGAGTCACGGATGCGTAATGCGCTCCATTGTTCGATGATGATTGTCTGCTCTGCTCAATCGCTCTCTGACGAACGAACGCCGACGAAATTGTTCTCAGGGTTTGCTGAGGTAGACTGTTCCATTGACATAGCAGCAGCAACGAAAGAGTAGGAATGAAGATAAGGAGATATCCAACAGAGCGAGAAGATTTTGGATAGTCACAAACTTATAGACTGACTGACTGATTAACTGACTGACTGACTGACTGACTGACTGACTGACTGACTGACTGACTGACTGACTGACTGACTGACTGACTGACTGACTGACTGACTGACTGACTGACTGACTGACTGACTGACTGACTGACTGACTGACTGACTGACTGACTGACTGACATAAGGACGGACGAAAGACTGACAAACAAAGGGATTGACAGACAAAAGAACAAACTGTCAGACAGAAAGTTATCTTTAAATCATTCTTTGATTGAAGATGACCATAAGAAGTCATTGCAATTGGAGACGATTTTCATATAATTGTAAATCTGGATAGATATAGATGTAAAAATATTTATAAACATAGATAGATAGGTAAGAACGAAATACATAGGGAAAAAGAGAGAGAGGGATGGAGAGATAGAGAGAGTGAGAAGCAGACAGACAGATCTAAAGACAAAGAGATATAGAGAGACAAAATGGTAGACAGACAGACAAGCAGGCAGGCAGACAGTTAGGCAGGGAGCGTGTAGGCCTACTGCCATGATTCCAATTCCCCTTCAGCGTTTCGAGGTACAATAAGCCATGAATTGAACATTAAATGCGGTCCGCTGCATATCTGCTACAGATGGAGACAGGTGCCACCAACAAGAAGCACACACACACACACACACAGGAAGACTCATGGAGAGACGGATTGAGAAAGACAGGAGTACAGTTATTAAACCAGAGAAACATAGACACACAGACTCTCAGAGCTATATGACAGGAATAGGCATATAATTATGTTCCTTCCTTCATTCGCTCGTTTGCTCGTTCGTTCATTCGTTCATTAATTCATTAATTCATTCAATCATTCATTCAATCAATCATTCATTAATTCATTCAATCATTCATTCAATCAATCATTCATTCATTCATTCATTCAAGAAAGCTACTAAGAGGCGCTCCCAACCAAGCTGCAGCCAGCTAGAACGCACTCAAGCATTATGACAGAAAGCTGACGAATCATTGAAAGAGGACATGCCCGCAACCTAGGCATGTCGCTGACTCACCGAAGATCGAACCCTATCGACTAATTACGCATTTAACCGAGAAAATGCTACGAGTTTGTTGGTGGTTGCTTTAGTTAAACGACACTGTTTGATAGCAAAGATCATTAGCGGCGCCCTCCTCTTTTGTCCAGTCTTGGGACTGCACCGTCAGAATGCGAACAGCGGCTCATTTCCACGAGTCTGTTAGAATGTGCTCTTGTATATCCATATCGCCTTCCCTACTATTCACAATAGTGGCGGCGCTGCATGGAGGCAAAATAAAAAATTGCGTCCTCAAAAAGAAAAAAAATCACCTAAAGTTTCAACAACAATTTTTATGGAAATTACTGGTCTTAGTGGTCCATACATTTCAATATACTAAAGTTTAAAATTTCATCTTGTGCGGAGCATGTGTACCGCCGCTATTGCGTACCAAATTTTCAAGCTCTGGTTATTATTGCGTACCAAATTTTCAAGCTCTGGTTATTATTGCGTACCAAATTTTCAAGGCCAGCGCCGCCACTAATTCACAAGTAGGTTACCTACGCCTTACTTTGGGCTAACCGTGAGTGTAGTTACGCATTAAGGGGACGTAGGCTATCAGCCAAGTTAAGTTACATTAAGGCAACTGCTTAGGCGTGCTAATGGACGTGTTACAATTTTGCAATGCACAATTTTTTTATGTAACCATGCTACAAATGTTCAAATTTGAGGAACCACTATGTTTGTGGGATCTTGCGAACGCATACATACACTACCCTAGCAATGTCCTAGGTTGTTTTTTGTATACTTTAATATATCATGAAGAGATGTTTGTTTGATGCGGCGGGTTGCGCGTGGGTCAATTGATCGGTTGATGCGGCGGTGTGCGAGTGGGTCGATTGATCGGTTGATGCGGCGGTGTGCGAGTGGGTCGATTGATCGGTTGATGCGGCGGGTTGCGCGTGGGTCGATTGATCGATTGATGCGGCGGTGTGCGCGTGGGTCGATTGATCGGTTGATGCGGCGGTGTGCGCGTGGGTCGATTGATCGATTGATGCGGCGGTGTGCGAGTGGGTCGATTGATCGGTTGATGCGGCGGGTTGCGCGTGGGTCGATTGATCGATTGATGCGGCGGTGTGCGCGTGGGTCGATTGATCGGTTGATGCGGCGGTGTGCGCGTGGGTCGATTGATCGGTTGATGCGGCAGTGTGCGCGAAGGTCTGTGGATCGGTTGATGCGGCGTTGTGCACGTGGGTCAATTGATCGGTTGATGCGGCGGGTTGCGCGTGGGTCGATTGATCGGTTGATGCGGCGGTGTGCGCGTGGGTCGATTGATCGGTTGATGCGGCGGTGTGCGCGTGGGTCGATTGATCGGTTGATGCGGCAGTGTGCGCGAAGGTCTGTGGATCGGTTGATGCGGCGTTGTGCACGTGGGTCAATTGACCGGTTGATGCGGCGGTGTGCGCGTGGGTCGATTGATCGGTTGATGCGGCCGGTTGCGCGTGGGTCGATTGATCGATTGATGCGGCGGTGTGCGCGTGGGTCGATTGATCGGTTGATGCGGCCGGTTGCGCGTGGGTCGATTGATCGGTTGATGCGGCGGTGTGCGCGTGGGTCAATTGATCGGTTGATGCGGCGGGTTGCGCGTGGGTCTGGTGATCGGTATCGGTATATTGGGCGGCGCGCGCGCGTGTGTGTTGACCTGTTTATTGGGAGATGCGCTCATGGGTTTGTTTTAAAGGATATACGCTTTGTTATAGAATATCTTCAGTACCGGTCGTTTATTGTTTATTGTGCGGTGCGCGCGTACATCAACCTTACAAATTCACAGGGTAATGCAATATTGATTACTATTTTCTTACGTACAAACACATGTAGACTCTCTATTAATTGAGGTACAGGCTACCTATTCGGAATGTAGCCTATTCTATCCAGTTCGTAAAGGTGTGTTTGTTAATTTAGCATGTATCATGCTGTCCAATGTAGGCCTACGTTTAACGAAACCAAACGAAAACCTACAAAGTATATTTAATTTATCATTTTATTTTCAATTATAGTTGTTTAGAATAAGCTTTAATTTAGTCTAGAATATCAAAATAATTTGTCAAACAAGGCACACCTATACAGTACGAGCAATGCACAGATAGCTTTTCATATATTTAAGAAGTTCGCAAAAAATTGTGAACGTCTCGCCTTTGCACAATCTCTCTCATTTGCACAATAAACTCTTGTGCCAAACATATATTATGTCAACTCTTAAGTTGATGTGGTTCCGTCTTTCCTGACACAGCGTGGGTCTTAAGCCGTGTTTCCGAATTGTCTTGTCTTGACTCCAGTCTACAAATCTTATCTATCATTCGTGGCATCGGCTGCTGTCTTTCAATCTTAGGCCTTAATAATGTGGCGATATCTTGATTCTTGAACGCCGCAAAGAACGTGTTTTCCAGGCATGGCTGATCTCTTCTGTACCTCTAAGATTTGATGTAGGTTTCTAGTGATTGGCTAAGTCGCAAGGCCTTTCCGATCAAAAACACTAGACCCATAATTGATACAATGATTAAATTAGGTCATCGACGATTGTACACTTGAGTGCAGAAGCCTTGGGGCTATTTCTAACGGTTTAAATTACACGTTGTCCTAATTACTTTTTTGCTTACGTCAATCTGAACGAGGAAAAGTGCACCTAGAATGACAACTAGTATCTCTGAACCATTTGATGAGTTGACTAGCAAACCATAAAATACCCATGTGATTGCGCCAATAATAAAAACATGTGTGTGTGCCCTCGAGCCCATAAGTTGTAGAAAGTACAGAGGCACGTGCTTTGGCCAGTCCTAAGGTGCGGGGGCCACTGAATACATCCCATAATTGCTCATAATTACTTTAACATGGTCATCTTTCGTATGCGCAAATGCTATAGCTGCAGTCAAAACTTCGGAGCAAAAAGTAAAAACTTGGTGGAACTGCCCGGAACGGCGTTCCGCCTAATTTACTTGCTGAGGTGCCGGAACGCCGTTCCGGCTCTCTATTAGGTACCAGAACTGTGTTCCTGTTCGTTCCGGCTGAAATTGACCACTGGTTTTACCTGTTATCTTACCTAGGCTATATTTTACCTGTCTGTAGTTTTACCTGTTTGTTCTTCTTTAGAACAAATTTTAAACAAAATTGTAATTTAGTTAATGGTCTTCTTTGTATTACACAGAGAACTAGCGAACTGTTGCATTCATATGCCAAGAATTTGGCACAAAGTTTAGCTGCAACCTGCTGCATTTCAACTCAATTGCATGGCTGTTAAGTGCAGGCAAATAATTGATCAGGAGCGTTGTCCTTGTCTAACCACAAAGTTATTACACGTTAACACTTTAACTATGAGCAAGTCGAACATGTACTAAAAGAGTAAAAGTGACTGGGAAACCAGCGTGCACACCATTAAAGTGTTAACCAGCAGTGATAACATTTGTGGTGACCTCAAAAACAATCATCGTAGACCAATACAAATAGGCAAACATAATGCAATTTCTAAAAATGTTTCATTTATTCATAGCACAAAAACAATGCTTCTAAAAGTATCGACTCTAAAGAGTGTCCAGCCAAGCTGTGACATAAAAGTTATACATAAGAAATGACCAATGACGAAGCCCTGCACATTATCACAGCGTTGCTACAGTTCGAAGCCTTAAGATAGTCTCAGGAGAAAAGGAGTCTGAGAAGAGGATCAGACAGCTGAATTGCAGGAATAGACCAAAGTCTCTTATGACAGGATGTCACAGTGATCAATGTGTTTTAGGTTCAGACCAGTGTTCCCTCCAGTTGAAAAAGCAGTGTGTGGGTGTCTGAAATTGCTCTATGAAACAGTTTTTATGAAATTATAATGTCTTGACTATTTTTGCTGCAGTGTGTGTTTAGCCTCAAAAACTGCCATCCAGCGAAGAGGGAACACAAGACGAGATTTAGACGAAAGCAAGGGTTTCGTTTTGAGATGCTTTTCATATCAACTGCCCTTAATTAAACACTGATTTATGCTAAACTGCTGCAAAAAAATGAACAGCTGAGAAATATCAACAATGATTGCTTAAGATAACTGAACCAACACTTAAATCAAAAGCCCATCGACTCGAGCTAATGACGGATGACAAAAAGCAACATCACTGAATACAAATGATGATTACGACAACAAATATGATGTGATGATAAAGATTATGATGAAACCCTCCTGATGATATGAGGGAATCATCATCATGATAATATTCCATATAATGGAATAATACAATCTTATATAATTATAACACAATAATAAACTATAATATAATAAATAAATTGAAAGATGATAATGAAAACAATCACAGTGATAATAAGTGCACATGTGCAAAACTAACACAAACTTTACCCGAAACCTGAACTAATTCTGAAAGAAATTAGATGGTCATATCGCCACCGATAAGCTGCACTTTAAGCACAGTGCACATAAAATTAGATGGAACTGGCTGATTGATGGCAAAGCTTGCTCACAAAATTAATGTCCCTGGAATTGAAATCCTTGCCTGGGACTACAGTGGAAACTCCCTTAAATGCTACTTTCAAAAACTCCATCGTGCACCATGTTTTAATAGTGTCATGTTATAATGAGGTAAAATAATTTTCTAAAGTAACTGAAGTTGAGGATCACTATTGCCAAAAGCATCACATCAGAATTTTCATTATACTGCAAAGACTATTACAAATATTATTGCTGATTTAAAGGGCCCTGTATGCATAGCCATTGCATATTGTTTATCATATTAAAAGTACTGCAGAACAAAGCTTATGATAGCAGCCATTTATCTCATTCACATTATTAAATTATTACATAAGATAACCCACCATGCCTGATATCTAAAAAATATTTCTTAGCAAGTTTCTGACTGTTAACTGACATTTTAGTAAACATTATTATTATTATCAGCTGCAGGTATAAATAGAAACCAACATCAAAAGCAATTGAAATACAATTCTATGTCTCTACTGCATGGCAGAAATGCTTCATCATTTTCTTAGGTCAGCCATGAACAGCTTGATACATATCATTTAAAAAAGACCTGTCTATGTACAGAATGAAAGGAGAAAACAATGATTAAGCTGGAACACATTATATCCTAAAAATTCAATGCAACATAAAGAAAAATACACTGGAAATTCCTCCAATCATCCTTGAAAATCTACTGACTACGTTGAGTAGGTACAATGGATATACTTCAAGTAACCTAATGAATGTCACCCAATGTGCTTGTTACCCTAATGTGCTTGTTACCCTAATGGGCTGACAGCAGGAGGAAAGAATAATGTCTAAGGTAACCTAATGGAAATCATATCGAATAGCACTCTATAATGAGGTTTATTATAAAATGGTCATCTTCTAAACCTCAAAGAAGCGTGCGATCTACATGACCATCTGTGCAATATCAGGAATCCTCAATCAATCAGTACGGGTGAGCGGAGTTCCAGTGTAAATAGTTAAAACAAGAGTATCATCATGACATTAATACAAATGACTGTAAATAAAGGCACTGAATGTGATATTCTAATTACATTATTCAACACCAAATCGTGATTAAAATAATGGCCAGAATAAAAGATAAATCATAATATAAAACAAAACAGTCAGAACCAACTCATTCTCTAACACCAGTAAATATAACCACAGTTAGGTAAAAAATTAAAATTTTAAAAGTTCAGTTTTGCTGTAGCATGTATTTGTTATGTATTTTGAACCACAAAAAATGCTAACAGATAGGCACCAAATACCTCAAATAAGGACATAATTACATAATAATAATAATAATACAAGTATATAAGTTTTTCATTGCATCTGGATTTTATAATGTATTGCCATTTGGGTAAAAAATAAATATCAACATTCAATTGCATAACTATGATAACACCATCATCATCACTATCAAAGACTTCAAAGGCACTGTTCATTTGATAAGACTTACATTAGAAGAAGCTCACTCCTTTGAGTGCAACCTTTAGGCAGCCATTGGTATGAAATGATGTCACATTTTCTTGGGTGGTCAGTCCTATCCCTTGCCACTTCATGTTTTCACCCACAGTGTACAGTAGAGCAGAAATATTGAAAAAAATTTCTTTCCAGATCTGGATTTGAACCTCTGACCTCTTGATTGACAGTTATGCAGGCTATCGTCCACTACATCGTCTCTTTAACATTCCAAAATTCTCCAGCCAGAGAAGGAATTCAACCAATCAATTCAATATTCTATCCTAAGCCAAGATCAAATCAGAGTAAAAAATAAACAGATAATTTGAAATGAAATAGAATCTTAGGCATCTTGCGCCACTGTAAAATGTGCGATACTACTCATTTCAACAATGTAGGATAAGCTTTTGTCAAATCTGTAATTTCATGCAATGCCACTCATGTCAACAATCTTGTGTACTGAGGGGGGGGCCAGCGGGGCTGTGGCCCAGGGCGCAGGTGTGGACAGGGCGAAAATTTCAGGATGGAATAACTTATTATTCCATAAAATGCACTACTTTCAAAATGTGGGGGCGCCAGATTGATGCTAGGCACAGGGCGTAAATATAGCTCGGTATGGCCCTGGCTGGCGATAAGGTTACAAAAACAGCAATTAGGGACTACCACTAATAAACCACAAAAAATTCAGCAATGTACGAGACTGGCTAAAGCAAGTATCTACACCCGTTTTGGACAGCCAGATGTAATATCAATAAGTCATTGTCTTAGGCATGATTGGTCCACTTAAAGCATGGTCAGATCTGAATAGTTAACGAGTCATCATCCTAAACCATTTATCGAGTCATCGTACTAAACCATTCATTGAGTCATTGCCCTAAACTGTTCGAGTCACCATCCTAAACCATTCATAGAGTCATCGTCGTAAACTGTTCATCGAGTCATCATCATAAACCGTTCATCTAGTCATCGTCCTAAACCGTTCATAGAGTCATCGAGACAGTAAACAAGAACAGAGAAATCCATCACATCGTCCTGACACTGGGTCCATAATCCACCGAGTATCACGGAATAATAATTACTAGAGAACATTCGTCAGTTAAGCACACGCGACTCTTCATCCCGGGATGTCTTATACGGCAGATTCTGTTCCATCGTTGAACAGTGACTGAACGATCGGAGAAGACATCTGAGGCTTATCTGCACCATTTGCAGGGCGCTGCTGGTTCTTTGCAACGCTGAAAACGATCGCACCATCCGGACGTTTATCTGAAACATAAGATTCTCAGTTTGTTTCTTCTGACCTGATTGTGGCTTGTTTTAGCATTTGATTGGTGGATGATTATGAATTGAATATGCATAGTGGTCGCGTGACATCTGTTTCTGCACAAGCGATGGCTGCTATATCGAGTTGACTGAAGTAATTCTCTACTGCCTGGACCACAGCATCGCAGTGTCAGCCATCTCATTTCTAAGTTTAGTTAAACTAGTTGCATTCCTAGTTTACACAGACTGACAGAAAGATGAAAAAATAACATGTACTTAACTGCTTATTTTTAGATCATGTATTGAATTTATTGAACCAAAACTTTTGCTCACATTTGAAATTTTTATTTGTCGGTAGACCGATTTTGTATACTATTCGTATTCAGCCAAATAGTAAAAGTCACCTATTTGGTACAGCCCTAATTCAAAGTCAGGCAATAGCTAAATGGTTTCATCCCAAAGAAATGCTCATATTGTGTGGCATGGTGGCCGATCAGTTAGATCGGTCGGCCCTTAACGTTCCGAGTGCGCTGAGCGAGCGGGTTCGAGCCTCGTCCGGGCATCAGTCACCGTGTAGGAACCTTGAGAAAGTCCTTTGCACGACTGCTTGGATCTCATGATTCCAAAGTATTTTAATGGGTCATACAAGTAAATATGCATACAAACATAGATTATACACAAATTGTATTGCGTATTCTCCTGTTAAATCTTGTTAATTTGTCTTCGATTCAATAAAAAACTTGACTGATTGACTCTTTGTAAGAATGGGTTCGTTTCAACTTGTCAGTCGACTGATATTTAGTGAGTTGCATACAATTCAGTCAGACCTGGTTTGTTTGCGTAGTTCAAATGACAACTGAACCCTTCTCACAAACAACAAATCATTATAACAAGAATCCTGAGAAAAATGTTGAAAGCAGCATGGATCAAACATTTACTCAGCTCCACAACTGGACATCAGTACAAGCAGTGCTTTTTTTCTAGCAAAAAAATGTGCCGGAACGCATCAGATCTGTATCTACTGGTTTTGTTATTCGAAAGAATTAGGCCTCCACTAAAATTAGCTACCAAATACAATAACTTTTATAGGACACAATGATCATAATCTACACATTTATAAATTTTAGAATGCAAATAATTCAAATTTTGAAGTTTTACTATATCAAATTTCAGAATTTTCGCACAACTACAATTTTTATTTGTAAGTAATTACTGTAATTGAAAAAAGGTGCCAGAACGCTGTTACGGCGTGTTCCGCCAGAAAAAAAGCACCGATTACTAGACAATTTGCTTGAAGTATGGTGCATATTACAAGATCAAAAACAAGAATCACAGCGATGTTCTAGTGTATGACTCTACATTGAAACTGACTTACGAGCATTCTGAAAAGCAATGCTGTTGATGTTACCATAAACAACCGCTGAGAGATCTTCTGGTTGAGGAGTTTCCTCAGGTGTCTGTTGTCTGTCGACAGTTTCCTACAAAAACAACAGAGTCCCAATGTAGATGTTCAGACCTAGTGCTCTTCTGCCTCGTTAAACTATGCCTTGAAACATTTGCGTTTGGTTGGCATATCTTTTCAACAGCTGACCTAACACTTAGAAACAACACTAGTTTTACTCTTTTGCATATGTAATGATCTTAGCTGCAAGAGGCCAACAAGTACATCATCCTCGCTACACATTCTCTGTTATCGCGTACCATTCTTGTTCGTGCAAAGTCATGTTATGTTCCCCAAAGCTATGAATTTAACAAGTCATATTGGTAAACTCATCATCCAACAGTGGAGCACAGAATGTTGACCCTTGTTCCATGCAGAGAGAGAGGCTGGGAAATTTTTCTCATATGACAGAGGATGGAAGAGTCAAACAAGTTTGTTCTGGAATTCTGAAGTGAGACGGAGGAGAGGAAGACCACGGAAGAACTGATGAGAAACCTTGAGAGACGACTTGAGATATGGACTTTTTATTCTGCCTGGCCTTCAGTTACTATCTGGCATTTTATAAATTTCAATGGCACAGGAAGGATGACATACTAAGTATGCTTAAACACTGTATGATCAGATATCATGTCCCACTATACTTGACTCTCAAATTGTGAATTACATTTGGCTAAGTCTAAAGCATAATCAGATTCAAAATGGTCGACATACCGACAAGTGAATGGGCAGCAACTCCTCCACAACCAATGACGGAAAGAGGCCAAATACTCCGTTGACCTCTCCTTCCCACCACCCGTCATCCACCCCATCATGCTCTGTCGATATAATTCGGATCAGTTGGCTTTCCTGGAAGCTCAGCTCCTCTTCACAAGTTGCTTCATAATCAAACAATGCTCTCGCCCATCGATCGGCTACACAAAGTCACACACCAGACAGTAACTTTAATAAGTGTAACATAAATGTGAATCTAAAAATAATTCTCAGTGCCACACAAATGCCGAAATATATAGTTATTCCAACGAAGGAATGTCACCATTAACTCTGTAGATGAGAATTAGCCCAAATTGATGATCATCCACAAATATTTCCAGTATTTTAATCTAAAAAACTCCCAATTTTTCTCCCGTCTGGCGAGTATAAACTGCAAATCAATCTAATTGTTTTGAAAGGGAACAAATACAATGGCAACAGTCATCTGTTCATTCAACACTGACGAATCAATAACTATTATTTCTACAGCACCTACACACCGTATTAGTTAGGCTTGATGTGCCATAATTAATTAGCTAGCCAATACTAAAGATAACATTGATAAACTAATAATATCTTATAAGATATTGGATGACTGAGTGAACGCAGCATTGGTTAACTTTCCATTTAGACTCGTGTCATCAGTAAAAATGATAAAAACAGTCAATGAACTTTGCAACACGTGACAAAAAGATATCAACTCTGGAAACTCATATCAAAGAACAAAAGGCATCACAGGCCACACCACACAAAAGATTTGAACCATCGGAAAAAAATTCAAATGAAGACCAAATGCAGAAATTTCATGTAAACAAATGAAATCCCAGACTACTAACCACCAGATGACACCTCTGCATAAATGGGATTCTGCGCCAGTTTGGCCGGATGGATAACGTTCATCATAGCGTTGTTGATCGCATACGGCATTATTGTCTTGTCGTGCCACTCAATCACATTCATAAGAGGGTTGTTTACAGCGTAAGGAACCAACGTTCCATCGTCTACATTTTCCTCATTGACATCGACGGTTCCGCTGTCCGCAACTGGGTTCCAGACTCGAATATAATTCTCTGGAACAAGTCCTTGGACTCCTTGGCTACTTCTAGCCTGTGCACAGAAAGAAGTATGACATCTATAAACATTGCCTAGGAAGGATAATATATGCAGCGTAATGCTTGAAAAAGTATAGCCAACCAAAAGCAATTTTGATACTTCATTATAAATGTATAAACAATATTAACATCATTATTGTTTCTTAAAAGTATTTCAATACCAAATGAATAAGTTCAGAAATAGTTTTTGGCAGGCTACATTGACTACCTGTTTCCTCCATGACATGCATGCCCACTTACACACACATGCAAGAACCTTATCTAGCAGTAATGAGGCAAAAACGACATACTGTACTATACTGCACTATTGAAATGTTATCAAGGACCACTATTTAAGTAAGAGCTAAAGACGATTCATAATTAAACAAGCAATACCAAAACGCACAACCATTTACAAGGTAGGCTGTAATACTGACAAAAGAATTTGGTATACCCAGTGACAGCGATACGAAATTGCTCTGTTTAATGGCAGTCACTTAAGCTAGTCCATGATACGGTCATCGGACTTCATTTATCATGTACTTGTAGAAAGAGAGATGATTTAAATAGCACATTTTACCCGCATCCAGTAGAAAGAGAGATGATTTAAATAGCACATTTTACCCGCATCCAGTAGAAAGAGAGATGATTTAAATAGCACATTTTACCCGCATCCAGTAGAAAGAGAGATGATTTAAATAGCACATTTTACCCGCATCCAGTAGAAAGAGAGATGATTTAAATAGCACATTTTACCCGCATCCATCCATCTCCATCTCCTTGGCCAAGCAACATCAGATTCTCATTCTCATGTATAGTCAACTCATCCTCATTGGCAGCCTAAAAACACAACCACACAAATCTAACAATGTACCAACACACAGTGTAAAATAGCAGAAAAGCATGAGCATTCTATGAACCCAATTCCAACAGATGCCAATAATTTCAAATTAAATACCTCAAATTCGCATACTGTAATAACACACGCAGTCTAAAGATCTAGAATAACATGTCACATCGTTTTAAACATAAATTTTGCATCAAAATTATGTTATGACACACAAGAATGAATGGTTCTAGAAAATACACACAGCTTAAAAAGACTTGTACAAACCATCTTCGATGACAACGAAGTGGTTATATGCAACTAAGTGGAATTTTTAAATCCATACAATTCATATGTATGTGGGAAAGATAAAAATTGCCAGTAATAAGCTTATAGATTTAACTGAGTTTAACATCTATTGTTGTTTTCTGACAGAAGCTGCAAAAAGTATTGCTATCAAGTATCACAAGTTTTGGGGTAAAAAAAAGTATTTGTGAAGCACATGTGAACATAAAAATTGAAACAATTCCAATATAAGAAGCAATTCTGAGAAGTATATGCATAGAAATATTGATACAATATTACAATATTAACACATATAAATGCTCGATTACATTACATTACATATTAACAGCCAAGTCTATTGGAGAGTTCCAGTCATTGTAAGTGGTGTTGACTATACCTGGTAGTCGTAGACCGCCACACACCATATCGGATAAATCATGTCCTTTCTGTCGGGTGACGTAGCAATGTCACCACCACAGACGAGGTGATCTCCCACTTGTGCATACATATTGGCAGACCTATCGTCAGTCGAGACAGAGTGCTCCAACTGCACAGTTGAATCCTCCTGGCAAAGAAACAGTTACACACAGACTCAGACACTACTATTGTTAAAAACACTCGGGTTGCCAATATTAATTCTTCCCTAAGTTAAGTAATTCATTCATTCATTCTGAGCATTTATATAGCTCCCCTTCAAGAAACCTGCTCATGAGCGCACCCAGCCCAGCCACGACTAAAGAAAAGTCTTGAGGGACTTGTAAAAACTTGACGGTTGGGACACAAACAATGAGCGGAGCTCAAATAGGAGATCATTCCACAATGAAGGGCCCACAACCGAGAAAGCAAGATACTGCCTAACAGCCAAGCAAGTATGTGGAACTAGAAGCTCACCCCTCGTCGTAGAGCGAAGCATCCGACGCGCTGCAACGTCAGACACTGGGCAGCAGAGATCACGCAAGAAAGATGGAGTACAACCAAGAATGGCAGCCAGTGCAAAACATCGTGCACGTATGCAGAAACAGGGTTTAGGAAATCGCCCAATAAGCCTAGCATCAGAACCCGATCCAACCACACTAGAACCACAAGAGGAAGGCCAGCAAGTAAGGAACAAGTAAAAAATTGTTCTAATCACACACATCTCCAGATATTACTCTGACCAATTGGTACAACAAGTGTATCGATTCATTCTGAAAATTCATACAGTGCCCCTAAAAACCTACTCAGCCCAGCGTCCAGCCCAGTCATGGCCTGAAAATACAGGCATGAGCAACTATAAGAATGTGGGCATATTGATTTGAGGCAACAAGTGGAAATTTAGTGGAAACCCATTTTCCACTGTATACTTGAGTCCCAGTCAGACCTTAGAGACAACAGTTGTGGAATTTCCTTCAGAGTTCTCATCTTCGTCCATCGCTGTATCGGCATTTGCGCTGTTCAACCAGACGTCAACTTCAACGCCTCCTTCTCGCAGAGCCTCTATTCTTGCTTCGGCCTTTGCCTTTCCTATCTGCAAAAAACAGAAAACAGCTTCATGATTCAAATTTGTTTCAAGAAAAATGCTGCTTTTTACCATGTTACATTCGTGATATCAATTTTGCATTCTTGCAGATATTTATTACTCAAAGAAAAATATTTACAGGAAGAATGTTGTATCAATTTTGTATCGATAGAATAATGATTTAGGGAACTAAAGATAAGTACAGTGACCACTGGTGGGTAAATCAGAAAGTAAGACTAAGGAAATAATTCTCGCAGTCAACGTAAAGCTTCAATGACAAAAATATACTTTATAAAAGTTACTGGGAAGCCAGTGCAGCTTATCGTTAAAGCGTGAAGGGATTGTTCTTATAGTGTTTGTCCTTCTTGTATTTGATCCATATAGTTCAAGCCATTTACTCCTTAGATATGGCCAACTATAAAAAAATATTTATGGCTGTCTACTGAACTTGTTTTACAATGTCATAGTGCCTAAATTTATTTACCTATACGATCTTGTTCAGAGATTTTACATTCTTCTGCCTCGTTTCCATACTTTCATACTATATAGCTTTTATTTCAAATTGGATTTTTGCATATTAACCTATGAAATATCATGCTTCAACAATTTATACATTTTATCCAGATATTTGACACACTTTATTGTGACATTTGTCAAATAGTTTTGTGATGACCATATAAATTAAAGTTTACACTGCCATGAAAGCTTTTAGTCAAACTTACTTCAGCCAATCTCAGGTTACTTCTCTCTTCTTCCAGTTTTATTTCTGATGCAGCAAACGTTGGACTGACTAAGAATTCCATTGAGGCACCAATAGCCTTCAAGTGCAATAAAGACATACGTGGAGAAATTGCCAGCGAACAAACACAAACCCACAGACAGTCAAATGTGCAAGGAAACGATCCTCTGCTTCAAATATGATGAGCAAACTAGATCCTAAATTATGCGGATCATAGACATTTGAAACTACATCTTAACAAAAAGGCTCTCCAAAGGCGTTGTAAGTAAAGAAAACCCCGACAGCTTAATACCACGTGAAAATTCTACGCTTCATTCCTGTATTACACTTCAACTGCTCTTCCACTTACTTGGCTTTGGCGTGCCTCTGAATAGAGATCTTGATGGTGCACTATATCAATTCCAAAGGACTGATCAATTGAGAAGGAATTAGATGAAACAGTCAATAAAGGCCATGCTATGCACAAGAATAATATCTTCCATCAAATGTACCTTATTCTTTTCTTCTTTGAGAACGCTCATCGTCTTCGTGGTCCTGCGTATTGTTCTATTCTCTCGTGCAATTTTTGTAGCCCATTTTCTTGCTTCCCGGTCGAGGTCAAGTTCTGCCTGGTGATCTTTGCACACGTGTACCACCTGTTTGACACCAGCAGACAGTATCCATTAGTGTCTTCAAGGAACAAGCAACTCTCAGTTCTTTTCAAGACAGCGTCTCGCCAAAATATACATTGACCATACTCCTCAATTCAACAGCAGTAACACAATTATGAAACAAATGGCCTTTCATCTCCGCACATGCACACCGCAGTTCGTAAAACAAATCTGTAAATAAATAAATTGAATTCAATTTGTTAATCAATTTGACTAATGAAAATGTTTAGAATTGACACCTTGTTTCATTCGCCCAAGCAGCCCAGCCACGCATGCATGTATGTGTGTATCAAGACATTGGTTGTAGCACAATAAACTGTATTTACTAAGCCATAGACATTTATGATAATCTTCTAAAATGTATGACAGATTTGTAAATTCCACCACGAATTCGTTAAAAAATTCCTCATCAAAATAAAAAATTCTTTTAAAGTATGGTCATTGGTCATAACTCTGAGGCTGTGCAGTTACATACCATGATAGACCTTCAACTGGTGTCTGAATAACTATGTCTCGGATAAAAAATTCGGTTGGACTTTGCGTGCATTAAAAGTGCTTCCGCGAGAAAAAGAATAATATGACTTCCAAAAGGCATTGTGGCCATGACTTATGTTGTAATCAATACACTTTCTCACTTTCACAGTTCAAAATCAGGGGATCATTGGTGCAACTTATACTCGAATATATATATAACACTGGGCATGGGTTATAAGGAAGCTACGATGTTTTACAACTATGCTATTTCTCTGATAGAGCTTACTGGATCGCTGTCCTGAGGCACAAATGGATACTGCGTAGTCTCAGTTAAGACAGGATTCTCCTTCATAAAACACTCCATGTTGTACTGACGTGAAATCTAAAACCAAAAGAAGCAAATTATTTTTACAATCATAACAATGTCATTTATCAAACTGAAATAGAAGATAGCTTAGTAACCAATACTAACCATAATTAATCCTAAAAGAAAACAACTCACATGATTTATTACAACATTCAACTGAAAGTCTAATTGCGGTTTTTTATATAGGTCAAAACAATTAAACCATCTAAACTATAAAGCAGCCTAGAAGTAGCTGATGAAGCAATAGAAATTGTCATAATTATAGTTGCATTAGCAATTACTTGTCCAGGCTGCTCTCAATGTACAATTCTGAATTTTTCAATGGGTCAAGTTTCAGTTAAGTTTTATATTGCATTAAGTAAGAGCTATCGTTTGCACATCCAGTCTACTGACAATGGGTCTTGATACACAATGCCAGATCCTGTTTTACAAAACTCTCAATTTTTTTATTAATTTTAAATTAATATTATATTCTAAAATAAAATGATCGAATTGATAAGAAAAGAACAATAGAGCTACACTAAGCTGAACAGATGCATTATACACGAGTTGCTGATCTGTACAGATACACAGTTAACCTGTAAAGAAGCATTGTTAACCTGTACAGTATACAGGTATACTGCTAACCTGTACAGGTATGCAGTTAGTACACTGAGTGTTTAGTATCCAACAAAGAACTGGTAAGGGTAAAACAATTCAACAGATTGCCTCCAGGTACATAAACACAGGTCAGAATATAACAGCTTAAGTATGTTGCACAAGAAACACCTCATAAGATATTTTAGTTATCTGACTACAAACATCTATTCAGTAATTTACCTGAGGAAATGAGGGGTTAGAAAGAAAGAGCTAGGGGCAAACCACCTACACTTCTCTAATAACTGACAACAGGGTTAGATAGACATAATAGACAATTAGATGTCGAAAGGCAAATTGACCTGAACGTCATTACTTGCAATTAGCAAAGAATATGCAATCAGAAATTAACAATCAGCCGAGTGTAAAGGCACAACAATGGACTAATAAGCAGATAAGATAGAAGTAGCCATCATGACTAATAATTATCAGTAACTGGAAAGTACTGAACAAGCGATTAATAATGAGTGTAGGTAGCAGTGAATGTGTAATTAGGGATGAGTGTATGTAGAGTCAACAGCAAATTTGCTGCTAATTGGCCAGCAGTGAAAAGCTCTGTCTGTGAGATATGGCATTGCAATAATATGTCTATAATTATTAGGCTTGCAGATATAGTGTATCTCCCAACATTTCAATTGCAACCATATACCTGCAAAAACAGTGACTGCCGAACAAACCTTTTCAGGCACAAATTCCTTCACACATAACCTAATCACAAAATTGACCAATGACAGGGCATATTTCTATTAAATATTTCTACACGATATATTCCATTATATATTTTTTATACAGTTTCTTTGACTATTTATTCTGCATGTTGTTGTCCTCTGCATTTTTTGCTATGCCATTCTGTCTTGCATGATTTTGTTGCGATGTGCTTTGTCCTGAGAGACATGGTACACCAGTTCCTGAGACACAGCATAATATGTCTATGCAACATGGTAGATCTGTTTGTACAACATGGCTTATTAAAAGTATTCAGCTAGCAGTGAAAACATAAATTTATCTTATAATTAATTATATGGAAACCATGTCCTGCTTAAGGAAACAATGTGGTCGACATGCCTTGTTGACATCTGTTGCCACGCGTTCAAAGCACTGAGACATTGCAGAGCTACACTGCAGTTCAGTTGCCGTTAAAAGCGTCAGGAAGTGTTTCCACACGTCAAAGTATTCACCATCCAGAACCTGATCACATAAATCACAACACACCGGGCATTTCACATTCAGCGTCGTGCAGTGCCGATGTACACTCGTACAGACTTGTATTTATTTATTTATTAAATTTGCAACGTGTGCAAGGTCTGAACAATATTTATAGTAATAGAAATGCACCAGTATGAATATTAATATGATTAAGTAATTTTATTTCTTTAGGTTCTCTGCTCTAAGGCAGGTTCGAACTTCCAATGTCACCAGCTATCACGCTCTCTTGCCTTCTCCTCTCGCTTGTTGTAATTATCCTTCATCATCCAGTCCAAGGGCATCACTCGTGGTCTTCCTCTTCTTCCTTTTCCTTCTAATCTTCTCTCCATTATTGTTCTCAGCAGGGAATCACTTCCCAAGATATGTCCCACCCATTTCTTCTGTCGTCTTCAGATTGTTTGTATTAGGAACCTTTTTTCCTTCCACCATTATGTAATATCTCCTCATTTGTCCTGTGTTCTGTCCAGCTTTCTCTGACATCAAGTTATAGTAAAGTGAATATCTTCAGTTTCCTTACCTGTATTAGATCTGGTATGTCAACTGTCTGATATCGGTGCAGGTGAGCATTTGCAGCTCTGAGGTTCAGTATGTATTCATTTCTGGCAGCCGTAGACTTCACTTCACAAGACTCCACTCTAGCGTTCATCTGTTCACGAAAGCAAGTACAAATCAAGCACCATGTATAAATAATTAGTATAAATAATTAGTATAAATAATTAGTATAAATAATTAGTATAAATAATTAGTATAAATAATTAGTATAAATAATTAGTATAAATAATTAGTATAAATAATTAGTATAAATAATTAGTATAAATAATTAGTATAAATAATTAGTATAAATAATTAGTATAAATAATTAGTATAAATAATTAGTATAAATAATTAGTATAAATAATTAGTATAAATAATTAGTATAAATAATTAGTATAAATAATTAGTATAAATAATTAGTATAAATAATTAGTATAAATAATTAGTATAAATAATTAGTATAAATAATTAGTATAAATAATTAGTATAAATAATTAGTATAAAGAATTAGTATAAATAATTAGTATAAATAATAAGTATAAATAATTAGTATAAATAATTAGTATAAATAATAAGTATAAATAATAAGTATAAATAATAAGTATAAATAATAAGTATAAATAATTAGTATAAAGAATTAGTATAAATAATTAGTATAAATAATTAGTATAAAGAATTAGTATAAATAATTAGTTCAAAGTAACAAAAAATCATATCAAGCAGCATTTCAATGCAATCTCATTCAGAGAGGCACAGTTACAGAAGACTACAAACTATTATTGTTCAGAATTTCAATTGTTAAATAATTTATTTTATAACATATGTGCATCTAATATTTAATAACATGTTCATCTATCTATTTTTATAACAAATGCATTATTTTTTATATAAGAAATGCATTTATTTATTTAATAACATATAATATTTTATATTTAATATATATATATATATATATAATATATAATATATATTTTATAACATATACCTTCAGTTATTTTATAACCCATGCAACAGACAGAAACGATAATTACAATGAAAACAATGATCATTTAATCTGAGTGACATTCACTTTCACAATCGTAGAGAAAAAGGTCACAACAGCTCACAGCATTTATAATGTAAAGAGTGACTGAAACACATCCTAGTGGACCAGAGAGAGAGCAATGGTCACATCATGTCCAATCAGACTGATCATATTGATTACAGCACACAGCTAGACAAACCGGTAAAAAAATTCTACATAGGGGCCCCTGGTTTGCGGGCTCAATGACCCCTTTAAGTTCTGTGTAACCGAATAGCTCATCTTTAAATCATAGTTTTGTCATTTTCTTGTGTTTTGGTTACCAAATAAATTGAATTGAAAAATGTGTCTATAATTAGTAATATACATCTATAGTCACCAGCAGAGTACAGCCACATCAACTCAAAGAGAGACAAAAAGCGTTTGGAGCTCAGTAAAACCTTTGCACTTTGTTGTTGTAGTTTTGCAAGCGATGTGAATCTGCCGATCGATTTGTTTTTCACCCTACAAGAAACAATATTTGAACATGAGAAATCTTAGCATAGAAACTTCAGAAATGAAATCAGTTCAACAAACAGGAGCAGATGTTTGTGCAGTCAAGATGACCCCAAATATCACGTGAAAAGTGTGACCACAACAGGTCAGAAGAGGACAAAAAGAGCATACAATAAACATAATTAGAACCAGTATAATACTTCAGAATTGGCTTATGAGGAATGCCTTGCTACAATGCAAATATATGTAAACTTCTCATTATAATGCAAATATATGTAAATACAATTAGTGCTATGATTGAGTCAAAGGTGTATCTGTTACTTGTTGCTGGCAGTGGATGCTTTGACCCGTGCATCGTATGCAATGTGCTCCTCTTCGCGGTAGACTTTCTGCGACTTATTCATCTCCTGAAGTGACAGCAAGACGTCTTTCTGGAGGCTGTTCAACTCATCAAAAACCTACAATAGGCACAACACACAATCAATAAAAATATTCAACAGTATTAAAAGAATATCAGATGCAACAAAGGTAGCTTTTATCTCAATACAAAAAAGCTTGCACCAACTCACAGCAATTCATTCATTAAAACATCCAGTCAAAACACGAAATACCGGTCGGTTGTTGATTTTTTAACGACACCGTTCCATGACAAAGATGATTTAGTGTCACCCTACTCCTTTCTCCAGGCTTGGGACTGGCACTGTCAGAACACGTACAGTGGCGGAGTTCACGAAGTATCATAACTTATTAACCCATATATAGTGACCTACTTCATAACATATAAATCATCTAGAATTCTAATTTTTGTAAATTTTAGGTTTTATTTTTACTTTTCTCTAAGTTTGTCACGGATATGAACCAATTATATCCATAGTTAAAATCATCACTAGATGCATAATTAGCATGAAACACTGACTTTTTAATTCGTGCTCTAGATTTTATCGGGACGCTGATTTCTTCTGGCGATAGCAATTACCTTCCCAAATTTCCTACTAATATTATTTCATGTCTAACCTTATTGTTTTGTTTTTCAAAGGATCAATGGAGGAAGATGAATGGTCAAATAAATGAATTTTCTAAACCATTTAATTCACTAAAATTCAGGCTCACATAATTAAGGATGAACCAAGTTTGAATATCTTGCTGAGTCCGAGTACAGAGTTTTATGAGTTGCATTTTGCCAAGTTTGAGCCGAGTTTAGAATATTCAAAAAAGTTTCATTCTCTTGGTTTTTAGTTTGGCAGTTTGCCCAACTTTTATGAATTATTTTATGTTTTACGCCATAGTTGACACTAAAAAGTAGTAACTAGTGAGTAATAATAGTAGCAGTATTTGGATCTTTAGTTAGATCAGTCATCGTTTTGTAAATAAAAATACCAGCATTTGTGTTTTCAGTAAGGTCGACTGTGGTTTTGTACAGAAAATATCTGATTTTCGTTTTCAAAACAGAAAATTGAAAGACTTAAAACTCGACCCATTGCTTGTCCAAGACCCAAGTTTAAGCCGAGTACTAGGAAACTCGGACCAAGCAGAGTCCCAAGTGAGTTTCTGTTCATCATTACACACAATTATCGCCTTCATCTGATTATCATTACTCAATAACATAGCGACCGTGAACAACGACAACTCTGTATTCCTAAGGCATTTCAAATTCTTTCCTTCACAAAACACACCAGAGTCTCATTACAAGGCATTTCATTATAACATGAATTCTGTCATAACACAATTTGCTGCAGAAAATGACCATGTGATCAAAAATAACCTAGTAATAATTAGGGTGGCTCTACACAGGACACAAAGAGCCAGCATTTTCAAAGCCTTTGAACAGTGTTGCACACATACATTCCAAAGAGCACTCGTTACTTCGAAGCACTCACTGTATGTATCATGACATTTATAAAGCACCATTTGTCACCTCTTTCAACGGAGATGAGCATGACTGATAAATAAACTTCGTAAAGCTGTAAGCTAAAATCTGTTCATCAACTGCTTACAAATTTGGACATCTGGCTTCGATTTGCTCGCACTTGTTTGCACTGTTCTGAGATTTTCTGAATGTAGGTTTCGGCAGCTGCCAGTCGCACCATGGCAACGTTCCTCGTCTCGTCGAGAACATTCTTCCACACCTCAAGTAAAGTCCTGGAACAGAACAAGATCGCTAGGCACAAGCAAACACAGACATACAGAAGGATGCCTGGATGTGTCTCTGTCCAGATGCATGCGTACATACGTGCAGACACATGGACATAGATGCAACCAGCTATGACAGAGATTTATACAGCATACCTGGTATTTACATACAAGGTTCACATACATATGTAACCAGCCATTACTGAATATATGCACAATGTGTGCAAACACTGGCTTTTATTTTATTTATTCAAAGCAGTCTTTATGTAAGCAAAGAAAGTAAATTTTAATGTGAAGAACAGATGAAAATTGAGGTCACCAGAAGTTGAAGTCTCTGTTTGCTTAGATCTTATTCTGAACTGACGTGTGCTCATTTGCCTCACCACATATGCTTGGATGTTAGTCTCCAGAAAAAATGCGATTTCGGGATTGCTCAGCTCCCATTGTGCTCCTGCCCAGTCTTCTGTTGCCAGCTCATGCTTTGCTATCATTCCTGTGAGCTAAGGTCTTATAAACATATGCTAACAACTGTGAACATTATAAGTCCTATATTATACTGCTATAGTGTTTTTAGGTTTTCAACCACCAAAGCATGTAAATACTGTTAATTCTAATTATTAAAACAAGTTAAAGTAAAAACATGGGTTTTTGGGACCCCCTTTTATCTGGTAGATGGCACAATCGTTCCATTTCCTTAAGCGATTTCTGATTTCTAATATCATTGCTGATGCAAACTTGCCGGAGTGGATCTCATCAAGGAGGACTCGTTCGCATGATTAAGCGATATTTAATTTTTGCATTTTTTCACAATTTTTCAGTTATGTGGATAAAAATTTGATACATTGCATTATCATGCAAGCCTTAAATGTGCAAAAAATTTGAGCCGTATAGGTCAACGGGAACAGACCTGAAAAAGAGTTCAAAGCCGTGACAAAGTTAACGCAAGCCAAGTTAAATAAAAGAGGGTAATCAGATGTTCCGCAGTACATGAAATGCAGAAGCAGTTATTGTGGTGGCTATGATGAATTTCACTCAATCAATGCATCGGAAATTGAGCAACGATGAGGCCATGAGGGCTTAGGCTATGATGGTTGAGGCTATGCATGAGGGTTGAGGCCATGTGTTTGCTGTAGAAAACGTCAACAGTTAGGTTATTGTTCCTCGGACTAGATTACCAGTCATGAGTGAGTGACAATTGTATTCGTCCATTGAGCTGGTTTGTGCATGATAGGGCTGATCAATTAGATTTTGACTGTTTGCTGGAAAAGGGAAGGTGGACCATGGAGAGGAAGGGAGTCTGGAGAAGAGAGAGTATTGTTCCCTTTGTCTACGTTTATGGCATCATTGTCTATGGACTGAGCCTCGTGTTGTACCTTTTATTCAGGATTTATTCAGTCCTCTGATAGACATTCTAATTCCTGATTATACTCTTCTGTTCCTCTGTACACTGGGTTTAACAGGTAACAATGAGCTGCATTTGTTAAACCAACACTATTACCACACGAGGAATTAACCAACCACAAAATCTAATCTAATCTTATAACTGAATTAACTTGGCGATAACAGTGGAACGTAGCAGCACTGCCTTCAATACCCTTCGTGATATTCTGAAACGTGCTGTATAAATTATCTTTCTGTATCTCTATCTCTGCCCAAGACCACTCAGTATCGTCAGTCCAGCGAGACATACAGGAGAACTGAAGAAGATAAGCAGACTACCACAGGTAGGTCAGAGGAACGAAACAATGCCTGGGGCAAGAGAAGTGCATTCCAACACTTGGCCAAGTCTCTGGGAAATCCATCTGACCTTGAGTTCTGCACATCCGTCTATCAGAGAAAGGCAATTGGAAGATCCTTTCGACGCTAGAATAGGTCTAAGGAGGACAAACAGGAATGAAAACAAAAGTCTGAATGAAGATAAGTGCATTCCAGCAACTTGGCCAGATTATACCTACCTCATGACTCCTGAGAATTGATAATTATGGCTAGCAGTTCTAGTAGGAAAACTGGCAGTCCAAGAGTGGCTAGGGCAACATACGAGGATGATTAGCTTTACCAATGAATGATAAGTGCAGCCTCAGAGGAAGTGACTTAGCAATTACTAATAACAGTCTGGAGATTAGCATCTGTCCTCTTTCGCCGTGGTTGGACAGGGAGAGCCTCCGAGTAGAGTTCTTGAAGAGGTACAATATCAAGTTTCATTGATTGATTGATTGACAAAAGCAAAAGATAAAAGCAGCCCAGGCTTATCAGTCTCTCAACAGCTTCATCAGTCTCACTATCATATCAACAAGCTAAAGATAACAAAGGAAGATGCTGATAAGACATGATGACAATGATCACATCATCCTGACCCAGTTAGCTTATTCACTATAGACTATTATCTCTGACTGAGACATTTCCAGGATATCTCGATCAGCTCAAATTACCATCAGAAATCAAGACAGAGACAGTGGCCCAGACCTTTCTGGATATCACTTTAAAGATTTCTTATTAGAATTATCAATCCAATATGCAGAAGCATGCAATATCATCCATCCCACTGATGATACTTGCTGAACAAGTATCGTCAGTCTCGCTGGACTGAGCAAACACAGACATACAGGTCACAAATTGGATCCAGTTAATAACAAGAAGCCAGAGCATCTTAGTCTGATTCTATCCTGATGCTTGCACAATGCATACATAATTTTGTAATGGGTTCCCACTAACTTGAACAAAGCCTTTGCAATGCTTTATTTCGTGTTGGACTAGAGTCTTAGAAAATAGATTACAGTAAAATCTTATCTAATCTGGAACGTTCTGTTGGTCCACATAACATCGTAACCTGAGAGCTTCATTCATCGATCATCCCTTCTAAATGAAACGGCATTTCTCACATATTCCTTTGTGATTTATCATTTGCAAGTGTGCAATATTATACCTAAGGAAATGCTTCAGAGTACCCCCTTACCATACCATAAAGCAATCCTTAATATTAAGGTCATCATGGTTTTAATTGGACACATTTCTGGGAAGATATGTACAACCTTTCACTTCCTACCCTCAGAGTAGAAATCTAGAAAGGGTGCTATATAAAATGTTCAGAATGAATGATAATCAACAGCCGGTCAGAACTAGAACAGTCGATAACTGACCACTGATGCATGACCATTTCAAAAGTTGTAGGAATCATAAACTTGTTGAAATGCTATAAAGATCAACATGCCCTTCATTTTCAATGGATGGTGGCAGCTGTTCTTTGAAACTTTAGTCATGGCAGAAGCTCAATGGAATTATCAAACACTGTCTGACGTCAAACCTGGCAAATACCGATAAATTTCCCTGTTCTGCATTCAAGTCACGCTTTCAATAGAGCTCAAATACGAAATAAAAGACACTGAATGATCGCATCGGTGAGTAGCTAGCTCAACGAGCATGCTCTGAAGCTCTATGAGGAGAACAATTAGGATGGGAGACAGAGGGGAAACAGGGGAGGAGCAGGAAGCTGGAAGGGAGAAGGGGAGGAGGAACATTAGGAGAGAGGAGGGCAAGGAAAGGGAAGACGAATGAGAGAGTCAAGGACGACAAGGCAGAAGAGGAACTGTGGAAGAAAGAGGAGGGTGAAGAGGAATAGGCAGCAAGGATGGAAGAGAGGGAAGAACGAAAAACTGATGTAAGGGTAGAGAAGTAAAGGGAGCGGAAGTAGAGGATGCAGTAATATTTGAGGCAATATTCTCCAATAGATGGCAAATAAACTGAAGCAGGAGAATGGAGTAGAATGGACAGCAGTAAAGGAAGCACAACAATAGTTAGTTGGCATAGACCGTCAAATGACCAAAATTCACTCAGACAAAATGACTAAGGACGCCTGAGACACAGCCATGGGGGGATGTGGAGTATTCCATTCGATTTTACTCATGAACTAATAACTTATGACTTATACAGACTTAGAGTAATGGCTCACAAACTCGAGTGAAGAGCTGAGGAAGTGAGTTTGCTTCACATCTCGGTTGACTGACAGCCCAGCCAATTAACCCATAGACAATTGCACATCCAACAACAGATGAATTGATTCCAAAGAACTAAGTAGAAAAAGAGAAGGAAGTGGTGGAAAAGAGCAAGTACAAAGGCGGCAGATTTACACATTCATTTGCCTATATTTACATTACTTGAAAGCATTACACACAAGAGAGGAATTAATTACGAAGCCACAGACAGTTGAGAAGTAGGAATGACGCAGAAAAGCCACAGCAGAATGAGGTGTTGTAATCGATAAAAGCTTTTGAAGATGAACAGCCGTTCCAGGAAAACAATGAATACAAGGCCTTGATGGGTAAACTAAACAATGATGGCGCAAAGACAACAATTGATATGCAACTGTTTATTCACCATCATGACAATCAACTCTGTACATTTCAGCTGCAGCAAGTCATCCGGATTATTCATTGGTGAATTATAATAGGCATTTTACCAGTACTGACAAGTGCCTCAGGAGTATATTAGCTCTTGGCTTGCATTGATAGGCAGAGCAATTTTATCATTGAACTGGTTATATTAAGTAAATAAACTGGCTTCAGAATGGAGCTACATAAATTCGCAGCAGCAGCAACAACACACATTTAGCTTTTGGCCCATCAGACTCAAGTTTTTAGGCATGCCCTGTTACAATGATCTGCCAATCAAACTCTACTTCTAAATGTGTCCAGGTACTATGACTGGAATTTGCCTAGCACCATTAGGGGTTAGTCACTTATACAGATAAGGAGTGCCTAAGAGTAGACACTAATGATGAAGAGGCATGAGGAGAATCCCTGTATAGATACATAAGTATCATATGATTCACTAATAACCAATTTCATTGCATAATGGTCTGATGCATCCCAAATAATGACGTGCAAATTATCAGTATGTCCTTGTTTGATGACACTTCTAAAAGCACACCAGAACCTTGTTCCGCTTGCTCCAGTGTTAACACTGGACCACAGAGCATGGACTCTGACAGAGAGTGTTGGACCTGACAAGAGAATGTTGAACCTCACAGAAAATGTCGAACCTGACAGAGAATGTCAAACCTGACAGAATGTCGAACATGACAGAGTGTTGAACCAGACAGAATGTTGAACCAAACAGAGTGTTGAACCTGACAGAGAATGTCGAACCTGACAGAGAATGTTGAACCAGACAGAGAATGTTGAACCAGACAGAGAATGTTGAACCAAACAGAGTGTTGAACCTTGCAAAGCATGCAGCATGTTGAAATAAGGTTGCCTGAAAAAGAAGTGGCATTCTGCAGCAGAGTTTAAACTCGATTCTGTGTAATATCCGAATTAACGTTACTTGGAATTGCGTTACGAAGAGGTTTCTGGGTATTAAAGACAGTCACCAGCAGACAACTATAAACATAGGTCTGGGGGTCAAAGGATATGCACTGATGCCAACTATTGGTTAATTCTTCTGTCTAATTGATACAAAGACCCGTTTACGGTCTGCTGTTAAATTAAGTCACATTAATGTCAGAGCCACAACCATGACCTTCACAACCAAACAGTCAAAAGTCCTCTCTCTTTTATGGTTTTCATAATATTATATAATCAAAGTTCTTCCCTGGTCACCTTAACTAGTGCTGGTGACAAGATAACTTTAAACAAATGGAGACATCTCTGTGCTAGAAAATGATTATGTGACCAAAATTGTAATCAATTTCAATTGTTATAACAATTGCATTTGCAATTGACCCTAGTGTCCACTAGTGCAACCTTTTCAGTTATCCGAGTACCATTTCCCTATAATTTTTAACTCCATATAGGCTAGAATATTCCTCTGCGGTATTTTAAAGGCATAAATGAACTTAATGAAGTGCCTACAAACAAACATGCAGACCTATAATAACCTTGCCGTAGATCTGTCAGAGCTCTGTCGATTGAATCCATTGGTTGATTCCACGTGTACGCGTGGGCCCACTAATGGCGACTCCTTCAGCTTACTTTGCATTATTTTGCTAACTAATGTATTTGATTCATTCGTGAAAACGTTCAACATCGCAAAGGTTAGCACAGAGACCATGACTTTGAGTAGATATCTTGAAGGGCGCTATATAAATGTTCAACTACATACATACATAACCTAGCTTGCTTGCTTATAGACTGTTGACAAAGTTGGTCACTTTCTCCCTATCCAATTCTGTAGTAAGCATCCGCTTCATAAGCACTTGATAACAAAGCACATAAGATAGCGTCCTAAGAATAAGGATACACACAAAGTCATCGTACAAGATAATTCACGTCACAGTGACAGACTGAAAATGACAAAAGGACCCAAACGACTGAGTCACGTAATCACTTGACAAGAGCAATGCAAGGTCAACTGAGCTGTAATTTCTCTAGAGCATGTGGATGACCAAAGTTCCACAGTAGATGGTGCCAATGGGCACGAAACCAGTTAAATCTATTCCAGCCATAAAATTCCCACGTTTATCTCATTAATAACCTAAAATCAGATATTTAATGTAAACTGGGTAATGTGTATTAAGCATGGTCTCATGAACCCAGTCAACTCTGCTAATACAATATTAGCCATGTGCTTTCACACAAATATGGTAAGATTAATTGTTAATATAAAAATGCAATGTAATAAAATCTGATTTTTCTTAAATCTGAACAGAACTTAAATTCTTCCACCAGTAGTTGACAAATTCGAAGGGTCTAGGCACACAGACCGTGCACTGCAGAACATAGACACCTTGGTGATAGAGGCACGAGTGTGCAAATCTACCCAGGGTCGTTATAATTACTATTACTATAATTATTAATCAGTTATGCACATTATGAGCATGTCTAATTAAAAAGAAATATCAATTGATGGGATAACCAAAAATGCTTAACTCAAAAGAAATCAATTGATGGGATAACCAAAAACAATTCAGTCTTAAATCAATATCAAGATCTGTCAAGCATGTCCAACATGAATCCATGCAATCACCTCACCAAGTAAGTAAGAAAGTTTATTCTCTGTCAACCAATTACCAAATGCACTTTGATGTACACTGTTAACAAATATATAGCAAAATATAACATGACACCCAGCACACTATCTGTAACATATATCATTCACCATGTAGCATGCGTCTAATAAAGTTAGGTACTTTCTTATAACTAGAGCTGTAAATTTTTCACAATCATTATGTAACACAATAAATAAGTCATTAGCTGAGTATAATCAGCGACCATTTTTGCCAATAATGGTGAGAGCTGTGGCTATGATGTCTTCTTTGCAAACACAGCTGAAAGTGCAAGCTGCAAGATTTCACTTTTCGCCTTTCCACTCTCGACATTCTCTGCTTTGCGCTTGTGAACGGTTCTTATTTAGGT